>CM035791.1:44692660-44818748 GCA_020466265.1 Siphamia tubifer | reverse complement strand
AAACAATGCAATTGAAATATTTTTAATGAACCTATTTTTTATGAAGTTAAAAATAACTAATTGAAATGAATAAGTGAAATAACCCTGGAATGACACCTTTAAGAACAGGTACAGTAATGATATGAACTTACTGATATGGAACTAAAATGAAAAAAGCCATAAATATACAAGTGAATAACTGTCCACTGCTGTGACCAGGATGCATCGAAAGGTTAAACATCTTTATTTTCATTATGTGCTTAAATATCTTTAACACATTTTAACATCTCGGTTTGTTTTTACCTTTTTTAAATTAATTGTAATATCTGTATTTTTATTTTTTAACCTCCTCTCACCACCATATTTTAAAATCTTTGTATGTTTTTACCATCTTTTTTAAATAAAATTTAATATCCGTGGATGTTTTTTTAACATCTCTTAATACATCTTAATGTTTTTAGCATCTTTTTAAATATATTTCTACCTCTGTGTATATTTTTTAACACTCCCCCCCCCACCCCATATTTTAACATCTTTGTGTGTTTTCTAACCGCTGTTTTAAAACATCTTAAAATTTCTGTGTTTTTTTTTAACCTGTTTTTTAATTACATTTTAACATCTGTGTGTATTTTTGAAAATTTTTTTTAACGCATCTTAAGCTGCTACACTGCTATGGTTTTATAACTTGTTTTATCTTTGGTTTTATAATTGTTTTTATTGTTGTTCTCTCGTTTTGGAAAGCACCTTGTGCAGCTTTTGGTGTTGTAAGGTCCTATATAAATAACATTTGATCGATTGATTGATAAGCTTAATTTTCTCCTCACATGTACTGTTGTTTTTTAACCGCATGTTTACATATTTATTCAGGTTTATTTTTACTCATGTCACCCCTCCCCTGTAGTCCTCTGGCGCCCCCCCAGGAGAGACCCCGGTGTTTTAGAGCAAACCCCTGAATGCAGTGGGTTCTGTGTGTGTGTGTGTGTGTGTGTGTGTGTGTGTGTGTGTGTGTGTGTGTGTGTGTGTGTGTGTGTGTGTCTCAGAGCAAAGCCTGGAGTTCTCTCTATTAAACCCATTCATTATCTCTGGCAACTATCAGTGCTACTGCCTTTACAGCTGAGATTTTTGTCCACCCTGGTCAATAGTGTGTGTGTGTGTATGTGTGTGTGTGTGTGTGTGGTCTACAGTCTTATATTTCCTTAACCCACAGAGTCTTTCACTTACAAATCCACACAAAATCCATCTTTGTACCATCTTTTCCCATGCCCCTCCCTCTGAACCTCTTCACAGCCTTTCCTTCTGGTCCTGGGGTGTAGATGACATTATTTTAATAACACCTGTACAGTGTTCTGAATAACTGTCTGCAATGTGCCATGTGTAGAAATAGAAAACACTAAAATGCACTAAGAATAAAATGCACTAAAATGAACTAAAAGTAGGTTAAAAGCAACGAAAAATACACTAAAATGCATTTTTCTTGGGTTATTTTACTCATTCTGTTAACTTTTTATGCATTTTTATTCATTTTGTCAATAATTTTGTTCATTTTGTTGATGGTTTTGTTAATTTTGTCGGTTTGTTCATTTTGTCGATGATTTTGTTCATTTTTATTCATGGTTTCATTCATTTTGTTGATGGTTTTGTTAATTTTGTTGATGTTTTTTCAATTACGTTTTTTTTTTTTTTTTTTTTTTTTTACAATTTTATTCATTTTCTTCAGGAAACATTTCTCATATTTAATTGGTCATATTTAATTCCCTTAATCTCACCTCATAATCCAGTCCATACCTACCAAATGTAGACAAATACACCCTGGTTTAAGTGAGAGGGGGGGGAAAAATTAAAAACATATGAGTATTTTTCAGTCTAAATCATTTTCCCTGTTAAAGGATCAATAAAAGTGAGTGTTTTAGTTCAAACTACAGGGTGTTTCCTTTAAAAAAGAGCCCATTCTTTTATTTGTACTCCAAACAGTAGAAGAACAGCTGGAGTTGTCATTTGCAGATGTATTTTTCAGGTGTTTGAAGCTAAATCAGCCCAGAATAGTCAAGGGTTAATAAATATAAACGCAGAGAATGAATCAACCAAAACAAGTTAAGTGTAGTGTCATAGAACACTGTCACCAAGCTGTTCAATTATTCAACAGACCCTCACAGACCATTTTGCACATCAGAGAAAGTGGGGGTGGGGTGGGGCGGAGAAGTGTGTAAGTGTGTGTATGTGAGGGGGGGGGCAGAAGGGGGAATAGGGAGGTGGTGGTGGTGTGGGGGGGTTGTTCACAGATACTACCACGAGAGGGGATTGAGTGTTCTGAACATCAACAGGTTACACAGAACAGGAAAGAAAGCAAAAATAAAGAGAGGTCGTCTAAAGCAGTGGAGGAAACAGATGCTTTTTCACTTTTCAGCTTCGAGCGTCGGCGTTTCCTGCCATCCATCACTTCTACCTGTTTAACCACCAGCGCCACCGATCAGCCAGTGTCGCACGGCTTCACCTGCCAACGCAATGAGATTTTAAGCTGTAGCCGTACGGGACCAGGGGTGACCGTCTGTGACCTTTAACCCCCCCGTGTCCACGCTTCCACTGTACATCACCATGACCCCAGAAGGAGGCGGTGCAACATTTGTGGTCATTCTCACATTTATTTTTCTCTAATGTCAACCATCTTTAATTGATTCATCAGCATATATATATATATATATATATATATATATATATATATATATATATATATATATATAGTAATATATTCTCCATTTTGTGGGTGTTTTTCAGTAAATGTTCAGTACATTTTTTCAGGCTGGGTGATATGACCTCAAATTATTATCATGATAAATTGGGCAGTTTTACTTTGATAAGTATAAATGTGTGTGTGTGTGTGTGTGTGTGTGTATACAGCATTTCCTCAAGATTTCTTCTTTTTCCCCACTGGGTTTTGAAGTTTTTTCTTGCCGAGGAGGAGGGTCTAAGGACAGGGGATGCTTGGAACTTTTCATATATCTCTGTAGTTGATTGTGTTTTTGTAAAGCCCTGTGAGACGACTTTGTTGTGATTTAGGGCTTTATAAATAAAATTTAATTGAATTGTTTCCAGTTTTGGTCAAAACGTCGAAGGTGTTAAATGAACATGTTAATTACACACGTTTTGGATATTTCATACATTTTGGGGGGGGGTAGTTTGACTGTATTTTCAAAGATTTTTCGAATACATTTTGAAATTTTCATCACTTTGTTGCATTAGTTTGTCTTTTTTTGGTGATTTTTTTGTGGATTTTCACACATTTTTTCTAATTTTTTTTCTCTGCATTTTTTGCATTTCTTAGTCTATTTTTGTGTATTTTCTTGGGAAATTTGAGCACAGGAAAAAAACACAGGAAAAAAAACACACAAAACACCCTCAACAAAACAATCCATTGATATAAAGTGCTTTGATCATGATTTTCTATTTTTTTCTTTTTGGTAAAATGTCTAAAACCCTTGTAGGCTCCACACAGTAGAGCTTCATTATTTTAAAAGCATGACTCCATTAGTTCCACCTCCTCTAAGCTGACTCACTGCACAAACACCAGCCTGCACGTGTCTTGGATTTTTAGCGAATTATGCCCCCCAAAAAAACCCATTCAATTAATCTAACGTGATTTGCAGATTGTGTGCATATACAGTACACCTAAGCAGCCACGACTCTGTCCTTAGGAGAATTTTAATTATTAAAAAATCCCAACATATGAGCCCCTGGTCCTGCACTAACCTAGATCTTTCCTTTCCAACTTGGACCACATTATTCTCAGCTTCTGGCTATGTGTCAGTAAGAGTAGAGTCTGACTACGGTGAGGCACATACCCAAGGGTTTTACAAAACACAAGCCACTTGTAGCCATTCTAGACCCCGCATATAAAGATTTTAAAAAATTGATAAAACATTACTGATCACTCTTATTGTGGGAATTATATGGTCATTTTGATGTAATTTCATGGTAATGATGCCTTTGTAACTGCTTATTACAAGTAATGGATCACTGTGGGACTAAAAAAGGATTATCTTATCTTATCAGGTGGTAATGGTATGGTCATTTTTACATAAGTTCATGGTAATTGTATGGTAAATTCATTTTGGCGATGGTTTCACGGTCGTCAATTCAACATGGTAATTTCATGGTGGCCTTTGTAACCGCATATAACAACTAATGGATTGCTAATAGGTTGGTAATTCTATGGTAATTTCATGATAATAATGCCTTTGTAACAGTTTATTACAAGTAACAGATCACTGTGGGACATATAAAAGATTATCTTATCTAATAAGGTAATAATGTTATGGTCATTTTTATACTAGTTAATGGTAATAGTGCCTTTGTAATCACTTATTACAAGTAACGGATTGCTAATAGGTTGGTAATTCTATGATAATTTTGATATAATTTCATGGTAATAATGCCTTTGTAACCGCTTATTACAAGTAATATCCTGAAAGACACAATTTTTTATTTATTTTAAAGGTGTCATTCTGCTGAAAACCATTTTTCCATGTTCCTTTTGGAATCTGATGGGTCACCCCAAGTTACCAACACATGCTGCGTTTGAAAGTGGTTTGTCACCTCCACTGAAAACAACATAAAGAAATGAGCAACTCAGAAAAGCCCGTCCACTACATGTCACGAGGACGTGTAGTGAATCTGAAGTAGCATTAGCATTAGCATCTATAAGAGAAGATTGCACCGCAGTAGCTGCTGGACAAATTTGGAAAAAAATGGCGGATCAAACTGGTTCATGTGCTCTCTGTGGAAATAAAGCCTTGTTTTTTTTCCTGCACAACCGACGGCACAATACCTAGCCGGATGCTACTCTGGGAAGGTAAACACACATAGAGCCAGAGGGGAAGGGGGAGTGTTCCTTCATGCATTCAGAGCCAATCAGAGACACCTCATCATTGCTTCATAGATATATATGAGGAAGTACCAGTAAACTCTGTTGTCGACCTTGAGTCATTTTTCTACCCTCCAAAAACAGCTGGAAACAAAACAATCTTGACTTTTTGAAAAAAAAATAGAACAAACACACAATGTACAACACAGCAATATTAATGACATAACCATGGAATGACTTCTTTAAATTGGCCGCGACAAAAAACTAAAATTAATCAATAAAATCAATATATCACCCAGACCTAGTAGACTTCATTCAATTTTGGTGAATGTAGGTCAAAGACTCTCTGTTGCAAAATATATGTTTGATCTCAATGAGACTTCCTGGTTAAATAAAGGAAAAAATAAGATATAAGACTAACATTCTGCCATTAGGATAACAAACAAGACAGGTTAAGAAAAAAGTAGCAGTAAATGTGTAATAATAATAAAGAAAACACCATGTCTTAATAGAGAAAAGGACAGAGATATTTAATGGTAAATGTCAATTAGGTGGAGTCACTGAGGTCGTGACCTTTGGCCGATGGGCTGTTAGTGACCCCTGGTGACACTTTGTGCTGCAGTTGGTGCTAAAGTGACGTGAAAGCCAAAAGCAGTGTTGTTTTTCATCAATGTGTGTGAAAGTGGCTGCCATTGGCTGCACTGGGCTGGGCTCAGCTGGGACTGTGTGGAGCACAGAGGCCATATCGACTGGGCAATAAGCCTGGATCTGTTTATGACACTATCAATTCCCTGCTGGATTGATTTTCATTGTGACTGCAAAAATACTCTTCACTTACACGTCCAAACAGAAGCGCTGTGTGTGCATCGTCTGATACTGGTTTTGTACCATCACAATCAAATTATCTGGTATTAAGAGCAATTCCATGTAACGGTAAACCTCACCCTACAAAAATAAACTATCATATGATTTAACAAAATGTAAAAAAAAAAAAAAAAAAAATCAAATTTAGGACTATAATATACAGATAAATAGGTTTGACATTCATCATATAAAATGCAAATAAAAATATAATAAATTGACTCATTTATTTTAAATTGAAGCAGATATTTATGCTGAAATCAATGAAAAAGTAAAACAGCAGCCACCCTGAATCTGATTGAAAAAATTAAAAGGAAATTGTAACTAATATTCTGAGTTTTTTTGTATAACAAAGGCTTCCGATGGTTAAATTATTCATTTCCAGAACAAATGTCATGTGTATTTCATCCATAACAAACTTATGTCACCTCTATAATAACACTGATATTTTCTTACAGACAACATAAAATACAAAATATCTAAAACATTTTTTTTTTATGTTAAACCTGGACTTTTTCATCAAATTGATCAAATCTGCATTTTCATATTAGATTGACTAGTTCACACAGTTCATCACCTCAGAAAAGTTGTTTCCCCATCTCATCTATAACACGTCTTTTTGTCAATTTTCTTGTGCTTGAAATGTACTAGGACCCCCCCCCCCCCCCCCCCCCCCCATCACTATATGGGATACCCTTAAAATATGTAACACTTATTTAGATACTGGGAGAGAATCAAGAATATAAAGTACAGATATTTATATAAATATGAGTATAAAGTACAGATATTTATATAAATATGAGTATAAAGTACAGATATTTATATAAATATGAGTATAAAGTACAGATATTTACTGTATATAAATATAAGGAGTATAAAGTACAGATATTTATATAAATATAAGGAGTATAAAGTACAGATATTTATATAAATATAAGGAGTATAAAGTACATGTATTTATATAAATATAAGGAGTATAAAGTACAGATATTTATATAAATGTAAGGAGTATAAAGTACGGATATTTATATAAATATAAGGAGTATAAAGTACATATATTTATATAAATATAAGGAGTATAAAGTACAGATATTATGAACAAATGTAGGTAGGTAGGAAAAGTCGAAAGTTTACAGAAAAATAAATACTCCACTAAAGTACCGATACCCTAAAAATATCCTTGAATACAGTAACTGAGTAACTTTTACTTTATTACTTAATTACTTCAATTCAATTCAATTCAATTTTATTTATAAAGCCCTAAATCACAACAAAGTCGTCTCTTCCACCTCTGCTGTATGCCAATCGAAGCTCAGCTCAGTGAAGGATATTTTAACCCGTATCTGACACCAACGCAACATGCTGGCAGTAAAATTGTGAAACTAACCCAGTCTTTGTGTTGCTTGCCCTGGTACATTTTCCCACAAGGCCGTGCAAAAGGCATATGAACACCAAAAAGTTTAAGTGCATGAGAGAAATGGTACTAATACACACAGGCTTTGAACATGTACACACCCACACACACACACGCACAGTTTGCATGTAATCAGTACATGAAGTGCTAGAATCATTTAATCAGTCGTGTGTGCACGGACACACACACACACACACACACACACACACACACACATATGATCCTCTGATTGTAGAAATACACACCAATTGATCTAGTTTAAGCTTTGTGTGTGTGTGTGTGTGTGTGTGTGTGTGTGTGGTGTGGGTGTGTGTGTGTGTGTGTGTGTGTGTGTGTGTGTGTGTGTGTGAGAGAGTGGAGTGCTACTCTAAAGCCCAACAGGATTTTCCAATCAAGAGCAGTGGGTTGATTAACAGAGACCTATACATACTCTGTAGTCAAAGACATTTTTCCCCATATTATAAAATATTAAAGAGAAGAAAATTAACTGCCATTATCTACCAATTTTTGGATTACATTTTTCAGTTTTCTGCAATATTGGAATTTTAGTAAAAGTAAAAAATGAGATTATTACCTAAATTATGAGATAAAAAGTCATACAAGATAAAAGCAAATGCATAAAGATGACATAAAACTCAAAATTGTGAGACAAAAAGTCATAAATATGTGATAATAAATGCATAATTATGAGAAAAAGGATCAAAATTATGAGATAAAATGGCACAATTGAGATAAAAATACTAATTATGAGATCAAATTAGATTTTTTTTTTTTAAAAAAAAGCATAATTATGAAAAAAGTCCGAATTATGAGAGCAAAAAAATCTAAATTATGAGATTGAAAAAAGTCATACAAGATAAAAGCAAATGCATAAAGATGACATAAAACTCAAAATTGTGTGATAAAAAGATAGATGTGATAAGAAATGTATATTACGACAAAAAGAATCAAAATTATGAGATAAAATGAAAATTGAGATTTTAAAAAATCCTAATTATGAGCATAATTATGAGAAAAAGTCAGAATTGTGAGATTCAAAGATCTATATTATGAAATAAAAAGCCATATGTGATAAGAAATGCATAATTATCATGAAAAAGAGTCAAAATTATGTGATAAACAGACACAAATGAGATAAAAAAAAAAAACATAAATATGAGATAAAAAAAACTTTAAAAAAATAAATGAATTTTTAAAAAAATCACTATTGATTCCATTATAACCACCATTCTGACATAAACAACTGTTTGTGTTTTTCTTAGGGTTGTACACAGCAGAATGCAGACAGGGTACACCAGTCACACTGCTGCTTTCATGTCTCCACCTTTCCCCTTTAAATCAGTATTGAATGAGGGAATCAGGTTTCAGCTCATTCTGTAATCTGCTGCAGGTCTGCCACACTGACTGAAAAGTAAAGAGAGAGTGTTTCTTTAACTGCCTTTCCTTAACCCACAGAGACCCAAAGAGCCACTGGTGACACAAACCATCTACAATATGAACCCTTTAACACCTGTTGATCCACTCATCCTATTGATACATGTCAATAATTTATGTAAAGTACAGTTTTTCATCTTTTCATCGTCATCAGATATGACCATATTTGGATGTTTAGAGATGTTCTGTAGTTACCATGGAAATGCAAACATCTTCTCCAACATGATTCAGACATTAAATGTGTTAAAGCTTACATACTTTAATGTTTGACACCTGTGGTCTATAGTGTAGAAAATAACCGCCTCCCCACGCGACGTCCGAGTCAAATTTCAGCCAAATCGGTGTTTGTATGCCCGATCTAATGCTATTTTAGTATAGGCAATTTTGTAGGGGGCACTAGAGAGCAAAATCGCAATTTCTATTGATAAACTGGTGTAGGACCGAGAGTCACATTTCAGCCTAATCCGTGTTCGTATGTCCAAGCTGAAGCAATATATGTAGTGGCAATTTTTCCCAAACACTTCGCAAATTTTGCAACAGCGTAGCACAAAAACGATGCAACTTTTCCAAGAAAATTTGGATAACTTTTGACGTCCCACTTGTCTAGATGGTATTCACCACTTTTGAGCTCAACGGCCTACGGAGAGTTTGTTAAATTCTGATGACAATGAAAACAACTCAAAAATTTTTAATTTAAATCCAAGATGGCGGACTCCCTGTTGGTTTATGGCCGTGGCCATCATAAGGTTTTTTGTTCAACATCATGTGACGAACATGTGTAGCGACTTCATAGCTCTAACTTCACTAGTGATCTGTCCTAATACAAACTATCTACACTTTTCTAGGGGGCGCTGTAGAAGCTTTTTTTTACCGACTTTTACGACACCTATTTATACACTCGCAATTTTTCACACTTCTGAAGTGTGCGCAAAATTTGGTGAGTTTTCATACATGTTCAGGAGGCAGAGTCCTGCACGGGTTCGGGTACCCATGGGTGAACCGCAAATTTTCACGAAATGGGTGAAAAATGTTGTCGGATACGGGTTCATTCAGTTCGGGTCGGACGGTGGGTGATCGCGGGTCTAATTTGCGGTTCATAGGCTAAAAAGAGCCGTAGGGTAACAAAATTTTTATTTGGCTCTGCCTTGGCTATGTCACTGTTCAGTATATTCGTAGCAATAAATGTTTGTATTTAAGTTTGGCTATCTGACATTTTCTTTCGGGTTCGGGTCGGATATCGGGTTCATTTATAGCGGGTCGGTTCGGGTGCGGATTTTATTTTTTTTCTTGTTGGAAAAGGGGTCAGATACGAGTTTAAACATGACGGGTATGGGCGGTTGCGGTATGTCAAAATCAGAACCGTGCAGGACTCTGTCAGGAGGTCAAATTAGCGCCCGCTGTGATCCGCGGCGAAGGTCTGACGAAACCATCCATTCAAAACGTGCCAGCACTGACACCTGACACATCAGGGGTTTAAAGGGTTAATCTACAAGATGTGAACCCCCCTCCCCCGAAAAAAAAAAGGAAAGGGATGCAGGGCTAATGTGAATCCCCACAGAGTTGCAGGAAGGGTTTCCCATACAGGATGGATGTGATGCCCTTTCGGACATTCCTTGAAGGCCGTGATCTGGAGTGAAAACGATGATGTCATGCAGTCATTTGCGCCGAAGCCTCTCGGGACAGGAAGGGACACCGTGATTCACTGTTATACATTTATGGCCAGGGCTCCAGAGCTGTCAGCTGTAAATGTCCTGGACGCACTATATAGTATCACATTTTCTGAAGGGAGCCTGTGACTTTCACTCACTGTGAAAAAATTAAATAAATAAATAAAACATATGGAAGCAAATCCGTTCCAGACATTCAATTGAATTTTCAATGTGATTTTGTGGGGGGGTTTTGTCACTGAAATTAAACATCTGAACTTTTTTTTTGTTGTCTGTCAGTTTCTTAATTCAACTACATTCATTAATTAGAATAAAAAAAAAAATACAACTGCAAAAAAATTCAAATGCACAAATTTAGTTGCGAAAAATTCAACTGTATTTAGAAAAGCAATCGGAGAGTGCAGACTCCACCAAGGTAGATCAGCAGCACCCCCCCCCCCCCAAACTCTATCCTGACAACATGTCGGCATTTTCTCAACGTACAAATCCCCATCTGACATCCGGGCGCTGACTTATAGTTATGTGACGTCACGTGAAACCAACCTATTTGAGTGCAAAAAAATAATAAAAAAATAATCGGTGTTAAAAATGCAATAGTTTTTAAAATTCAAAATATGATGAAACAGATTTGCTTCCATAAAAATAACATGGGTGATGGTGATGGAGTGTATGTAATCAGCATGGAACACAGTATTTATATGAGAATATATCATATTACTTCCTTATGTAGCATATTATCAGTCAATACACTGGCACCAAATAAATATAGACCAATTCATGTCAATATAAACTCCAAAAGGAAAACATGATTCTAAAGGTGATAAATGCTCAACTCAATTGTCTGTATCAAGTAAATAAATCATTTCCCTTTTTTGTGGTATACTCTTCCATTCATGTAATTTAATGATTGACTGTTTTTAGTTCCTTCAGTCGAGGCTTCAAGTCGTGTCTGAGCAAATCTGACAACAACAAGACTGACGTGAAATTAGGAAAAACAGTGAAGGAATAAAGAGTTCTATTAATGTTATTGGTTACAAACAGAGGTAGAAAGTAACCAAGTAAAATTACTTCATTCTTGGAATTAATAGATTTTTTTAGGTATCATTTTGACTTTTGCTCCCTATGTTTGTCACATAAATATGTGTACTTTATACTCCTTACATTTATAGAAATATGTGTACTTTATACTCCTTACATTTATATAAATATCTGTACTTTATACTCCTTACATTTATAGAAATATGTGTACTTTATACTCCTTACATTTATATAAATATGTGTACTTTATACTCCTTACATTATACTCCTTACATTTATAGAAATATTTGTACTTTATACTCCTTACATTTATATAAATATTTGTACTTTATACTCCTTACATTTATATAAATATCTGTACTTTATACTCCTTACATTTATAGAAATATTTGTACTTTATACTCCTTACATTTATATAAATATTTGTACTTTATACTCCTTACATTTATATAAATATTTGTACTTTATACTCCTTACATTTATATAAATATTTGTACTTGCATTTATATACATATTTGTACTTTATACTCCTTACATTTATATAAATATCTGTACTTTATACTCCTTACATTTATAGAAATATTTGTACTTACATTTATATAAATATGTGTACTTTATACTCCTTACATTTATATAAATATCTGTACTTTACAGTCCTTACATTCTCAGAATAGACTCGTTCCTTTTTACAAATATTTATGAACAAATGTAGGGAGAAAAAGTAAAAAAATTGGATGAAAAAATAAATACTCCAGTAAAGTACAGATACCTAAAAAAAAATCTACTTACGTAAGTACAGGAATGAAGTACTTTTACTTAGTTACTTTCCACCTCTGATGGAGACTTCTGGGACACCCTGTAGAGTGAAGGACTGGGTATGTGCAGAAAAGATTTACAAACTGCAGAATAACAATATTGCCATATTGTAGAAAGCTGAAAAGGAAAATTATTTATATATATATATATATATATATATATATATATATATATATATATATATATATATATATATATATATATATTTCAACCACTGTTTCAATGAGTGTAAGCGAGTAAGAAGCTAGAAGTAAGAAGCTACGACATGCTAACTGCTAACTGCTAACTTTTTCTTCCTTCTAGAAAAGACAAGAGGATGATGAACTCTGAGAAACAAAAAAGGCAGGAGGGGGGAATTAAGCAGAGGAAACCCCAAAAAGGAAACATGCATCTAGGCCACTGAGTCATATCCCCCGTGTTTTGCCTCTTCCTCTACTTTTTTTTTTTCCCTTCTTTTTTTCAAATATACACTGACAGTATAAATTATGTACATCATGACTGGGGTTAACACAGAGTGGGAGTGGGCCCATGGGTTTTAGGCCTGAGGATTTCAGGGTTTTATCCCCTGTAAAGTCTGCTCGCAATTAGTTTGGGAATTAATTCAGGCTCAGAACTTCACCTCCCCCTTCCTCTTTTAGATCTGTACTGATTCATACCAGCCTGGTTACACATAAAACAGAGAGTTTATGAAAAAAAAATTAATAAAATAAATAAATAAATAAATAAAAATTAAATAAGTCCCTGCGGAGGCCACAGTTTAACCCACACAACTGCAACGCTTAAGTGCAACTACATTATCGAAGGAGTAAAAGTGCCAACATTAAATAGATAAATACAGAATTGAATAATTAATTAATTAATTAAAATAGGAATTAAATACATAAATGTGTCATTAAGTCATTAAAAATACCAATTAATTTCAGGTAAAAAACATTATTTCACTAATTTATTAATCATTGTGTTGTATGGAGGACTAAAAGTGCCAAAGTTAAATATATACATCATTAAATAATTAATGAAATATGTCAGCAATTAATTAAATGAAATACATGAATGTGTCATTAAATCATTAAAATACCAATTCATGTGGTTATGACATAGTGTAAATGCTCAGATAAAATGCCACAATTGCAACTAAAAAGGCAAAATTATGAGACAAAAAAAAACACAAATATGATATAAGAGATGCATATTCATGAGATAAAAGTCTTAATTCTAATAATTATAATTCATATCTAGTCCCACTTTCTCTCCTCCACTGATTTTAAGTGAGTTATTTTTCAATCCATCACATCTGCTTAGTTTGAAAAAGTCTATTCTGAGAATATAAGGAGTATAAAGTACATATATTTATATAAATGTAAGGAGTATAAAGTACAAATATTTATATAAATATAAGGAGTAAAAAGTACAGATATTTATATAAATGTAAGGAGTATAAAGTACATATATTTATAAAAATGTAAAGAGTATAAAGTACATATATTTATATAAATGTGAAGAGTATAAAGTACAGAGTTTCAAGAAAAATAAATACTCTAGTAAAGTACAGATACCTAAATCTTTTTAAGTACAGTAACTACATACTTCTACTTCGTTACTTCCCACCTGTGTTTTTGATGGTCTAATAATTTTTTCCACCATCGTATTCCAGTCATTGATCTGCTATCCAGGCTGGTTGTTCCTAGTGGGGTGTATTCTGTAACTATTCACTGTGGGAAAGTGAAAAGACCAGAGTTTCCTCCAGTATATTTTTATCAGGACTCCACATTCTCCACATTGAGCAGGTTAGAAGTTCTGAATGCTGCAGTCCACTAAGCACCGGACATCCCTGTGTGCTGTCAATCAATTATTAATCAGGTAAATCTTTATATTGCAAATATTTGTCAGAAGAAAAGAAAGGGTCATAAATAATAAAGAGGAGCGTTTATTTAAAGCGCAGACCAGGACGTCAGAACGACAGCAGGTCCATTTGTTTTACAAAGAATAAATAAAAAAATAAAAAATAATACGAGGTCAAACACGTTGGGGGGAAAAAAAGCAATTCGATTGACAACCTCAACAGGAAAAATAGGTGAATTTTCGTTGTATGCTAAAAAATTATCTTCTTTATGCCTGTGGTTTTTGAATAGTGAGGAGGGCCTCCCCTGGGGGGCGCTAGGGAACGGCAGGGGAGGGAGGGGTGAGAGAAAAAAAATGTAACGTGAATAAGAAAGACACAATGTAAACACAGTACAGTACATGCGGTTAGCTAACTACAGTACATGCGGTTAGCTAACTACAGTACATGCGGTTAGCTAACTACAGTACATGCGGTTAGCTAACTACAGTACATGCGGTTAACTAACTACAGTACATGCGGTTAGCTAACTACAGTACATGCGGTTAGCTAACTACAGTACATGCGGTTAGCTAACTACAGTACATGCGGTTAGCTAACTACAGTACATGCGGTTAGCTAACTACAGTACATGCGGTTAACTAACTACAGTACATGCGGTTAGCTAACTACAGTACATGCGGTTAGCTAACTACAGTACATGCGGTTAGCCAACTACAGTACATGCGGTTAACTAACTACAGTACATGCGGTTAGCTAACTACAGTACATGCGGTTAGCTAACTACAGTACATGCGGTTAGCTAACTACAGTACATGCGGTTAGCCAACTACAGTACATGCGGTTAGCCAACTACAGTACATGCGGTTAGCCAACTACAGTACATGCGGTTAGCCAACTACAGTACATGCGGTTAGCCAACTACAGTACATGCGGTTAGCCAACTACAGTACATGCGGTTAGCTAACTACAGTACATGCGGTTAACTAACTACAGTACATGCGGTTAGCTAACTACAGTACATGCAGTTAGCCAACTACAGTACATGCGGTTAGCCAACTACAATAAATGCAGTTAGCTAAAGTTAATCTGATAAATAAATAAAAAGATAAATACATAAAATAAACAAATAAACAAAAGACAAATAAAAAATAACTAATTTTAAAAATGTATTGCTATGAAATAAAATTAAACAAATAAATAAAATACAAATAAATAGATTCCACATATTTGATGTTGCTTTTCTTTCTATTTTTCCCTGGTTTATGGTGATTTTCTTTTGTTGGTTTATGGTGATTTTCTTTTGTTGGTTTTGGGTGATTTTCTCTTGTTGGTCACTCATTTTTCAGTCTTGTTACCAGTAACTGCTTCAGAATAATTATGATGTGTCAGTGTGTGTCAGGTTTTATTTAAATGAGAAAATGTTGAGCTCATTCGTCTCTTTATTTTAACAGGACCTGTCATGTGACTACAGCGAACGCGTACATTGCGATGTCGATGCTCAAACAATATAATGTGCAGCTGGTAACTATAATCATTTATTTATTTTTTAATCACTTCTCCAATATGTGCTGCCCTTAAACCATCTATTTATATACTGGGAGAGAATAAAAAGGAACTGGGTCATTTATTATCATTTTGAGGTCAAATGTCACGTCCTTAATACTGGAATCATTCAAGTGTAATGGCAATAAAAACCTGTGTGTGACCAATAATGATAAGATTTGAATGAGCCCAGTTATCTTATCTGATTGTAAAATTAGATTCCTTCCTGTTTCCTCATGGTGAACTGGAATAGAATACAACATGGGCGTCCCCACGTGTCATACCAGGAAACAAAAACTCAACTTGGGTCATAAGTCAGTTTCTTTGATCCTCCCATGGACTGATAGACATTTAACCATTTCCTCATTCTCCCTCTGGGGTCATACTGTTAACCCCCCCCCCTACAAATCCCCAGAGTTGGCAGCCTTCAGGATCTGCACAACTGCACATCTGTTTCATGTATGTTTAGTCGACGTGATTAGAGCTGGAGTGTTCAAGACGGGAAACGAAACATCGAACGAGTGAGGAAGTGGTGGTGGGGTGAGTGTAGACTGGCAGACTTTCCTCCAACTTACAGTTTAATTTGGACAATTGTTTAGATCGACCTCATATTCATGCGTTTACAAAAGGTAAATTACAAGAAAGGGTGAATTATGAAATTAAAAAGTCAAAAATATGAGAGAAACAATCAAAAATATGAGAGAAAAACACAAATATGAGATAAGAAATGCATAATTATCATAAAGAGTCTAAAGTGTGAGATAAAAATTCAAAATTATAAGATAAAAGTCAAAATTCTGAAAAAAACCCCCACATAAATATGAGATAAGAAATGCATAATTGTGAGAATGTGTCTAAATTATGCGATAAAAATTCTAAATTCTAAGATAAAAGTCAAAATTCTGAGATAAAAACACAAATATGAGATAAGAAATGCATAAATATCATAAAGAGTCTAAAGTATGAGATAAAAAATTCTAAATTCTAAGATAAAAGCTACAAATAAAAAATACAAGATAAGAAAGTCATAATTATGAGGAAGAGTCTAAATTATGAGATAAAAAAAAGTCAAATTCCGAGATCAAAAAGTCAAAATTCAGAGATAAAAGTCAAAATTGGGAGATTAAAAACACATAAATATCAGATAAATGTATAATTATAGGAAAGTGTCTAAATGATCATATTAAAAAGTCTACATTGTGAAATAAACGTCACAATTCTGAGCTAAAAATACAAGATAAGAAATTCATAATTATGAGGAACAGTCTAAATTATGAGATTCAAAACCTAAAATTATGAGAGAAAAGCATATAAATATGATGTAATAAATGCTTAATTGTGAGATAAAGTCATAATCATGAAATAAAAATCTTAATTGTAATCTCTAAAGCCCCAGTTTCTTTCCTCCACTGACTTTCCCTCTGAAGTGATTTATTTTTCGTACTGTACTGAAGTGTTATTGCCACAATTTATTAGGTCGCATTTAAAATTACTGGTGGTGAATTTGATAATAAATACATTCATTTCAGGGGTCAGACTTAAATAAAAGATAAAAGTCCAGTTTAGCCTGATTCTCTGCTGGCTGGTGAAAGGACGACACAATTTCCCCCAGATTCATCAGAGGCAAATCTGCACTTGACCCAATGGAGGCTGTCCAGTCACAGCATTAGGGCTGCACAGAGCTGCTGGGGCGGAGGCCTAGTTCTCTGGGGGGGGGGGTTGGCATACGCTCTTGTAGACCAACAAATGAGGAGCTATCTCTAGCATTGACATCAGGTTTGGTGACAGCCAGAACATAAAAATAAATTATTATTAAATAAATTATTTTGCGTGATCTTGCCAAGAAACATCCCTGGCTATTTTTACATGATGTTTTTTTTTTAATTCAGAATTATTTATTCTGAATAAAATTATTCGGAATGACAGCCATTTTCTTCGCGTTTACATGGAAATGTTAATTCCGAATACAGGTTTCCATGGAAACGGTTGGGTTCCGCTCTAGTTAACTGGGCTTTCAGAGCTGCATATTATATTGTTGGAGCATCGATATCGCAATGTGCGCGTCTAATTTTACAATCAGATAAGATAACTGGGCTCATTCAAATCTTATCATTATTGGTCACACACAGGTTTTTATTGCCATTACACTTGAATGATTCCAGTATTAAGGACGTGACATTTGACCTCAAAATCATAATAAATGACCCAGTTCCTTTTTATTCTCTCCCAGTGTATAAATAGATGGTTTAAGGGCAGCACATATTGGAGAAGTGATAAAAAAAAATAATTATTACAGTTATAGCTGCACTATATATTGTTTGAGCATCGACATCGCAATGTGCGTGTTTTCAATAGTCACATGACATCGTCCTGTTAATGTTGGAGATGAGTGAGCTCAACATTTTCTCATTTTAATAGAACCTGACACACACTGAGCACATCACAATTATTCTGAAGCAGTTTGGACTGAGTCACTGTTAACAAGGGTTAAACAGGACTAAAAACTTTCATGTAAACAGGCCCATTGTCAAAAGTCCTACATGGTTTGGTAAGAGTACGGAGCCAAAATATTGCCGTCAGTCATTAACAATACGACCAGCGGCTACAGATGTGTTCCGCCATCACAATTATTCATAATGACACTTAAAAAGAAACGCACAACAACAGGTTTTGGGGGGAGATGTTCTCAAGGCACTGGATAGAAATGATGATTTAAAACTGTGAGACACAAAAGAGCTTTGGGCATGCAGAGGAAGCTCCCAAAATAGACCAGTGTAGAACAGCGAATTACCTCACCCCATTCACATCAGCAAACACGTCCATCACCATCACGTACCCGAAGCCTGGCTGACTGGCTGTGTTCCGCTAAGCTAGCAGCACATACTGTAGCTTTCCCAGCTGGCTCCATGCATGGGAGAGTCAGCAGAATGGAAACAAACTGAAGGCCTATGACATGACACTTTCAATTTTTTAAAGACCTCTATTACAGTCAACCATGTCGTGCTAAAAATACTTCTGGCTAAGCTTTTTTTTTTCCTTCTTCCTGCTGAGCTACATTAAGTCCCAGACCCAGGAGGGGGTGGAGGTGGTGGTGGGTAGAGATATGACAAGGCAGCCATCAGCTCTGGTGACGTCTCTTTGGGTGTTGGTGATGGCTGCTTCCAGTTCTACAGCACTACAAGAGCTTTATTAACCTCCGATGTCTGTCTGTCTGTCTGTCTGTCTGTCTGTCTGTCTGTCTGTCAGCAGGATTACACAAAAGGTTCTGAACGGATTTTGATGAAACCTTGTTGAGCTGCATTTTGTAATAAACGTCCAAAATGTACTAACTTTTTCATTTTATTTTGCAATAAAGCCGCGTTTTGTAGTAAACTGCCACAATGCATTTTGTAATACATTTTTGCGGCATTTCTATTTCCAAAATATATTTCAAATCTTTTAGTGTTTTCTTATACATTTCAAATTGTCATTGTCTAATATATCTAATTACCAACCAAGCCATAAACACCACCAAGATTATAACTAAAAATAAAAGATGGGTGGAATCAGATCACTGGCGAAAATTAACCATTACAAAAACATGGGACAAAGACATAGAATTATTTATTTATTTATTTATTTATTTATTTTTGGTTTCTTTCTGGCATGGAGCTAATGTATAATATCATGCTGATTGTATAAGGTATACATTTGTTATTTGTCTGTTTGTTTGTTGATTTGTGGAGTTAGCTTGGGGATCCAGGATCCTTGCACAGGTCTGTCGGGGCCTGGTCCATGGAGAGGGGTCTGGGTAATGGGGCTGAAGCCTGGACCCCTCTCAATTGAGATGGGCATGGAGGGGCCTGTGGGAGTGGTTATGGGCCTGGTTCCTCAACTTGCTCATTCCACCTGTTTTTTTGTGGGGTTTTTTGTATAATGTGTCTGTGTATTTGTTGTGTGGAATAAAAAAATAAATAAAATTAAAAGAAAAACACCACCAAAGCGCCCTGCTGCTGCAAAATGTAAAAACGTATTACATAATGCGGCAAAAACGAATTACATAATGCGGCAAAATTTATTAAAAAAATGCATTGTGGAAGTTTATTACAAAATGAAATTAAAAAGTTATTACATTTTGGATGTTTATTACAAAAATGCGGCTCAAAAAACCTTCAGGAAAAATAGATAATGGGTCAAGGAAGAAGCCATTAGATTTTGGGCAATGAAGGTCAAGGTCATACTAAAGGTCAACAGCTAAAACACATCAGTGGTAATATCTCAGGATTCAGATCTGGTGTTTTCTTTGCATTGACATCGTGTCACCTTCAGACATCAGATGGGTCAACATCTATGGCTCCATCATGTCACATGTGAATGAAAAATCGAGCCCCAGTGGAGGTCTACTGTCTCTGACTGCCTTGATTTATTTATTATCATCTTTTTAAATACATTTTTAAAAAGAAATTTAAGAAAATGTAATAAAAACATTTTTTTAAATGGCATGTTTTTAAATATGTTTTTACATTTGTGTAGGTTTTTAACGTTTCCCCTTATATTTAAAATTCTTTGTGTGTTTTCCCTTTTCTTAACTCATTTAAATATGTGTATGTTTTTTTTTTATATAGAGCTTAATTTTGGAGGGTATTTTAACATTTGGCTAATCATTTAAGAATAAATCATTTAACTTACTGGTACCAAGCAGCACTTTGAATTATTTGCCATTTCCATTTTTATATTGAACATTTTTTTGGTTTGATAAATACCATGCTGAGGAGAAAAAAAAATGGTTTTGCATTTTGTTTCCATACTTTACCGAAAATGAAAGTGCGTCCCGAACCATGATTTTTGTGTACAGTTACACCCCTAGTAGTTAACTAACCACATGTTTACATATTTTTTTCTTTTCTTTTTTTTTTTTTAATTCAGCTTTATTTTAGTTTTTCTCACCCCCCCGCAAAAGCCCTCCAACGCCCCCCCATGGGAGGCCCACATCACATCACTAATCTAGGACTTCAGCTTGGTCTCGTCATAGAAGAACAGACAGAGGCTTGAAGATTCTGGGGGTTGGATAGGCTGCTTGTGTGTGTGTGTACGTGTGTGTGTGTGTGTGTGTGTGTATGTGTATGTGGGGGGGGGGGTGTAAGAGAGTCCATGGTCACAGCTGCAACCTCGCCAAAGGATTGAAGGCGCACTTCTAATGAAGGGTTGTAATCAAGTTGCTCATGCTAGCCTCCCACACCCAGTGCGTCCGACTTGCCAAAAATGCTTGTCTTATGACAAGAGGGTTTAAACACGCTCTGAGGAAAACAATGAGAGGAAGAGTTTAAGTAATATGTAACTCACAAGGAATGACATATTCAACAACCAATCTGTTCTGCATTTCGTATAACGTATCAATATGTTGTGTAGGAAACAACTTAAGCCAGATGTCATGCTAGCAGAGAGCCAACGGAAGGCGTGAAGGGAGTAATGGATGGCATGCAAAGCCAGACACACAGTTAACTGGCAAAAAATAAATGCCATTTATGATGTGCAATATCAGTGGAGGCCAGAAAAGTACAATTTCTCTAATGTAATCAAGTAAAAAAGTTAAATTGCATCTTTTTCAAATGAATGAAATGGTACTTATTTGAGCAGGAAAATCAAAATAGCTTCAAAAGTATAAAAAAAATGCAGCCTTTAAAAGTGACTTAGTGTGGAGATAATGTGTGTGTGATCAGGTCATAGTTACTCAGTTTGGTGGATATGGACAGAAAATTTAGGAAAAAAGGGGGAGGAAATCACAATTGAGATAAAAAAAAAAAAAAAGTCAAATGCGTGAGATAAAAGTCTTAATTCTAATCTCTAAAGTACCAGTTCCTCTCCTACTAATTTTTCCTCTGAATTGACTTAATATTCTATATATAGAATTAAGTACAGATTTTTATATAAATGTAAAGAGTATAAAGTACAGATATTTATATAAATGTAAGGAGTATAAAGTACAAATATTTATATAAATGTAAAGAGTATAAAGTACACATATTTATATAAATGTAAGGAGTATAAAGTACACATATTTATATAAATGTAAGAAGTATAAAGTACACATATTTATATAAATGTAAGGAGTATAAAGTACACATATTTATATAAATGTAAGGAGTATAAAGTACACATATTTATATAAATGTAAGGAGTATAAAGTACACATTTATGAACGAATGTAGAGAGGAAAAGTCCAAAGTTTACAGTAAAATAAATAAAGTACTTGTACTTTGACCTCTGCTGGGGGCCATATGGAGAACATTTGCCCCCACCACACGGCTGACCAGAGCAGAAGTCGTGGTCAGACCGAGCAGGTTTTGTGTGGTTTACGGTGGCAAGTGAACAACAGAAGTGACATTTGTTGATGAGACATGTGTTAGGTTGTGACTTCCTCTCCTTTCAAACAGCTTTCAGTCGAACAAGGCCATGACTCAGGTCTGTATCAGCTGCTGGATCATGACTGGATCCAGTTCACATGTTTCCTAACCCTCCCATCATGGTCACTATCACAAACAGACTTTTAGTCCTGGTTTTTACACTTTTTAGCCCCGTATTAATTTTTACTCTATTTGTGGAACCAAGCGTATTTTATTTTATTCTGTTATTTTAATTATGTAGACAATTTACATTGAGCCTGTTCACATGAGTTTTTATTCCTGTTTAATTCAGAATAAAAGGTTAATTCCTCTTCATGATGAACCATGTAAACATCTAATTCCACTTCAAAATGACTATTCCCAGTTAAACTGAATTCCTAATAAAGTCACTGGTTTATTCTGATCTTATTTCTGAATTTGATGATTCCTCTGACATGTAAACAGTTAATTCCTCTTTAACATTATTCCTGTCGTTCTGCACATGCTCCTGGTCTTGTCGCCATGGCGCACATATGTGACCCACCACCACGAAACCAGGCATAAGTGTCTGGAAATCCAAACTGAGTTATCTGTGTAGATTGGTAGAGTGGAAACTAAGGTTTAAGATGGTGAAAAAATTATGTTTCTATCATAAGTAGAACCAAAGTTATGGTCATTTTAATATCCACAGTTGGACCTATTATGCAATTTGCATATTTTTAGATATTGTCCGTTAAAGTTTTGGACTGTTTTGGGGTAGGAAGTCCTTAGCAACGCATAATAATTCGTATCCGATTGACAAAAAATATTCACAGATGTTAAAGGACACTCTGATGGACATGTCATAGAAGTTTTATATATTATAATAATAGGACAGAAGTGTGACGTATTATAATCATTTGGCTTACACCATTGGACAAGAACATTCAATATAAGCTTTTACCTCGTACCGAACACTTGGATGTTTACGCACGGAACGGAGATCGTTTTGTTCGGCGAAAAGAGGTGGAAGTCGGTTTTGTCTTTGCTCAGCTATCCTTAAACTTTTGTCACCGCTTAAATAATTGACCCAATAAACACCTTTATTGATTGGATTTCAATGTAATGACCACAGGAACTGAACATAGAGGTGTTAAGGTACCATTTTTTGATAAGGTGTAAACACAAATAACAAATCACCTTCCAGCCTAAATTTGGCTGTAGCTCTGAACGGCTCAGCGCGACTTATGCCTGGTTTCGTGGTGGCGGGTCACATATTTTGTTTTGATGACAAAACTAAAGCCGCTGTTGACATTAGTTTGTTGATTCAGTCGAGCTGCTGCTTCATAATTATCACAAAAATAAATGCAAACATCACATGTAGTATCTGGTCTAACATGTTAATAGTTGAAACTAAAGCTAAACAGGAAGTGGAATCCATCGTTTTCTTCCAGTAGACATCCAGATGTTGAGTGGCTGTTCTGACCAATCAGAACCCTCTGTACCTCCAGCTTTTAAAGCCCAATTAACTAGAGCAGAATACATCTGTTTCCATGGAACCTTTATTTGGAACCAACATTTCCATGTGAACGTGGAGGACATAGCTTTAATTCCAAATTATTTTATTCAGAATTAAAGCTGCACGACATTAGAAAAAAAACTTTATTTATTTTTTTTTTTAAAAAGAAAAAAAACTTTATTATTGCAATAATTTTTGACACTGCCATATATATTGTGCGATATGAAAAAATCCTCAGGAGGTTGACACAGAATATATGTTTCAGTGTCATTCTTCTTGTAGCCGAAATAATTAAACTAAAATAATCATTAAAAATAAATTAATAAGAATTAAAAAAAATTAAATATAAATAAATCAAGAAAAGTAAAAATAAATAAATGAATGTAAAAAATTTAAAATGTAATTTAATAAATAAAAAAAAAAAATACATAAATAAAAATAATTGCAGAACCTGCGATGCGACTATTACACACAAACAATATTTTGTGCAGCTCTTCTCAAAACAAAACACATAATTTGGAATTAAAAAACAATCATGTAAACGTAGCCAATGACTGTGAAGGCGACTCTGATCCTGAAATAAACTCAACCTTTCACTTGATGTGAAAGGTTTTGTTTTGAATCTGTGTGGACGACCATCAGTAGAAGGGTTAAGAAGGTACAGGCATGTTGTGTACAATCCTCACCACTCAATAATTAAATAAAGAGCCGCGGTAACAGCACAATAACCCTGTTACCAAATATCTGCACTGGTTCCCTCTCACTAGCTTCACTAGCTTCACTAGCTTCACTAGACCACGATCATACGGCAGTGCAGAGTTCTGCTGTCTTTTGAAATCATCATTAAAAGCAGTATGCATGAACACATCTGCTACTGGAGCAGAGTTGGGGGGGGGGGGCATAATTCTCCTTGTCATCTGAGACAGCATTCCTATATTAGACATGCTAAACCAGATCACTGCAGAACATTAAGCCTGACAGCAGTGCTTTAATATTTGATGTGCTTTGCTACTGTGACATAAACCACCAAACTGTGGACCGCCAGCTAAACTGACAATTTTGTCATGTATTTTTCAAAAGTCACCCCTTCCGTCACATGGAACTGGAAAAGTTCACCAGTCTTACAGAACGGCGAAAGATACTGAAGTGGATTAGTCAGCAGGAATGTACATTTTTATCGGCCATTTCAACAGGTTGACCGAGATGCAAAACAAAAGCTGCAGGAGTCTGACACTAGCATCAAAGTTTCACCTTTTGGAAAATATCATTATGGCTGTCACTCACAGCCTCCGTAGCCCACAGCCAGTAAACTCATTACAGAGCTGGTGCCAAGCTAGAAGACACATGGGCCTTCCAGCGCTCCTGTCACGCTTATTCGACAGCAGAGCAGGTAAACTTGTTAACTTTGACACCTACATGACCCTATAGTCAAGACGAGGAGAAAGAAGGAAGACGCGCAGAGTTTGCTACAGCATAAGTTGTGATGGAGGAGGGTGTCCAAAGTATTGTTTTCAGTACTAATTAACATAAGACTTGGTTCTGTAAGATTACTAACTGGCCTATATAAGCTCCTTGTTCTTAATTAGAAAGGCTAGGACCCACAACTGAGAACAAAAGACACTGTAAGATGCAGTACTGTGCAGTAGGGCTGGGCAATATGGCCGAAAAATAACATTTTTAGGCCTTTTTTCATAAGATATTTGACTTTTTTCAGATTTTTTTATCTTGTCCAGGAAATAATGCTAAAGCTAGGAGAGTTATATTAGCAATATTGGGATGTAAAGTTCACCAGAAAACTGTTAACATTTGTACGATAGGTATGAACTAGGGCTGCACGATATTAGAAAAAACTGACATTGCAGTTTGTTTGTTTTTTAACCCTGCAATATATATATATATATATATATATATATATATATATATATATATATATATATATATATATATTGTGATATGGAAAAAATACTCCCCAGTATATAACAGCTTTGTGGTGGTGACACAAATGATTAAACAGATAAGTGGTCGATACAGAACATAGGTTTTAGTATCATCCTCCTTGTAGTCAAAATGATTAAATAAAATTAATAATTAAAAATAAATAAATACAAAAATAAAATCAATGAATAAAATACAAATAAAATAAATAAATGGACAAATAATAAATAAAATACAAATAAAATAAATAAATCAAAATACATAAAAATAAATTAATGAAAATAAATTCAAACAAAAATACATAAATGCAAATAATTCAAATATATACAAATAAATGGAAAATAATAAAATAAAAATAATTGCAGGATCTGCGATGTTACTATTACGCAGACGTACATTGCCATTTTAACACTTGTGTAAACAGAGATAAAGACACTCGCTAAAACTCCAGTTTGGTTTGATTACAGTCTGACTGAGGTGTATACATGACTTTAAAAACTCGATATTAGTCAGACTGAGCCAATCATTTAAATATCTCTAAGTGCATGTAAACATAGTCAATCCGTGCGTGTCTGGCTCACATCTACCCCCCCCCCCCCCCCCCCCCCCCCCACCACCACCACCACCAACCCCCAGCCCACCTACCCCACTCCCATCTGTGACACTCACATCAGTCAATTGTCAAAAGCAGCTGATGTTTCCTCTACCCGTGCATTTATCAGCTTGCATGCAAACAGCACTGGTGATGTTCAAATGGATTTATGTGAATTCATGAGAAGACCCCTGGATAACGTCTCCGTAATCTCTGGCAAAGCTCCATAAAAAGACAGCAGTGTTCGCCAATATACATATTACTGTCTGAGAAGGAATGGGAGGTCATTGTCGCATTAGAAACATTACAACCAGTGCCACCGAACCAAAGAGACGAGTACACACACCTGAAAAATAAAACCACATAAAGACCCTGTGCTACTATTGTAAAAGTTTAAATATTATTTTTTCTGTCTATTGAATCTTTTCTCGTCCTATTTATTATAATACCTTCTCCATTTTGCATTTATTTCTATGAAAATTAGACATTTTCCCCATTTTTATTTTTCTGATCAGTGAATCAAACTGTCAGATGGTCCAGTCATCTGATTGGTGAATCCCAGTCATGTCCCGCCTCCCTGTAGATTAAACAGGTCCAGAGGATGGTGGCATCTATTCTTAATAATGACAACCATTCATTAAATAAACAGTTCCAGCTTCTACCCTGTAGACCAGGGGTGTCAGACTGCGGTCATCGAGGGCCAGTGTCCTGCATGTTTTAGATGTTCCCCTCTTCTATTACACCTGGAGGTCATTGCATCATTATCAGTCTGATGAGGAGCTGATTATTAACTCTTTAAGTGTTAGCGCTGATGCATTCTGAATGGATGATTTAGTTTAAATATTCATTTTCCTTTTAGTTTTGTGGATGGAAAAGGTGTCAAAAAGCAATTTCTTTTTTTATTTAAAAAAAATTAAAGGCAAAATTAAAACTGCTGGAACCAAATTTTAATTCTAGTTTTCTTTTTAGGTTTTTTTTTTTTTTTATTTCATTTTGTAAATATGTATTAGTTTTTTGTTCATTTTGTTGCTGAATTTGTTTATTTTTCTACATTCATTTATTTTTATTTTTTTAAATGTCATTATTTTTCTTTGATTTTCTGTCTTACTTTGCTCATGTTACCAATTATTTTGTTAGTTTATTATGAATGTTTGTTTGTGTTGTTGCTCATTTTAATTATTTTTTGTACTTTTTTTTACTGATTGCTAAAATCTCAGGGGTTAAAGGGTTAAACTGAATCACATAGAAGAGGGAAATCTCTAAAACGTGCAGGACACCGGCCCTCGAGGATTGGAGTTTGACACCTGTCCTCTAGATGGACCTTCTTAGTCCCAAGGTGCAGGACACGGCGTTGTTTGTTCCTGCTGCCATCACTGAACTCAACAGTAAACATTGACATTGCACTTTTGCACTTTATCTGCTTATTTTAGTTATTTATTGCATGGCCTGGTTCTGTTTTTTTATTTTTTATTATCATTATTATTGTGACTCTAAACTCTTAAATTCTATTTATTTATTTTTACTCTTGACTTTTATCTTTTCTGGGTTTTTATTGTTTTTTTTTATTATATTTGTTTTTTATTAATTTGATCGGAATAATTTTATTCTTTTATCAAACCATGCTGCTATATTAATGAGTGATGAAACACTGAGCACTTTGTTCTGTTTTTTTTTTACTTTTTATATACTCGACCAATGTACCTTAACTTTATGTCGTGTGTGTTTTACGTTAGAATCAAATTTTCACCCTGACTGCAAAACAAATCTACCCATGGGTACTAATAAAGTAACCTTGAACTTTGATCATGTACTTCATTTATCATGCTGACATTACATTAGAGGGTTACCATACCAAAAACACTTACCAAAAAGTCACTTCATCAATAAAATTTCTAATTAACTGAACATAAACCCAGTGTGTTCATTCACTCCATTGGCCTTATTCACTTAGAACATTCAAATGACATTGAGGGCTACACTTGTTGCTACACACAAAACTTTCACCTCACTGCTGCGTCCCGAAATGTACATCTTCAGAGGAAAAAAAATAAATAAAAATAGTACCATGGACAGACCTTCTATCATTTACCTAAAAATGAGGCACTTCAGCGTGTATTATGGCTACTCTTATTATTCCAAAAATCAAAAAAGATTCCAATTCAAAAAGGTGAAAATATAAAAAGAGTAGTCAGTGAGGAGAAGGAGGAAGTTAAAAAAGTCACTGGACAAAATATAAAGCACTCACAGAGATTTTTCTGTTTTCAAAAATATTTAAGATTCATTCAAATAAACAAAAATATCATCCGGGTTGACTTACAAAAATAAAACTAACTTAATCTAGTATGTGTGTGGTTAAAAAAACTATATCACTCCTCACACCCTCTCCTCATTCCTGCACACCAAGTGAAAAAATAAATCAATAAATTACAAAAAATAAATAAATAAATAAAAAAATAAATAAAAACACACACCCCTACCAGGTGGGTCCACTCCCTACTTAAAGGTGAAAGGAGGTGCATAGCCTGGGCAGGAGAAGGTCAAAGGTGAGAAGCAAATACAAATAAATAATTCAAATTATTTAGCCTTAGCATTATACAAATAATAAAATCGTCTCCAACAGTGTGAATGGATCAGAAACATAAAGATGGATCCTAGTTCATATGTCATGGTAAGATAAGGATAATTATGTCCACTGGAATGATTTAGCTAACACATTAAACTTAGCTTACCAGGCTAGCATCAATGACAAATAGCGCTAACAGCCATCTAATCAACCTAATGTCATGATGAAATAAGAAAATATGAATGTGTAATTACATAACACTATATTCTATATGCTATTTCAACATTATGTTTTCCATTTTGTGGTTAGCGGGCTGATGACTGTCAGTACTGATGATATGCTACCAGTGCCATTAGCTTACTTAAACTTTATGTAGCCTGTAGCCTTCCAGCAAGACAGCCCAGGGAATATTACAGTCCTTACGCATCCATTTTTCAACAATATCGATCGTTAATTCCGGTATGGCAAAAAGATTGGTGGTCCAAACTGCTGGCATGTTGACAACCCAAACATTCACTCATGATAGTGATCGACAACATATGGAAGGAACTGTGTACTCCTCAAGCATAAAAATGGCCGCCGGGTGAATAAGGCGAACAGGTTTTACTGGTGAATCAATGTTGTACACCAGTGGTTCCCAACGTTTTTAGTACCACGGACTGGTCAACGTTTGACAATTTTACATAGATCGTTTATATTGGTCGTCGCAAATTATACAGAGCGGGTTTGGTCTGTGGGAATCACCTGTCACGATAAATCCAAATTTCAAGTACAACTCCGGGTATTGTGTGTTAAAATCTTTCCTTTTCTTGGAAGTTGTAGTCTCTTCTTCTATCTCTTCAGTACGTTTTTTTCCTCTTCAAAAAGAAATGTTCCAAAGACATATGTTTTTATTTATTTTGCTAACATGTGGGTTAAATTTTTGCCATTCAAGTGACAGAGATGTACCCAAGACAATACAGTAATTTTTCAAAATAAAAGATTGTTCAGACTCTGATAATAAATACAAGAGAAATAATTAGTTAATTAATTATTAGGCAGTCGGCGGCTTGAGGGTTGAGGACCACTGTTGTAGAGGATCACAGTGTTTCCATGGTAACCACATATCCTCTAAATCATCCAAATGGGTCCTAAGTGACGACAGTGAAAAGACGAAAAAACTGTATTTAAGACCAGTTATTGACATGTATTGATCGGATTAGTGGCTGTAAAGTTAATAAACATTTTAGATCAGTAGATGTTTTTGGATGTTAGCATATACAGAGAACGGAGGACGGTCTCCAACATTCAGAAAACTCTTCCATCCACAACCCATCGCACTGTCAAATTAATCACAATCGCATTTCATTTCTGTTCTTCACGATGCACTTTCTGTAAATAACAATCAATACTGTAATTACATTTTTACTACTTTACTTTTCAGGTATTTTTTCATGACACTGCACCTTACCTTATTTTACACCTCACTGTTAGTTTTATATGTTGAATGTAGCTGATGTCATGAAATTATTTCCCAACTGTGGATCAATAAAGTACTTCTGTTCTATATTTGGGTCTTTATGGGATAAATTAAATACACTAGTCAGGTTTGCTGACTCCCTGATGAAGGCCATTTATGCCAAAACGCGTTGGGGTTTTTATATGTTTTTATATGATTTTATAGGTTTTTGTAACCAAGCCAGTTTAATAAAGGCTTTTTATTCTTCACTTTTAAGAGAGTGCCTTGGAATTTTTCTTTGTTTTTGCTGTTTTTTTCCTATCCAATAGAGCACCTCTAATTATTATTACTTATTTTGAGTCCAGGTAGCGCTCCTTAAGCAAACTTTTTTTAGGTACACTATAATATCCATTGTAAAGCTGCACAATATATTGTTTGAGCATGGACATCGCAATGTACATGTGTGCAATTGTCACAGAGAGAATTATTTATTATTATTTTCTATTATTTTTTATTTATTGGTATATATTTAACATTTATTAAATTTTTTTTATATCTTTATATATTTTTTATATTTATTAATTTTTTTAGAGATTTGTATTTATTTATTTATTTGACCTTTTATTTATTTATTTATTTATTTATGTATTAATTTACTTATTTATTAATTTTTAATTAATTTTATTTAATTATTTCAGCTACAAGAAGGATCAAACTGAAACGTATGTTCTGTTTCTACTACTAATCTGTTTAAGCGTTTTTCATTGGCACCACACAGCTGTTATATACTCTTGAGAATTTTTTTTCATATCGCAGGGTTAAACATAAATAAATAAATAAATATCGCAAAGTTTTTTCTACTATCGTGCGTTGTGTGATTTCTTAGTCTTTTGACCTGAACATTCGATAGTCCATTACATACACTATTCAATAAACAGCCCTTATCTCATCAGATACCATGAACTTGACCTCGGTACAAAAGTTATCTACCATACCATAACCTCTGTATGAGCCAAACTTTGACCCCACCAGCACCCATTCTACGTCACTACAACAGTTTACACAAGTCAAACTTCAGCTCCGTTCAGACGGCAGGAAAATGTTCCTAAATCTCGAATATTATGACTTTTTATCTTAATTGTGACTTTTTATCTCAGAATTTTGACTTATTTATTTCATAAGTGTTACTGTTTATTTCATAATTATTCATTTTTTTATCTGATATTTATGACTTTTTATCTCAATTGTGACTCTTTATCTAATAGTCATTAATTTTTCAGCCAATATTTATGACTTTTTAATCAACTAATTGTGAATTTTTAATCTCAGAATAATTTTTATTTCATATTTACGATGATCTCAATTAGGATTTTTTTTACCCCTATTTTCCCAAATTTTCTGTCCATATCCACTACAGTAAAGTGAATAACTGTGACCTAGGCTTTATTTTTGGATACTTTTGAAACTTATATGATTTTTCCTGGTTAAATAAGTATTAACCAGGAAAAAATGGCCCAAAAAAAAAAGATGCCGTTTTGATTTTGTATTTTATTACAATTGAGAAGTTGTACTTTTTCCATTTACTTTTACTTCAGTAAAGGAGTTGAATCAGTACTTCTACTTTTACCAGAGTATTTCTCATAACTAGTAGCTGTACTTCTACTTCAGTACTTTTACCACCTCTGCAGAACGTAGTCTCAGACAGTGAGCAATCCTGTTTAACCATGAACTGTGTTACTATTATTGGTACAGCACATGGCATAATGGCAAAAACAATATTCCTCCAAAAATGATCATCATAATAATTGCACAAGTCCTGACAGCTTGAATGAAATTAAGTCTCATTTGTTTCCTCAGACATTTGACTTCATCACTGACATCAGTTACTCAGCAGTTCCAGTGACAGTACTTACTCAGCATAATGGAGTCAATTATTCCAAAAAAACAAATATAGGTGAAAGAAGTAAAGAAGATTTCACATCCATATTTAGCTATATCTCCTCAGTGCAACACTAAAAAGTCTGATAAAGTCAATGCACATGACCTCAGCGACACGCAGGTTCAATGTCATAATCACATTCTTTGTGAATCTTTGCCCTGAAATTGCATGAACAGTCTTTTTAACCCCTTACATCCCAGTACGTAAATGACATTTTAATAACACACACACACACACATCTTTGTGAAAACATAAACCATTCTGAAGTGCAACAGTAACACCACATACACAAAAGGATGGTTTAGACTAATATGAGAAATGTGGCTTTTCTTTTTGAAAGCTGTCATTTGATTGATCATCAGGAGATGGTTTTGGTCACTTATGTATATCTGGGTATTTATGAGTTAAAGTACATGATCAGTAAATTAAGTATATGAAACTATATGATTTTAGTGTATTTTAAGCACATTTTAGTGTATTTTAAGCATATTTTAGTGTAATTTTGAGTGTGTTTTAGTGTATTTTAAGCATATTTTAGTGTAATTTTAAGCACATTTTTGTCAGAAATGCAAAATGGAGGGTATTATATTGTGTTAATTTGGAGGGTGTTTTAAGCAAAAATAACTCCAGAATGTTCAGGGGTTAAATCTTAGTAAATGACACAGTTTAGTAATGAAGCAGAGTCTGCTGCCTGTACATTTGGTGGTGTATATTTGGCATTTTATGGGTTAAAGTATATGATCTGCAAATACAGGAAAATATCTGATTTTAGTGTATTTTTAGAGTATTTTACTCTATTCTTATTGCATTTTACTGAATTTTTGTAAAAAACAATCAAAAACAACAACAACAACATGGAGAGTACTGCATTATATCATGATAAATTACTTAAAAGGGTTAAATAGGGATAAAAATAAAACTCACACTGGGTCTTCTAGGGTTAATTTGGAGGGGTATTTTTTTCCAGGGGTTTTAAGCAAAAATCACGCTAGAAATGTTAAAAGGTTCAACTAAATCTTAGTAAATGACACAGTTTAGTAATGAAGCAGAGTCTGCTGCCCCTCACTCATGCACTCTGCACACAAGACATGACGTCAGTCATTGATAGTTATGGACAAATTTACTTTAAAAAGCATTTTTATATAATAATCCTCATTCCTCATCTTTAATATGACCATCTACATGATCAGTGAATTACATCTAAGAAAATACTTGATTTTCACATAAAACATTTTTAAAATATAGATGATAATATATAAGGGTGATAAATTACATTTATTAAACACTTTCGATCAGCAGGATGGGTTTTGGTCACTTGTGTATATTTGGCTATTTATGGGTTAAAGTATGTGATCAGTAAATATAGGAAAATACCTGATTTTAGTGCATTTTACTGCACTTTTGTCACAAATGCAAAATAGAGTAGTGTATTACATTATGATAAATTCCCTAAAAGGGTTAGATATGGAGAAAAATAACAAAATTCACATTGGTTCTTCTAAGTTTAGTTTGGAGGGGTATTTTTTTCCCAGGCGTTTTCAAGCAAAAATCACTCCAGAGTGTTAAGGGGTTAAACTAAGTCTTAGTAAATGACACAGTTTAGTAATGAAGCAGAGTCTGCTGCCTCTCACTCATGCGCTCTACACACAAGAGATGACATCATGTTGGGTCAGCTTGGGTTTTAGTGCTCAGCTTGCTATCTACATCTGCCATTTCGAGCGCGTCATGTTAGCCTACATTTACTTTTAACACGGGTTATTTAACGGGTCACAGACCTGCACGCTGGAGGTGATCTCTCGTTATGATCACACATGAAAATGGTTGTGCAATAAAGACGCGTGGAAGGTGGAGGGGGTGTGTGTCTGAGTGTGTATGTGTGTGTGTGTGTGTGTGTGTAGGGGGGGGGGGGTCTTTGTACACGAAAACAATATTGCAATAGTAATACACATTACAAGAAAAATGAGACATAACATGATGCATGCTTTGAATGAAGAGTACAGAGACAGATGTAGTAAATATAGTAAAATGCGGCTCAAGTCATGTGTGCTGGACGTTCCACCGTAACAACCGGAGCCATTGTGACTCTGAGGAATGATAGTAAAAAATCTCACTCACAACAATGTAAGGATGAGATGGACGGAACCACAGGCATTTTGGATGTGACGGACTTCAGCGAACACACTGACCCACATTGAATGACAAAGGCTGGAACAAGTTTGCACCGCATCCAGTCACCTTTGTCGGTGTTTAAACCCCCCCCACTACCACTACCACCATCACACCCCCCCTCTCCTTAACAACGAACACTTCATTACATTACAACCTGTCATTCCCCCTTTTTTGCACCCACCGTTTACTCACCCTCTTGAGGAACAAACCAAAAAAAAGAGCTGCTTCCTCGTCAGTTCGGGGACGTAAATATCCACATTAGTGCGTAGATTTGGAGCAGGTGCACTGACACATCAATCAACAACAAAACATGCGCTGGGCTTCAAAACCCTTAAAGAAAAATTACCAAAAAAAAACAAAAAACCAGAGAGAGAGAGAGAGAGAGAGAAGCAAACCTGCGTTACGCACTTAGCCTGACGCTGCTTCTTCTTCTCTTACTCACCACCTCCGAGTAGTAGCGTTAAAATAAATAAATAAATAAAAAATAAATAAATAAAAATAACAACGTCAAAAAGCAGACGGTGGTTCTTCTCTTCTACCTCAAGTGTCACCTAAAAAAAACACTCCTGGGGGTATTTTTCTGCACTTTTAATGCTTTGACATTTAGCTAGAGTAGCATAGTAGCATTGAGCCAAGAGGAAGTGTCATCCTTGTCTGTGCGCGCGAGCCGAAGCACGAGCCGCTTGCTGTTACGGTACAGTACAGCCGTCGGCGACAACAACAACAACAACAACAGAGGGGAAAAAGGAAAGAAGAAAAACAACTCACCTTGTGTAAAAGTAGTCTTAGGTGTAAACCGGGCGCACTTGAAGAATATTTAGTCCCACTGTCAGGATGTCCGTGTGACTTTGCGAAGTGCTGTCAGTTGGTGTGGACTTCCTGAATGACGGAGCAGCACGAGCACAACCCCTCGCGCGTGTTTGACAGCTCCAGTGTGTGTGTGTGTGTGTGTGTGTGTGTGTGTGTGTGTGTGTGTGTGTGTGTGTGTGTGTGTGTGTGTGTGTGTGTGTGTATGACAGACAGACGGAAATAAAGTTGTCTGCACGAGGATGCGCACAAACACACTCAGAACACGTATTATTATTATTATTATTTTTACATCCTGTTACATACTATTTTACAAACAACTGATTTACACAAATCACATGCAAAGAATAATAAATAATATTATTTAAGTTTAAACCGCGGGTGCGTATTTAAAGTATAAGTGATGACATAAAAGTTAAAAGCTAACAACACTACACCTTATTTCCTTTGCCAATCATTAAAAATGCATGATCTGAGTCATCCCGATTCTGTTGCGACTTTCCTCACTGCACTCGCTTCCTACTTTAATTTAGTACAATGCTGCCATCTGCTGCTGATACTTTGAAGTTGTATTTTGTTTTTGGGTCCGTTTATTGTGATGTTGTCCAAGTAAAATGCATTCATACCAACTTAAACAAACTAATAAAAATGGAAAAACTTCACTCATAAAGACCCAGTGTGACTTTTGTGGTAGTTCTCAAGTCATTTATCAATATTTATTTTTAATATTATCCTGTGTTTACTACATTTTCAGCAAATATCAAGTATTTTCTTACATTTCATTATCTGATCATGTAAATGTTCAGCTAATGATGTTCATGTTGTTGGTGTTTGTGATATTCCACTCACACTTTATTCTCTTGTATCTCTTGCTGGGCAGGTCTCATTTATCCATTATCCATTCACCTCACTGAAAATATTTTTTTTATTTTGTTACTGTTATCATTTCTAAAGTAATTATTTTTCTCAGCTTTACCTCTGTCCAGTTGGCTCAGTTCTCTCAATGGTTATTCTTTCCATAGTGGTTGACACCAGAGTTGTTGTTATTGTAACCGTTAGAGTTTTCCTCTGGGGATTAAGACACCCTTTTTCTCCTCTCTATTTTCTTCTCCTCTCCTTCTCCTGTACCTAAACTGAACCACCACCATGCAACACCGAGCAGAAAAATCCTCTGTTTGTTCCCCTACACACACACACACACACACACATACACTCAGTCTCTCCCTCGGCTGGTTTGTCCCACTCTTGTCTTGTCCCCCTGTGCACTTGTGTCTATATGAACCCTCCCTCTGTGTATATGTATATGTATATGTATATGTATATGTATAACTATTTGAGCAATGGTGGCCAAAAATAAATAAATAATTAAAAAAAATAATAATAATCTCCAAGCTACAAGATCTCCTTCAAAATACTCCCAACACAACACAATACATTTTCATTTCATTTATTTGTTTATTTAAACAGGTAAAACAAAATAAGTAAAACATACAAAGTATTTAAGCAGAAATTACAATGACACCTCTATTGCATCCTAAATAACTATACCTTGTTCGAAAGGGTGTAGGATGAAGTTAACAAAACTTATGTAGTCCTACTCCTTTATATTACTCAGTCAGAGCATGTATATACAACCAAAAAGAAAAAGTGCATAAGAAAAAGGGAAACCTGTTCCTTGCTAGAAATTCATATTTCCATGTTTCCTGTATTCTGTATATATTCACCTTTGAAATTTCTATCCAATAGAAACCTGTTATATAAATGTACAAAAAAACAAATATATTTGTGTAATAACACTGAAGCATATAACCTGAAAACATCAGCTTTTCGTCATATGGTTTCTTATTCATCTTATGAAAGATTCAGCACATTTTATCTTTGAGGCAGATAATATGAATAAACTAGAAAAGCACTTTGAGAGCGCAGACCTCCGCCAAGGTAGACCCCCCCCCACCCTGATCACCCCCAAAATGAAATCAATTCTTCCTGTTCACATTTCCAACATATCCTGAAAATTTCATCAAAATCCGTACATAAGTTTTCGAGTTATCTTGAACAAAGACAGACAAACAGAAAAACGCCGGCAAAAACATAACCTCCTTGGCAGAGGTAATAAATACATACACACATTAATACACATATACATACATGAATTAATTAATGCACACATGCATACACACACTCATACAGTATATACATACACATACATACATATTTATTTGCATGCACGCACACATGAACACACACACACACACACACACACACACATTATTACACTGTTGCCCATATAGTTAGAATAAAAAACCTTTTTTTACCCCTTCTTATTAAATATTGTACCAATGTAATTCATTCTTGATAAATGAAGTGTAACTGGGGTATGTTGTTATTGTACCTGGTCAAAGGTGATTCCTGATGTTGTACTGATGCATATAATTAGAAATAAAAAGAGGAATATGCCTGAAAACAAACATATTCCAACAGTATAGACTAAGCTCTTATTATAACCATATTACTTCAGTAAAAAGCCAAACACATGCATCTGCATTTTATTTATTTAAAATGCGGATGCATGTTTTTATTTATTGATTTCTTTAATTTAAAATGCAGCTGCATGTTAGATAGGGGATATAAATATAGGTCCTACACAGACAAATGTATTTTGAACAAAATATACTTTGTGGGCTAAACTCAATGTGAAAATGTTCTATTATTCATAATAAGGGAATACTTCACATATCCCATCTTCAAAATTCTACTTATTGGGGTAATTTGACCTCTTAACTATTTTAAGTGTTGCCATTTTATCATGTTGTTCTTTTACTGTTATATTTTTTACCTTTAATTGTGGCTTTCTGTGTCTAACGACTATGCAGGTGGTGATTGACAACCAGGCTTCTGACAGTCTGCCCCAGGGCAGCTGTGGATACAGATGTAGTTTACCACCACCAGGGTGAGAATGTGAGAGTCAATGAATTATAGATCAATAATGTAAAGTGCTTTGGGTGTTGAGAAAAGCACTATAGAAATCTAATACATTATTATTAGTATCAGTATTATTATTGACATTTTTAGGAAAGGTGTTAGGTGGCCCAAAATGGAACCCATTAAAATGTAGTGAATGTAGGTCAAAGGTCACAGTTGCCAAAATGTGTTTTCGCAATAAGAGATATGGCAAATCAGGCAAAATGTGTGCAAGAGGGCGGGATTTGATGTGCCTGGAACGACTTGATTTTTATTATTTAACATTGAAAATGACATGAATTAGTAGTGTTAGTTACTCCAGTAAGTGTAACACTAGTGAAAGACTCCCCTTTGGCACAGAGTCTAAATATGATGTTCAATGTGTTCTTATCAAATACACCCTGTTTCATGGATTACTCATCATATAGTCGTGTAAAAACTTCACATGTCAATGTATCTGCGAGCCAATTATGGATATACTGAGCTGAGCTGTGAGCCAAAAACAAAGAAACCAAAGATTTCATGTGGCCTGATAACTATGCCTGCTTAAATACATAAAATAAATATTATTAGACCATCAATAAAACGCTAATAGTTAAATAATATTGTTTATTTCCTACATATTTAATTTTGTCCTTCGAATTATTAACGATGAATATTTTTCATCGCCGCACGCTGTAGGAGTATTGATATTGTGGACAGGCGTATGCACGGCCAGCTTAACTCTCAGAGGTCCTGTCAGTTGTAGGCGCTGTTCCAAGGTGCAAAACACAAATCGATTGTTTATTTTGTGTTTGTTTACGTTTTCCAAGTGAAATGGCTTCTACTTTGCTATCGCCTATGGTAGATTACTACAACGACGAGGAGGAACTTGATAGCGTGGACGACGACGATGATCGGAGCTTTAGAGGAAGAGATTCAGAAGAAGGTACGTTAAAACGGAATGGACCAAAAGCTCTGGGCTCGGTCTACTGTTTGGGAAAGAAACGGAAACATATTAGTATTGCACAGACTATGCTGTATCTTAAGAGCAACGTTTAGTTACAGCCTTGGATATTTTAGATTATTTTTTTGTGACAGGCCCTCGTGGATTGCGGAATGAATTAGTTAGGTACACACACATATAAATAACAATTACCGCCAGTTCATATTGCTCGTGCGGTGTAACAATCTCCAACCGCACGCGCTAAGCTAGCTAGCTAATAATATAACAAATTGGCTATTTGGATTTAGCCACACAAGTTTTGTTCCGTCCACACATATTTCAAATGAATATATGTGGTAAATGGTTCAATGACGCGTCCTGCCAGCATAGTAACGACTTAACGCGATTATGGCGTGCTAATTAAGCTACTGGCTATCTTAATTATTATTGTTAATAGTGGGGCACAAAAGTACTGTCAGTTACTACCAATACCCCCAGTACTCGCTACAGTTGCTAACTGTAACGTGCGGCCAATAAAACACAAGTGAAGTGGCTTGAACTGTCTTCCCGACTTAATCGTATTTACAGTTTTAACAAGTTGTGTTTTAGTGCGGAGACGATTATTAGCCAACATGCTAGGTACCGTTAGCTGCGAACACTGACAGGTCGCAGACAGGCGAAACCTTGCGTGCTCTGTCCACTGCGCTGCCCTTTTCACACCATTGGGTGAGACAGGACGGCTTGCAGTGGGAAGAAAGAAAGATAAGAGGACAGCAGGGCGATGACAGCACTTCAAGGTTGGCTAGTTTCTTGACGTTGGCTTTAACATTACCAGCTGGCTTGTTTTCTTTCAACCTTCTCCGACATGTTAGTGTTTCGGTTATAGCTAACTCCGCGAGCTAGAATCGGGTTACTGTTAAACTGCAGACTGGGCTAACTTAAGCTAGCATATGAATGCTAACTGAAAATGAAAGCTGCTGTGTCAGCTTAATACGACCGGGCCTGACGCCTGCCTTATATCGGGTTTCGAAGGTAATGTCGTTTGACCTAGCCGGTGCTTACAAACTAAAGTTGCCGCTGAACTTCGCCACAAATAGCGCTACCTCAGGCTAAACAAGCTAACCTGGTCCTGTGAGAGTTGCCATTTAAACTGACGGCATTGCCAAGTTAGCCGGGGACCGTTTGTGATCAGCCCCAGCAGGGTTGACAAAGTGCAGCTGTATTTTGTAGACGTGTGGTAATGTCATTGGATTAGGATATACGATCATAGACTCTCGAATGTATCCACCCTACCTTCATGTCGTTTAACTTTCTCTCCGTTGTCGATCGCTTATAACCTTTAATGACATTTCGGCAAAAGTTTGGTTTTCCCGGTACAAGGATCCAGAGGACATTCCCAAGTACAGTATACTCCATTACCTTACTGGTGCCACGCACGTTCTGTGATCTCACAGATCACTGTTGCACATCATTAGTGCATGACAAGCTAAAAGACAACAGTCAATGTTACTCAACCGGACAGGACCCTGTAGTAGTCATAATTAGTACCAATTTAACCTATAAAGTCCCAAAAAGCCTCTGGTGACACAAACCATCTGCTCATTTAAACTGTATAATATCTGTTGATCTACTAATCTTGTCAATTCATGTAAATAATTGGTGTTCTTCACCTTTTCATGGTCATCGGATATGACCCATTTGGAAGTTCAGAGGCTCCATAGTTACAATAGAAACACAATCTTCTACAACATTGATTCATCAGTGAAACCCATGGAGTTGGAGCAATGACAGTGGGTGGAGACACTTGGTTTGTGCTCAGTTAATGTGATATTTTGTGGAAAAGGTCATTTTGTCTTCAGTTTTCTCAGTTATTATACTCAACTCTCAACTTTACTCTGAGCTTTTATGAACATTTACATGATGAGTCAATTAAATACAACAATATATGCGAGTATCACAAAAAAGTATAAATACAGAGCATGGTTTTAGAATAAATTGTGATAAGAAATATTAAACTAAAGAGAAAAATGCATTTGAGAACTGACATAGATTAGCACTGGATCTTTATGGGTTAAACAAACAAAATAGTTTCTAAGTTTTTGTGACTAAATCATTTAATATCTGTAGTGAGTCTGCTTTTCTTCTGTCCTGTTGTCCAGACACAGAGGATGCCAGTGAAACAGACCTTGCCAAGCATGATGAGGATGACTATGTGGAAATCAAAGAGCAGTAAGTTTTTTTGCCAAACATGCCTCAAGTTATTTCGGGCTTAATAAAATTATTTGGCACAGTAGCATTTGAGTGCTTGCCTCAATGTGGCTTGTAGAGAAAAAGATTGTGATTAACTGTGGTTTATGTGTTTGTAGAATGTACCAAGACAAGTTGGCCTCCTTGAAAAGACAATTGCAACAATTACAAGAAGGTAAGCATTGGATCTTTTTCATGTTCTAATGAGAGCTTTTGAAATATCAATGGGTTTTATCTTTCTGGATTGGATGTTTTTGATAACGGAGGATCAATCAGTCAGTTTAAATCTGTGGATGTTTTTATGAGACAGTCTTCACTGTTGATAAAGGTAGCTTCTTTTTTGTAGGTACACTGCAAGAATATCAGAAGAGGATGAAGAAGCTGGACCAGCAGTATAAAGAGAGGCTCAGAAATGCAGGCAAGTTGAAGCTGAGTCAAGAGAGGAGCTGCATCGTACAGCTTATTTACACATGGATGCAGCTACGCTACTCATCCAACACATCCTACTCAACAGTTACTCACATAATTACAGCACTAACCTTATTAGTTTGGTTTATACAGCCCAATGAAAGCTCTGAAATACAACAGCGAATGGAGATTTTACTACCCTGAGGTTGCGCCAGACATTTTTATTGTCTGTCATTCTGATGGACAGGTTCGTAAAAATTCCATCATGCACATTATTATCCATCGTTTCAAATTAGATTTTTAATGAGTCACGTTTAGTAGTATTTAATGTTGAAAAACATCTCAGTGATGCAGTAACTGGAGTTCCAGTTGGATGATAATCTTCATCCTGCACCACATCTTTTTTCACTGCTTTTATCACTTCATCATATTTTCTGGAATTTTGAAAAGAACTAATGAGACTCTGTTGCTTTTTCGTGTTAGCGTTAGCAAAGTGGCATCTAATTTCAGCTGAAGTAAACTAAACAAGAGGTGACGATGACTGATTAATATTCAGACTCAACATTAACTGGACAGATGGTCTAAAACAGGTGGACTGATGGAGTCATGTGACTTTACAAACTTGCTCCTACCTGCGTACATTAGACCCGTAACCAGATCTGTCATTATAGAGTGTCCTGTACCACTACCCGTCTGCACTGTTTAACTTTATTTATACCTGTACCCCTGAATTTTTATTTTTTGCAGTTTACCCCGTTGGATACCAGACCTGGTCCAGGACTGTGTGGTGTTATATTCAGTGTAATAGTGAATAGTGGTGCTGTAGGTTCTGTTTACAGACAATCAGACCAGTGATTCTGTTCGTAGGTTCATTGTGAAACTTTCCTTGGTAAACTTTCCTCAGTATTTTAATTTGTCAAAATGATGGACAGCCTTCAGAATTTTCTGTCATCTTAAAAAAAAAAAAAAAAAAACGCCATTGACAAAATATTTTCAGTTAACCTGACCTCTGATGTTCACTCTGTATTTAGTAATTTCTTCTATGACTATGTGAAAAATCATGTTTATTTTCTTTGCTTATATTTACAGATCTCTTTCTGCAACTTGAGGTGAGTATAGCAAATATGCTTTTTGGCAATGATCAGTGATTAGTCTTTCTTTTATCCTCATACCATCATGCCTGTCTCTCAACTCTTCACAGACAGAACAGGTGGAGAGGAACTACATCAAGGAGAAGAAGGCAGCAGTAAAGGAGTTTGATGATAAAAAAGTTGAATTGAAGGAGAACCTTATTGCAGAGCTGGAGGAGAAGAAGAAGATGATTGAGAATGAGAAATTAACAATGGAACTGACAGGTGGTAAGAGACCAGCTTTATTAATCAGACAGTACTTGAACAATCAGCAGGAAACGGTAACGTGGTGTGAAAATATGCTCAGTTTGTTTGTAATATTTTTGATTTATGCTTAGTAGGGCTCAGAGTCTTAGTTGTAAGGCTGATACGATACACATCCTGATACAGCTTCTACCATCTGATATATTAAAGATACGTGAGTGGCACCTCCTGATGCAATACGATTCACACCCAAATCACAATACAGAGCATTTAAGCCCATTCTAGTTCAGCACATTGATTCTACTAAAAAATATGTAGTGCAATCCAATGAGCTGGATTATTTACTTATCAAATAATTCCATGAAAATGTTTTTAGTTAAGTTGCAGAATACGAGCCACATATACAGTTAGTAGAAAAAGTTAGGACTGTGTTTCCAAAGTAATTTCTCTACATCAGGGGTCACCTCGAGGGCTGCTGTCCTCCATGTTTTAAATGTATGCCTCTTCTAGCACACCTGATTCCAATGAACAGCCAATCATCAAGCTGTGCAGAAGCCTAGTAACAACCGTCAGGTGTGCTGGAAGAGGGAAACATCTAAAACATGCATGATAGTGTCCCTCAAGGACCAGGATTGGGGACCCCTGCTCTACATGTTTGTAAAGCTGTGTTTCCATTAGTGTGGCTTCTACCCGATTCTACTCATTTTGGGGCGTTTCCACTTTGAAAAAGTACCCAATCCCATGGTACTCAGGCCTATATTTTTGATATCTACTCTGTTGATGTTCCAAGCGGTCCTAGAACGTGATGTGTCAGCAGCGTAAACACTGACTTGTCTGCGTCAATGCGTTATCAACGTGCGAGTTGTCATTTAAAAAAAACAACAACAACCCAACAACCTAGATTTGGAGTTACAGTAAACAGAAAGGCAAGTTAAATTCAGTCTGCAACACAATAAAGGCATTCCGCAAAACTACACCGTGGTCTCTCACGTAGGTTGAACCACCAAAGACATTTCTGTCTTTGGTGGCTGGCAGGAAAAATCAGCACAAGCTTGACGGCGCCTCGCGATGACGTCGAGATATGATAGTATCTGCATGGAAACACTCTCAAGAAATAGTACCTGGTATCTGAGTAGAATCGAGTAGATTAAAGTACAGCTGATACCATGTAGTGGAAATGGGGCTTAACACTCAACATCTTGGTCAGAATAAGTTTATAAGTGCAGGGCTCTCCTCAGAAAGTCTGAGAAAGGAAGTGCACTGGACAACCCTGGACCCTGTGATCTCCACCTTGCCGCGTGTCATGACCCCCCCCCCCCCGCCAAACGCTGCATGTCATGGGCTTCCTGTACACCTTGTGCTTGGTTATGATTGGCGTGAGCTGGAGTTGTTTATGGAAAATTTCGTGTGGAAAGGTGCCTTTTAAGTACTTGAAACACCGTGAACCAACGGCACTCGTGAAAGTTAGCTATCACGACACTGGAAGAGAGGAGGTGGTTTGATTGAGGCAAGGAGGTGGGGAGCTGCTATGCTACCATCTGGGGAGAGTCCTGACATGTAACGGAATGTATTTTTAATGTACGTAAGTAATCCTTCATTTTTTCTTTCATAGACTCTATGGAGGTAAAACCTATAATGACTCGGAAACTGAGGAGACGGCCCAATGATCCAGTCCCAATCCCAGACAAACGGAGGAAACCAGCACCAGATATCCTTCCTGTGAACTTGAAATGTCTGACTGACCGATATATGGAGCTGTTTATTGTGTTCTGGAGGTCATTGTCATTTCATCTGGAGAACCATGAATGAGTCAGTAATCGCATTTTCATAGATGCCAATATTACTTGTTAGGATCAGTATAATAAGCCTTGGTGAAAATCCCCATCTGGAGTTTAATAGAGAGTAACAACAGCTAATAACAATAAATAACATGCTGTCTGTCCTGCTGCTGCTGCTGTTGTTGTTGCTGCAACACTAAAATTTAAAGTAGATCGAGCTATGATGCCTTAGCCCAAGTGTTTCTTGTTGGAATACAGATATTATTTCTTCAGATGTTTGCCCACAACAGGATTCAGATTCAGATAACTTTATTTATCAACAAGGGGCAATTAATTTTGCAGACATGACATGGGGTACAGAAATGGATTGGATGAGGTTCTTTCCATGTGGGTGAAAAATGTGAAAAGCTGTTGATTTCTACAGTTAATACTAGTTAATAATTTAGTTAATTAACTTTGCCCATAAGTAGCTGGGATAGGCTCCATGTGACTCTAGTGAGGATGAAATGTGTTCAGAAAATGAGTGAATGATGTTTAATGGAAGAAATAAGAACCAAAATAAGAACTTGACTTCACTCATGAAGCAGAAAAAAGACAAGACTGAAAAATGTGAAAAGCTGTTGACAGACGGCAGCACCATCAATAGTTACATTCATTCATACAAATGAATGAAGCTTGGTCTTAAAAACAACATTAAAAAAGTCTTTAAAAGTCTTGATTTTTAACTTGCCCTGAGCTGTATGAACCATGTGTACACACTAGAAAAAGTATCTTCCTTAACACTCCATACCTCAGCTAAATTATTTGTTAACAGACGAACAGATCATGGAAGATCTGAGGACACTGAATAAGGTAAGTGAATTATCTTTTTTTTTTTTTTTTTTTTTTAATTATGTTCCAGTGTAACTGATTTTCAGACTGTTGGTGACTTAGACCAGTTGGACCAAAGGACTTAGGTTAGTTTTAGGTTCGGGAAAGTCATATTTTTACTATTATTATTGTTGTTGTTATATTTAATTTAAGCAGAAGTGGTCAAAGTACTCCCATCCTGTATTGAAGTAGAAGTGCAGCTACTTGTGTGAAAAAATACTAAAAGTAGAAGTACTGATTCAATTCCTTTACTAAAGTAAAAGTCAAAAAGTACAACTTCTCATTTGTCATAAAGTAAAACTTTTTTACTTATTTAACAAGGGAAAAAAATCGTAAAAGTTTCAAAAGTATCCAAAAATAAAGCCTCTAAGTCAGTTACTGTTTTAGAAAATGTGTTTGATCAAGTCACAGTATCTCAGTTTAGTGGATAAGGACAGAACATTTAGGAGAAATGGGCAAATAGAGTCATTATTATGAGATAAAAGCCATAGTTCTTATTTGTAAAGTCCCAGTTTCTGTCCTTGACTGATTTTCCCTCTGAAGTGACTTATTTTTCTAACGTCACATCTGTTTAGTTTGAAAAAGTAACAAGAGTATTCTGAGAATGTAAAGGATATAAAATACAAATATTTATATAAATGTAAGGAGTATAAAGTACAGATATTTATATAAATGTAGGGAGTATAAAGTACAGATATTTATATAAATGTAAAGAGTATAAAGTACATATATTTATATAAATGTAAGGAGTTTAAAGTACATATATTTATATAAATGTAAGGAGTTTAAAGTACATATATTTATATAAATGTAAGGAGTATAAAGTACATATATTTATATAAATGTAAGGAGTATAAAGTACAGATATTTATGAACTAAAGGAGTAAAAGTCAAAAGTTACCAGAAAAATAAATACTCCAGTAAAGTACAGATGCCTAAAAAAAATCTACTCATGTTCAGTAACAAAGTACTTTTACTTACGTAGTTACTTCCCACCTCTGCATTTCATGTTTGACTTTGTGTGACTGAGAATATGTTTTATCATGTAAACTTGTATTCAGTGAAATGTGGCTGCAGATAAAGAGTTTGTTTGATTGTAAAATGTGTTATTTTTATATATGTTCTGCACTTTTTTTTTGTGCCTCCTTTCACATGATTTATATGCGAGACCATAATGTTTTTACTTGGGTGTTTTTTTATAGTGTTTGTGAATAAATTAAATGCATAGACCCATTTTCTAATAATATCCTTTTTAATTTGTATTTATTTCTGCACCTTCCCTCTACAGTTGAAGTCACCAAAACGGCCAGGTATGTCAAATTACATATTATAAATTGTTACCCCCCCCCCCCTCCGTATTGTTTGTTGGTTTGTCTGCCTGCCTGTTTGTTTGTTTGTTTGTTTGTTTGTTTGTTTGTTTGTCAGCAGATTTACATAAAAACTACTGGACCAGTTTCCATGACATTTTCAGGAAAGGTGCGAGAAAGGTGCAGAATAGACCCCATTAAATTAAATCTTGGTGAATGTAGGTCAAGGTCAGAGTCACCAAAAATGTGTTTTGGAAATGATAAGAGATAGGGTAAACCTGGTAAAACTTGTGCAAGGTGGGGGGCGGGGTTTGTTGTGCCGGGCAACACTTGTTGTGCCATGTATTTGAATGTACTGTAGTGTTGTAGAAAAGTCCAACCAGGAACCGTAAGTTATAAACTCCATACACAGTCATGGTATAGTCGGCTTGTGATCGATGGGTCACTGGTTCCCTGGTCCCTTTACTGGCTGATGTGCCCTTGAGCAACCCCCCCGGCACCTGATATGACTGTCCCACTGCTCCTAGTCTTCAATGTGTGATGCATGGATCTAACGAGTGTGTATTCTATTCTATTCTATTTTAACTAAGTTCGACTACATTGTTTGTCCCTGTCAAACAAATAAATAAACAAGTGTTGCCCCGCACAACAAGCCCCGCCCCCCACCTTGCACAAGTTTTACCAGGTTTACCGTATCTCTTATAATTTCCAAAACACATTTTTGGTGACTGTGACTTTAACCTCTGACCTACATTCACCAGAACGTAACGGGTTCTATTCTGGGCCACCTCACACCTTTCCTGATGTGTGATTATTGTTAATAATCCATTATTAATAATAATAATAATGGATTAGATTTATATCCTCCTGAGACTCAGCGAATAGAACATATTCACCATTTTACATTAAATAATTCAGTCTTCATTGGAAACAGATTGATCTAACAGGGTTTTTTTTTTTTCAAATACATTTATTTTATAAGTATTTTTAATATGTCCTTTTCAGTGGACATTTTTAATTGAATTTTTTATTTTATTTTTTTAAGTAAAGCTGTGAAATTCTTGACCCCTACAGAGGACAAAAATGCATTTCTGGGAGTCAGGGTGTACTGTAGCACCTTTTTTGTCACCCAAAACTGTGCACTTTACATGACAATATAAGTGTTGCCCGGCAGCCGGCACAACAAAATACCATCCCCCTCTGAGACATTTTACCTGATTTGCCTTAACTATTATCATTGTGAAGACACATTTTTGGCGAATGTGACCTTTGACCTACATTCACCAAAATGTAATGGGATCTATTCTGTATCGCCTCACACCTTTCCTGAAAATGTCATGAAAATTGGTCCAGTGGTTTTTGTGTAAACCTACTTAGAATCATACAAACCGACTCCAACACAACACCCCTCCCCCCTGAAAGGGGGGGGGGGGGTATTGTGTATTTTTAGTGCATTGTTGTATATTTTTAGTGCATTGTAGTGTATTTTTAGTGTATTTTTGTGCATTGTAGTGTATTTTTAGTGTATTTTTGTGCATTGTAGTGTATTTTTAGTGTATTTTTGTGCATTGTAGTGTATTTTTAGTGTATTTTTAGTGTTTTTCCAGTTGTAACCCAAGTTGTAATGTTTTATTTGAACCCACATCCTTTCTTCTCCAGTGTCCCCGTCCTCTCCAGAGCATGTCCCCTCCACACCCATGGAGAACCCCTCCCAGCGTTATGAGGCTCGCATCGAGGAGGGGAAACTTTATTACGACAAAAGATGGTGAGTTGGATGAAAAACCTTCACCGGGCACGTCACTGCCCTTCCTTCTGTCGCCACTAGATGGCAGCATTGCCATAACAGTGCATGTCCTCTGCACCCCATACACAGGGGTGATATGATGGTTTATCGAGTTTTCACATTTTACCACCCCTCTGATGGCAGCCTCTGACTGTCAGGATAACAGGGAAAAAATATATTACTCAGGAGTCACTAAATAAGTTACGGTACGCCATAAAAAGACATATTCAGAGGAGGCGGTACATTAGAGCCAGCGCAGTGTTTTATTCTGTTCAGGGTTGAAAGAGAATTTTTTAAAGAAAAAAAAAGGGTCAATCACATAATCACAGTTTACAGGTACTACTGGAAAAATGAGAATATCTTAGACATGCCTGCGTTTCTGTTATTCTGTACTTATTATATAGATAGATTTTTGCTTATTAGGACTTACAAGATTAGAAGATATTGGGTTTGAGGTTTTAACTCCATAATGCCTGAAATTAAATATAAGTATATATTTTAAAAAAAACACAATTAACACATTACTGCAGATTAATCTATCATCATGATTAATCTTATCAAAAACAACAAAATAACACAATTAAATAGAATAGTTGTTTATAGTCGTTTTGTTGAATGTGTTGAGGTTAGGGTAAAATCCTCCAGCCAGGTGATTCTGACCATTAGTCTGGCTCTACAGCGGGAGATGGGTTCCCTGGCGCCGCACATGGCTGCACACTAATCCTCACAGGTCGCCCCAATGGCAGCAAAAAAGGATGGGTTAAATGCAGAGGACAAATTTCATATTACAGTTGTAGAAATGACACATAAACTACTTTACCTTTTTACCTTGAATAAACATGTTAATTGCATTAACATATATATTTTTTGGCATATTTTCTCATATTTTTGGGTGGGTTTTTTTCCCCATATTTTAGAAGAGTTTTTGAATATGTTTTGGATTTCTCATTCCTTTTTTTGGTGTTGTGGGGTTGTGAATTTTAGCAAATTTTAACAATTTTAACAGTCCAAATTAACATTTTGGACTTTTATTTTTTCTCCATAAATTTGTGTATATATTTCTACGTGTATTTTGTGGGAAATTTCAGTCAAAAAAAAAACAAAAACCTGTGACATTATTTCAGTTAAACGTGCTGCTGTGACTTTGTCCTAAAAGGTGCTGTGGAGGAAAATCAGAACAAAACTGTAAACCATAGTAAAAACAAACAAAACCGTCAACCCTTTATTTTTAGTCTCACTCACTGCTTTGTTTTGCTCCATTGTATTTTCAGAATTATGAATATTTCGAATAACTCGCACATATAGAACACTCACCAATGATGTGTCAGAAGTTAAAGGGTTTTTAAAAAATGGAATTCATCCAATTACTCGATTTAAAAAGAAAAAAAATAAATAAACAAAATACTCGATTAAAAAAATATTTGATGGTTACAGCCCTAGATGCAACTGGGCTGCAACTATCCATACCTAAATGGAAGGTATGGACGTTTACAATTTCTTCTAAAATCGGCAAATCAAGTTTGTTTTTTGTTTTTTTGTGATCGATCCAAAAAATGCTGATCGGTGCATCACTAATGAGGATACATTTCAGTCTAGAGCAGAATTTGTGCTTAAATATTCAAGTATATTCTGTCCCTTTTAAAGTGCTAATGTTCACATGTTTGGTTGTTTCTTTGCCGTACTTTAATCTAGCATTTGAAAGCAGCATACGTGACGCTCTCGCTGATTTCCACTGGGACGTTTGAGACATCCCACTGCATGTCATGAGTCGATAAAGTGTCTTGGTTTCACCTTATATGTTGAATTACCTGAATAAAACAACTTTGATGAGTGAACCTGAATGGATGAAACCTTATTTGGTTATCCATGTAAAAAAAAAAAAAGTAACAACATAAAGCTGTAGGTTTAACAAGATTAAAAAAAATCTGTTTATAACCAAAAAAGGGTTAAGCAGAAGCAGTGTTTTTTTTTTTTATTTTAACTCCACCCTGTACATCACATCAAAAACAACTCGGCAAACTTTCAAATTATTGCTTTTTCCATCATGCTCACATTCCTTTATAACAGTATGTAAATGATTTTTTCCTCAATTAAACACATTTCTCACTTAATAATGAGACGAATCATTCAATGACTATATTTTTCAGATTATAAATTGCAGGGGTTTTTTCATAGTTTGGCCGAGGGGTGCGACTTATACCCTGGGTTGATTTATATGTGAAATTATGAACACGTTATTATAGAATTTTACATTTTATTTGCGCACTGACAACCGCAAGAGGGCACTCTAGGCCTGTGTATCTGTACCTGCTGCTTCTGTACATCTGAAAAATGGATCATTTCAACATTAGCATAACTTCTAAAAACAACTGAGAAGGACTGAACAAAAATGACATTAAAAACAAAATCATATTCTGCAGAAGTGGGTGAAATATGGAGGCGAAAATGATAATCGAGTAGTAGAAAGGATGTTAAAAGTGAGTGAGAAATTTGTAAAGGACTGACGAAAAGGAGAGGTTACTCTGAATGAAATAAAGAAAACAAAAAAAACCAAAGCTGACCACAGCTAGAGGAAGGGGTTCACACATAAGTGCTTGGACAATGTTAGAGGCTATAGTTACACTATATTTATCTGAATAACTGTTAATATGTTAACATTCATATACCAGGCACGTTCTCACTTTGTTGTTTATGCATCATGTAGCGTTAGCTGAATGTGTTACGTTAGCATACCATACACCTGTTGTTATCTTTTCTATTCTTATTTTAAATTGCCTTTCAATGTCTGTTCATGGTCTTGGATTTTATCAAATAAATTTCCCCCAAAAAACGTGATTTATATTCCAGTCTGACCTATGTTTTTTTTTCCTTCTTTATAATTTTTTTTTTTATTTATTAGTATTATTATTATTATACTCCAGAGTGATTTATAATCTGGAAAATACAGTCATCATGTATTTGATAATTATTAATAATTTCACATTTTAAAGATTTAAAAAAAAACCTTTGATATAGTAATTATTAACTTGAATTGATCACCAAGATCATTCTATAGTTTTACCTTCGATGAATGAAACACAACTTTTGACGTTGGTTCTGTACTTATTTTTACTTTATTAATTTCAAAATGAAGAAGACCTCTTTTTTTTTTAAATCAAATTTTTGTATTGGGTTTTGTCGAAGAGAAACGTGTATCACGTGTCCATATAACAAATCAGAATAGGGGTAGCACATTTGTCCCTCTTTTTTTTTTTTTTTTTAGGATAAAACAAAATAAAATAAAATAAAAAACATTCCATCTTCATACCACTTTTTCTTCTTTTATATATTTGTCAATTGTCCTTGCGTCCTTAATTGTCCGTCAACTGTCTTTGTTTCCAAGAGTATGTGCTTTCAAGTGAGGAAGAGAGAGAGAGAAAACAACAAAACAAGAAAACACAACAACAACATACAAACAACAATACAAAGTTGAGGATGAATAGTACTTATTTTTACTTCTTTATTTCTAAATGAATCAGACCCTCTTCTGAACTTGAAGGATTGAATGATCAAGGCTAAATTCCTGTACACAACTTGAAGCAGATTTTTGTCATTTTCCCAGTAGTACTTGTATGTCGTCGTCACCATAAAACACGTCTGTGCAAATGCTCGTTTTGAAGAAAGGTGACAATTAAAGAATAGTGTGTCGTGCACTGCAGGACAGGCGGGGGGTGTTGAGGTGAGAGAGCGGTGAGGTATGCGCACTTTGATTTCAAGGCAAAGTCTTAATTTATTCAGTGCTAAATAAAGCGCCATCACCGGAAAGCCCTCTGTTGAGTGCAGCGGGGAGACGCATGTATCATTATTATTCGGTAGGCATTAATGATCAAATGCTTTGGCAGTTAGCGTTTTCCCCCAGGGTTGGTTTCGTCCTCTCCATTTAAAATAAATTATCTTTGTTTAGATTTTTTACTCTAATTATCTGTTTAGTGTCATCTCAAGAGGAATACATCTTCTTCATTTTGGTAGAATTATGTAGAATTCTGTCGACACCTAAGGCCCAGCCCTTATTCAAATGAAGTGTAGAATTGGACTGATCTGAAATGACGTCAACATTTCTTCATTAATATTCATGAGTCGCCGCCAATGCTCGGACAACAGCTACGTTTACATGATGATTTTTACTTCCAAATTATTTATTCATAATAAACAAAAATGTTGAGTGCATATTTATTCCCTTCTTTCTTGAGTCTGTTTGCACATACAAAATTAAATACAATTAAAATTGATTAAAATGAATATTTAATCATGGTTATTCAAAATAATCTAAAGCAAACTTTTGATTAATCTGATTAAAGATGTTAATAATTTGACAGCTCTAAAAAATATTGAGTTAAAATGATTAAATCAGATTAATCATAATGATGGATTAATCTGAGTTAATGTGTTTAGTTTGACAGCCCTAATTTATATATATATATATATATATATATATATATATATATATATATATATATATATATATTATATATATATAGTAACATAAAGGCTAATAAATATAAACCAACCAAGGTAGACGTTTCAGTCGCTGCCATTGGCTCCTTTCAGCCAAACACACAGAACACATACAGGTTCTTTGGTCACATTTTAACTGTAAATAAACTGTAAACAGCTTGTTTCCAATGCCGGCATTTCTCTGAATCCCTCTCGGATTTACAAAAAGTAAAGAAAAAACCTCTCTTCATATGGTGGTAATGACCATATCCAGTCCCTTCAACACAAAACAAAGCACCAGCAGTTTGTTGTTACCATGATACTGAAGTTGGAAGCCATATTTAAAGGGATAGTTCGGTATTCTTCACATGAATTTGTATGGTTTTACTGTCTTTACTCTGACACAGTGACTTACCCCCGACGGTGTCCTGTGAGCCCAGTTCTGGTCCAGTTTTGTTCAAAGCGAAAGTAGTCCTGGCAGGTTTCCTGGCATCAAGAAAGTAAAACATGTTTCTTCTCAAAAGAATATGTGTTTGAAAGAGTGATTTGTGTAACAACACCATCACGGAACAAAAACTTACACCTCGTAATTGGTTTGAGCTACTTTCTCTCAATAGTGATCAATACGTGAAGTCACTGTTAACAGCTGTGTGCTTTAGCAAACTACTTTCATCAGTTGTTCGGCAGTGTTTGCGGCTGCTCTGTGCAGGAGCACAGCTGTTAGCAGTGACAACACATACTGATCGCTATTGAGAGAAAGTAGCTCAAACCAATTACGAGGTGTAAGTTTTTGTTCCGTGATGGTTTTTTTATGCAAACAAATCACTCTTTCAAACACATACCGTTTTGAGACGAAACACATTTTATTTGGTTGACCTGCCGGGACTACTTTCGCTTTGACCAAAAGTGGACCAGAACTTGACTCACAGGACACTGTCGAAGGTAAGTCACTGTGGGTGCACCAGAGTAAAAACGGTGTCGTACAGATTCATGTGGAAAATACCAAACTATCCAAGAAGTCAGATCTACTACAAGGAAACTTCAGATACTTTACTGCACTGCACTTTGTCTGATTTCAACATTACCACGCAACATGCAAAGTTGGCTGTTCTAAATTTAGCATTTTGATCCAATTGTGGCAAGTCCTATTAATGCCATTTTGTGTGTTTGTGTTTGTGTATTAATGCCAACAGGTACCATAAGAGCCAAGCCATCTATCTGGAGTCAAAGGACAACACAAAGATTAGTTGTGTCATCAGCTCGGTGGGGACCAATGAGGTGAGCTGATCCAGTCTGTGTCATGTGGTTCAGTTGGTAGAGCGGTTCGTCCAATGACTGAAGGGCCGGCGGTTTGCGTCCCAGCTCTGGCTCTCTTACATGGCAGCAGCCGCCTACTGGTGTGTGTGTGTGTGTGTGAATGTGAGGCAAATGTAAATCACTTTGAGCACCATGAAGGTGGAAAAGCCTTATATAAGTACAGACAAGCTTTGGTATTTGACCACAGACAGGTCACTGACACACCTGGGGACTGTGTTAACTTGTTGAAAATGGACATAATACGTGCCCTTTAAAACAGAAAATTTGCCAACATGAACAAAATGACGTCCGTGATCGTAGTAAATTTCAGTCACGGTACATTTTTTTGGTTTTATCGCCCAGTAGTACATGTATAGTTTCAAATGCATTGTTTGTGTTTCTTTTTTCTCCTCTGCCTTTGTCTAGATTTGGGTGAGGAAGACGAGTGACAGTACAAAGATGCGGATCTACCTGGGGCAGCTGCAGAGAGGAGCGTTTGTTATCCGTCGACGGTCGGCTGCATGAAATATTACCCCCCCCCCCCGCCTCCCCGCTCTCCTCAACCCCCATCTGTTCATCTATTCATCCATCCACCCACTCACTCATTCAGTTTCCCTCTTCACGTCTCAGTCGAATCTTAACATGCGGTCTCTTCTTCCTCAGAGTCTCCCCCCTCCCACTCCTTCACTACACTGTGGCCAAGGATATGTCATTTACTTTTATGTTCTTCCGCATTAACCACATGCTAATGCAGAAAAATGGAGGCATTTAGTTTTATTTGTCACTATGTGGCAGGTATGTGAAGGTCAGCGTCGGAAAAGACCCTCCGTTTTCCTTCTTCATCCTCCTGTCGTTCTGCGTCTCGGGTTTACCATCCAGTCACACGAACACTTAAGTTATTTTTTCTGCGTCTCGTTGGCCCAGAAAAGCTCCACTGGTAGTTTGTTGGGTTTTTTTTATCAGCAATCCCTCACCTGAAATCTCGTTTTCTCCAAAGCCTTTTGCACTGTTACACTGACAGTTAAACATGTTTGAGAGTCCTATGTGTTAAACCTTTAATTTCATATGTGGAAAACGTGTTGGATTTTTATTTTTGTATTTTTTATTTTTGAAGTCGCTGTCCTGTCAGTCATTTGAAGTCGTCTGGTTTCTCTTCATATGTCAACGACTCGGGCTAATTCAGCTAAACGTGCATGTGGAGCGTTACGTTTACTGTTGGTTTATACTGTGTTGCATTTATTAAAATATTTCTGACTTTGATAAAGATGGTGAATGTGTTAATGATTATTCTTTCTTTGTTTTGTTTTTTCTTTCAACACAAATCACTGATGGGTTTCAAACTACAGCAACTAAACACTGAACAAGTAGTACCAGGCACAACAAACCCCACAAATGTTTTAGCTTTTAATGGACGTCTGCCTCAAAACATGAGACTATGGGTTTGACCTTTATAGGTTAAAGGTCACAATGGATTTTTGAAGTTCATGCCAGGTTTCTTATCTGTCAATAATCATAACTAAGTCTCTATCACCACTAGTTTATCTGTTTTTGTCAATTTAACTTTTTTAGGTATTTACCCAATGACCTCTGACCTCATGGATCAACAAGAGGTCAAAATATATAATACAGATAAGATGCTCAATTGAAAGATGAGCATTTTGGTACTGATGAGAAGTCTGTCAAATGCACAGTTAAAAAGTTAAATCCTTTATTGTGACCTTTGACCTAGGGTTTTCAAAATTTGCCCTTCAAGGTTCTGATGTTAATGCACATCAACAGTGAGAGCAAAAAGAAGCTACGTGCTAAACTGGGTATACATGAATGAAAGGGATATTCATAATGTTCCCTGTCTCCGATCATTGTGGAAGCACATTTTTGAATACCTTGACCTTTGACCTACATTCACAAAAATTGAATGGGATCTATTCTGGCATGAAGCTCATTTTGGACAAACACGTTAGAGCAGATATATTCCCTCCTGTCCTTCCTCATTGAAAATGAAACACAATTTACATTAAAAGCGAATATTTAATCATGATTAATCTAATTGAATCCAAAACAGCTGATTAAAGTGTTCAATCATTTGACAGCACTATTATTTATTTTATGTTATATCCCAGTGTTAGGTGGTACAGTGGAGCAGTGGTTAGCACTCGTGCATCACCATCCAAACACATGCACTGATAGATTAATTAGTTAATCTAAATTGTCCATAGGTGTGAATGTGACAGTGATTGTTTGTCTATATATGTTCAGCCCTGAGATGAACTGGAGACTCATACAGGGTGTACCCCGCCTTCAACCATTGTAGCTGGATTAGGCCCCCAGTGACCCCTGTGACCCTAGTGAGGATAAAGTGGGTTCAGACAACGAGAGGAGATATCCTAGTGGTTTGCAAATAGTGAAGTGGTCCTCCCCTGGGGGGCACCAAAGGACTATCGGGGAGGTGCAGCATGAGAAAAAAAAAAACCTTAAAGTGCTTCATGTCGTCAAGTGTTTCAGTTGGAGGTAACTGGATTAATATTTTGGAGTTGAATACGTGTCACCTTGTATCCAGAAAGCTTCTTCAGTTCTGGTGTAGATCTGGGAATACCCACATTTGATTTCTTTCTGGACTGTGGGTGGAACTGTGAACTATAGACCACACCCTTCATCATGTGACTCATTTCCTGTCTACCTTGTAACTGCTATAGGCTATAATAATAACTGCTATAGGCTATAAATATGTCCTCTATTGTAAGTCGCTTTGGCTGAAAGTGTAATGTGACAAAGAATTGCATGATTGATCCATTAGCATAAGTCAATGTATGAACTGGGGTCAAATTCAACCCCAGTTCACACATTGACCTATAGAGATGAAGATAAAGATGTTTAAAAGTATATATTTTTAAGGAATAATCAATCTAAAAAAAAGGGAGGGGGGTGCAGCTGCAGCCTCACTATCACACACTTTGAAAACTCCTGTTCTATCCAGTGGAAAAGCAGCTGCTGTCAGTGTCATGTGTAGGGACACATGTATCTGTTTTATTCTCTGCCTGCACACACTTCTATGTAAACAGCTGCATTATTTGTCATTCAGCTCCACTCTCCTGCAGCTCCAGCCTGTCCTTCCCCTCTCCTGTGTCCTGCAGCTATAACCGGATGCTATGTTTCACTTTGCCTGATTTAATGACACAGTCTGACAAGGAGGACAATCACTGTTTTACCGTCCTGCACAAATGCAGCAGTGCTCAACTGCAACGTCCAAACACCAACTGTCAGCTGGGATTCAAACATTTAGTTGGGATTCAAACCGTCAACTGCGATTCAAATATTTAGTTGGAATTCAAACCATCAACTGGGATTCAAATATTTAGTTGGGATTCAAACCGTCAACTGGGATTCAAATATTTAGATGGCACTCAAACATTTAGTTGGGATTCAAACCATCAACTGGAATTCAAACCGTCAGCTGGGATTCAAACATTTAGTTGGGATTCAAACCATCAACTGGAATTCAAATCGTCAGCTGGGATTCAAACCATCAACTGGGATTCAAATATTTAGTTGGGATTCAAACTGTCAGCTGGGATTCAAACCATCAACTGGGATTCAAATATTTAGTTGGGATTCAAACCGTCAGCTGGGATTCAAACATTTAGTTGGGATTCAAACCGTCAGCTGGGATTCAAACCGTCAACTGGGATTCAAATCGTCAGCTGGGATTCAAATCGTCAACTGGGATTCAAATCGTCAGCTGGGATTCAAACCATCAACTGGGATTCAAATATTTAGTTGGGATTCAAACTGTCAGCTGGGATTCAAACCATCAACTGGGATTCAAATATTTAGTTGGGATTCAAACCATCAGCTGGGATTCAAATATTTAGTTGGGATTCAAACCGTCAACTGGGATTCAAATATTTAGTTGGGATTCAAACTGTCAGCTGGGATTCAAACCGTCAGCTGGGATTCAAACATTTAGTTGGGATTCAAACCGTCAGCTGGGATTCAAACCATCAACTGGAATTCAAATATTTAGTTGGGATTCAAACCGTCAGCTGGGATTCAAACATTTAGTTGGGATTCAAACCGTCAACTGGGATTCAAACTGTCACAGCGTCTGTATCACTAAAGTTTTCATTAACATTACAAGTTGTGTGTGTGTGTGTGTGTGTGTCTGTGTGTGTCTGTATTCCTATCTGTATGGGGACATTGATATATTTACACAGTCACACCATGGGGACCTCTGACACTATGGGGACCAGAATCCAGGTCCCCATAAGGGTTAAGTATCCCCATTAAAAGCTCCCACTAGACAACTAGAAATGATGTAACCCTATAAATACATGAATAAATACATTCATTTGTTTTAAATACATTCATTTATTTGAAGTCCCCATAAGGTCTGAGGGAAACAGGTGCAAAATCAAACATTTATTTGATGGTGTGGCCCCAGCTGAGCCTAGCAGCGGCCCTGTAATGGACGTCTGCTGTCCCAGTGCTTGTCCAGTCCAGACTCACTTATTATAAGTGGACGTGAGGCGTTCGCTGTACGGGTTATTTGAATGTTTCTGGGTCAAAGACGAACGGCATTGGTTTCAGATCAAACACTGCGTCTGTTCATAGATGGAGCCTTTGAATTGATTTGGGATCAATAGCTCATTATCAGAGTTTCCCTCCATGTATCACTATTAAACAGCAGTTTGGGTTCCAGTCACAGTCAGACACACGCTCACTTTCATGTCTTTAAAAAGATTCCTTCAGCTGTTGGGGTTTGATTCACATGTTTTAGAATGTTATTTAAGCAGGAAAAAATCTGAAAAGTTTCTAAAGTATCTAAAACTAGAAAAGTACTCGGACTCCATTTTTCCAAAGATAATTTATTTTATTTTTATTTTATTGAAATGTGTTAATTATTTTGTTCATTTTTGGCTGATTCCACTGATTATTTTGATAATTTTGTCGATTACTTTATCAAATTTGTTGATTATATTGGCAATTTTTGCAAATTTTGTTGATTATTGTATTCAATTTGTTGACTATTTTTGTTGATCATTTTTGCAAATGTTATTGATTACTTTATTAAATTTGTTGATTATATAGGTAATTTTTCATCCAATTTGTTGATCATTTTGCCCATTTTTATCCAATTTGTTGATCATTTTACCCATTTTTGTCCAATTTGTTGATCATTTTGCCCATTTTTGTCCAATTCGTTGATCATTTTACCCATTTTTGTCCAATTTGTTGATCATTTTACCCCTTTTTGTCCAATTTGTTGATCATTTTGCCCATTTTTGTCCCATTTGTTGATCATTTTACCCATTTTTGTCCAATTTGTTGATCATTTTACCCATTTTTGTCCAATTTGTTGATCATTTTACCCATTTTTGCCCAATTTGTTGATCATTTTGGTCATTTTGTGCTCTTCATACGGTCTTAAATCAATATACCGAGTACACGAAGGAACCAGAAGGAGCACTTAGGCATGTCGGCAGCTCTGTGGTGATTCATCCATTTGTGCTGGTGCACCGTGTCTATTCACTAGAGTGTGTAAAACCACCAGCAGACTCTCAACATGTGCAAAACAAAAAGGAAGCTCCAGCTCTGCATGAACAATAGTCATTATTACTGTTGTTTAACTCTGCTTATGGGCTTTGTTGCTCAGTCCCACTGGGGCTGTTACACTCTTTGCTGGTTATTGCTTGTGTGCATAAAATGTCAACCGGGGCATCAATTAAAAAAGCTCTCCCAGCAGCCCCAGTTTCAGTGCAGAATTCCCTCTTTCATCCTCTTCCTCTTAAATTGAGCATTGGCTTCAGTGCGTCTTAGTGCTTGGATACATGGCTCAGGGCGGAGAACTGCAGCTCACTCGCCTCTATCTGCCGGGAAGTGAGTGGGATCCAGGCAGACTTAGATTAGCCCATGGTGGTCTGGAGAGAGAGAGAGAGAGAGAGAGAGAGAGAGAGAGAGAGAAAGAGAGAGAGAGAGGCTGCTGGCTTCTGCACTCGCCCAGTAAAAAGCATCTGAGGCCGTACGTTTGCATGTGTGGATGCACTTTCTGCACTTTATCGTTCTGCAGTAGCTCTGCACACATTTCTACCAGCAGACATTCATTTGACTTTTTGATATTTGATCCAAGGTTATAAAACTGGGCTGAGTATTCTGTAGTCTCACTGGATAACATTCCCATATTGATCATTTTAAACACTAAAATGCACTACGAATCGAGTGAAATGCACTTAAAACATACCAAAATGCACTAAGAATATATTAAAATGCACTAAAACACACTAGAATACACTAAGAATAGAATAAAATGCACTAAGAATATATTAAAATGCACTAAAACACACTAAGAATAGAATAAAATGCACTAAGAATATAGTAAAATACGCTAAAATACCCTAAGAATAGAATAAAATGCACTTAAAACATACTAAAATACACTAAGAATATTGTAAAATGCACTAACAATAGAATAAAATGCACTTAAAACACACTAAAATGCACTTAGAATATAGTAAAATGCAATAAAATACACTAAACATGCACGTAAAACACACTAAAATGCACTAAGAATAGGGTAAAATGCACTAGAATAAGTCATTGTCACCTTTATTTGTACATATTAAAACACCACTCCTTTTTGTCATTTTACATCACATCATATTTCATCCCATACTCACAGTATATATTCAGTAACTGCTGAAAACCTTCACTGCTAGTAGAGATAATAGTGAAATCATCAGTATATATGGTTTATCAAAGGGTTTGGATTTATTACATTTATTTAGTTGTTTGGATAATTCATCTACGTACAAGTTAAACATAGCTGGTGAAAGTCCAGGTTTATTAACAGTCCCTCATTTACACTTTCAAGAAAAAAAAAAAAAAAGTTACTAATGCATTTTGTAATAGTCTTCTCAAAATGTAATAACTTGTTCGGTAAAATGTATTACAAAATGCATTGGGATAGTTTATTACAAAATGTGGCTTTATTATAAAACAAAATGAAAAACTAATTACATTTTGGACGTTTATTACAAAATGTGACTCAACCAAATTGACTCATTTTAAAGTCTGCAAATATTTATTTTATACTTAAGAAGCATGCATATACCAAATATACACAGATTACTTTCCTGTGAATACGCTTAATTTTATCCCAAAAAGCACTCAGCAAAAACTTCCTGTGGTTTTATTGGCAGGTAATTTATGAAAATAAATCTCCAGTTCAGTGGCGTCAGTGGTAGTGAAACCAGCGTTGACTTTACAAACGTAGCCTGAGGGGATTCAGGAAGTGGTGTTAGACTGAAGGGACTGTGGTGGAGAAGGAAAAGAAAGGTATAAAGATTGAAAAGTTGTTCCTTTAAAACCATTAGATCCAGCATAAGAAGCCATTTCACCTTCTGAAGACACGCTTTCACTTCCAGGAATAGCTGAAGGTATTTGACCAATCAGCTTATTTTGTTATAATTAGTCTCCTAAGTGTTAAAAAAAAAAAGCATGTGACATTTTTTCATCCTGGAAACAGAGTCACACCATCATTTTGGCATGAACAATTTAACAGCAGAAGGTAAAGAAGAGTTGAGGAATACACTTCATACACTGTAAAAAGTAAAACATGAATTAACTTTAACATTTTCTTCAGTAGGTCACACACAGAGGTGGTAAAAGTAAGTCAAAACGATGAGATTAAAAAGTCAAAACGATGAGATAAAAAGTCAGAACGATGAGAAAAAGTCAAAACGATGAGATAAAAAGTTAAAATGATGAGAAAAAAAGTTAAAACGATGAGATAAAAAGTTAAAATGATGAGAAAAAAGTCAAAACGATGAGAAAAAAAGTTAAAACGATGAGATAAAAAGTTAAAATGATGAGAAAAAAGTCAAAACGATGAGATAAAAAGTCAAAACGATGAGATAAAAAGTCAAAACGATGAGATAAAAAGTTAAAATGATGAGAAAAAAGTCAAAACGATGAGATAAAAAGTTAAAACGATGAGATAAAAAGTTAAAACGATGAGATAAAAAGTTACAATTATGAGATAAAAAGTCAAAACGATGAGATAAAAAGTCAAAACGATTAGATAAAAAGTCAAAATGATGAGATAAAAAGTCAAAACGATGAGATAAAAAGTCATAAATATGTACCTCTGTCCTGTACTGCAGTAGACGTACAGCGACTGGTGTGGAAAAATACTCTGGTAAAAGTATTAATTCAATGGATTTACTGAAATAAAGGTAAAAAAGTACAACTTCTCAAAAACGTTTGCTTCAGGAATGCTACCTGGACTCCAATAAGTAATTATTATATAGGTGCTAATTGGATGGGAACATTTAAAGCACAGGTGTCAAACATAGGGCCCGGGGGCCAAATCTGGCCCACCAAAGGGTCCAGTCTGGCCCTTGAGATGGACTGGTGAAATGCAAAAATAGACATTAACATATAAATAATATTTTTACTTGTGATTCCACATTTAAACCAATTCAATCTGAAGTGGGTCAGACCAAGAAAATACAATCATAATAATCTATGAATACAACTGCAATTTTTTGTCTTTGTAAGTGTAAATATTTTCATAAATGTACATTAAAACAAAGTATAATTTCACAAAATATTTGAACAATCTTGAAGAAATGTGAAGAACCTGAAGTGTTTCAAGAGAAGTCAGTGTAATTTTAAGAATAATCTGCCTGATATTAAATATTTTGTCTATTTGTATTTGATCCAATATGATCTGCAACTTATAATGAACATGTGGAAGTGATAAACGGAAGCATTTAATTGTTTCATGTTATCTGCATCTTTGAACAGATAGTTTATCAACATAAACATTATTTAATTTTATTCTTTTTCACTCTAAAATATAGAGAAATATTTTGGAGTTGACATTATTTATGTATTATTGTGTTACTATTTCATTGGTTTGGTCCGATTCAGATCAAATTTAGTTGAATGTGGCCCCTGAACTGATTTTGAGCATGAAAAAAAGAAGATTCCAAGGCACTCTCATATAAAATATTCTATATGTTTATATATATATATATATTTTATTTTTTTTATTTTATTTTTTTTCAGTGGAAAGTAAAACTGCTTGATACTTATTTAACCAGGAAAAATGATAAAAGTTTCAAAAGTATCCAAAAATAAGCTTTTAAAAGTGAGTTACTGTGTAGAAAATGTGTTTGATCACGTCACAGTTACTCAGTTTATTGGATAAAAATGTAGGAAAAATTTTGGAAAATTTCATAAATTATTATGAAATTTTAAAAAGTAATAAATGTGAGATTTAAAAAAAACATAATTATGAGATTTTAAAAAATTTAATTATCAGATAAAAGTTCTAATTGAGATTTAAAAAAGTCATAAACATTAGATAAAAAATAATAATTATGAGATTAAAAAAAAAGTAAGGATATTTATATCCTGTAAAGAGTATAAAGTACAGATATTTATATACATGTAAGGAGTATAAAGTACAGATATTTATATAAATGTAGAGTATAAAGTCGAGATATTTATATAAATGTTGAGTATAAAGTCGAGATATTTATATAAATGTAGAGTATAAAGTCGAGATATTTATATAAATGTAGAGTATAAAGTACATACATTTATATAAATGTAGAGTATAAAGTACAGATATTTAAATAAATGTCGAGTATAAAGTACATATATTTATATAAATGTCGAGTATAAAGTACATATATTTATATAAATGTAGAGTATAAAGTACATATATTTATATAAATGTAGAGTATAAAGTACATATATTTATATAAATGTAGAGTATAAAGTACAGATATTTATATAAATGTAGAGTATAAAGTACATACATTTATATAAATGTAGAGTATAAAATACTAAGGCTGTATATGTATTCGTGCCGATGTGACAATGTGCATATAATGCGAGGTGACGGTAGAAAAAATACTTGAGGTTGAACAACAGTTTACAGGTACTTCCGCATACATATTTATGACGCAGCGATGAGGCGTCTGTGATTGGTTCAGAATGCGTGAAGGAACACCCTCCCCCTCCTCCTCCCCCTCGCTCTCTGCTAGCATCCAGCAGTAGCAGAGTAGCATTAGGTTAGGTTTCGTGTCGTCGTTTGTTGTTTAGAAAACGTGTAGAAAAAAACTAACCTTTATTTCCACAGAGAGCACATGAACCAGTTTTTATCCGCCATTTTTCCCAGTTTGTGCAGCAGCTACTGTGGCGCCGTCTTCTCTTGTAGATGCTAATGCTAATGCTACTTCACATTCGCTGCAATGGCGGACGGGCTTTACCCCACGTGCGTGACGCTAAAGTCCCCGTGAGTGTCCTGGACAGACTTTTTCTGAGTTTTTCGTTTCTCTGTTGTTTTCTATGAATGGTAAATCCAGTCAGTGGAGGAGACACACACCGCAGCAAAGGCAGCATGTGTTGGTAAGTCAGTGTGACCCATCAGATTGTAAAAGGAATGACACCTTAAGATGCTAGAATTGTTTTTTTCACTGTTTAAAAGGAATTCATTATTTTTAATTTCAACATTTGGGTAATCATTGAAGTTCAAAGTTTGCTTTGTTTGTCAGTTCTGCTACATGTGTACAAATACAGAGACCTGAAATGTCATTTCTCTCAAAGCCTTTTTCCAAAGAAATAATAAAAAAAAATATATATATACATATTTAAATATATGAAAAATATCTAAGCTTAAAACTAAAAATGATATACAATCCAAAAAGTAACAAAGAAGAGTGAACAACTCTACACAAGGCACATATGACAGTTAAAGGGTTAATAGGGTTTAACAATATATCATTTAAGAATATATCATTTCACTTAATGGTACAAAGCAGCACTTTTAATTATTTGCCATTATTCATTTTTATATTGAAAATGTTTTTGGTTTAATAAATACCGTGCTGATGAAGAAAATAGTTTTGCATTTTGTTTCCATACTGTACCAAAAATTAACCGAACCGTGATTTTTGTGTACCGTTACACCCCTATAAAATACAGATATTTATCATCAAATATAGGGAAGAAAAGTTCAATGTCTACAGAAAAATAAATACTCCAGTAAAGTACAGATACCTAAATACTCTACGTAAGTCCAGTAATAAAGTAGTTTTACTTCGTTACTCGTGCTGCTTTTTGTTGCGATCCATTGAAATGTTCACAGACAGACGCTCTTTTTTTTTTTTCTTGATCCATCACAGAGCTTGAATGGCTTTAATGGCCAGACATCCCATAATAACCTTGTGTTTTTGTTGTTTCAAGGCCGGCGTGTGTTCGCAGACTTCTTCCATCTTTTGTCCACATGTGAATTCATTTTTGACACCTGTGACACCAATTAAATTTTTCTTTTCCGCCTTATCGCACTTGAAGCTGTGGAAAGGGAATTCCATTGTGTGTGTGTGTGTGTGTGTTTTATTTTATTATTTTATTTCTACAGGCTACAGTATCTGCTCGTATCCTCTGGTGGCGAACAGCGCTAAGCAACAACCTTCACTGACTTTGTCAAACCAGTTGCAGAAGTCAGATCCCTTCGCTTCGCTGATAAGATTTGCAGCGATAACGAGCGAATATCTGGTGAATCATCTCAGTCTTTTCCTTCCAAAGTCCCTAAAGGAAACACTACCGCCTCTGGAACCTCTCCAAAAGAGTCTCAGTTGTCTGCATATTTTATTAACCCTTTAACTCCTGACACTTTAGCAGTTCCACGGTCGAAAAAAAATTTATAAAATAAGCAACAAAGTGATCAATAAAAAAAAAAACAGAAAAATTTATAATAAACAAAGTAATATGAAGAAAGTAAGACGTGAACAGAACAAAAGTGAAGAAAAAAACAAAATAGAAAACAAAATGTTGAAAAATAAGAAAAATGAAGAAAAACTGCCAGCAATCAATGAAAACCATTTGTTGATTTTTTTTTTTTTGTTGATTTTGTTTACATTTCATTAATTTTTGTTAATTTTGTGGGCGGTTTTGTTAATTTTTCTTCATTTTGTTAATGCTTTTGTTAATTTCTGTTCATTTTGTTGAAGCTTTTGTTCATTTTGTTGATAGTTTCATTCATTTTTGTTCATTTTGTTGATGGTTTTATTAATTTTCTTTCTTTCTTTCTATTTTATTCAGAAAATATTTATCCTATTTGATTGGTCATATTTAATTCTCTTAATTTTTCCTCACTATCCAGTCCATACCTACCAAATGCAGACAAGTACACCCTGATTTAAGCACAAAAAATTAAAGCAAAGGGGGAAAGATCAAAACATATGTGTTTTTCAGTCTCCTTCTTTTTCTCTGTTAAATAAACCATAAAAGTCAGTGTTTTAGTCCAAACTCCTTTAAAATTTTTTTTATCTGTACTCTAAACCATTAAAGAACAGCTGCAGTTTTCATTTGCAGAGGCATTTTTCAGCTGTTTGAAGCTAAATCAGCTCAGAATAGTAAAGGGTTAAGAAGCGCTGGGAGATAAAGACCAACACAGAAAAGCCCAGAGCTTTAGCATACAGTGAACGATGGACCTGTCACCTGTAAAAAGCTGTTCAAAATGAGTTTTTCATGCAAAGGCGGCATCCTGTGGGCTCCTGGAGGTGTTCCATCATCTCAGGAGAGGCCTCTACCTTGAACAGAGCGATTAGGTCTGAGCTCAGGGGAAGTGAACAGACATATGGAAGACGCTTCAGCAAATTCATGAGGTTTTTCTTCCACCGGCACCATCTACCTTCTCTTTAGAAGTTCAGCGCTTGTTTGGTCAGGTCACAGTTACTCAGTTTAGTGGGTATGGACAGGAAATTTAGGAAAAATAGGGAAAAAAGTTACAAATATACATACATATACAAATATAAAAAAGTCATTATGAGGTTAAAAAAAAGGCGTAATTATGATAAAGTGACAATCATGAGATAATAAGTGGAAAGTTATGAGATTAAAAAGTTAAAATAAGATAAAAAGTCATAAATATGTACTTCCATCCTGTACTGAAGTGGAAGTACAGCTACTGGTATGTAAAATTACTCTGGTAAAAGTAGAAGTGCTGATTCAACTCCTTCACTGAAGTAAAAGTAAAACATATAACTTCTCACTTGTAGTAATGTTAAACAAATTTTTTTTCCATGGATGAAATAATACTTATTTAAGTAGGAAGAATCTGAAAATTTCAAGAATATAAACTGTTAAACGTGTTGAATAAAGATGGTAAATGTGTATGTGTGTATATGTATGTATATATATATATATATATATATATATATATAGTCATATTTTTTGCATATGTTTTTGATATAATCCCAATTTCATGTGTTTTTTCTGTATAAGACATTTTTGAATGTGTTGGATATTTTAATGAAATTTTTTTGTATTTTTTTGCGTGTATTTTCCAAAAGTTTTTGAATATATTTTGGATTTTTCATAGCTTTTTGTCTTAGTTTAATTATTCTGGTCAATTTTAGCATGTTTTCTATATTTTTTTATCCTGCATTTTTGTGTTTCTCAGTGTATTTTTGTGTATTTTGTGGTGTCACTAAAGTAATTGACCCCCTGACATAAAACTGGTCCAGTTTTAAGACGACAGACGTGTGTTTTGAGTTGAATGATGCTGCTTTTCTCACCAGCTTCTGTCAAAATGAACTTGTTGAGACGTTACAGATGACGATGCCCCGAGGTTAAATATCCAATCAATATTTGTTCAACGCACACAGGCAGTCATGTGGAAGCAGGCGCGTCTTCATTCTTTAATCCATAAGTGAACACCAATCAACTGTCGCCGTGGCAACATAAGAGAGAAGATTAAAAATGAATAAGATGAATGTGATTTAATCAAAAACATAATTGAGATTTGCCTCAGCAGCAAATCCTACTTTGAGTGTCATCATGCTGAACAGATACTTTTGAAGGTTTACACCAGTAGTTTTCAAACAGTGAGACGATGGGAGGAGGGTGGGGGGGGTCCCTCCACTGGGGGCGGAAAAAATACACCTGAATAAAAAAATAATAAATATGCAAATATGTGGTTAAGCTAACTACAGTACATGTATGGGGCAAAAAGTATTGTTAAAAAGTATATACAGATGTGGAAATGTACTTTAAACTGTTAACACACAAAAATGTTCAGATATTTTTTAAAAAGACATAAAAAAAAACCATACACGGGTGTTGTAATGTGTTTAAAAAAACACATAAAGATGCTAAAACTGTGGGAAGTAAGATGTTAAACACATACACAGATGTAGAAATGTATTTAAAAAGATGTTAAAAACAGAAATGTATGTGTTGAAAGAGATGTTAAAAAACCTAAAAAATAAAAATGGTTAAAAAAAGAAGCAATTTTAACACTCAAAGATGTTAAAATGTTTTTAAAAACATAAAAAGATGTTAAACAGAGGTCCCCATGGTGTGACTGTGTAAACATATGAATGTCCCCAGAGAGATAGGAATACAAGTACATACACACAGACACATAAATTACAATAATTAAAGATGTTAAAATTTGTTTAAAAACACATATTTAAGCACATATAGAGATTAAGATAAAGATGTTTAAAATGTGGGTGAGGGGTAAGATGGGGGGGGGGGGTTCTTTTAATGGAGGGTCATTATCCCACACTTTGAAAAACCAGTGTCTCAGACAGAGTTGTTGTTCTGTTGAAAATGATCTAGTTGTTGTTTGTGTGTGTTATTCTGCTGTGACAGATCAATGTTGTGTCATAAAGTGCAGATAGATACGGCAGTGGAATTACACACCAGGGTGCAGACACATGACATTTACTAATGGACAGTAGAGAAGCTACAAACAGGAAATGAAAACAATACTCATTTCTTCTGTTATTTTTCAGAACTGATGTTTTTTAATATATGGAAACAGTAAAATACACTGAAGATAGAACCAAAGATGTAAAAATCATTTTAGTTCAGGGTTCAGTGTGAGTCAGACCAAGAAAATAATATTATAATAACCTGTAAATAATAATAATAATAATAATAATAATAATACAGAGGAATAACTGGAACTTGTCTTTAGTATGGATGGTGCTTTTTGGTGACAGGGTTAATCCATTTAAAAATAGTGAATTGTCAAGGCAGTCATCTGTTATACATTTTAAAATGCTTTTATTTTATGGGCAGGCGCACAGCAGACCTCCGCCAAGGCTTGATGTGGCGTCAAAACATGACGTGATGGAGCCATAGGTGTTGACCCGTCTGATGTCCGAAGGTAAGACCATGTGAATGAAAAAAAAAATTATTATTACCACTGATGTGTTTTATCTGTTGACCTTTAGTGTGACCTTGACCTTTGACCAAATTCTAATGGGTTCTTACTTGACCCATTATCTATCGTTCCTGTTCCCAGTGAGAAACTTTTTATGTAATCCTGTTGACAGACAAACAGACAAGGAATTAACAGATGCACATTCACTTAAAATTTACTTTAGCTTTTTTGTTTTATTTGCCTTTCCATTTTTTTTTTTTTTTTTTACTTTAAGTAACTTAGAATATAAAGCTGAGTTTTGACATGGCAGGGCATCAGGAGGAACAGAAACAGAAGTCTTACTTTTCAGTGGATGACCAGTTGTAGTGGCTCAACAGCACACTTTCATTGGTGGTGGTGAGTCAGTTTTTTTCTCCATGTTTGGAAGTGTGCGTGTTGTCATGACAACAACCTAGTCAGCTCTTCAACTGAGGGGTGGGTGTGGCCACAGTGGCGTGCTCAACTGTCAAATGATGTTCGTTTGGCTTCCTGGGGCTCGAGGAGAAAGAGCGACCAACTTTGTTTTGTTTTTTAGCAAGCGTTGATGACATGGTCTCAGTTTACGAGACGTGTGAATTGAGCTTCAAACGCTGTACGTGCACGCGCTACACAGGACAGTTAGTCGCCCTAACCTGGGACCCATTTTCCAAAGAGTTTGTTTTGGGTCATCTGCGAAATAGGTCCCATTTAAAAAAAGTTGTATAAAGTACAAATATTTATATAAATGTAAGGAGTATAAAGTACAAATATTTATATAAATGTAAGGAGTATAAAGTACAAATATTTATATAAATGTAAGGAGTATAAAGTACAAATATTTATATAAATGTAAGGAGTATTAAGTACAAATATTTATATAAATGTAAGGAGTATAAAGTACAAATATTTATATAAATGTAAGGAGTATAAAGTACAAATATTTATATAAATGTAAGGAGTATAAAGTACAAATATTTATATAAATGTAAGGAGTATAAAGTACAAATATTTATATAAATGTAAGGAGTATGAAGTACAAATATTTATAGAAATGTAAGGAGTATAAAGTACAAATATTTATAGAAATGTAAGGAGTATAAAGTACAAATATTTATAGAAATGTAAGGAGTTTAAAGTACAAATATTTATATAAATGTAAGGAGCATAAAGTACAAATATTTATATAAATGTAAGGAGTATAAAATACAAATATTTATATAAATCTAAGGAGTATAAAGTACATATATTCATATAAATGTAAAGAAGTATAAAGTACAGATATTTATATAAATGTAAGGAGTATAAAGTACAAATATTTATATAATTGTAGGGAGAAAACGTCAAAAGAAAAACAAATACTTCAATAAAGTACAGATACTTAAAGAATCTACTTAAGTCCAGTAACTCAGACTTAAATCCTCAGTTACTTTTGACTCTAACAGCTGCTACAGATGTTCATAAAAACCAAATCTATTTCTATGGCTAAAAACAACAGAGTGTTTCTTATGAAGATCCTTTTTTTCCAGTGAAAAACACTAATGATAATTGTAGTGTGATGAATGGTGCGACCCTTGACCTTTGTCAGTGCTCCCAAACCACCGCCTGTCCACTTAGGCGAACATCACGCTCCTTCCAGTGTCATTAGTGTCAATGGAGCTTCACACACTTTCTGCTTTTTAGTGAGGAGGGACAAAACCAGGGAAAATGGAGGTGATTAAAGCCCATTGATTGTGAGATGTCTTCAGGAGGCGCTGAGGGGAGCACTGAGTGGAGAGCACCGATAATGGCTTTCATCTGCCTCTTCAGCGCTCTTTATGGTTCTGACAGACTCAGTGTCATTGGCTTTACATGATGCTGTCATTGGTGACTCTGTCCTCTGTCCTTACTCACATTTACTCTATTATTAGCACTTTTTATCTCAATTGTGGCTTTTTATCACAGAATTTGGACTCATTTTCTCATAATTATGCTTCTTTTAATCTCATATTTGTAACTTTATCTCATATTTAAGACTTTTTTATCACAGAATTTGGACTCTTTTTCTCGCAATTATGCATTTTTATGTCACATTTATGACAGTTTATGTCATATTTATAACTTTATCTCATAATTTTGACTCATTTTCTCATAATTATGCTTCTTTTAATCTCATATTTGTAACTTTATCTCATATTTAAGACTTTTTTATCACAGAATTTTGACTCTTTCTCACAATTCTGCATTTTTATGTCACATTTATGACAGTTTATGTCATATTTATAACTTTATCTCATAGTTTTGACTTTTTATCTCATGATTTTTCATAATTATACATTATCTTATATGTAGGACTTTTTTTATCTCAGAATTTTGACTCATTTTCTCATAATTATGCTTTTTTTAATCACATATTTATAACTGTATCTCATAACTTTCACTTTTTATCTCATGATTTTTCATAATTATACATTATCTTATATGTATGACCTTTTTTATCTCAGAATTTGGACTTTTTCCTCACAAGTTTGACTTTTTATCACATAAACTCGTATTTATTACTTAAAAAAATCTCATATTAATTTCACATGTCACTCTGTAAATCTATTTAAAGTTTGATGCAGGTTTTTTTTTTTTACAGGATTAGTATTGCAACCATCGCTGTCGTTTTTTTTGTGTTTTTATTTTTTTGGGGGGGGTTCATAAAAACAATGGCATTTATTTTTTACAGTGTGGTACCACCCTGCTCTGAAAGACTGAAGCCAATAAAACATGAAACCTAGAGTATGATATGATACGTCGGCTTGCATTTGCTTTATTAGAACTGAGTGCAAAATTACTTCCAATTAGAGTTTCCTAGACAACACTCTGGCTATGCATAATAATGGTTGTCTGTGTCGACCCCCGCTTTCGCAGCCACTGTTTTTGCACTTGTCAGGAAATTGTTTTGCCTCTCCCATGGCCTTTCAGAGGTAATTTTGTGCGCGGCTATGTCCGGGCTAATGACAAATGCAATTTCTTTTCTTCTGTGTTCTTGTTGTATAGCTTAAAAACCCTCCTCTGCACGTGTGTTCATTGATATGCAGTGGGAATACATTCACGGAACCTTGTATTTTTGACTCCCACTCCATAAGTAGGGTTGTTATTTCCAACACTGTTTGCTGGAGATTATTTGTGATCTGAAATAAATGCGGAGCTGGAACGCCGCAAGATGTCTGTCCCCCGACCAAGTGCCTAGCTTGCGGCACGCTGCGGTAGTCGTGCCATGTCCCATGAAACACAACATCTGTTTCCATTCGCTTCCATTAGTGCAACAGCCAGCCGCAGAATACATCAGCGCAGATCAAACGATATAGGCGTCGCATGCTGATGACTTCACTTCCCATCTGCCAGCGTTTGAGTAATGGCAAAGGAAAATGTCCAATTCATTGGAGAGTGAAATGCAATCACATAACGTCTCACAGTGGAAGCACATCAAGCTGCAAAGCTTCAGCTCAGATTTTTCTGCCGATTGTGGCACGTGTCGTGCGTGCGTGCTCGGAGTCGTCTATTTCAGGAGGTTACAGTTGTCACTCGAAGCTTTTAGACGACAGCAGCGCGAGGCCGCAAAAAACACAATAAACAGGACTGTTTGTGTTGTTTATTCGTCTACATTGTTGTACACTGAGTTTTTTAACATGTGTCATAGTAGGTTTTATTATGTTGACCCTCCTGATATACATACATATGTTTGATGATATTGACATTACAGTACCTGGTCGTCATAGTGATCGTACTTACTTTACAGTACCTGGTCGTCATAGTGATAGTACTGACTTTGCAGTACCTGGTAATCATAGTGATAGTACTGACTTACAGTACCTGGTCGTCATAGTGATCGTACTTACTTTACAGTACCTGGTCGTCATAGTGATAGTACTGACTTTGCAGTACCTGGTAATCATAGTGATAGTACTGACTTACAGTACCTGGTCGTCATAGTGATCGTACTTACTTTACAGTACCTGGTCGTCATAGTGATAGTACTGACTTTGCAGTACCTGGTAATCATAGTGATAGTACTGACTTACAGTACCTGGTCGTCATAGTGATAGTACTGACTTTACAGTACTTGGTCGTCTGGCCTTTTATTTTCACTGAAGCACATTCAGATTAAAGCATACGTTTGTTGGGAATTCTCTTAGCACTATGCTAATGCTAGCTCTAGGTTATTGGTAGCACTACGCTAATACTTGGGTTTGCCTTTAGAGACCCTCTACTTACTACCATGGAAGTGTGATGTTGTTTAGGACTTTAGAAGAGGTCTAAAAATAGTGTTTCATGTGCCGAAAAAAAACACGCCCTAATCACTTCCATGCTAACACAGTTTAGCTCAAAATGGCAAAATTAAAATTTCTCAGTGTACATCTGAATGGTGTGATTTTGATGTCAACTATATATATATATATATATATATATATATATATATATATATATATATATGTGTGTGTACTCCCAATCATTTAAAAAAATGAGGTAAACTTATTTGTACTCTGGATAATCTCCTTTAATAAACTTATACTGAAGAGTGACTAGGATCTAATTTCTATTTCTATATATTTTTTTGTAGAACACAATAAACAGTGTCCAGTTGTTTTCTCCTATAAAACAATATAAAGACTGTGACAGTGGTTGAAGGTCACACATATCCACCAGCAGTGTGTAACCGCTGCAGCACTGGGAACCCTGGCCTCAGGCTTTTATTCTGGAGCTTTGATTGACTGAGGCACTGTTTAATGATGCTGCTGTGTAATGACGGTTGGCATGAAATGATGCTATTTATATGCAGTAGAAGCACTTACCTTGTTTTTATAGCATGAAGTTCCAGAGATGCAGCTCTCGTCAACATTTTGTCCACTGGAACGGAGAGGGATCGCACAGCCCTTTGTGTGCACAGGATACCAAATTATTATTTAGCCTCAAACACGGAGATACATTAAAACAGCCAATAGAAAACTGGTTGAATCCCAAAGTCTTGTTGCAGTGTTAGGTTACATGTAATTTGCAGAAAGTGAGGAGGTGGTGTAAGAATGCCAAAATTAAATAAATACATCATTGAATAATGAATTAAATGTGTTATTAATTCATTAAAATACCAATGTATTTGATGGAAAAAACATTATTAATAATAATAATAATAATAATAATAATAATAATAATAATAATAATAATATTTCACTAATTAATGAATTGTTTTATGGTCCTTGTGTTGGAATGGATCATGAATTTATTTTATCTGTCAACATCGCCCATTAGTCAGTGGGTGATGAAGTACAGATATTTACATAAAGATAAGTCAAAATTATGATATAGTAAGTCACAATATCTGATTTACAACTTATTTTTCACACTGTCATATATGTCTAGTTTGAAAAAAATAATGAGTCTATTCTGAGTATGTAAAGACTATAAAGTACATATATTTATATAATTGTAAGGAGTATAAAGTACATATATTTATATAATTGTAAGGAGTATAAAGTACATATATTTATATAATTGTAAAGAGTATAAAGTACATATATTTATATAAATGTAAGGAGTATAAAGTACAGATATTTATATAAATATAATGAGTATAAAGTACATATATTTATATAAATATAAGGAGTATAAAGTACATATATTTATATAAATGTAAGGAGTATAAAGTACAGATATTTCTATAAATATAAGGAGTATAAAGTACAGATATTTATATAAATATAAGGAGTATAAAGTACAGATATGTATGCAAATATAAGGAGTATTAAGTACATATATTTATATAAATGTAAGGAGTATAAAGTACAGATATTTATATAAATGTAAGGAGTATAAAGTCTAGATATTTATGAATAAATTTGGGAGGAAAAGTCAAAAGTTTCCAAAAAAAATAAATACTACAGTAGAATACAGATACCTAAAAACATCTACTTAAGTACAGTAACAAAATACTTCTCATCATTAAAAAATCAAATAGAAATATTACATAAGTCAATAAATTAATCAGTCATGAAATAAAGGCTTGTAACAGGACAGCTGTAATATTGTAGATGTTTGGACCCTTTGCACCTTTGGATAAATTAACTGTGAAAATCATAGATGTTAAGAACTTAATATGTAATTGTGATAATTATCAGATGGCAAAACTGATTCCTGCCCTGACGACTGTTGGCTTTCACATTCCAAAAATACCCTCAGTCCATTTAATATGATCCAACCAAGAGTGTATTGTTACATTACTGTCTGATGGAAATAGCATGGACGTGATTCATAGACTTTGGTACAAAAGACATAAAGATTTATGTAACCAAACACTGAAACTTATACTGACATTACTGAGCTGTTTTCCTTTTTATTTATGACAGAATGAAAAGAATGAAACTCAGTTTAATACATAGGAGTGGTTATTATTAGTAATGATGTATACTTACATATATCTAGTGTTAGAATCATACTATGACCAGAGGTGGTAAAAGTACTCACATTCTATACTTTAGTAGAAGTACAGCTATGTGTGTTGGGAAAAAATACTCTGGTAAAAGTAGACGTACTTCAGTAAAAGTAAAAAAAAAAAAAAAAGTACAACTTCTCAATTGTAATAAAGTACAAATGTAAAATAATATTTTTCTTTTTTGAACAGAATAATACTTATTTAACCAAGAAAAATCTGAAAAGTTTAAAAAGTATGTAAAATAAAGCCTTTAAAAGTGAGTTACTAAGTAGATAATATGTTTAATCAGGTCATAGTTACTCAGTTTTGTGGGTATGTTTGGGAAATGTAGGAAAAATGAACAACAACAAAAAAAATCACAATTGAGATAAAAAGTCATCATGAGATTTGTTTTTAAAAGTTAGAAATATGACATAAAAAAGCCTAATTTTCAGATCAAATGTGAAATTTGTGAAAATGAAAAGTCCAAATTATGTGACAATAGTCATATAATTATAATATATAAAGTCACTGTTTCTCTCCACTGATTTTTTTCGCTGAAGTGACTGAGTTTTGCGACATGGCAACAAGACCAGGAGCATGTGCAGAACAACAGGAATAATGTTAAAGAGAAATGAACAGTTTCCATGTCAGAAGAATTATCAAATTCAGAATTAAAGTGGAATAAAGCTGTGACTTTATTCCGAATTCCCATTAATTGGGAAGAGTCATTGGGTTTGTTTCCATGAGAGTTTTTAATTCCTGTTTAATTCAGAATAAAGGTTAATTCCATATGAAAACCTAATTCCAGTTGAAAATGACTATTCCCAGTTAAACTGAATTCCGAATAAAGTCACTGGTTTTATTTCTGAATTTGATAATTCCTCTGACATGTAAACAGTTAATTCCTCTTTAACATTATTCCCGTCGTTCTGCACATGCTCCTGGTCTTGTCGCCATGACGCACATATCCCGCTGTCGGCATTAGTTTGTCAATTCTTAAAGTTGATGCGAACAAGCTGCTGCTTCATAATTATTACAAAACTAAATAGAAAAATCACATGTAGTATCTGGTCTAACGTGTTGAAAGTTGAAATGAACGCAAAACAGGAAGTGGACGCCATTGTTTTCAGACGTTAAGTGTCTGTTCTGTCCAATCAGAACTAGGGTTGTCAAAAAAATCGATTTTAGATACTAAATCGATATTGACCCTTGGTATCTAATTAGATACTAAGTTGCTGGAAAATCGATTTTTGTTTTTATGTTGCGTCGCCACTTTTTTGTAGCGGGTAACGTTAAGAATTCTAAACGGGCATCAACGCGGTCAGCTCTGGCACAGCCGTAATGCCGGCTTGTAAATTAAAGTCTCTTTTTTTCTCCAGCTGCCTCTGACAGCACACGGGATGACGCCAGTGCGACCACAGACCTATACACTATTTCTATAGGTCTGTGATTGGACCATCCGATGCAACTTTGCTTTTAAAGGCCTCGATATAGTCGAACGTTTATGCGCGCGGACGGCAGCCAGGCGGTAGCGCATAGTATCACGTTACCACTACGGAGGCCACCGTGAACATGTCAGCCTATCAATTTTTGACGTGCGCGCTGCTAGTCCCACAAGGGGTCCGCGGTGGTCACATGATGCAATACGCTGCCGCCCGCGCACATAATCGCTCGACCATAAAGAGGCTTGCAGTTAGCACTGCAGAAGGGCTTGAGCAAAAAGATAGGCCTACCTTAACTTGCCAAGAGATAGGCATGCATTTATTCTGCACCCGCACTCACTACCTTTTTTTTTTTAGCAGTCCATGGAGGAAATTTTAAAAGGAATCCCACACATCTCTAGTATCGAAATTAGTATCGAGTATTATCCTTAGTATCGGTATCGAGTTGGAAATTTTAGTATCGTGACAACCCTAATCAGAACCCTCTATACCTCCAGCTCTTAAAGCGCAATTAACTAGAGGAGAATACACCCGTTTCCATGGAAACTTTTATTTGGAATTAACATGTCCATGTAAACACAAAGGAAATGGCTTTAATTCCAAATAATTTTATTCAGAATAAATCATTTTAATTAAAAAACATCATTTTCAACTGGAATTAGGTGTTCACATGGTTCATCTGACCTTTTTTCTTGAATTAAAACAGGAATAAACGTTCTCATGTAAAGAGGCCCATTAAAAAAAATCTATGATTTTTAACATTGCCAAAACTGTATCTGTTGAAACATCAGTTAAAAAAAAGCTGAAGTCATGAAAAGTGGATGTTTTATGTAAATTATGGACATTTACTTTCAGATAAAACCAAAGGAATGGAACAAAAAGTGACTGTACTTTGGGGTTTTGGGTGAGATGGAGGACCTTCTTTCTATATTGAGCTGCAGTTCAATCAACTAATTAACATGTGAGTAACAGAGTTGACCATCTGTATTCATCAGAACAGAACAATGAGGACAGTGAACCCAGAAGTTGACATCTTTGGAGCTTTATCTGAAGTAAATGGAAATAGCCTCTGCTTTAAGATAACCTCCTCAGAGATCTAAACATTGGAAGATACTTTGAAAAGGGGTTAATTATGTGGGAGGGAGGGTCAACGCCTGCTTTTCTTCAAACAGTCAGAACACTAATGATGAAACACACGAGCACTCTCAAAGAAACCTGACCCCCCCCAGCACCCTTTTTGCACTTTTTGCACTTCAATGCACATACTTATGACTGTTCTTGTCAATTTTATACTGTTTTATACTGGGGATTTTTTTGGCAATTTTTTCATACTGTTTTCTTTAATTTTTTTATTGTATATTATAGAGCTGCATAATATATTGATATTGACATAACAATGCATGTGTGCACAATATAATAATTTTTTATTTAATTTTTTTTGTAATGCTTTATTCGTCTTTCTTATTTCATATATAGTAATTTATTTATTAGTTTATTTATTAATTTTATTGAATGTTGAATTTTATTTTATTTTTTTTATTTTTTTAATTATTCATTTTTATTTATTAATGTAATACTTTTTTATTATTCATTTATTTGTATTTATTTTTTGATATTTTATTTATGTTTGTATATTTCTGTTTATTTTTTAATTCTTTTCTTTTAATTTTATTTATTTATTTGTACATCAGTTTTTAATGAAAATCAATTAATTAATTTTGAAATATTCATTTTATTTAACTAGAAAAGCACTCTTGAGTGCAGACCTCCGCCAAGGTACCCCCCCCCCACCAACCACACACACACACACACACAAATCACTCATCAAAATCCGTCCATAACTTTTTGAGTTATCTTGTTAACTGACAGACAGACAGACAAACAAACTCTGTCAAACTTCCTTGGCGGAGGTCATTATTTCGGCGACAAAAAGGATGACACTGAAACTATGTTCTGTGTCGACCACTGATCTGTTTGACCATTTGTGTCGGCACCACACAGCTGTTATTTACTCATGAGGAGTTTTTCATATCGATATATATATATATATATATATATATATATATATATATATATATATATATATATATATATATATATATATATATATATATATATATATATATATATATATATATATATATATATATATATTTTGCAGGGTTAAAAACATTTTGCAGCCCTAGTGTATTATGTGCCTGCTGTCATGTGGAGCTGCCAAACTGATTGTCACAGTAAATGTTGATGACTATGTTTACAGTGACACTAAAGGATATTTTATATGAGCCGTTTACAACCACACAACTGCAGTCAGAATCACATCTACACAGCTGGTGGTAAAAGTACTGACATTCTGTACTGAAGTAGAAGTACAGCTACTGGTGTGAAAAATACTATGGTAAAAGTAGAAGTACTGAAGTAAAAGTTTAAAAAGTACAACTTGTCAATTGTAATAAAGTAAAAAATTAGAACTTCATTTTTGTCATGAATTAAATATTTATTTAACCAGGAAAAATCATAAAAGTTTCAAAAGTATCTAAAAACTAGAAAAGCACTCTGAGAATATAGACCAGTTCTTCCTGTTCACATTTCCAACATATCCTGAAAATTTCATCAAAATCCATCCATAAGTTTTCGAGTTAACACAGACAAACAGATAAACGCCGGCAAAAACATAACCTCCTTGGCGAAGGTGATAAAGTATTTTAAAGTGAGTTTCCGTGTAGAAAATGTGTTTAATCATGTTAGTTTAGTGGATAATTTAGGGAAATTGGGGGGGGGGGGGTCACAATTCAGGTAAATGTAGGTAAAAAGTATGATTAAAAAATCTAAATCATGATAATCTGTCAAAATTATGAGCTATAAAGTTAGAAATATTAAATAAGAAATGCATAATTAGGAGATAAAATGGCAGACTTGAGATAAAAGTCCTAATTATTAAAGTGAGTTACTGTGTAGAAAATGTGTTTGATCAGGTCAGTTACTCAGTTAAGTGGATATGGACAGAAAATGTAGGAAAAATGGGGGGGGAAAGGCACAATTCAGATAAAAAGTCAAAATTATGTCATAAAAAGTCAAAATTGTAAGCACAAGAGTTAGAACCATGAGATAAAAGTCCTAATTCTAATCTCTAATGTCCCAGTTTTTGTTTAGTTAGTAGGAGTATAAAGTACAGATATTTATAGAAATGTAAAATTCAAAAGTTTACAGAAAAATAAATACTCCAGTAAAGTACTGTGACCCAATCAAAAATATATCACCAAAAAAACTTGACAACCATTGTCATAATCCATGCAATGAAAGGGTTAAATTCCTTCCTTTCATGATGTTTTCAGTCACTTCTTATTTTCACAAGATGATAAACATTACGTCCTCCACAAATAGGTTTTCATGAGAGACTTAATATAAAAACATAAATGAAGAAAGAAACATTTCTCTCCCAAAAAATGCACTTTTTATTATTATTTATACTGGATTAATTGCAATTCTTTGTTTAAGAAAAAAGTTTAGTGGATGCATAGTGGAAAGATTATTAATTAACATTTGAAAATCTGTCTAATATGGAACATTTACACACTGATGCACATCCAGATGTCATTTGAAATTCAGATACGCGTCACATTCAGGTTTTACTCACGTCTTCATGAAATTACAGAAGACTGTGGAGCTGTAAAGACACATGAAGGGGACATAAAGACATCCTTCTGTCACAAAAGGAAATAAAACTCAGCCTCGTAATTGCCTTCATGGGTTTGACTGTAAATCTACCGTCAGTGATAAAAACCAAGAACAGTAAACACGCTTTTTCTGCTGTGAAAGAAGTAAACACACAACATGCATCGACCCTGATGTTAGAGCACATATTTTCTTGTCTTTATTTTCAGAACATTTGATGATTATACATGTGTTTGTGTTTGTGGTGCATTTGTTTATTTGCACCAAGTTAATATTTATGCACCTGATATAGACTATCTATCTATCTATTAGGGCTGGGCGGCGATTTTCTCTTTTAAAAAAATCTCAGATTTTTTCCCAAAAAACTCGATTCACGATACGATTTTTTTCCCACATGGGCTAAATGAAAATGAAAACACTACAAACGTGGTTTCTTTCATCTTCTTTTTTTTTATTAAATAACATGTAAAACAAAAATACTTCTACAAATAACTGTAAATAATAAATCAGTTGTGCAAAAGGTGCAACTGCAACCTGAGACTTTACCTACATGAACTGTAGTAAGTCCAGACATATCCACCACTGTTACAGGAAAAACAATGCAAAAAAAATTGTGTAAAAGATACATTTTGTTGGAAAAAAGAAAGCTTAAAATATTTTAACAACTAAAACAATATACATTAATACTCATATTATATGAAAAACATTGCAAAAAAAAACGTAGTAGTGCAAAAGTAAGATTAGTAACATTTTTACTTTGTAAGGACAAAATAAAACAAAACCTAATTATCAATCAAGCTACTTCAATAAACCTGAACATGTTACCAATATTTGGGATATATGATGTTATTGCGTCTGTTATCGCTCCCCATTGTGCTCCATGCAGAGTCGTGCACGGGTTCGGGTACCTGTGGGTGAACCGCAAATTTTCCCGAAACGGGTGAAAAATGTGCTGTGTCGGATACGGGTTCGGTTCGGGTCGGACGTGGGTGATCGCGGGTCTAATTTGTGGTTCATTGGCTAAAAACATTTTTATTTGGCTCTGCCTTGGCTATGTCACTGTTATATTTGTGGCAATAAATGTATTTAAGTTTGGTTATCTGACATTTTCTTTCGGGTTCGGGTCGGATATTGGGTTCATTTATAGCGGGTCGGTTCGGGTGCGGATTTTTTTTTTTTCGTCGGAAAACGGGTCGGATACGAGTTTAAACATGACGGGTACGGGCAATTGCGGTATGTCAAAACAGAACCGATCAGGATCTGATAAGGTGTGCCGCGAGAAAAGCTTTCAGTCAGTGTTTGTTGAACATTTTGAAGAAGTGCTGGCAGCGCTAGTCTCTGCCTTTTCTAAGAGTTCTGCCCCCCCCCCCCCCCCCCCCCCCCAATGGATGCTTTCGCTTCAGGTGTGCAACTACGGAAAGCAGCCTGGTTCATGGTTTTCTTTTTGCGAGGAAAAAAAGTGGGTGTGGAGGGGAATCGAATTGCACGATTTTCCTAAAATATGAATCGATTTTGCCATAAAACTCGATTTTAAATCTAAATCGATTTTTTGCCCAGCTCTACTATCTGTCTGTCTGTCTGTCTGTCTGTCTGTCTGTCTGTCTGTCTGTCTTGTCTGTCTATCTGACTATCTATCCGTCTGTCTGTCTATCTGACTATCTGTCCGTCTGTCTGTCTGTCTGTCTGTCTGTCTTTCTTTCTTTCTTTCTGTCTTTCTTTCTGTCTGTCTGTCTTTCTTTCTGTCTTTCTTTCTGTCTGTCTTTCTTTCTGTCTTTCTTTCTTTCTTTCTGTCTTTCTGTCTGTCTTTCTTTCTGTCTGTCTTTCTTTCTTTCTGTCTGTCTTTCTTTCTTTCTGTCTTTCTTTCTGTCTGTCTTTCTTTCTGTCTTTCTTTCTGTCTTTCTTTCTTTCTTTCTTTCTGTCTTTCTGTCTTTCTGTCTTTCTTTCTTTCTGTCTTTCTTTCTGTCTTTCTTTCTTTCTTTCTTTCTGTCTGTCTTTCTGTCTGTCTGTCTTTCTTTCTGTCTGTCTGTCTTTCTTTCTTTCTGTCTTTCTGTCTGTCTTTCTTTCTTTCTGTCTGTCTTTCTTTCTGTCTTTCTGTCTTTCTGTCTTTCTTTCTGTCTTTCTTTCTTTCTTTCTTTCTTTCTGTCTGTCTTTCTTTCTGTCTGTCTGTCTTTCTTTCTGTCTGTCTGTCTTTCTTTCTTTCTGTCTTTCTGTCTGTCTTTCTTTCTTTCTGTCTGTCTTTCTTTCTTTCTTTCTGTCTTTCTTTTTGTCTTTCTGTCTTTCTTTCTGTCTTTCTTTCTTTCTGTCTTTCTTTCTTTCTTTCTTTCTGTCTTTCTTTCTTTCTGTCTGTCTTTCTTTCTTTCTTTCTTGCTTTCTGTCTTTCTTTCTTTCTTTCTGTCTTTCTGTCTTTCTTTCTGTCTTTCTGTCTTTCTTTCTGTCTTTCTGTCTTTCTTTCTTTCTGTCTTTCTTTCTGTCTTTCTTTCTTTCTTTCTTTCTTTCTTTCTTTCTGTCTGTCTTTCTTTCTGTCTGTCTGTCTTTCTTTCTGTCTGTCTGTCTTTCTTTCTTTCTGTCTTTCTGTCTGTCTTTCTTTCTTTCTGTCTATCTTTCTTTCTTTCTTTCTGTCTTTCTGTCTTTCTTTTTGTCTTTCTGTCTTTCTTTCTGTCTTTCTTTCTTTCTTTCTTTCTTTCTTTCTGTCTGTCTTTCTTTCTTTCTTTCTGTCTTTCTTTCTTTCTGTCTGTCTTTCTTTCTTTCTTTCTTTCTGTCTTTCTTTCTTTCTGTCTGTCTTTCTTTCTTTCTTTCTGTCTTTCTGTCTTTCTTTCTGTCTTTCTGTCTGTCTTTCTTTCTTTCTGTCTGTCTTTCTTTCTGTCTTTCTGTCTTTCTGTCTTTCTTTCTGTCTTTCTTTCTTTCTTTCTTTCTGTCTGTCTTTCTTTCTTTCTGTCTTTCTTTCTTTCTGTCTGTCTTTCTTTCTTTCTTTCTTGCTTTCTGTCTTTCTTTCTTTCTTTCTGTCTTTCTGTCTTTCTTTCTGTCTTTCTGTCTTTCTTTCTGTCTTTCTGTCTTTCTTTCTTTCTGTCTTTCTTTCTTTCTGTCTTTCTTTCTTTCTGTCTTTCTTTCTTTTTTTCTTTCTTTCTGTCTTTCTTTCTTTCTTTCTTTCTTTCTTTCTTTCTTTCTTTCTGTCTTTCTTTCTGTCTTTCTTTCTTTCTGTCTTTCTTTCTTTCTTTCTGAAAGTAAGGTACAACAGCACCGCTTTGACAATCAAGTGCTGTGACGTCATCTCTATCGCTATGACGACCAGGTGCCGTAAAGTGAAACCACTGAACTAGACCGTTCCACTGCCTGGTGGGTTCATGAAGGTCACATGGATGAGGGTTAGATGTTATCACACAGTGAGATATAACTGGTCTCTATAAACATGTTTACAATAACCATACTCACACTGTTATAGGCCTTAATGCACACACACACACACACACACACACACACACACACACACACACTAGTGGCTTATAAAAGCTGACATTGTTTGCAGTGTTTTCCTCCTGCAGAAGTCTCATGTGAGTAGAATATTGGCTCTTTCACACGACTGATGGCGTTGCACAGACTCTACAAAGGTCTGGCTAATCACAGCTGCTGCATTATTGGACCATTTCTCACCTATCTGTGAAGAGAAGGAAACCTGCTGTCAGCACCATTTTCTTTTGTTGCCTTTGCTTGGACTCACAGATTTCACGTCGTCTGGAGACTGAAGATTTTCTCTCCAAAAAGAACCTGTTTTGTGCTGGAAACCATAGTGATTGCACTCTATTGTGACTGTATTTTGTTGGGAAATAATAATAATAATAATAATAATAATAATAACATAATCACGTGGTTGGGCATGAATATGAATCCACACACTTGAAATTAACTGATTTTTAGTATTTGTTTGGCAATGTTTTCAGAACTGTTCATAATTTTTAACACATGGCATCATGGTGGTGAATGTATATCCTCTCTGGATTCATATGTGTATTATATTTTCTGTCTTTTAGTGAGATTTAACTGTGTTTTAATGAGATTTAACTGGGTTTTACTGAAGTATATATTATTATTAGTAGTAGTAGTTTTAGTGACGTTTTAATTTTGTTTTAATGAGATTTTAATTGGGTTCCTGTGCTTTATTCTTGTAAATAATTCTACATAATAGTGAATGTGCTGTTTTATTTTGGTCTAGTGGGTTTGTGCCAAGTTTTGCCGATTTTCTTCACTGTTTTTCACTCTCTTCAGTTTATACAGCTAATTAATCAATGACTAGAAATAAGTAAAAATCCGAAGCTGTAAGATGGATGCGGAATGATCTAGACAAACTAAAAGGTTTGATCTCATGTAAAATAGTTTAGTCTATTACTATAATCTCATAAAATTTCATTATGAACATTTACAGTTGTTTTTCCAGAGTAAATATGCTAAAAAAAAAAATTCAAGCCTGTTTTATTAGTTTAAAAAAAATATTATAACACTATTTTAATCATTTATTATGCATAATAATGATAATTAATTTGCATATATTGAAAGTTAGGTTCCTCCTGAAAAAAAGATTCAATAGAATTGAGATTTTCTGATCCTGTTATTGCACAAACAACATAAAGAAACCAAGAGGACCTTTTATAATGTCATTAAAGGGTTAATGCTTTAATGGATACACACAGAAGTATCTAAAAGCTAATCATAACATTCATTGCATATGGTAATTCTTCTGAAATTATGCCATTATGAGCTACATGATCAGAGCAAATAACTTTCATGTTTGATAAGGACAATTAGCGCTCCGGAGCCCACCTACTCTGGCGCCCAGGGGGAATGATTACTCCAGGAATACATTATGTGATCAATCAGATTAGCCTTTTCTTGTCCTTGGGAGAGCTGCCACTGATCTTTTTCAAAATCTGCAGCTTGACATTTTCTGGAAGAAACATGACCTAATCTTTTCTCGTACCTCTTATGAGCCTTTTTCTCTGCTCCAAGAAAGATGTCATTAAATTACTGAAGACGACAGTGAACGACAACTATTACAAAACCATTTCATCCTTTTTACTCCACATGCGTCTGGATCATTATATGATGTTTTCGCTAGTACCAGCTCCACTCGATTCGGTTACAGGATAGTACTGACTTTACAGTACCTGGTCGTCATAGTGATGGTACTGACTTTACAGTACCTGGTCATCATAGTGATGGTACTGACTTTACAGTATCTGGTCGTCATAGTGATGGTACTGACTTTACAGTACCTGGTCGTCATAGTGATGGTACTGACTTTACAGTACCTGGTCGTCATAGTGATGGTACTGACTTTACAGTACCTGGTCGCCATAATGATGGTACTGACTTTACAGTACCTGGTCGTCATAGTGATAGTACTGACTTTACAGTACCTGGTCGTCATAGTGATAGTACTGACTTTACAGTACCTGGTCGTCATAGTGATGGTACTGACTTTACAGTATCTGGTCGTCATAGTGATGGTACTGACTTTACAGTATCTGGTCGTCATAGTGATGGTACTGACTTTACAGTACCTGGTCGTCATAGTGATGGTACTGACTTTACAGTACCTGGTCGCCATAATGATGGTACTGACTTTACAGTACCTGGTCGTCATAGTGATAGTACTGACTTTACAGTACCTGGTCGTCATAGTGATAGTACTGACTTTACAGTACCTGGTCGTCATGTTGATAGTACTGACTTTACAGTACCTGGTCGTCATAGTGATGGTACTGACTTTACAGTACCTGGTCGTCATAGTGATGGTACTGACTTTACAGTACCTGGTCGTCATAGTGATAGCATTGATTTTACACTGCCTGGTTGTTTTAGCAATAGTAATTAAGTTACGGTTCTGCAATGCTAAATTAAGTGGACATAATTTGACTATAGCTCATACAGTAGATAGATCATTTTGCGTACATTGCATATTTGCGACAGTAACACCTAATGTTGCAAATATGCAACTTACCCAAAATGATGATAAGGAGTTAATGTTTGTTTGTTTTTTCATTGAAATGTGTGAACAGATTTGAACTCTGCTGACTCTTATGTAACATCAACACACGTTTCTAGATAATTTTGTTCCAATTGGTTGTTTGTTTTTCACTCATTTACTTATTTAATTGTAGGTTTATGAAAATGTAAATGCTAAATTAAGTGGAGATAATTAAATTAAATACAAATATATAAACGGGTAAATGTGAAATTAATTGGAAGTAATTAATTTGACTGTAGCACCTAAAATAAGATAGATTTTTGGGTATGTTGCATATTTGCGACTAGGTTTTAAAGGGTTAATGTTTTTTTGTTTTTTTTTTAATTGAAATATATCAAGAGAGTTTAACCGGCACCTCCGAGTCTTATGAAACATCTACACATGTTTCTGGATGATTTAGTTCTGATTGTTTGTCTTTTTTTCACTCATTTACTTATTTAATTGTAGGTATATGAAAATGTAAATGCTAAATTAAGTGGAGATAATTAAATTAAATACAAATATATAAACGGGTAAATGTGAAATTAATTGGAAGTAATTAAGTTGACTGTTGCACCTAAAATAGATAGATTTTTGGGTATGTTGCATATTTGCGGCTGTAGGTGTTAAGGGGTTAATATAAAAAAAAAGTAAATATGTGAAGAGAGTTACATGTTTGTGGAGGATTATGTTTCCATTGTTTGTTTCTTTGATCCTCAGTGGCGGGTTTATAAAAACAAATGCAAATGTCTGAAAAAGTCGTTCTAATAAAGTATTGATCTCAAAGTACATCATATCCCTCATTGCAGATTAATACAAGTGTAGTGCATCAGTGGTTTGTTTTGTTTACTTTCCCTAAACCTATATGAAGGTAGAAAATATCCTTTGTAAAATATCATTCTTGAAGCTATTTTGCTTTTCTGTTGTTTTGAAGTACAACAAATTGAACTTAAACGTCCGTCAGAATAGTCTCCAGCTGTGAATCGAAATCAAGCGAGCCTATAAAGTTTTCGATTTAAGTGTCAACGCTCCAGAGTTTGAGCTAAAATTCCATAATTAGCTTTTAGTATTTTATAACTGAAGTAGTCTGAGAGGAAATGACACTTGAAAAGTACTTCTGTGCTGATTTGAGCTAATTGTGTGTATTTTCAGACAGGCAGGAGGTTAAATATCTGATCCACAGCTGGATTTACTGAGTACTTACTGGACTTTGTGACTTTATAATTTGACTCAGAGGTTTAAAAAGTCGACCTTGTCTTTTAAAGAACGACAAATGAATATGGATGTTTTCAATTCAGCTCATTTTGGCTCCTGGTGTCACATTTTACACTTTTATTAAGTCACTGTCAAGCAATTCATCCATCCACATATATATATATATATATATATATATATATATATATATATATATATATATATATATATGTATGTATGTCTGTCTGTGTCTGTCATCTATCCGTTTGTGAATTCCTGTATTAGACTTAAACAGATGATGTAATTACCATATTTTCCACACTATAAGGCGCACTGTCAATGAATGTTTTTTTATGAAGCTTTTTCAGATATGAGGCGCATTAAGTGAAGTCAAAATTATGAGATTAAAAGCCAAAATTATGAGATTAAAAAATCTAAATTATGAGATAAAAAGTCAAAATTATGAGATAAAAAGTCAAAATTATGAGATAAAAAGTAAAAATTATGAGACAAAAAGTCAAAATTATGAGATAAAAAGTCAAAATTATGAGATAAAAAGCCAAAATTATGAAATTAAAAGTCAACATTATGAGATAAAAAGTCTAAATTATGAGATAAAAAGTCAAAATTATGAGATAAAAAGCCAAAATTATGAGATAAAAAGTCAAAATTATGAGATAAAAAGCCAAAATTGTGAGATAAAAAGTCTAAATTATGAGACAAAAAGTCAAAATGGTGAAATAAAAAGCCAAAATTATGAGGTAAAAAGTCAAAAGTATGAGATAAAAGTCTAAATTCCCAGTCACTACCAGTACCAGTGCAGTGTGTTTTTTGTAGAACTAGTTAATATGCAGTAATAATAACTGCCTCATGTCCAATAATCTAACTACAACTACTGGGGCTGAACAACAACAGAATTTTAAGGTAATTTTTCTCACTTTGGTGTCTGTGCAGAATACTAGAGCTGTTAAATGTTCACATATTTTAATGTTGACAGTGAATCCTTCCTACTCGTAACACAAACCTGTTTAAAACATGACAGTAATGATGGAACGTAAACTCCAGTCAGGTTCCTTCATGATAACTGTATCATTACACATTGGTTTCAGCTAATTCCTCTGCCGTTATCGCCCTTATCCTCAAGTTATTCATCTGATCATTTGTATTCAGAGCGCCTTCATGGTGAATTAACACATGTAGTTATTATTACGGTGCCGTGGCCTTAATGAGCAGATCCAGATCCTGTCAAACAGCACAGAAACACTGGGTTGTTCAGTCTCCACGGTACAAGACAACACAATCGCTAATGTATGCGAGCCTTTTTTTCTTTACTTCACCATACACATGTAAAAGACAACAGTGGAGAATGGATTTGTGACCATATATGAGTCTGTAGTCTGTGTTGTTTAGATCGGAGGTAAAAATATGATGCATCATCTCAATATAAAGTACAATATTGCAATATAACCCTGTGCAGTTTTCACAATCATGTGCACTATAAATTATACACGTATAATTTTCATACATATGTATTTTTATGCAATTACCCTATATATCTATATATCTATATATCTATATATATATATATATATATATATATATATATATATATATATGTGTATATATATATATATGTGTGTGTGTGTGTATATATATTTAATGTGTGATTGCTCTATTTTCTGTTGTTTTTTTGTGTTTTTTATTGTAGTCGGACTCTTATTGTTCTATTTTTTTACTTCATGTAAAGTATCTTTGAGTGCCATGAAAAGCACTATACAAATAAAATGTATTATTATTATTATTATATAGTAATGCCACTGCACCACCTTCTATTTTAAAATAATTGTGTATACTTATTTTTTGTATTGTATTTCTTGTGTTTATATTTGAGACTTGCAGTGAAATGGGGAGATGCTCCAATTTCATTATATATTTAATGTACAATGACAATCATGGGTATAAAACTAAACCATCCATTCAGAACGCATCAGGGATTAAAGGGTTAAATTACTGTTTCCAGTAGCACTTTGAATTATTTACTGTTTCTATTTGTATATTGGCTTTTTTTTTTTTTTTTTTTTTTTTTTTTTTAATAAATACAGTGCTAATGAAGAAAATAGTTTTGCCTTTAGTTTCCATACTGTACCGAAAAGGAACCGAGGTGCATACCGAAGCGTTACTTTTGTATACTGTTACACCCCTACAGTTCACACAAAATTCACTGATTCATGCCAGAGGTTGAAGCTTTAGGAATGAAAGGAGCTTAATAACATGCACTTAACAAAACCACTCCTCAAATCACAGCTCAGCCAAACTAATACTGCTTTTGATGTTGTCAGTTATAAGACGGAGGGGCTTATGGGGGATTTTTCCAAAAAAAAGTGGATCATCACAGGGATGTACCTGCAGCTTCATTACATTATCTGGCCTGTGTTCCTGTCATTGATGACACTGACCAGAGGCCCTGGGACCTAGCCTAGGATCTAGTCTGTCCCCAGTGGCCGCAAATGGTACTTGCTACGGGGAGACAGACTAGACAGCCTCGGATCTGAAAATCCAAAATGGACCGGACCAATCAAATCACGAGGGACAGGATTGGAGCCCGCCCTGCCTCATGACGACACAAATACGACACGTAATGTTGTAGTCGCAGAGACGTAGCAGCTAGCACACATTGCCGTAACACCAGTTGCTAGCTGCTAGACAACATGGCTCATCACCAGGAACAACCATTCGACCTGGCTTTGGCAGCAACGCTAGGTGATTTAAAATTACAGTTTTCCCTGCGAGAGGAGCAGAAAACAGCACTTAAGCTGTTTTTGGAAAAAAGGGACGTTGTCGGAGTTTTGCCCACTGGGTATGGCAAAAGTTTGATTTATCAGCTGGCTCCGCTAGTGGGACGACGCATGGGTCTGCACAACCCGCTGGTGATCGTTGTGTCACCCCTTTTAGCCCTAATGGATGACCAGTTGCAAGAGGCCGAAAAACTGGGAATACGAGCAGCACAACTCGGCAAAGGCGACCCGGAGGAGATCCGAAGCGGCCGGTGCCAAATAGTGTACGGGAGTCCGGAATCATGTTCATCGCTCTGATTGGTTGGCTCTGACTGGTTGGCTCTGACTGGTTACCCATCCAATAGCGTGGCGTTGTGTAAAGAGAAAATTTGACAGACAGCGGTTATCCCGCCCACAAATTCGCCTAGACTTTCTAGACTCTCCCCGTAGCAAATACCATTTGCGGCCACTGGGGAGAGTCTAGATCCTAGGCTACCTGGGATCAGCAGGGCTCATCCTTTACCCGTTAGCATACCGCCACCGCTACCGCTGCCTTCCTTCCTGTCATCCTAAATGCCCGGCTGTCAGCTGTTAATTTTATACGGTAGCCTTATGGTCTGGTCCTAACTTCCACAGAAACAAACCAGAATCACTGAAATGTGTTTAAGACCATTGTGTTTGTGCCGTTTCCAAAATCCAAACTTTTGTCTGTAGTTTCTGTCCTAGAACACATCAGGGTAAAAGCCTACATTGGCTAAGGGGGAAGGGGTGAAAGTGGGCGGAGCTTAAAGTGACAGAAGGAGAGAGAGGGGGGGGGGGTATTTATGACTTTTTATTTTTATTTCACTTTCATTTATCAAGGCAAGTCATTAAAAACAGATTCTTATTTACGATGACGGCCTGTCAAGAGACCAGAGTCACTCTAGGGGGAAGGGTAGAGGGCTGCAAACTAAAAAGGTATAATAAAAAATTTGCCTAAAAAATATGGTTAAAATTTAGTTTGTGTGTTAGTGAGTTTTTAACTGTTTTAGTGAAGTTCTAATTGTGTTTTACTTAGATTTTAACTGGGTTCTTTGTGAGGTTTTAGCCATTTTAGTAAAGTTTCGACTGTGTTTTAGTGAGTTTTTAACTGTTTTACTGATGTTTTAGCCACGTTTTACTGAAATTTTTGCTTTTTAGTGGGGTTTTAACCATGTTTTAGTAAAGTTTTAACTGTGTTTTAGTGAGGTTTTAGCTGTTTTAGTCAAGTTTGAACTGTTTTAGTGTGGTTTTAACTGTGTTTCTGTACTGAATTCTTGTAAATAATTGTACATAACAGTGATAATGTTTGTTCTAGTGTGCTTTTGTCATTTTTTGCTGATATTTTATTTTTTTTCCCACTGATGAGCTGTTTATATAATTCATTAATGAATGACTACAAATAAGTAAAAATCTGAACATGGATGCAGCGTGATCTAGACAAACTAAAATGTTTGAGATCCTGTAAAATAGTGTAAAAAAAATTCTTTAATCTCATAAAATTTTATTATGAACATTTAAGGCTTTTTTTCAGAGTAAATATGACAAAATTAAGTCTGTTGTTATATTTCTTTTTATTATAACACACTGTTTTAAACATTTATTACATATAATAATGATGATTTATTTCCATATATTGAAAATTAAGCTGAAATGATTGATCAAATAAGACATTTTCTGATACCGTTATTGCACAAATGACATAAAGAAACCTCTGCGACCTGCTATAATGGGAGTCATTAAAGGGTTAACATGGAATTTCATTTCCAAAGGCTCCAAAATTTCTCTCTTATCTTGCAAAAATGAATACATATCAAATCGGACGCAGCTCATTCTGTACCGAGTGTCTAATTATACACAGAGATGATAAAGTTGGTGGAACAAAGTGGGGAAATGATGTTAGTAACAAATGTGCAAAGCGTATTTTAGGCCTGAGGGTGAAGAAAACGATGCTTGTATCTGCATATGGAAGCTGTTTTCTACTTTAGCTACAGAACACTGATACAAGAGGCAAGAAAAGCTTTTGATCTGCTTTCAATCGTTCTCCAGTTTTAGACTGAACCCAGGCCACTCAGCAACTCCAACAGGATTTATTATGAGCAGCTTCACAGTGTCAGGTTTGAAGACTTTATCAGAGGCCAGTTTTAGGTCTGGACCCGACAGCAGTAACTGAGATTCTGCCAGAAGAAAATGAGATGATTCTAAAGGATAGAAAATAAAAACAGTTACTGGTAAAAAATAAAAATACAAGAATATGAGGAATGGTAATGTGAATGATAGGTTGTTATTATTATTATTATTATTATTATTATTATTATTATTATTATTATTATTATTATTATTATTATTATTATTATTATTATTATAATCAGTAGTTTTTGGTTCATTTCTGTTTGAAAACACACTAGTAGAACAAACTAAAACAGCACTATCACTACTATGTGCAATTACTGACAAGAATTCAGCAAAGAAACTGTTTAAACCTCACTAAAACAGTTTAAATCTAATTAAAACAGTTAAACTTCATTAAAACACAGCAAAACCTTTACTCAAATAGTTAAAAGCTCACTAAACCAGTTAAGTCTCACTAAAACACAGTTAAAACATCCCTAAAACCTCACTAAAATACAGCTAAACTGCAATAAATCTCACTTAAAACCTCAGTAAAACAGTTAAAACTAGGGTTGGTACTCATTTAAATAACGAATCCAGGTCCATAACGGTTCCCCCTAAACTGTTCCAGTTCCTACCGTATAATGAATATACTATATTTTATAATGAATATAGTATATTCATTATATAATATAGTAGTAGCCTGAAGAGAGGGAAGGTCCCAACTGTAGTTAAAACACACTTAAAACTTCACTAAAACACAACTAAATCTCAATAAAACACAGATAAAATTGCAGTAAAACAGTTAAAACCTCACTAAAATGCAACTAAGGGCATATTCACATAGTAAAGTTCGGACCAGAACCTTTTTTTGCCTTTTCACACTGCATTTATAATCCGGACTTTATTTACAGTCTTCATTCACACTGTATTGAATCAAATGGACCAACGGACTTTAGAACGTCATGTCGTCAATGCGTGTACAGCGTGCGTCTCTCTATACTCGACCCTGATTGGTTAGTAGATGAGCACGTTACACTGTTGCAGGAAATGGACCCAGTTACCAGTTTTATGAGTATTTTCTAATTCAGTCTTTATAGTATCATCCGACCAAATTTCAATGAAATACCTGGTTTCCTCGTCTCCCCATGTATTCCCGCGACTCATGCTTGGACGTTGACTAGATTCCGCGCACGTGACTGTGACGTAATTGGTCCAATAGTCCGGACTTTCCTAAAAAGACCCTTCACACTGTGCACCAGCGAACCTTGGTCCGGACTGAGACTACCTCCTCAGCTTGGACCAAAGACTCGGTCTTTAGTCCGGACCAAGGTTCGGGGGAGGTTTCACACTTGTCAATAAGGTTCGAACTTTCCTGGAAAGTCCGGATTTTCTGAGTGCAGTGTGAATACGCCCTAAAAGTCATAGAAATCTTCCCCCTCTGTCTCACCGGCTGCCTTCTGCACCCCACCCCACCCCCCGCCCACACACACACACACACACACACACACACAGACTTCTACCCTAATTTGTCCTACAACAGAAAGTACAGTTAAAACATGGGGTTTTTTTTTTTTTTTTAAATAGTGCAAACAGTGGATGTAAAAATGCAACACAATGATCTTAAAAGGGTTAATTTGACCTTTTTTAAAAATATCATAAAGCTATTTCAGCCAGTGCAAACAACTGAGACTAAAAAAACAAACATCTGACTATGCGGTGTCGTCGTGTCAGAGGGGCGACGGAAGCAGATTAGAAAAGGCCGCAACAAAAGACAGAGAATTTCACTTCTGAAAAACAACAAGAGAAATCGACGCTGTTTTATGTGAAACTAAACAGCAAGTGGATTCTTCACACATGGCAGCTTTTTCCCTGCTGAGTTTATGTCTGTGAAGAGTAAGTCATGCATATATGCATACGATCCACAGAACAATAATGCAGTATTCAGATCAGAAAGTCTCATAAATTCAACATCAGTGAGAACCTGTTTACATGAGTTTTTCCATTTTAGTTTCGAGTTTTTGGACACATTTGGATCCAGGGGGCTTTGTTTCACTGTTCATAAACAGAATAATAATAATAAAGATTAAAAATATCAGTGTGTCTGTGTTTACCTTTACCCAAGTAGCATCCAGCTAGGTTTCGTGTCGTTGCTTGTTCTGAAAACGTGCAGGGACAAAAACAGGCTTTATTTCCACAGAGAGCACATGAACCAGTTTTTCTCAAGTTTGTGCAGCAGCTACTGTGGCGCCGTCTTCTCTTGTAGATGCTAATGCTAATGCTACTTCAGATTCACTGGGCTTAATGGGCTTAACCCCACGTGGGTGACGCTGAAGTCCATCTGACGTCAGACGGACCGCCTTTTTCTGGGTCCCTCGTTCCTCTTGTTGTTTTCTGTGAATGCAGTAAACCACTGTCAAAGGCAGCATGTGTTGGTATGTGGGGGTGAGGAGCGTGGAAAAGTGGTTTTCAGCGGAATGTCACCTTGCAACACAAAAAGGAAAACTGAAAAAACACATCACTATCTGTTTTTTTCATTTTGGTTTTGGACACAAATAATGAAGAAACAAGTTTTTTTTTTCCTTGTCCTATTTTTTGTTTTATTTTGAAAAACGAATGAACAAATGATACATGGATTATATTGGTCTGAATCTGACCCATGAACCAAAAAAGAGTTTGATCCTTCTGGTCTAAAAGACTTTTGTAAAAGTACAACATCCAGTGCTGTTTGGAGGAGGTGGTAGGAGAGTTGAGCTGTTGTTCTGTTGACATCACTGATGCTTACAAAGCTGAGACCAAAAGGCTGCACACATAATGATCTAAAACAGTACGACAGCAGAATGTTTCTATTCAAATCTGGCCTCTGACTGTGAGCAGTTGTAAAACATAAAGAGTGGGGGAAAAACTAAATTGCTGTGTTTTTGTCTCTGCAGGACAAAGTGAACTTTAAGCAGGTTGTCAGTCACTACATTTACATGCACTTAGAGAAATTTAAATAACTGCCTTTGTCTGAATAACAACAGTGTTTTTAAAGTCATCTATAGTTGTTAGTGGGGCAGTAATGGTATCATTTTCAGCCTTGTTTACACGTCACTTATTTAATTCACCCTCAACTACAACATCTCAACCTGCTTCAAATTTATAACCATCAAACACGAAACTGTCGCCAATAATCAATCAGGAAGTAAAATCACCCAAACCAGTGTGAACTGTACACAGCCCCCCCTTAACTGATGACTCCTCCCTTTACTGATGACCCCTCCCATCACTGACTTCTCCCATTGCTGACAACCCTTCCCATAACTGACGACCCTGCCCATAACTGACGACCCCTCCCATAACTGACGACCCCTCCCACAACTGACAACCCCTCCCATAATTGACGACCCCTCCTTTAACTGACGGCCCCTCCCATGACTGACGACCCCTCCTATAACTGACGACCCCTCCCATCACTGAAAACCCCTCCCATATCTGACGACCCCTCCCATCACTGAAAACCCCTCCCATAACTGACGACCCCTCCCATTGTTCGTCTTCGTGGTTATGGTCTATCTTATCTGGGTGTTGTCCAGTTATTTTTATTGTTATTGTTCTTCCTCTATGGCACCAACTGGAAGAATGTTAACACAAAAGGGCGTGTAACACCACATCATGTTTGGAAGTGGAACAATAATTCAAATCTCACGCAGTGCATGTAACTTAAACTGGACTTGGATGTAATCGTACTGAGATCCATCAAACTGGGTGGACGGCGGACATTTTCTTTGTCTTGTCTCATCTCTAATGGCTGCATCATGTCACAGAGGAGGTGCGAAGCAGGTGAGGAGCAGCAGCACTGGCTGTAAATGGAGCTCTAATGTGCTAAAGTGAGTGAGTTTCTGTGTCGCAGTCAAAACACACCACTTACGGTGCATGAAAAGCTATTGCCTGCGATTACAAACAGCTGACCTGTTAGCCTTGTGGATGTGTGCACTGTTTTATCTATTCTGTCATTTTACTGTTGTTATTATTTCAGAGCTTGTGGATCATTTAAGATGCCACCAGTGTTACGATCAGCAAACTGTGGAGCACTCACTGAAGGTTTAAACATTGCACTTAATCCATTTTCTCTTGTGCAGCCTTGTAAATATTTGTAATTTTTCCATCATTGTGACTGCAGGCTCAGTGCGTTCCCTGTTCTTTGATGTTTTTTTATCCAGTAACACTAATACTTAGCATCATATTACACATTCTTCATTTCTTTTCAGTTGTACCTTTAACAAATGCTTCACTGTTTCCATGATAAACTCCTTTTCCATTTCACCCTCCCTTGACCACTGGAGTTCCACAGGGATCTATACTCAATCCATTTATTTATTTACCCTGTTGTTATTTTCACAGTCTATCACAATACACCATCATGTAACCCCTTAGGGATCTGAGCCTGTTTTGGCCATTTGATTTTGCCTTTATCTACTTTATAAAGCTGTGTTTCCCAAATTGTGGGGCAGGCCCCCATAGGCAGAGTGTGAAGGCTTGTTCAGGGGGGATCATTCCTGGGTCAGTACATTTACAGTCACATATGAGCCAAGCTATTAGCAATAACTAAGCTAAGGATTTAATAATAATAATAATCATAATAATAGATAGCACTTGACCCATTATTCATTCACTCTCACATTTTCTCTCTGGTGGTGGTAAACTACATATGTAGCCACAGTTGCCCTGGTGCAGACTGACAGAAGCAGGGCAGTCATTTTGCAACTACAGCCCTTCTGACCACCATCAAACATTCATACAACAGTGTGACTAGTACTAGAGGCAATTCAATTCAATTTCAATTCAATTTTATTTATAAATCCCCAAATCACATCAAAGTCATCTCACAGGGCTTTACAGAAACACAATCAACACCACCATGAACAGACTTGGTATGTAAGATAGGTTATAAAAATGACAAAAACAGACACGAGAGAGAGAAAGGACCGTCTGTACCTCTCCCAGCAAAGGACGTAGACACAACAGACTGACTAGAACTAGAAGGGATTCAAACCGCCAACCCTTCGGTTATTAGACAACTCGCTCTACCAACTGAACCATGGAGTTTCTGAGTAATCTGAGTATTCATGCACACAAGATAATCCAGTAACACTGGTCTACAAGTCAAATGCTTCCAGAATAAAACTAATGAAATGTTCCCACATGTGTGTTAGTGATAAAGAAAATTCAAGCCTTAAGACTCAAGTCTTACCCAAGAGTAAATTATCTAAAACTAGTGGTGTATTATATAAAACCAGAACTTTACTGAATACAAAGTGACTGCACATATTAATTATACTTCTCTGTTGTGATGCTGTATTCATATTATTGCTCAGATACTTGGGGGGGGGGGGGGGGGGGGGGGCTAAAGCCAATAGTTAAACTACAAAAAAGGGTGATGAGAATAATAAATAATGTTGGATACAGGGAATCAACCAATCAGCTCTTTATAAAATCCAAACTGTTCAAATGTATGGATATAGTGAAGGTGAAACTACTGGAAATCATGTTTAAAGTTGTGCAGAGGAATTTACCTTTAAGCATTCAATCCCTTTTCAAGTTGAGAAAAGGGTGTTATGATTTAAAAGGTCTGCTTCAATTTAAAATTAGTCAAATAAGAATGAACATTAAACAAATGTGTTTCATTCGTCGGGGTAAAATTATATAGTACAAATATTTATGAAAAAAATTAGGGTGGAAAAGTCAAAGGTTTCCAGAAATATTAATACTCAAGTAAAGTACAGATAGCTAAAAAAAAAATCTACAATAACGAAGTACTTCTACTTAGTTATTTCCACCTCTTATATAGTACCACATATATATGTGTATATATGCAGCATATAAGTGTCATATAGTTAGATTTACTGTATGTTCAAACTGATTTTTTCATAATGTCACTACAGTTTCTTTCGAACATATCCTAGATTATCCAATTTCATCTTGTATAATATCACAGTGTCAAAGTCAAATTGATATGTAGACGTTTTGGAACAAATTCTCATTCACACACAGACATAATATATGAGATGAATTTCATATTAAAAAGACAAACAAAACAGAAGTGTAAAAAGATATTTGATTTCTTTTACTAAGTCATGTGAATATTCTTTGGATTGAACCTGTTGCCGGGTAACAGAAGTTAGTTCCCACAGCTACAGAAAAGTGTGATTCATAGCCATTTTCCCATTACTGTCATTATAATGAGATAATATCAGCCTTCTAATTATTGCAGCAGCTTCCAGATGGTTTCCAACTGCTTCTTGGCACTGTAAAGCACTCTGCAGAAACCTTTTGTGTCTAAACACAGGTCTAATTACACAAACATGTACTCAGGTTCACTTCCATATTTTCCAAAGTGGGACACCAGTAATCAGTTCATTAGCTGATGACACAGGTGGGGCTTTTTCATCTAATTTATTATTATTATTATTTAAAATATTTAGGTTTTTTGTACTATAAAAAGTGCAAATCTATTTTTATTATTCATTTTTAATTACTTTTTTTATGTATTTGTTTATTCTAGAAAAGCATTGTTTACTGACATTTATATTCAGCATTCTTTTTTTTTCAGTTTGGCCGAGGGTGCAACTCATATGTGAAATTATTAACACATTATTATATAATTTCACATGTTAATTTCACACTGACAACTGCAAGAGGTCGCTGTTGAGCATGAGCATGTTCTTTATGCTATATTTATCTGAATAACTGTTAATATGTTACGTTAACATACCCGGCAGATTCTCAGTTCATTGTTTATGTAGCGTTAGCTGAATGTGTTACGTTAGCATACCGTACAGTTATTCAGCTTGTTGTTCTCTTTTCTATTTTTATTTTAAATTTCCTCTCAAGATTAAGACATTTCTACAGAGACGATGAAAACAGAAGACGCAAAAGTGTCGCCTCGTCTTCAGTTTTGTCATCCGCATTTAGACGATTACTTTCAGGAGTAAATCCTTGTTTATACAAAGACACAACAGTAGGAGAAATACGATTGGATATGAATGCCAGGCTGGCTATGTCCTTTTCTGTTTTTGACGTATGTAATTGTCCACCACACTCTGTTCGGCTACGGTATGTGTGTAATATCTGTACAATAGTTGAAATGACTCCTGTACTTTTACTAGAGCTGCTAGTGCTAATGCTAATGCTAATGCAGCTGTAAAATCTGTGGGATCCAGGTGGTCCTACATGTTTGTTGCTTTACCTACTCAGTGTATAAATGTAATGTGAAAGTGTATGTGAAGTGAACATATGTGACGGAAAGAAGCACGAACATGAACATGTGTGTTTCTTTCCATAACCCTTTGTTGGTCAGCTCAACCGTTTGGTAGAGGTAACTTTGAACCCTGATATCTAAAATAAATTTAAGTCCTTTGACACCAAAGATCTTGGGCAGTCAATGACATATTCAGGTCATACTAGTACACCACCAAGGAAGAAGATCGTAAACGTGACAACACCTCTGCTATGATCTTTTCTTTTGGACACAAAATTGCAGGCAAGTTAAATTTTTTTCTCTCACTGTATTAACTTTTAGGCTATTTTATATAAATAATCATCATCATGTTTCAGAAATACTTTTGTATTCATGGAATAATTTTTTGAAAACATGGTCAACCAAATGGTAGAGATGATAGTAAAGGGTCATGTAATGCTAATGCTAATACTAATGCTAATTATTAATGATACAAACACAAAGAGTTAATTCATCTAATTTGAACCATGTCACTAATTATGTTGGTAAGATTGGTGAAGGAGTAATGTTAGAGTTTTAATACTTTAGTTAAATTTAGGGTCAGTAAAAAAAAAAATCAGTTTTATGTTATAATAGTCCCTGTGAGGTGGAAAAAGCAAATTTTTGTAGTGTGACCAACAAACGGATAAGGAAACGCGACCCAGCACATCTTCAATATGTTCCACTCTGGAAGGAGTTTTCAGATTTGTGCGTATTTACACCCTGACGGTGTAAATGAAAGACACTTCTGATAAAATATGCTGTCGTATTTAGCCGCAATCGTCCTTGTGTAAACGGCCCCTAAATGTCTGTTTTGGTGTTTGATTTTAACACATAAATTTTCCCAAGAAATGCGACTTATGTTTTTTCCTTCTTTATTATGCTTTTTTTTTGGCTGGTGCAATTTATACTCCGGAGTAACTTATAGTCCAGAGAATATGGTACAGACACTTTGTGGGTGTTAAATTTAACACCCGTGTGTTATTTTGCTGTGTATTCAGTGCAGTAAGGTGGGGTGGGGGCCCAAGAGAACCTAGCGACGCTCCTGCCAGACAAATAATATGGTTGACATTTTAATGCATAATCTGTCTCTGTTCATGATAATAAGCATAAGACCTTTTTGTGTAATTCTGTTCCAGACAAATAATAGAAGGAAAAACACTTCAGATTTGATTTGAGTGGTTTTTAACTCCGTCTAATTTCACTTTTCAAACCACATTTAAAAACATCCAAATGGTTTTTGAATGTCACATCAAAAGTTAAAATGAGGGTTACAAAGTAGCCATGTTTTATTTTCATATTTAATATTTGTTATTAATCTCTTATATCTTTATCTGTCAAGTAACTATTTTTGGTCATTTCTGCAAACATTAAATACAAAGCCAGTCCAGGGACTCCATGAAGTCAAGATTTATGTGGTTTTTTTTTGTATAAATGTTGAAGCTGTAATTAGTGAAAAAAGTGACAGAATTAACACCAAAAAGTTGTAAAATTCTAATACATTGTAATACATGTTTTACATGTTAGTGTCTTCAAAGAGTTTGCCAGTGACTTTTACTGACGAAAGAATTAACCGATTAATTCATGCTAATGCTATTACATGCTGATTCACCATTGTCATTTAAACACATCTAAAGCATATTTCCACTTAATATTTCGGTCTGACAATGTAGGGACCACATGTATAGACCCTTATAATGTGAGCCGGGTGGTTTGTTTGACATGTTAGTGTCTTTAAAGAGTTCGCCAGGGACTTTTACTGATGAGAAAATTAGCCGATTCATTCATGTTAATATCAGGGTGATGGCAATTTGAAGCTCCGAAGGTGACAGCAGTGAAATGTCGTGGGATGAAATTTCAGGAAAGTTACGACACTCCTGCCTAGAACAACCGTCAATGGAAACATGTTCAAAGCGCAAATATACTTTGTCAAAATTTTAGGAATATCGCTATTGTTTTGCGAAAAACTGTCATGGAAACACGGCTATAGAGAGCTGCTAAGTTACTAACTTACAGTGGGTGTAAGGCACAGCTGCCTTGGAGGCTGGGTTGGGGGCTCATAACCCCATTAAGCGTTAAAAACACACAAAGATGTTAAAATATGGGAAAAATATGTTAAAAACACACAAAGATGTTAACATATGGGAAAAATATGTTAAAAACACACAAAGATGTTAACATTGGGGGGGAAAAATGTTAAAAACACACAAAGATGTTAAAATATGGGGGAAAAGATGTTAAAAACACACAAAGACATTAAAATATGGGGAAAAAAGATGTTAAAAACACACAAAGATGTTAAAATATGGGGGAAAAAAGATGTTAAAAACACAAAGATATTAAAATATGGGGAAAAAAGATGTTAAAAACACACAAAGATATTAAAATATGGGGAAAAAAGATGTTAAAAACACACAAAGATGTTAAAATATGGGGAAAAAAGATGTTAAAAACACACAAAGATGTTAAAATATGGGGGGAAAATATGTTAAAAACACAAAGGTATCAAAATATAGGGGGAAAAAAGGTGTTTAAAACACACAAAGATGGTAAAATGTGTTTTAAAATATATTTTCTACACATATAGATGACGATGAAGATATTTAAAATGTTTAAAATATACATATATTAATTAATTAATTGTTGGAAAATGTCAACCCAGGTCTGAGCATAATCATAACCAGCAGGCAACAGTATGCTCTCTGTAAAGATAAGACAATTGCTGGGGTCCAACCCCCCCCCCCAAAAAAAGAAAAAGCCTATGAAATTCTAATGAAACCACAAGTGAGGGAAGATGATGATTTCAGATGTGTGTCGAATACAATAAGGTCACATTATGCTCGTAGCTACTTGAGTCATCATGCAGGAATAGGTGCAGCAGCCCAATCAAATTACCTAAAGCAGAAAAATGACAGGGTGCTGGGTCACAAATGGAAAAGGAGATGAATTCCATTTCACTGATTTATGTGGGGAACAAAAAAAAAGAGTGAAACATATTTTTCCTTTTTTTCCGCTCCTCTGCATCATTATTAAAGCTGCTGCGCATGAGCTGTAAAGGAGATAGACAGGGATGAAGATGAAGATGAGGATGAAGAAAAAGACAAATATGAAAATAACTGCCTCATTCTGATTAAGGACTTAACTAGAGCTTATCAGAAGTCTGAGTTTACAAGCCAGAGAGAGAAATTCCAATTATTGTTGGAGTTCCAGACACTAGGTGGCGCTACATGTCCTTTAGCATTAGCATTCTTCCAGTTGGCGCCATAGAAGAACAATAATCAGTAAATAAAGGCTCAGTCAGATTTGAAGTAGATGTAGTCGGAGGACCAGAGAAGATACAGACCACAACCATGAAGATATAGACCACAACCATGAATATATGGACCACAAATGTGAAGATATGGACTACAGCTGTGAACATATGGACGACAACCGTGAAGATATAGAACACAACCATGAACATATAGACCACAACCGTGAAGAGATAGACCACAACCGTGAACATATAGACCACAACCATGAACATATAGACCACAACCGTGAAGATATAGACCACAACCGTGAACATATAGACCACAACTGTGAAGATATAGACCACAACCATGAACATATAGACCACAACCGTGAAGATATAGACCACAATCATGGAGATATGGACCACAACTGTGAACATATGGACCACATCCGTGAAGATATAGAACACAACCATGAAGATATAGACCACAACCGTGAATATATGGACCACAAATGTGAAGATATGGACCACAGCTGTGAACATATGGACGACAACTGTGAAGATATAGAACACAACCATGAACATATAGACCACAACCGTGAAGATATAGACCACAACCGTGAACATATAGACCACAACTGTGAAGATATAGACCACAACCATGAACATATAGACCACAACCGTGAAGATATAGACCACAACCGTGAAGATATAGACCACAACTGTGAAGATATAGACCACAACCATGAACATATAGACCACAACCGTGAACATATAGACCACAACTGTGAAGATATAGACCACAACCATGAACATATAGACCACAACCGTGAACATATAGACCACAACCGTGAAGATATAGACTAAGGAGGCATATGCATACATAGATGTTATTAAATTAATGTATATTTTCGAGGACTGGAACGTGATGCTGGGAAGAGATAAAAGAAATGTTAATTAAAAACACAAATTAATTTTAGAATTGACACATAAGCAGCACTGGGTCTTTAAAGGGTTAACGTTCATGTACAAAAGTACTTGAAATGATATGAGAACATCACATCACTGAACATAACTTGGTAAAAGCAATGCATGATTTCTCGGTGCGTTATGTCAAATAGAATTTCATAGCAGTGAAAATAACTCAGAACTCCAATCTTCTTCAGCGCATTGACTTGTGTGTCTTTCATTCTGGTTTTTATGGTTGAGAAATGACATACTGTGAATTCAGATGTACAGAGAAATGTTCATGTTTGTGTGTGGTTTGTATTCCTATCTTTATGGGGACATTGATTTGTTTATATAGTCACATCATGTGGACCAAAATTCAGGTCCCCATAAGGATTAAATATAGATGTAGGTCCCCAGTTGTAAAATTCAAGTCAATGTGAAGTATAAAAATTTATGCAAATGATGTGACCCTATAAATGTATAATTGTTTTTTCTGGAAGTCCCCATAAAGCATGGGGGAAACAGGTGCAAAGCAAAACATGTATTTTTCAAAGATTTTTTTAAAATTATTCTTATTTTTTTCAAAATTGTAGTTTCTTAGTTGTTTTAAATTTTGGATTAAATGTTATATATTTATTTACTTGTTTATTTTGAAAGAAAAAGAAAAGAGAGATGTGTTTACAGTCACTACCCAATGGATACTTTACCTACAAGAGATGATTACAAAATTGTCATGGAAACCTGTGTGTGTGTGTGTGTGTGTGCTTGTTTGCTTTTATGTATATTTTTATGGGGATTATGTTTACACAGTCACACCATGGAGACTTTGACATTATGGGGACCAAAATTCAAGTCCCCAAGAGGGTTACATATAAGTATAGGTTTCCAATAATAAAATATAAATCTATATGAGGTATGCAAATTAATTCAACTATAAATGTATGAACTTTTTTTTCTTGCAGTCCCCATAAAGCATGAGGGAAATAGGTGCAAAGAAAGCGAAACGTGTTTTTGAAAGGTTTGAAGATGTGTTTAATTTTTTATATATATATTTATTTTTATGTATTTTTATCTTCTTTTTTCATTTCGTATTTAGTTTTTTTATATATATATTTATTTTTATTGATTTGTTTTTATTATTTTTTACTTATACATTTTTATTTCTTTTTTTAATGTAATTTAGTTTTATAATTGTATTATTATAATTTTTTTTTTAAAATATGTTTACGTTCTCTACCTAATGGCTACTTGATTACAAACTTGGTCCTCATAACACATGGAAACGAGTATGTATGTGTGTGTGTTCCATGTCTGTAGAAACAATGAGGGCTGCTGGAGAACAGGATGAAACAAGTACACGTTCAAAGTGTGTTTTCTTTGAATAAAACTAAATCAAATCCACGTACAGTGCATCTTTTTGTCAGCAGGAAACTCCTCAATATTACATGACTGTATGTAAAATGGAAGATCAGGGCATCTTTTCTACGCCTTTTGCCCATTCACAGCATCCATCGTATTCAATCCTATGAAGTCTGTGCCGCATAAATATGTATTTTCACTGACATCTGATGAATGACTGGAGATTTTCTTTATAATTACACGATGCTGAGCTTCATATTTGGATAGATTTAATACATTTTTAATGGAAAAACGGCATATTTTTCTTTCATCCTCCAAGCTCTGCTCCAGTGTCTGCGGCGGCACTTCCATGCACTCCTGGGTAAAACTTATTTCTTTAGTCACACTAGGTTTGAAAGTGGAGCGCGAAACGGATTCCTGAACATCCTTCACAAACAACCGTCTTTTCCGCAAACCTGAGCGTTCGCCCTGCTGTGAACGTGTTGGGATGGAGACGTTACAGGCCTGGCTGTGAACCTGCGATAGACGCTCTTCTAATTCCTCATTTCAGCTCCGACAGTGTGACCAGCAGAGGTCTCTGATCTACACCTACGTTTGTCACCTGTAAACAGGAAGTCTGCTTTCTGCCCACGATACTTTTAACACCTTTGCATGACGATAAAGTAACCGGAACCATGGTACTGGGTACTAGAGTCTGAGGAATTTGAATAATTCAAAAACAAAAAGTCTTTGAGGCAGATTCATTACCAGGTACTGTAAAGTCAGTACTATCACTATGACGACCAGGTACTGTAAAGTCAGTACTATCGCTATGACGACCAGGTACTGTAAAGTCAGTACTATCACTATGACGACCAGGTACTGTAAAGTCAGTAATATCGCTATGACGACCAGGTACTGTAAAGTCAGTACTATCGCTATGACAACCAGGTACTGTAAAGTCAGTACTATCGCTGTGATGACCAGGTACTGTAAAGTCAGTACTATCGCTATGATGACCAGGTACTGTAAAGTCAGTACTATCGCTATGACGACCAGGTACTGTAAAGTCAGTACTATCGCTATGACGACCAGGTACTGTAAAGTCAGTACTATCGCTATGACGACCAGGTACTGTAAAGTCAGTACTATCACTATGACGACCAGGTACTGTAAAGTCAGTACTATCGCTATGACGACCAGGTACTGTAAAGTCAGTACTATCACTATGACGACCAGGTACTGTAAAGTCAGTAATATCGCTATGACGACCAGGTACTGTAAAGTCAGTACTATCGCTATGACAACCAGGTACTGTAAAGTCAGTACTATCGCTGTGATGACCAGGTACTGTAAAGTCAGTACTATCGCTATGATGACCAGGTACTGTAAAGTCAGTACTATCGCTATGACGACCAGGTACTGTAAAGTCAGTACTATCGCTATGACGACCAGGTACTGTAAAGTCAGTACTATCGCTATGACGACCAGGTACTGTAAAGTCAGTACTATCACTATGACGACCAGGTGCTGTAAAGTCAGTACAGTACTGTTTTACTTTTTACTTTATTACAATTGAGAAGTTGTACTTTTTTACTTTTACTTCCGTATAGGAGTTGAATCAGTACTTCAGTATTTTTTTTCACACCAGTTGCTGGGGGGGAAATGGAAGTAGTTTTCCCACTTATGAGAATCACTATTTCAACTCTTCTTTCTGGCCTATAATAAAATGACTGAATGTTATTTCCTGTGTTTGTTTTAGTTGTTCCAGAACAACCTGCTGTGTGATTGTTCCTTTGCCACATACTGCATGAATTAAATATTTAACAGCTCTTTGCCACCATCATTCTGTGTTGACACTTGGGGCCAGAATGGATCACACCTGCTAATTGTGCGGGGGATTTGAACCATTTTGCAAATATAACCACACTACATTTTACGCTAATGATTTTGTAGTGCAAATGTGCACACTTTCACACAATTTCCATAAGCTATCACACTGTTTCAGTGAATCCTAATGGCATTTAATTTTGTTTTTCCACACTGCACTTTCTGTGTACAACAAATAATACTGTAATTATTATATTCTAACTACTTTATTCTGTATTGACACTTTAATATGACATTGACATTTGTCTGCTTTACTTAATAAAGTACTGTACTTCTATTTTATTTGATCAAGTTTTTAAATTTGACTGTTTATGGAAGAACGTCAAGTGTTTCTGTTTGGTTTATTTTTTATTTTTTTCACAGCTTGGTTCATTATGAAAACTGCAGAGACTGAGAAGCCTAAACTACAAGTACTAAAACTAATTAAATAAATAAATACATAATTAAATAATAAATTAAATGTTTCGTTAGTTCATTAAAATTGGAATTAAATATACAAATGTGTTATTAAATCTGCAATTCTTTAAAATACCAACTCATTTGAAGTAAAAAAAAACAAACAAACAAACAACCATATATTATTTCCCCAATTTAATTAATTGTTTCATGATCCTCATGTTGTGTGGAGGACTAAAAGTGTTAAAATTAAATAAATACAATACATCATTGAATAATTAATTATATATGTAATTATTTACAATTGTTATTAAAAACATACATCTGTTATTAAATGTGTCATTCATTAAAATACAAATTCATTTGAAGTAAAAAAAAAACAGTTCACTGATTAATTAAATATTTAAATGTGTCATTCATTTAAAATACCAATTCATTTGAGGTAAAACAAACAACAACATATATTATTATTTCACTAATTAATTATTTCATGGTCCTTGTGTTGCAGTGGATCATGAATTTATTTTATCTGTCAACCTTGTCCGTCAAAGTCAGTGGGCGGGTCTTAACAGCTGATTGGTTCACCTGATTGATGAACACATTCCCATACACTGGATGACCTTTAACCTCTACGTTTGTTTGGATACTTTAGGAAACTAAACTTTATTGACAACTGCTAAAAATCTAGACTCTGGCTCCAATTGGATTTGATTAAATTTGTATTAGACCCGTGAAGAGTAACACAGTTAGTAACGCAAGTACTTTTTTGGGTAAGTAACTAGTAATTGTAATTAATTAGTTTTTCAAAGTAACTTATCCAGCACTGGCCACAACAACAGATGTTTATTTGACACAGAGAAACTTATGTGTTCACTAGAAAAGCACCCTGAGAGCGCAGACCTCCACTAAGGTAGACCCCCCCCACACACCCTACCACCACCACCAAAATGTAATCATTTCCAGATCTGCCCATTATCGACCTTTCTTGAAAATGTCATCAAAATCCATCCATAAGTTTTTGAGTTATCTTGTACACAAACATAACCTCCTCGGTGCAGGTGTCAAGGGTTAATTTTTTTTTAAAGATGTAACTGATGGTTCGGACGGCACGACTTCAGTGTTTTTTTTTCGTTTATTTACCCCAAGTCCAACCAGGAGTGATGAGGAGTGCTCAATATTTACAGTGCAAAAAAAACCCATGGAGGGAAAAATAAACTATTTACAAGAGATCTGAAATAAAAAATAAAAGAAATTGATCTTAATCACCATTCAGCACACAGATTTCAGCCACACACTTGTTTCAAATTCTAACACTAACTCTGCAAAATTCAATGAAGCAATATGTTGGGTTTTTTTTCATGTATATGTTTTTTTTTTTTTTAAATACTTTTGAGTGTGGTTGTTTTTATTTGTTGCATATTTGAAATAAATTGAATTGAATTTGTCAAGCCCTCCGAATGTGGGGGTTCGGACCTAAACGCAGAATGAGACTCTAGAAACAGAACTGAGTATGATCAGAGTTTTATTTTCCCTTATTTGGGGGGAAAGGGGAAAAAAGGAGAACTTAGGTGTCCTCAGCAAATGCCGGTGTAAAAACAGAACAAAAAGCGTCAGCACTAAATCCTTGGGCAGGCTGAGAAAAGTAATAAACCAAAATTCACTCACAGCAAAAGACTGGAGGCGGAGACTGAGATCGTAACTAAAACGAAACTCAAAATCACAGCAGCAGCTGGAAACGGGAGTCGGAAGGCTCGGGACTCTCAGGGAGAAACTGAAACAAAAAAGAAGAACCGGAGTTAACACGGGAGGATCGGGGACTCGAAACAACAGGAACTCGAAGGGCTGGATCATTACACCGTGGTGTCGAAATAATCTGGCGTCGGATGCAGGTAGTGAGTGAGCTTAAGTAGGAAGCTCAACCAGATGCAGCTGCGCCGCATCTCCTGGATGAGAATCAGCTGTGAGACGTGGAAGAAACATGACAGACAACAAAACAAAACAAACACGCCCCCTTGGGTCCTAACAGAATTAGGGGTATTTAAGTGGTGATCAGGAAGTTTCTCTGTTTGGGAAATGTCTGTGTATGAAGTCAGGTTCAGTTTAAACCATGCGTTAGAGCCGCGCTTCATTCCCGACATATGGGGGGAAAAAACACGCGGTACAGGAGATGATGGAGCGCTAATGTCGCACCATCAGACAACAGACCTCCACCAAGGCTTGATATGACGTCAAAACGTGACGTAATGGAGCCATAGGTGTTAAACCATCTGATGTCTGAAGGTGAGACGATGAGATTCATGAGAAAAACATGAGATTCTATTTTGTCTGAATCCTGAGATATTAAATATGATGTGTTTTAGCTGTTGACCTTTACTGTGACCTTGACCTTTGACCTTCATTGCTCAACATTGAATGGGTTCTTCTTTGACCCATTACCTATCATACCTGAAAGTTTTATCAAAATCTGTTAAGAACTTTTTGTGTAAACCTGCTGAAAGAACGACAGAACAACAGACAGACAGACGGACAAACGGACCCGAATTTAATACCTCCTTGGCGGATGTAAAAATATACAAAGCTGTCAACAAATTGAACAGAAATGAACAAAACCATCAACAAAATTGTATAAAAAAATTCAACAAAATGAGTAAAATACAAAAGAAAATATGACAGACAGACAAACAAATGGACCCAATTTTTAATACTTCCATGGTGGAAATAATAACGTAAGAACACAAGACGAACACGGAACTATATTAAAAACTGCAGTAACACTTTCTTTGATGGATGAGTTCATAACATTCACAGCCGCTGTCATAAACTACACAAAGCATTCGTGACTGTTTTATGAGACATGACTCAACATTCATACCAAACCTTTCATGAATGTGTAACACACAACGACAACAACTATTCAAAAATAAAAGTCCAACCATAGCAAAGCAGCACTTAGTGATTCATTTCTATTTGATGTGAGCAGCAGCTTTCTAATAGTTTTCTGGATTGTCCTCTGGTCAGTACATGTACTTGTTGCCGCGGTAACGACCTGGCATCTACAGGGGCTCAGGTGAAAATGCTGTTTTACTTTTGTAGAAGTTGTACTTTTTGACTTTTACTTAAGCCAAAAAGTTGAATAAGTACTTCTACTTTTACCAGAGTATTTTTTTCACACCCATAGCTGTACTTCTACTGCAGTACAGAATGTCAGTACTTTTACTACTTGTGGTTACTAGTGTTTTCCATGGGAGTTTGTCAGACCTTGAACACAAACTAAAACTAAACTTATTTACATGTTTGAGACATTCCCTTTTATTCAGAAGCCTCATTTTCTCCAAGTTTCACATGCATTATGCATTTTTGAAGTTTTTATTTTTTTTTCACTGCAGGAGCCTGGGAGGGAGTTGGCCAAGAAACTATATCTGCTCTCATTTAAGGAAATTGAAGCTTTCTGTTCAGCTCCATTTTGGCTTTTCTGCATCAACACATGCATCCTCATATTTGCTCCTAATTTATCTAAATCGTGGAACCTGAAGTTGCTCATTCTGCTGGACTTGGCACACAGTAAAAACCTCACTGAAAAGTAGTAAAAACCTCAGTAAAAAACAGTAAAAAACTCACTGAAAAACAGTAAAAACCTCATTAAAACACTGTTAAAACCTCAGTAAAACGATGTTAAAACCTCAGTAAAACGATATTAAAACCTCAGTAAAACGATATTAAAACCTCAGTAAAACACTGTTAAAACCTCAGTAAAACGATGTTAAAACCTCAGTAAAACACTGTTAAAACCTCATTAAAACACTGTTAAAACCTCCGTAAAACACTGTTAAAACCTCATTAAAACACTGTTAAAACCTCCGTAAAACACTGTTAAAACCTCATTAAAACACTGTTAAAACCTCCGTAAAACACTGTTAAAACCTCAGTAAAACACTGTTAAAACCTCCGTAAAACACTGTTAAAACCTCCGTAAAACACTGTTAAAACCTCATTAAACCACTGTTAAAACCTCATTAAAACACTGTTAAAACCTCATTAAAACACTGTTAAAACCTCAGTAAAACACTGTTAAAACCTCACTGAAAAACAGTAAAAACCTCATTAAAACACTGTTAAAACCTCATTAAAACACTGTTAAAACCTCAGTATAAAACACTGTTAAAACCTCAGTAAAACACTGTTAAAACCTCAGTAAAACACTGTTAAAACCTCAGTAAAACGATGTTAAAACCTCAGTAAAACGATGTTAAAACCTCAGTAAAACGATATTAAAACCTCAGTAAAACACTGTTAAAACCTCAGTAAAACACTGTTAAAACCTCAGTAAAACACTGTTAAAACCTCAGTAAAACACTGTTAAAACCTCAGTAAAACACTGTTAAAACCTCATTAAAACACTGTTAAAACCTCATTAAAACACTGTTAAAACCTCATTAAAACACTGTTAAAACCTCATTAAAACACTGTTAAAACCTCATTAAAACACTGTTAAAACCTCCGTAAAACACTGTTAAAACCTCAGTATAAAACACTGTTAAAACCTCAGTAAAACACTGTTAAAACCTCAGTATAAAACACTGTTAAAACCTCAGTAAAACACTGTTAAAACCTCATTAAAACACTGTTAAAACCTCATTAAAACACTGTTAAAACCTCAATAAAACACTGTTAAAACCTCATTAAAACACTGTTAAAACCTCATTAAAACACTGTTAAAACCTCATTAAAACACTGTTAAAACCTCATTAAAACACTGTTAAAACCTCAGTAAAACACTGTTAAAACCTCATTAAAACACTGTTAAAACCTCATTAAAACACTGTTAAAACCTCAGTAAAACACTGTTAAAACCTCAGTAAAACGATATTAAAACCTCAGTAAAACACTGTTAAAACCTCAGTAAAACACTGTTAAAACCTCAGTAAAACGATATTAAAACCTCAGTAATACGATGTTAAAACCTCAGTAAAACGATATTAAAACCTCATTAAAACACTGTTAAAACCTCAATAAAACACTGTTAAAACCTCAGTATAAAACACTGTTAAAACCTCAGTAAAACGATATTAAAACCTCATTAAAACACTGTTAAAACCTCATTAAAACACTGTTAAAACCTCAGTAAAACACTGTTAAAACCTCAATAAAACACTGTTAAAACCTCAGTAAAACACTGTTAAAACCTCATTAAAACACTCTTAAAACCTCAGTAAAACACTGTTAAAACCTCAGTAAAACACTCTTAAAACCTCAGCAAAACACTGTTAAAACCTCAGTAAAACACTGTTAAAACCTCCGTAAAACACTGTTAAAACCTCAGTAAAACAGTTAAATGTTCCAGTACTTCCATAGTGTACTAACGCCTGGTCTTGGAAACTGAAACAGTGAAAGGTTTCTAACATATTTTCAGCTCTTTCAGTCTCTTCTTCTAAAATCTACATTTGACTGGATGAATAAACATTAGAAAAGTGACAGTGTTTTTCATCCCTTTAAGAAAAAAAATCCCCCTCTACCCTGTGTACTTTTCTTGTCATCTCTTTATGTGTTTCTGCTGCAGAAAAAAGCTGCCGGAAATAATGATTGCGAGTTTGAAATATTGATAATGGAACCGATCTAAAAGGGTGTCAAAGCATTAAAGGGGCTGTGAAGCGCATTCTGGTGTGACGGGCTAAATGCCACATATTCACTGGTTTCATGACTAATAGTAGAACACAGATGCTTTTAAGATTCTTCTGCCGTATCCATTCATCACAAACAATGGCTGTGAACCAACGCAGCGTGTGTCGGACTCTTTCTGTTGTCAGACTCAACAGGTCCGGCATGAGAAATATTAAAATAATAAAAAATAAAGTCATTAATGTGGATTAATGTCATCAAAGTGTAAAATCCTCAGCAAAAATGGCTAAATTAAAAATATAAACTCTATTTCTGTTCATTTAAGCAGAACTTTTGTTAAAATTACATTTATTTTTTCTTACATTTTTGTTTTTTGGTTCAGATTTTAACTAGTTTTTACTCATTTTATGGAGATGATATGCAAAAAAAAAGAAAAAAAAAAACCAATAACTTTTGGATTATGAAAACCTTTACAGTCGAATAACAATCCATTCATATTCAAATCAAACTAAAATGAAAAAGTCATTCAGGTGGTTTAATGTCAGCCTTAAATCTTGAAAAACAACTTTTATGCAATATGGGCTTTTTGTGCATTTTATTGCTTTTAGTGGAGTTTTAGTGTATTTTTTATGTAACTTGGTTTATTTTTGTGTATTTTTTTGTGCATTTTAGTGCAATTTGGTTTATTTTCAGTGCATTTTATTGTTTTTAGTGCAGTTTTAGTGTATTTTTTGTGTAATTTGGTTTATTTTTGTGTATTTTATTGGGGATTTTTGTGCATTTTATTGATTTTAGTGCAGTTTTAGTGTATTTTTTGTGTAATTTGGTTTATTTTTGTGTATTTTATTGGGGATTTTTGTGCATTTTATTGATTTTAGTGCAGTTTTAGTGTATTTTTTTTGTAATTTGGTTTATTTTTGTGTGTTTTATTGTTTTTTTAGTGCATTTTATTGTTTTTAGTGCAGTTTCAGTGTATTTTTTGTGTAACTTGGTTTATTTTTGTGTATTTTTTTGTGCATTTTAGTGTATTTTAGTGCAATTTGGTTTATTTTTAGTGCATTTTATTGTATTTTAGTTCATTTTATTGTTTTTAGTGCAGTTTTAGTGTATTTTTAGTGTAATTTGGTTTATTTTTGTGTATTTTATTGGGGTTTTTGGTGCATTTTATTGATTTTAGTGCAGTTTTAGTGCATTTTTGTGTATTTTATAGTTTTTTTTAGTGCATTTTATTAATTTTACTGCAGTTTTAATGTGTTTTTAGTGCAATTTTGTATATTTTTAGTGCATTGTATTGTTTTTAGCATAGTTTAGTATATGGTTAGAATGGTTCTAATACCAAGGATAGATATATATACACACACACGTCCGGCTGCTTGCTTGATAACATATCACGCGAGACAAAATTTGAATGCAATGAGAAATCTCACGAGATCTCGTTATACAAGATCTCATTACACCACTAGTTATCAAAGTGTTAAATCCTGGGCAAATATGGCTAAATTAAAAAATATTAACTCTTTTTTTCAAGACTTTTCAGGCTCTTACGGCCTAGAAAAAAAAACAAAACCCATGAATATACAGGAGAACGTGTAGAACATCTGTCCACTGTACATGAAAGGGTTAAATAGGTATATTTCACAAACATATATCCTGTCTTCATTCGACGTCTTTCACAGATCCACAGCCAAAATGTCTGGCTCAGATAATTTACTGACCATTTGTTGAATTAGTGAGAGCATCTGCTTTTCAGACAAATCTGACACACTGTGAATTTCAACCAGGTAATTTAAACAGACTCCTGCAAAAACAACACATGCCACACATTAACCTTTTAACTGCTGAGACTGAAGCAGTTCCACAGTGAAGAATAAAATAAGCATAAAAATTAACAAAAACAGCCAAAGTGATCAATAAAATTAACAAAAACGAATAATAAACCAACAAAATGTTAAGTAACATGAACAAGGTAAGAAGCAAATGGAACAAAAGTGAAGAAAAAATACTAAAATAAATAACAAAATGTAGAAAAATAAACAAAATACACAACAAAGTGAACATAAATGGCCAAAATGATCAATAAAATTAACAAAAATGAATAATAAGCAAAAAAAAATAAGTAACATGAACAAACTAAGACAGAAACGGAATAAAAGTGAAGGAAAAAAAAAATAAACAAAATGTACAAAAATACGCAACAACATGAACAAAAACAGCCAAAGTGATCAATAAAATTAACAAAAACGAATAATAAACCAACAAAATGTTAAGTAACATGAACAAGGTAAGAAGCAAATGGAACAAAAGTGATGAAAAAATACTAAAATAATAAACAAAACAAAAACAAAAAAATAAGCATCAAAATAAAAAAAACATATATTTTACAAAATGATAAATAACATGAGGAAAATTCACATAAAAAAAATGTACAATGAAGTTTTAAAAAATAAATCCATAATTAGTATTTTAATTCAGTTCCAATAATTTTACATTCTTTTATTTTTCTAAATCAGTTTGTTTTGTGACACCTTTTTACCTCCACACATCAGTTCCATCAACAAAACTGATCAAACACTGTTAAATTGTTCTGAACATTGAAACAAAAGCATCCATTCAAAAGTCGTCAGGGGTCAAAGGTTAAACTGCTGTTGATCCAAACGCCGCCTCTGCTGTAAATGTTCCACATCTCTGACATGTGAAGAGCGCATGTTTGTTTGTTCCAGAAATCAATTCCACTGGAGGAAAAAGATGATTGTTTAGCGGTCGCTTGTGTTTGTCTGAGTAATTGAGTTGAAAAACAAAATCAATAACATCCTGATCATTTTCAACACAAGGTTCATTCAACTTTAATCAACGAGTTCAGACACTTGACCTTTCAGAAGGTACCCGATGTAAGTGGTTACCCGGTAGAAGCGGGTACAGGTGCCCGACAGAAGCGGGTACAGGTGCCCGACAGAAGCGGGTACAGATGCCCGACAGAAGCGGGTACAGGTGCCCTACAGAAGCGGGTACAGTTGCCTGACAGAAGCGGGTACAGTTGCCTGACAGAAGCGGGTACAGGTGCCCCACAGAAGCAGGTACAGTTGCCTGACAGAAGCGGGTACAGTTGCCTGACAGAAACGGGTACAGTTGCCTGACAGAAGCGGGTACAGGTGCCCTACAGAAGCGGGTACAGTTGCCTGACAGAAGCGGGTACAGTTGCCTGACAGAAGCGGGTACAGGTGCCCCACAGAAGCAGGTACAGGTGCCCGACGGAAGCAGGTACAGGTGCCCTACAGAAGCGGGTACAGTTGCCCCACGGAAGCGGGTACAGGTGCCCGATGGAAGTGGGTACAGGTGCCCGATGGAAGCGGGTACAGGTGCCCGATGGAAGCGGGTACAGGTGCCCGATGGAAGCGGGTACAGGTGCCCGACGGAAGCGGGTACAGATGCCCGACAGGTCTGATTGATGACCCATGGACCACCGTACCATTGTACGGTGGTCAACAGGGCCAAACTCACCGCATCGACAAAACACAAGATACAAGATACACAACCAAAAAAAAATGCCCCCATCTGTTAAAGTTGGCGAGCGCGTACCTGTCTGTGCCCGTAACGTCTCTGCAGTCGGAATGCGTGTTTTTCAACAGCAGGATTAATTGTGAATAATCTGCTCACACGCCTCCACCCCAAACATGTGGACATGTTTTTTTTTTCGTTTTATTTTTGATAAAAACATGTCATAGATTCATGTGACTATTGTTGTTAAATCTGTTCAACACTGTTTCACCTGCTTCTGCTGAGACAGTTAAATGATGGTTTGTGGTTATTGTGATTTAAAAATTAAAACCCATTCACACACACACACACACACACACACACACACACACACTCACACACACACACACACTCATACACCAGTAGACATTCATATTTATTTATTTATTTATAAGTATGTATGTATGCAAGTAAGCATGCATACTTATAAATACTTATAAAACTTATAAATACTGGTGTGTGTGTGTGTGTGAATGGGTGAATGTGAGGCACCAAGTGGTGAATAAAATGCGCTGTATACTGTAAGTACAGTCCATTTAACACAGGCGATAATTTTTTTTAGTTATTTTTAAACATGTGGAGGGAGTCTGCAGCTTTTAGACTAAGGTCTCATAGTGGAACAAAAACCTGCAGCCACACCAGCCCTTTGTGGAATAGTTTGGACGTGCCTGCTGTAGAGGTTGAAGTGAAGCACCTTCTATCAGCGCCTTCACCTCAGAAACACTAACTGTGCTTGAAATGAATCTGCATCGCTCACTTTTGATTCACAGTTTCAATTTCAGTCATTTGCACAGTTCAACATTTCTTTCACCTTCGGTTTGTGTGAATTTCAAACAAGTGTTTTGATGCGATAATCCCCTCAGTTAATATACAGTGGTGCAGACGTGGCCTGTGTGGTTGATGTTCATGCTTAGATCCTGTTCATCCATCAGTAGATCCTTCTGCCAGAGCAGCTTTCACACATGACTGTTTGAAAAGTCTTCTCCTGAACACACCCCTGAAGAGGCTTCCACATGAAATCGCCACTAAAAACACACATCTGGAGAAAACACTGGAACCTAATCAAGCGTAAATGTGTGGCGGCGGAGCACATTTCACTCTCAGAACGTGTGCCAGACACAAGAGGAGCTCAGTTGAAGTGACAGTGCACATCCTCTAAACGCTCTGAGTGGAGCTTTGACGACACAAACGGAATAAATCCTGTTTCTGTACTCGCTGTCGCTCCGGGCCACTGGAGGGATTTTCTTGGAGGGTGGGGGTGGGGGTTTGGGGTTCAACCACAATGCATTGTGGGGGTGCTGGTGAGTCACGGCTGTGTGGAAGTGTTGATAGAGACGCAGCAGAGCTTTGTTCATGTCAGCCATAAGACCTCGGCAGACATGGAGGAGCTAATGCAGGACGACACCAAAAGGAAGAAGAACTCTGAGCTTCAGCTCTTCATCAATACAACCTTTGTTTTTGTGCCGCACACACGCCAACAAACTGGATTAACATTTACCAAACAGACGCTGTTTTACCTCCTACCAGACTGATGTCCCCGTATGGGGATGGAGATGACACTATTTTAATGTGTCTGTATATATATATATATATATATATATATATACATGTGTGTATATATATATATATATATATATATATACATGTGTGTGTGTATATATACATGTATGTGTGTATATATATATATATATATATATATATATATATACATATATATATATATACATATATATATATATATATATATATATATATATATATATATATATATATATATATATATATATATATATATACACACATATATACATATATATATATATATATATATATATATATATATATATATATATATATATATATATGTGCTATCTATATAAACTGTTGTGCTAAAGCTCTTCTGTGCTCATAAAAATAGTCTAATTGAAGTGTTCAATGTTTATTCAATTTTCCCCAAAACAATGTCCAAATGTTGCCACTTTGAAAAACTTTATAATTTCAATGATGCTATGGTTCATTTTTGTTCCTTTCATTGATGGTTTTGTTTATATTTTTCATTTGGTTGTTAGTTTTGTCCATTTTGTTCATTTTATTCCGGAAATATTTATCATATTTAATTGCCTTAATTTCTCCTCATAATCCAGTCCATACCTACCAAATGCAGACAAATACACCCTGTTTTAAGCACAAAACAATTAAGGCAAGGGGAAGAAAAATGTAAATGTACTAGTGTTTTTTTAGCCTCCATCTTTTTTCCCAGTTAAACAGTAAAAGTTGATGGTTCTAATCTAAACTCCAGGATGTTTCCTTTACAAAGAGCCCATTCTTTTGTCTGTACTTTAAAGGTTTAAAGCAGAACAGATGCTATTCTTGTTTGCAGATGGAATTTTTCAGGTGTTAGAAGCTAAATCACCTTAGATATATTTTCTATTTCAGAAATGTAAAAAAAAAAAAAAAAAAAACTGTACTGGCCCAAAACAATACCTTGCTGAGTAAGAAGGAGCCTTCCAATGTGATTTCCAGCCAGCGGCCATAACCTTCTGCCCTAGTGAGTATGAGAGTGAAAAGCTAACAGAGCATGAAGGCGCTGTCTCGTCCACTCACACACTGACGAGCGACTGATTCACACACAGACGTGGACTTTCTCTGTTCATTTCTGAACACTGACACAGCAACAAGACAGAGAAAAGAAAAGATGCTTTGACCAGTTCATGACAACAGGCAAGAAAACAGATAAAAGCAAGTGTAGGAGGACAGTTTACTACAGGTCTTTATGTTGGTTTGTTTTGACCACTGAGGATAGAAAATGCATTTATATAAACAGAAACAGGAAGTGAGATTTTTACAGACGCAAAGTTTAAGCTCTGTCTGTTTGTGTGATAGTGACAGTTGAAGGTTGGAGTTTTTTAGAGCCTGGAATTACTCCCACCCTTTTTAACACGTGTATTTTTATTATTTATATTTATATTTTTTAAGGAATGGAATTACTCTCACCCTTACGTGCATTTTTATTATTTATATTTATATTTTTTAAGGAATGGAATTATTTTCACCCTTTTAAAACTTGTACAGTGGTACCTCTACTTAAAAAAGACCCAGCTAATGAATAATCCAAGGAACGAAAAAACTTTACCTCAATTTTTCATCTCTGAATAGGAAAGAAAATTATATTTATGAAAGGAAACCAAAACCCCCGAGACCGAAATACTATGTAAATTACTGTATGTAAATATGTCATGTACGTATTATACGTAGCGTCCCATTGGCTATGACGGAGCTACCCATGATGCTTTCATGAGCCTGTGACCCTCATTCATTGATCCATACCTGAAAAAGTAATGAGTTTATTCTGAGCAGACGTGATCAAAGTACTCATATTCTGTACTTAACTAGAAGTACAGCTACTTGTGTGAAAAAGTTCTCTGGTAAAAGTAGAAGTACTGATTCAACTCCTCCACTCATGTATAATTTCTTATTTTTTACAAAAGTAAAAAGTAAAATAATTTTTTTTTTGCCATGAATGCAATAATGCTTATTTAATCTGAAATAAAATCAGAAAAGTTTCAAAAGTATCCAAATTAAATCCTTTAAAAGTGAGTAAGTGTGTAGATCAAGTCACAGTACTTAGTTTTGTGGATATGGACTGGAAATTTAGGAGGGAAAAGGCACAATTGAGATACAAAATCATCATTAAATTTAAAAAAAAGTTATAAATACGAGATAAAAATATAGAATTTTAAGATACAATGTTAAAATTATGAGATAAAAAGTCAAAATTGTGAAATAAGAAGTCAAAATTATGAGATAAAAAGAGTATAAAGTACAGATATTTATGCCAAAATGTAGGGAGTAAAAGTAAAAAGTTGCCAGAAAAATAAATAGTCAAGTAAGACATCTAAAAAAAATACAGTAATGAAGTAAATTTACTTAGTTACTTTCCACCTCTGGTTCTGAGAATATAATAAAAATAATAATAATAATAATAATAATAGTAATAATGGATTAGTTTTTTTATAGCTCTTTTCAAGGCACCCAAAGTGCTAACATTCATTCGCTCTCACATGCTCCCTCTGGTGGTGGTAAACTACATATATAGTCACAGTTGCCCTGGGGCAGACTGACAGAAGCGTGGCTGCCATGTCGCACCTATGGGCCCCTCTGACCACCACCAAACATTCATACGCATTCATACACCAGTGTGGGTGACACTGGATGCAAAGAGGGTGAAGTGTCTTTGCCCAAGGACACAACGGACTGACTAGGACAGAGCGAGAATCGAACCACCAATCCTTCGGTTAATGGATGACCTGCTTTACCAACTACCAACATGGCCGCCCCAAGAATGTAAAGACTATAAAGTACAGATATTTATACAAAAATGTAGGGAGTAAAAGTGAAAACTTGCCAGAAAAATAAATACTCAAGTAAAGTACAGATACCTAAAACCTGTACTTAAGGAAGTACTTGTACTATGTATGACAGTGGCGAGGTCAGCATCCCACATTGTCCCTCAAAAACATAGCCCTTGTCCCCTTTGGGCTCATAAGCAGTTCACCCTAACTTCATGTAAAGTGTCTTTGAGTACCAGGTAAAGTATTATATAAATAAAATGTATTATTATTATAAATTCCTTGATGTGAACAGTGAATAGATGAACTGGATGTGATACTTGGTGGTGTTTATTTTGGGATTTTGTGAGTGAGTTGAGTTGTTTGAATGAGGATAAAGCGATGTGTGGCTCTGGTGTCCAAAACAAACTTCCATAAGGACAGTAAAATTTATTTCCATCCTGATTGAATCTCTTTTTTTTTTTTATGGCAACATCACTCAAATGAGACGAATCATTATATGTTGTAATACTTTGACAGGGTCTTAATTTGTCTAGAGCTTTGATTTCTGACTAAAAAAAAAAAAACCTTCTGTTCACGATGTATCAACAGCCAGTAGATACAGATAAAAGGACAGACTGGTGGGACGTCCGTCTCAGCTTCTGTCAAAACACTGAAAAATGCAGAAAATCCCTCCATGAATAAAAAGATTAAAATGAGATTTTACAAGTTGCATGATTGGACCAGTTTGCTGTTTTCTTCAGTGATACTATGTCACCGAGGTCAGACACTAAGACGACTATTATTGACATGTGAGAAAATGGACGTAGATGTTGAAGTTAACATCCCTTTAATCCTCTGCAAACCTAAAAAATGACTTAAGCGTCCAGTCTTAATACTCGCCCTGATTACATAAGCTTTTGTTCTGGTTTAATTCTGAATAAAAGTTGAGTTAAAAGTAACACAGCAGATTTTTAGAAATACAGTGATACCTCTACTTACGAAAGACTCAGCTAACGAATGATACCAGTTACGAAAAAGTTTTACCTAAGTTTTTCGCCTCTGAAGACGAAAGAAAATTCTATTTATGAAAGGAAACTGAAATACAGTACTGTATGTACATTATTATACGTAACTATGTAATGTATGTAAATATGTCATGTACATACTATACGTAGCATCTCATTGGCTATGAGGGAGCTACCCATGATGCTTTTCGTTACCCTTTGACCCTCATTAACCATGGAGTTACTGTTGTTTCATGAGTTTTTCCAAGTGTGCTCATTTAAACTTTATCACAGTACGTATTTGACGCCCCGTTTAGCTGCAGCTGCTCTGTCTCCCGGTAACACAAACACTTTAACGGTAATTTCTCCACCTTGACCAGTGCTTTTATTATCAAAAGTTCAGCTGAACAGAGCAAGAAGAGTATATGACCAGCAGACTACCATCAGCTTAAGGAAAATTGTTAAAAACTTGGACTCCACAAGCCTGTTCTACAGAACCTGGTTCTGCTTCGCCGGTCAGATCCAGCGTCCTAAAGCAGAGACCCCCCCCCCACACACACACACACAGAGACAGAGGACACCTCTGGAGACATCGGAAGCAGCTCGAGAGGAAGTAGAAGCGGCAGTTGCGTGGATTTACAGCTAGGCTAAGAGGTAAACTGTTCTGATCCTGTTCTTTTAAGCTGCTGTTTTTAGTACATGGCCATTCTTATTTCCTGCACTGTAGCTGTCCTATTTATTTCTTAAGTATTGGGTTTTATGTTAGTATTTTATGAGATCATTGTTCTAGGATTTTTATTTAGGGCTGTATACTGCTGGTCCTGAGTACTAATTTCATTTCATGTACTCATGTGAAATGACAATAAACCTTAAACCTTAAAGCCTTAAACTATCAGTGTATTTGACGAATCTGTAGGGGGCGCTATAGTGTGAAATAACAGTTTCGTATGACACACAGGTGTAGGCCCAGGAGACAGACATCGGGGTCAAATTTCAGCCAAATCGGTATTCGTATGTCCGAACTACAGCCATTTTAATAAAAGTACATTTCTAGGGGGCGCTATAGTACAAACTCAGAATGTCTTTACCTAAATGGATGTAGACCTGGGAGATAGACGTCTATGTCAAATTTAAGACAAATCGGTCTTCATATGTCCGAGGTGAAGGAATTAATGTAATGGTAATTTTTCCTGAAAACTTTATCAATTTTTACGACAGCATAGAACAAAAACGATGCAACTTTTCCAAAGAATTTTGATAACTTTTGATTTCCCACTTGTATAGATAGTGTTCACTGATTTTGAGCTCAGTTGGCTCAATGGAGGAGGAGATATTTTAATTCTAATGACAGCGAAAATCCACGACTCAAAATTTTAAACATTTAAATCCAAGATGGCGGAATTCGTGTTGGACGGTTCTTTATGGACAGAATCCTGACACAGTTTAGCTTCACTTCATTATGAGTTCATTTGATCAGTGGTCTTCAGCCCTGGTCCTCAGGGTCCACTGTCCTGCATGTTTTAGATGTCACCCACTGCTCCAACACACCTCTGATTCAAATGATCAACTCATCTAACTAAACAAGAAGTAAAATTATTTTAGTCGACTAAAATGATTTTAGTCAATTTTAGTCGACTAAAATGATGAGTGACAAAATTATTTTAGTCGAACAAAATTCATAACATAACATTTTATGAATTTTGGTGAACTGAAAGTACAATAACACTAAAATGATTTAGATGACTAAATTGTGACTAAAACTAAACTTAGATTTCTTTTCCGACTTTCACGAAACCTATACATACTCAAAAGTTTTCACACTTCTGACGTGTGTGCAACATTTGGTGAGTTTTCGTGCATGTTCAGGGGGTCAAATTAAAGCTCAAAGGGCTGACATCTTTGGGGTCACAGCAGTATCGAACGGCCGTGGTACGCAGCGAAGGCCTAAAAACACACTCATACAAGTACCCCCACATTGGTGTTACTGTACAAGTATGTGTATGTATATATATATTTGTTTATTTTTCTTTAACCTTTTGAGTTTTCCTTCCATATTTATACATTTCTAACCTTATATTTATATATTTTTATCTCATAATTATGGTTTTGTTTTCAGTTGTATCATTGTATTTCATAATTTCAACTCTTTTTCTCATAATTATGGATTTCTTATGTCTCATTTATGACTTTTTCCTCATAATTTAGACTTTTTTATCTCAGAAATTTGGCTTTTAATGTTATATTTATGCTGTTTTTAACCCCATTATGATGGCATTTTTCCTAAACGTTCTGTCTATATCAACTAAACCGAGTAACTGTGACCTGTTCAAACACATTTTCTACACAGTAACTCACTTTTAAAGATTTGATACTTTTGAACTTTGACCTTTTATGAGTTTCCCTGTTTAAATAAGTATTATTTTATCCTTGGTAAAATGATCCTTACCTATTATTTTTTTTACTTTAATAAGATTGAGAAGTTGAACTTTTATTTCAATATAGGCATTGAATCAGTACTTTTACTTTTACCAGAGTATTTTTTTACACTAGTAAATGTGCTTCTACTGCAGTACAGGATCAGGATGGACATACTTTGTTAATTCCAACTAAAAGAGGAAGAAAATTGTTGGATATTAAGTTTCATGACCTGAAGCCTGTTCAGCCTCTGGAAAAGAAGATAAAACCAACATTTTAAACATAACATTTTTAAATGTTGGGTTTTGTTAATTGATCTCAAATGGATGTTTTGTGTGTTCTCTCACTTGCCCCCAGGTTGCATCACTGTTAACTGGAAATCATTAGTGAAAATGATTCTTAGGGTTTTTCCTCATGATCACATCAACTGCACCATCATTAAATTGTTTGTCTTTTCGGTAACACTTTATAATACCTACACATAATTCACTGTATATTAACCATTTATTACCTATTTGTTAATATTTGTTCATTATGTAATAACCATGTGTTAATGGTTTATTCATACACAATTTATAATGAACAAAGCATTTGTATCCATGTGAACAAATGCCTTATGATTAATTCTGTATAATAGTATTTATTTTTCTGGCAACTTTTTACTTTTACTCCCTACATTTTTGTATAAATATCTGTACTTTATACTCTTTACATTTTTAGAATAGACTCATTACTTTTATAAACTAAACAGATGTGACAGTAGGAAAAATCAGTTGCTTCCGAGAGAAAATCAATGGAGAAAAGAAACTGTGACTGAAGTTTTGGTTTATTTATATACAGGGACAGTGTGCAATTTTACATTGACCACAAAGGAAAGATGCATTATACCAGGTTATAACAAAAATGCAAATTTCCACCTGTAGTCCCAGGACAGGTTGATGTTACAGTCTTAACACTGATATAGTTATGTGATCATTATATCATAATTTTGACTTTTTATCTTAAAATATGTGCATTTTTATTCCTTATTTATAACTTTTTTTTTTTTTTTTTTTTTAAATCTCATGACTTTTTATCTCAATTGTGACTTTTCTTCCCCCATTTTTCCTAAATATTCTTCCCATATCCACAA
>CM035791.1:44492660-44690160 GCA_020466265.1 Siphamia tubifer | reverse complement strand
AGTATAAATACAGATATTTATATAAATGTAAGGAGTATAAAGTACAAATATTTATATAAATGTAAGGAGTATAAAGTACATATATTTATATAAATGTAAGGAGTATAAAGTACATATATTTATATAAATGTAAGGAGTATAAAGTACAAATATTTATATAAATGTAAGGAGTATAAAGTACAGATATTTATATAAATGTAAGGAGTATAAAGTACATATATTTATATAAATGTAAGGAGTATAAAGTACATATATTTATATAAATGTAAGGAGTATAAAGTACAGATATTTATATAAATGTAAGGAGTATAAAGTACAGATATTTATATAAATGTAAGGAGTATAAAGTACAGATATTTATATAAATGTAAGGAGTAGAAAGTACATATATTTATATAAATGTAAGGAGTAGAAAGTACATATATTTATATAAATGTAAGGAGTAGAAAGTACAAATATTTATATAAATGTAAGGAGTATAAAGTACATATATTTATATAAATGTAAGGAGTATAAAGTACATATATTTATATAAATGTAAGGAGTAGAAAGTACAAATATTTATATAAATGTAAGGAGTATAAAGTACATATATTTATATAAATGTAAGGAGTATAAAGTACAGTACAGTCTTAAAGAACAAACCCTCACAGTCAGTGCTGAGTATTGATCCAGCTGAGCTGCAGTAACAGGCTTATTGCAGTTGTAAATTAACAGTAGGATTGAGAACAAAAGTCAAGATCAAGCTCCTCATATTGACCCTTGGCTCAGTGCACAGGTGTCAAACATAAGGCCCGGGGGCCAAATCCAGCCGGCCAAAGGGTCCAATCTGGCCCGTAGCATTAATAACAGTGAAGATATTTAAAGTGTAAAAAATTATTTGAATTCAGGTTCAACATACAGAATAATTAGATCTCATTTGGGTCAGAGCAGTAAAATCTGATCATAATTATCGAGAAATAATGAAAACTGCAGATTTTAATGAAAAAAAAAAGGCAAATGACATGAAAATCTTTATATTAACAAACCATCCTTTTACAAAAAACTGTAATAATTACCTGAACAAATATGAACGAGCTGAAATATCTGAAGAAAAGCGTAATTTTACGAATATACTGCCTGTTTGTGTGTGTTTGTAATTGAAATGTCAGTAGTTCTGAATATGTGCAAATGACAAATTGATAGACTGAGGCTGAAAATGGTTAAAATTGCACTTGTTTTTCTTCTCAAGTTTTTTTTATATTCACCTTTTGAAGGGAACTTGGATGTAAAGGTAACACTATATTACAGATCACTAATAATAATTTCATGTTTAATTGTAATTGTAATTTCATGGTAATAATGCCTTTGTAACCATTTATTACAAGGAACAGATTGTTAATAACATGGTAATTCTTCATAGTAATTCTTCAGTGTAGCTAAAAAAAAAAAAAGGTAAATGGATCAGGGGCCCGTATGGATGCCCCCCTTAAGCCACAACTTCTTTTTTTTTTATTAAATTATATTCATAAATGCTTATTTTTCTGATAGTAACGCGTTGGCAATACATTATCCCTCGCGAATTAGAGGCTGGAGTCATTATTCTCTTAACTAGAGAAAGCTAGCAGGCTTTAATGTCAGGTTTAATCTGTAAGAAAAACACAAACATAAACGAGACAGAAGAGAATATGTTTAAAGATAAAATAGTGAGGAGAGCAAAGCAGAGTAGATATTCACTTACACTGTTCTACCTTAGTCTGAATTCATCCCTGCCTCCGAACCTCTTATTATTCAGGGAAAAGGGAGGATAAATTTACATGGTTCCGTAAAGTCTGAAGTTTCACTTAAAGATTTACATTCTTCATTGTTGGGTCATCTTCATCTTCGGCTCCTGTCTCTTCATCGCTGGTAAATTCATCTTTGGCTCCAACAGTGTGGTGAATAGCTAGCTGCAGACATTTCCAATAAAGATTAGAACGATAATATTATTACATATTACTTTAATAGCAGGTTTATCACTTCCTCTGGTTTAATTTAGCAGGTTAATCACTTAACCAACTAGTTGGATATCTACCATATCTTTCTTTTTATTTTCAATATGTACTTCATTGTAAGTTTGCGTCATGCAATTTTATTCAAGGTCCAGATTGTGGTTAGAATGTGAAGGACGGACAAACAGACATTCCTGATCGTTCACTCATCCCAGTCCACACACTGAATCGCTTGTAACCATAGACATTGTTGATTTTTTTTTTTATATAGGTGAGATCCAGATGAAATTCTATACAGTGTGACCCTGTCCTTGTAACAATTCTGACAACATAACAATAGACATTTCTAGCTCTGCTTTAGGTATGTCATCTATATAAACAACAGCGTTTCCATTCACAACTTCCTGTTATGTTTGAATGACATTGTCTGAGAAGGGGTCTATAGTCTACTTTTATACAGAAACAATCTTAAAACATAAAAACACAAGACATAAAAGGCAAAAAAAAAAATGCCTATACCTTGAGGAAGATCAACATGAGGAGGACTAATTAAAACCATGGTGTTGGAATGAACACTAACATTATCTATACTAGGACTATGTAAAGGACCCACTACAGGTCATTGCCCCCCACTACAGTGAACCAAACAACACTGTGTGTGAAATATACATATTTAACCATTTCATGTACAGTGGACAGATGTTCTCCTGTATATTCAAGCAGACAGTAACCATGGTAACCAATAATTGTTAGCCACCTTGTTCAAGTTAGCTATTATATACGAACCTAGCAGACTTAGCTAGCAGTAGCAGCTATGTTAGCATACAGTAAGCCACTGTGTTAGATAGGTGGTACAACAGGCACATTTCATACAATTTCACTATCTTGTCACAAATTACATCAAATCATAGAATTACCTGCTTATTAGTGGTCTGTAATGTAAAGTGTTACTGATGTAAACATTAGCATAATGTAAATTTGACTATTTTCACTGTTATTATTTGGCTGGTGTGGCCCCTTTTTAGATCATATTGAATGTGAAACTGAACTAAAATTACTTTGACACCCCTGGCTTAGTGGATGTGTCTGGTATTGGAAACATGAGTGGGTGTCGTGGTAAATACAAATAAAAGTATTAATGGATGAATCAAGTGTCAGGTCACGATCAAAAATAGATTGAAACACTGAGATGTATTTATATATTTGAAGAGAAAACATGTAATGCATCTCTGTGCTCCATCCTTCTTGTGTGAAGTCAATATTTCCCCATGATTTATCCTTCAAGTCATTTATCACCATTAATTATATTATAATTACAGCTGCCAAATGATTATACTTACATATACTCACATTAATAACAGGGTTGCTTTTGATTATTTTCATGATCAAAACGCTTTATGTTCAAACACCAATACACTAACACGCACAAAAATGAAAGAAAATCTACAAAATATGCTAACATGCTAACATGCACTAAAATTCACACAAAAATAAATAGTAGTATTGGGAACGAATCAGAACTTTTACATGTAAAATGTGACTCTATTTACGAAAAATTCACGGTTCTAAACCACTTCTGGAATGAATAAAATTCATAATTTGAGGTACCACTATACCTTTGATTTAATTATTTAGATTATGTGTGATTTTTAGTGTAATTTAGTCCATTTCCTTCTTAACTGAAGTTTGTTGCTGCAGCTCGTTTATATTAAAAACCCAATAAAACGGTATATAAATACCTGCAGAACTTAATTTTCTATTTATAAATGCAAGCGTTCCTGATTAAGATTTATGATGAGATTTACAGACACAAGCCTTTAATTACGATGAAAATGAAAGCAATATGGTCGAGTTATATTAGTGGAGCGGCAATCAATTATTGGCTTCTCCCTGAATACCATTAATTGATGTGAAATTAGCATCAACGCCTTCAGCTCTGAGCCCATTATGTCGCCATTACGCTGCAAAAATTAAATAAATAAATAAATAGAAAACCAGCGTCAATTCATTTGAGCGATTTCACAGTCCAAAAAACACACTTACAGATTTGGAAGGAAAATGATGAAGTGTTCTGCTGAGTCATGATAAACTTCTCAAGTATCTTTTTAATGAGATGAAGTGAAAAGAGAAGTTCATCAGTGACTGAAGCTGGAAAAAATAAATGGAATAAACATTTTCTCTGAGCGTCACAGAGGAAGATTAAACTGGAGTATGGGATGCGCTGTGTTGTTTTTTCACAGCCCGAGTGATATGATGTTTAAATTAATTAAATCAAATGCACAGGGCAATAAACGCACCAACAGGGCAATAAAAATACGTTATCAACAGCATTGCTTTCCCTTTTTTTTTTTTTTTACTCTCGTGACTTATGAGGCCAAAGTGCCTTTTCCTTAATTTATATGATTGATTCTTTTATATCCTTATTGGTGATTGTATTGATACTCTGTGTTCTACCTTAATGTACTTTTAAATTGTTATTTATATTAATACCGTTTATTATTAGATTAACCTTATTGTCATTTATTATTCATTTACAATGTATAACTGTATTCTATGTTACGATTATGATTGATTTTGTTCACTTTAGAGGAGGAGCTTACATGCTTTTTCCACTCCTCCTGCAGCTGTTTTTAAATATTATATTGTATTATTTTTCTCTGTTATCTTCTTTTGTGCAAATCGAATAAACAAACAAACAAAGTGAAACATCAGCTTCACCCAGAGCTGTCACTCACTTTACTTCAGGAGGCACATTCAACCCAACAGACCAGACCAGTACAATAATATAAACCACAAAACAACAGCATAAAGACAAATGATTACTTTCCCCGGTCAAATCTGAACAACAAACACAAAAGGTCTCATACACACACACACACACACACACACACACATATACACACACACGCACTCAAATTTTTTAAGTGTGAGGCTAATACAAAGGTGTTCAAAGTACTCACAATCTGTACTTAAGTAGAAGTACAGCTACTTTTGTGGAAAAATACTCTGGTAAAAGTAGAAGTACTGATTCAACTCCTCTACTTAAGTAAAAGTACAATTTCTCAATTGTACAAAAGTAAAAAGTAAAACTTAATGTTTTGTTTTGTTTTGTTTTTTTTGCCATGAATGAAATAATACTTATTTAAGCAAGAAAAATCTGAAACGTTTCAAAAGTATCAAAATTAAAGCCTTTAAAATTAAGTTAATGTGTTGAAATTGTGTTTAATCAGGTCACAGTAGGGTATGGGCGGGAAATTTAGGGAAAAAATCTAAATTGAGATAAAATTTATCATGAGATTTAAAAAAAAAAAAAAAAAGTTATAAATATGAGATTTTTAAAAATGTATAGTTTTAAGAAAAAATGTTCAAATTGTGAAATTAACAGTTAAAAACATTTAACTATATTATATAAAGTCACAGTTTCCCTCTGAACTGACTTATTTTTATTACTGTCACATCTGTTTAGTTTCAAAAAGTAATTGTGTCTATTCTGAGAATGTAAAGAATATAAAGTACAGATATTTATGCAAAAATGTACGGAGTAAAAGTCAAAAGTTACGAGAAAAATAAATACTCAAGTAAAGTACAGATACCTTAAAAATCTACTCAAGTACATTAATAAAGTACTTTTACTGCGTTACTTTACACCTCTGCTCTTCTATGGATTTTTCTCCCACCACTAGGGGCGCTCTAACCAGAATTAGAATCAAAAGAAGAATCAATACAAAGAAGAATACCTACTTTTTCTTTAGCAGATAGAACACAGACCACAAATTAGCAACTGTTAATTATTTTTCAAACCCTCAGCTCTTCATCATTAAGACAGATGTGACAAAGAGCTTCTGAGGAAGACGACTTCATGGGTTTCAGCCAAGATAATTAAAGTGATTAAGTCATTAAGTGAAGATAAATACGGTAAATACTGGTTATTTTTCTCTTGGTTCTGTTCCGTTTTTATCAGTAAAGTTGCTGCTGAGTTAAAAGTTACTGTTAGGAAAGTAATCTGTTCAGGTTCATACATGTAACTATATTTACAGTTCATAATCCTTCTGTATATGCAGTAAATATATGATTTTTCAATATAAATATCTGCGGCTTATAACCTGGTGTGGTTTGAATATTCTTTTTTTTAATTATATTTTAAAAAATAAAGCGGATGCGGCTTATATACAGGTGAGGCTTATAGTCCAGAAAATGCGATATTATTATTATTATTATTATTATTATTATTATTATTATTATTATTATTATTATTATTATTATTATTATTATTATTATTATTATTATTATTATTATTATTATTATTATTATAAACCTAGCACCACATGTCATGTCATTAGTTGAGGAATTCACATGTACCAGTTACATCGTAATTTGTCGTCCCCATTAAAATGTCTCACTCTGTCACTGTCATGGTCCAGTATCTCCACAGTCGCTGGTCTGAAGCTTCATCTCTTGGGTCTGTTATTCCCACACTGAGTATTTCTATTTCTGATGTGATATTAGCGCAATGCTAGGCTAATTAGCTCATCACAGAGGCTTCCAAACACGGTGCAGCTTCTGCTTTCGGGTAAACACTGTGTGTCACCAAGTGCTTGATTAAATTAGACGTATTTCCACCTTTGCATGTAAATGTCTTTAGACACCTGAAGCATATGGAAGAATCTGGAACTTGTTGTGAACTGTAACCTAGGGTGACCAGATTTCCCAAGTCTGGAACCGGGACAGTTTTGCACTTGACTATGCTTGTGCACGAACACTTTTTTAATGTAAACAAGAGACTAAAGTGGTCTTATCCTTTTGTTGAAGCTCACATGTATTAATATCTCACATGAGATATATTATCTTAAATGGCATTTTGTTTGTAGTTGTGTTTTAAATAACAGTGTGGCATAGCAATGTGTGGAATTTAACCACCTTAAACCATACCATGCTGTAACACCTGCTTCCCCCAGTTTTTTTTTTTTTTTTTTTTTACTTTTCGCTCTACTGATGCAGCATTTGAGTGAAAAAACATATTAGGTACTACGTAGCCTAGTAACTAAACAAAACAAGCTAAGAGGAAAAACCTGCAGCACCAGTTGTCAAGCTTTCATCCTTCATTCATAATCAATTAGACCCTGCTTAACTGGCTTTTATTTGTCAAAGTATAAATGTACCCAGCCTTTTAATAATGGATTAATGGATTAGATTTATATAGCGCTTTTCAAGGCACCCAAAGCGCTTCACATTAGTGTTCCATTATTCATTCACTCTCACATGCTCCCTCTGGTGGTGGTAAACTACATATGTAATCACAGTTGCCCTGGGGCAGACTGACAGAAGCGTGGCTGCCATTTCGCGCCTACGGCCCAACCCAACATTCATACTCATTCATACACCAGTGTGAGTGACACTGGAGGCAAGGAGGGTAAAGTGTCTTGCCCAAGGACACAACGGACTGACTAGGACAGAGCGGGAATCGAACCGCCAACCCTTCGGTCAATGGACGACCCGCTCTCCCAACTGAGCCCAATTTTAATGGACCTAGGCTATATTTGGTCTGATACGGGAAAGTTGTTTTTGCTCATGATTTACTCATGATTTCAGTCTGGTTACTACCACTAACGTTTGCCCTGGTTCCATACCTATACTGACATTCGGTACCCAACCCTACATGTGTCAACTCAGGATCTGTCAGTGCTGGTCAGTGACATCTGTGGCTGCACATGAAGCTCCTTCAAAATAAAACAAACCTGTTGTTAAATCTGCCACGGAATCACGGTTTTATCATGAATCTGATTTTATTTTGTAACTTCAGTGTTTTCTACTTTAACTTTACCTGTGCTCAAACCCTCCAAAAATCAGCAGAAAAACCTACAGTTGGAGGTTCTAAATAGAGTCTTTAGTGTCACTAGTTTTAATGCGTATTTAATTTCTATAAAATAAATAAAACGGCGGGTTGGAAATTAAACCCTGGTGACCCGCCAGGCTTATAATGCACTGGAGGAAACCCTGTGAAGGCATTATTAAAATAATGTTTTTAGCCGTTATTAAAATGTCATCTATGTGCCGGTACCGGGTCGTCTGGCTGCTCAGAGGTTTTAAACTCGTCAGAAATGAAGCAAATCCACAGGGCTTGTTAATACACTCACGCTGCTTTAGAGCCAAGCACCTTTTGGCAAGGACACAGAGGGAAAAGCACCGGCAGCACTTCCTCTTCCTCCATCCAACGGGCAGTACTGGGCTAACAAGAGGGTCAGTGGCAGTGATGGAGGAGCGGGGCGGCGGCGGCGGCCCCTGGGGGACGCATTACTCAGCAGCTTTAATGGTGCCAGTGATAATCGTCAGTGGCAGGAATCGCGGGAAGGCAGAGAGGACCTATTTGCAGTTCCAAAGATGCGCCCAGACTAATGATCTTCTGTTCAACTAAGAGGAGATATGGTGCTGCAGGAGGAGGTGAAGGGCCGGGGCGTCGTAAGCACCGCCCTCGACCTTGATGCTGGTTCAGTTGATGAGTTTGATGGAGTCATTATGTTTCATTTGAATGATGTCAGTGTGTGACAGCGAAGGTTGACCTGGAGTTTAAAAGAGCCATATGCACTTTCTTTATCATTCAATACTTCGACTTAATAAAGTGATATTTCATATACGTGCACTTCATGTCTGAGCTGTAAAGTGAACAGAGACATTAATAAAACAAGCATGTCTTCAGCCACTGCTCTGAGTTCCTACAGGCGTGTGTTTGAGCCACAGCTTGTGTTTTGTGTCCCATTTAACATGTGGGTGAATGTTTTCTCCACGTTGCTCATTAACCCATTCATGCAGGTTAATCCATCATCATAGTTAATCCAATTTCAAACATGTTGGCTTTTTTTTTTCTGTATTTTAGAAGAGTTTTTACTAGAAAAATATTGGATTTGTTTTTCAGAGAATGTGAGAATTCAGTTTGGTATTTAATTTGGCCATGTGGGTTTTGTTCTGACTGCTGTCTATTTTATTTTTATTTTATTTTCTGAAATTTATTATGAACAAAAAACAAATACAAAAAGAGACTAAATTAAAACAGCAATAATATGTTCGAAAAGGAGTGAGAAGAAGTTAAATCTTATCTGTACTAGTTTTTAAACATTCACTTCCACAAGTTGCTGCTAGTACTGCTACTACAAAACAATTTAATAATATTAATAATAATACATATGTATATTCAAATAATGAAAATTAACATACTGGTCAGAAAAGGACCAGTTAATGCACTTAAATAAAACGAAAAGTGAATATGAAATAAACACATCCTTACACCTTGTGTCTTTTCCTCTACATTTCCTCCCTGTATCCTGTGAAAACACATTCTTTATATTTGGTTTTAAATTGCATTATGTTTGGACATTCCTTTTGTTCCTCACCCATACTGTTCCACACTCTCACCCCACAGAATGAAATGTAAAATCTTTTCCTGTTTAATTGATATAATAATAATAATAATAATAATAATAATAATAATAATAATAATAATAATAATAATAATAATAATAATAATAATAATAATAACCTGGTGTTTACTGAACAGGTTTTGTATGTTTTGTGGTAGACATTTTTATTTTTTTTTACTTTATACATAATTAGTGCAGTTTGGAATTTTTAATTATTAATGACCCATATTGCCCTTTGTTGTGAAAAGTTATTGAAGCTATTGAACTAGTCTAATTGTTGCCCCAAATCTCGACATAGTAATTGAAATATGGGAAGACAATGGAGATTTGTGAATCCTATTTAGTCTAGTCATGATTTCATGAGAAATGCAGAAATATCATCTATCGGCCAAAGGGATAGAATTTAGCTTGGTTAGCATTCAAGGTTCAATGATGCTAGGACAGTTTATTGTCATTCAGGTCAGAGAAAAAGATGAAAATAGATCCCAAGGAACTGTATTTGCCATGTGTATGAATAAATATTAACCATTACTTATGATAAAAATGTATTAAAATCTCATACTCATGATTACAATAATTTAAAAGAAATAAAATAGAATGTGTGAAATAATTAAAACAACATATACTATGACCCAGAAGAGAGAGAAAGCAGCAGCAAATAGGCGATAAAAGTGAGATTATTACAGGTGAATAGGCAGAAAATAATAGATATCACCATGAAACCACTCAGTTGATGACTTGTATCAAGCTGAGAAAAAAAATGTAGTGCATGTTTTTGTCATTTGATGTTTAAATATGCAAATGAGGCCATACATCAACCAAAATATGCTAATTAACATACACCCTAAACTAAATCAGTTTGATAAAGATGGGGTCTAAAAGGTTCCTAAGGGTAAATATGTGTACATAGGGGTAATAATAATAATAATAATAATAATAATAATAATAATAATAATAATAATAATAATAATAATAATAATAATAATAATAATAAATTTTATTTGTAAAAATGCACTTTACATTTCGGGAGAAATCTCAAAGTGCTACAGAGAGCTGCTACACAGCAGCCAATAAAAACAATACATAAATACAATGCAAAAAAGACATGTTACATAGGATTTAAAACGGTCAAACAAATAGATAAATAAGCCAAAAGTAGCAGAGGTACAGACATCCATAATCCAAGATCAAAACAGAGAGCCGCGCCAGGGTTAGAAACCGGGGGGGCAGGAGAAGGGGGGGGGGGGTCTGAGTTGATGAAAACATTAGGGTACTCAACATGTCTGGGTTTATTGGACCTATGGGGATCATGACTAGAGCATGTTATCGGAACTATAATTCTATTGTAATTCATTAATAATGTAATGTAAATAATAATAAAAAAAAAAAAACTGATACCTACATCATATTAAGAATTTTTAATATTCAATATTTTGTACTAAAATTCTCAAATAAAATTGTGATTTACTTTAATAAATTGTCCTGGAGTTATTTTATGTTGTTTTTCTTTGTTGTTTCCAAGACAATAAATGTGGTAGATGTGCTGACTTTGACAACTGATGTTCTGCGATACTGAATTTGCATTAATGTCAACTCCAAATAGGTAACACAATTTAAAAAAAAATTGCAGTAAAAAATAGGCTTGAATGCCATTCCAATTTTTTTTTCTGACAAAGTTGACAGCTCGAGCAATTTTCTTGGAAAAATGAAAAAAAAAACAACAAAAGAAAATGTGTCTTATTTCTCATTCCGACCAAGATACAAATGCAATTAAAGTGAAATGTAACAAACATAAGAATGTAAATGGTAATAGTAGATGTGTTTTGCTTTTCCTCCAGTGTAACAGTAGAAGGTTTTCTGTAATTTCAGTGTCTTTTCTGGGATCAGGACGGTCACTTAAAGACCTTCATGTCTGTCTGAAGCTTTGATCCAACAGGAAGAATTTATCCCCGTCCACTTCAGGGAAATCGTCTCCTTGTTCTTTCCAAGTAATTACTCTGATAGATGAAATTTACTGCTGCCGATGAGACACTTTTACTAACTTCACAGTGAGCTCCACGCCACTATTGAGGACTAAACGCACCTAAATTAAATAAATAAATATGTAATTCAATTATTATGTTATTAATTATTTAGATTAATGGTGCACATTTTAAAAAAAAATAAGATTAGTCACAGGGATGTTTTGGATTGATTTCAATTAATCATGAGTCGGTCGACTGTTCTTTCTTTTTTTGTTTCTTATACTTCTCATAAAATATGCAAAAAAACATTTTTGCTGAGAACTAAAAGAAATACATGATCAAATCGACTAAAAATAAAAGAAAAATCCAAAATATTTTCCAAAATTCTCCTAAAATACCGAAGAAAAAAAAAACAAGCAATGTGACAAATTATCCAAAATATGAAAAAATATGAATATTAACATGTTAATTGAACACCTTCAACAGAACAACTTGAAATAAAACAAATGTTCCATTTAATTATTTTAAAAATTTTCATCAGTAGATTAATCTGCGTTCATGTGTTTAATTTTAACAGACCTAAAAATGTTTTGTTGAAGATGTTGACTAAACTTATTCATATTTTTGCATGTTTATGATATTTTATCTTTTTTTTGGGGGGGGGGGCTGTATTTTAGAAGAGTTTTTGAATATGTTTTGGATTTTTCTTTATTTTTTAGTGGAAATCTAGTTATTTTGTATATTTTTTCCTTTGCATTTTTTTTTGTTTGTTAGTGGATTTTTACATATTTTGTGTTAAATTTGAGTACACACAACCCAGAGACACAACAGTCGACCTACATAAAGTGTTTTGACAGTTTTCTTTTCATTGAAGCTCTTCCAGATTAAAATAACCTGCACTCTAGGCTAATGCTAGCACTAGGCTAATGCTAGCACTAGGCTTTTTTTTAATGTTGTACATGTGTGGGTGAATGTTTCTTTTTTTATTTCAATTTCAGTTTTTAACTGAAACAGTTATAAATTTGTCTGTCTGTCTCTAATCCTTTTTTGTTTATTCTCTTACCTATTTTGGTCATTTTTAAATACATTTTGTTCATTTTTCACTATTGCTAGCACTTGGCTAATGCTAAACTAAGAACAAACACACTCAGTACAGATACAGTCATTTCTCTCTTCAGTCTGTTTCCTTGTTAAAAATGAAACACAATCAATATAGATTAAACATTTATATTTAATCATAATTAATCCAAAACCACGCTGTGATTATTCTGATTAAAAAACTAAATCATTTGACAGACATAGTTAATTTTATTTTGAAGAATTTCCTGCCTTGTTCTTTTTAGTGGTTAAAAATAAAAAGGAGTTAAGCTGAAACTGTCATTAATTGTGTGAGTGAGTTACAAACTGCACATTTTACCAGTTTGTCTGACATCCTAAATTACATAGTGAGGTGGTGGAAAAAGATCTGAATGTTTGTTTGAAGGTGTTTTTCTTTCACTGTTGCTGATGGGAGTCATAGCCATTAAAGCTTGTATAAATGTTTTTGATCTGTCAGTTTTCAGCCTGGGTGAAGGTGGAGGTCTTGGTGGTCTCTGGATCCTTCATATACCCTGATGTTTAATAATAACCTGCCTCTGCTTGTCAAACAGTTAAATAAAGAATCTTTTAGCACCAGAAAATGTCTGAAAGCCTTTAAAGCGATGCACTGGGTAAACAAGTGATCACAGAATTAAAGAAGAGTTAGCGTTGGCTGCTGTCGACCATTGGATAATATCAAGAAAATCACTTTTAGCTTCTGTCCAGGATTCATATTTATGTATTTGTATGTATATATGTGTTTTTATTGTTTGTTCCTTAGTACAGTTTGTTTTGATTCCACAGTCAAACTCCCATAGAGATTTTATTTACTACATTTGGTGTCATATGCAGGGGCGTCACAGCCATTTAAAAGGTGGGGGCGTTAGAAAAGGAACTGACTGATAGACCCAAAACACACAGATAAACTGTACAACAGCCACTGAAGTGTTTTAGAGAAAAGAAAGGAGGCTCGACTTTATTTAAAAAAAAAAAAAAAGCAGATACTGTGGAGAACTATGATGGTGAGTAAATACATTTTATTTTGAATTTCTTCTTGTCATTGCAACATTTTCAGTTATTTACTGTTGTATATCCTAGTCTTAAAAATGCAAATGATTTCTTAACTTTATTTTCAAATAATAGTTTGTTTTGTTATTGTCTGGTTGGTGTCTTATATGAAACAGTGACATTGTGTAATTTATTAGACAGACTTTTTTATTTTTGACAATATCTGAAATTAGTTTCCTAATCTTAGTTGTAAATGCATACTTGATGGTTTTAAATGCTCCTGAAATAGTCTATATTGAGGTGAAGTTAAGGTATGGGGGTCACTGAAGGACTAATGTTAAAATGCATTACATTGGAAAAATGTGAGAAGCACTACTCACAGATATTACCTGGAACCAGTTGATTTCACTTTATTTTCTCTATAAGGAAACATGACCATAAAACCTAATAAAAATAATATGATATAAAATGTAAAGAATTAAACTACCAGGCCCCGATTGGAAAACATCATCCATCACACGCACACAAATAAACACATTGAATCATTGTGACTTTATTAAACGTCACCCCCCCCCCCTTAAAAAAAAGCCATATTAAATCTTCTACTTTAACATATATATGTCCAACACAACCAGGGAATATCTGACTTTAGTTCCATTTGTAATGCAAAGGCTATATTGTTTTTCTCTGCTGAAAAATCTCTGTAACTATCGCCTCCTGTGTAATATCCTGAAGTTGGAGAGTGTTGACTGTAGCGCAGGGAGCCGTTTGGATGCCATGATGAATATGACATGTCAAAATGCACAGGGAGCATCTTCTACTATATTGTGCCTCAAACCAACTCCATCTCGTAATATTAAATCTGTCAGGCATAATTGGTTTCCTTGCAGATTAAAACATAAAACTGCAGGGAAGACAGTGTTCCCAGCTCACCACCATCTGGGCTCTGTGATGTGACACTGCAGCACCGCTTAATGAATTATTAGCTCATTAAACCAAATGCATTTTACAGTCACAGCTCCATCTTCACTTTTCTGCACCTTCGCTGTCTTACCGTCCCACCCCCACCCGACACCCACTGGCACCCAGCCTGCACCCCTGTCCCTGCAGATTAGAGAAATGAACAGTCACCCAGTATGCGTCCCTGTGGAACACCAGCCATAGGGACATTTGGGTTTTCGATTTACAGCTGGACTCTGGCAGAAGCTCCACAGCACAGTTCACACAGTTTGTAAAAGTACTCACATTGTGTACTGAAGTAGAAGTACAGCTACTGGTGTGAAAAAATACTCTGGTAAAAGTAGAAGAACTGATTCAACTCCTTTACTGAAATAAAAGTGAAGTACAACTTTCTTATTGTAATAAAGTTTTTTTTAAAAATGGATGAAATAATACTTATTTAACCATGAAATTTTTTTAAAAATTCAAAATTATCCAAAAACAACGCCTTAAAAAGTGAGTTAGTGTGTAGAAAATGTGTTTGATCAGGTCACAGTTACTCAGTTTAGTGGATATGGACAGAAAATTTAAGAAAAATAGGGAGGAAAAAATTGCAACTGAGATAAAAAGTCATCATTATGAGATTTTTAAAAAGCATATAATTATGAGACTAAAAGTCAAAATTGTGAATTAAAATCTAAATTATGAGAAGTTATAAATATGAGGTAAGAAATGCATAATTATGAGCTAAAATTATGAAATTATGAGATTAAAAAAAATCTAAATTATGAGATAAAGTCACAATCGTGAGGAAAAAAAGTTAAAATTATTACATTGAAACTCATTGAAAGTCTGATTTTCCCTTTGAAGTGAAACTGCTCTTTAGTTTGAAAATGTAAAGAGTATAAAGTACAGATATTTATTTAAATGTAAGGAGTATAAAGTACACATATTTTACATAAATGTATTTATTCCAAACACCCAATGAAAAAGTGATCACATTTTGGATGTTTATTATAAATGAAAAAGAAATGTTAATACATTAGGGATGTTTATTACAAAATGCAGTGTTATTACAGTCCTGCATCTATATGTGAATCATCACAACTTCATCTTTGCCACAGAAACACAGAGGAATCACTGTGTTCACTGATATTTGGCTCTTTATCACAATACATTTCAGAAAAGTTAAGCAGAGATTTTGGCCAACTGTGGACTGATGTTGTTTGGCTTGTGTATGAAATGACCAGATTTTTGTGGTGATTTAGGAATGGGACTCCTGCCACGAGGTGATCATTAGAACACAGAACAAAACCAGCCATAATGTTGTGTCCATGTGCTACTGGACAGAAACACAGTCAGTAATGCCAAACACATTTCATAAACAGTGGTTATAGGCAGTGTAGTCCAAGGTTTACAGGGTTATAATGGTGCTCTTTTTCAACACTGTTTTTATATATATATATAATTCATCATATCATTTTACAAATACATATTATTTTACACCACTGTATCGTTAAAGAAGGCAAAAAAAAATTTAGTTTCAGCCTATTTTTACGGGCTGCTTTTGATCCTTCATTGTTATTATTATTTTTTATGTTTTTCCCCATTTGTCATATCTTATTATGGCAGATGTTAGTTACTTGTTTGTTTTTAATAATAATTCCTATTCCTTTTTCTACATTGATAAGAGCATTACACTGAATTTCAATGACACAAAAATGTGCAAGTTAATTATTGCATTTATGTTATTAATCAGGATGAAATATTTTTATATAAATAAATATATATATATATATATATATATATATATATATATATATATATATATATATATATATATATATATATATATATATTTAAACGTCCTCTGTAGTGGACAAGAGTTTCACAGCGTTACTTAAAGAAAATTAAATAAATAAAAATGTCCACTGAACATATATCTGAAAAAGTCTGTTATATCTGTTTCTAACTAAGACAATTATTTAATGTAAAACGGTGAATGTGTTTACTTCCTGGGTCTCAGGCGTGTGTGTGTGTGTGTGTGTGTGTGTGTGTGTGTTTTCATTACAGATCAAAAGTGCTCCTCTACTGCTTCCAGCTTCTGCACAAAAATAACAGTTTCCACAACTAAAGTACAATTCAATTATCTATTTTAACAAAAGGTGTCAGGGAGGGTGGAACCAAAACAACAAACAAAAATGATTATTGAACAGAAAACTTATCTAAATAAAACTAAAGGAGCATCTTTAAAACTTCTTCAACAAAGAAACAAAGGAATCCAATTTTCTATTTACAATATTTATAAATGTCACACTGTCTGATCGATTACATGTGGTCGTCACACACAGCTGACTGGACACAGCGTTATTCTTTTTCTTTATAGAGGAGCTTCAGCCAATCACAATCAGAATCATTTTATTGTCATTGTCCCATTTGAGAACAACGAAATTTAAAATAGAGCAACTCTCGTTAAAAAGTGCAACATTCAGAAAAGAAAATAAATTAGTGTGGGAAGCATAGTTAAAAAACAACAACAAAAAACAATACAGAAAAAATAAAAACTGTACAGTACAAGATAAAAAATATAAATAGAATTTAAAAAATCTGTGTACACACACACACACACACACACACACACATATATATATATACACACACACAATCTGCCGCCTGAAAAACAGGAAATAAAACACAACCATACAATACATAACATATCACATAATATACAAAGTGACCAGGGTTTATAACAATATATAGTTTCATTAAGTTTCTTGCCACTCTGCACTGTGATCCTTCTTGTTTGTATGCTTGGTGCTGCTCATGGAACCTCTATTTCCCGAGGGATTTACCCGGGGGATCAATAAAGTTCTATCTAATCTACCCACTTCTAAATCCCCCTGATGTGCACCATTCGGTATTATCTATGAGCCAAATTACTATGACCCGCCCTCTAATTGGCCAGTACTCGCCCCCATCACTGATTTAACGTTAGCCACGAGGAGTCAGTACGTTTACATGCACTTAGAAATTTGAATTATTGAACTCATTCCAATTAAAGACTTAACTGGAATTTTCTTGAAGTCTGAATTTACATGCCAGCAACAGGAATTCAAATTATTGTTCCACTCCCAGATACTAGGTGGAGCTACATGCTCTTTTGTGTTAGCATGCTAATGTTATGAAAGGCTAATGTTAGAAAAGGCTAATGTTATGAAAGGCTAATATTATGAAAGGCTAATGTTAGGCTAATGTAAGAAAAGGCCAATGTTAGTAAAGGCAAATGTTATGAAAGGCTAATGTTAAAAAAGGCTAATGTTATGAAAGGCAAATGTTAGAAAAGGTAAATGTTAGAAAAGGCTAATGTTAGTAAAGGCTAATAATTTGAAAGGCTAATGTTAGGCTAATGTAAGAATAGGCCAATGTTAGTAAAGGTAAATGTTAGAAAAGGCTAATGTTAGAAAAGGCTAATATTATGAAAGGCTAATGTTAGGCTAATGTAAGAAAAGGCCAATGTTAGTATAGGTAAATGTTAGAAAAGGCTAATGTTAGAAAAGGCTAATATTATGAAAGGCTAATGTTAGGCTAATGTAAGAAAAGGCCAATGTTAGTAAAGGTAAATGTTAGTAAAGGCTAATGTTATGAAAGGTTAATGTTAGTAAAGGCTACGTTTCGTGCCGTTGCTTGTTGTGCACAAGGCTTTATTTCCACATGAACCAGTTTGATCCGCCATTTTTTCCAGTTTGTGCAGCAGCTACTGTGGCGCCGTCTTCTCTTGTAGATGCTAATGTTGACGCTACTTCAGGCTTAACACCACGTGGGTGACGCTAAAGTCCGTCTGTCGTCAGATGGACCGGCTTTTTCTGGGTCCCTTGTTCCTCTTGTTTTCTGTGAATGCAGTATGCAGCCAGTGGAGATGACAAACCACTGTCAAAGGCAGCATGTGTTGGTAAATCTGGGTGACCCATCAGATTCCAAAATGAACATGGAAAAGTGGTTTTCAGCGGAATGACACCTTTAATGTATTTGTTATTTCACCCTTGTCTTAAAAGTGTACTTGAATTTTTAATCAATGTGAATTATTCATTCATTCATTCATTATCTGAACCCGCTTTATCCACACTTGGGTCACGGGGGTCAAATCCAGCTACAATGGGCAAAGGCAGGATACACCCTGTATGAGACGCCAGTTCATCGCAAGGCTGAACATATATAGACAAACAATCACTCTCACATTCACACCTATGGGTAATTTAGATTAACCATAGTGCCCAACCAGTGCCCGGCGAAAACCCACGCGGACACGGGGAGGACATGCAAACTCCACACAGAAAGGTCTGGTGTGGGATTCGAACCAGGGTCCTTCTTGCTGTGAGGCACGAGTGCTAACCACTGCACCACCATGCCGTCCTTATTATTATTATTATTAGTAGTAGTAGTAGTAGTAGTAGTAATAGTAGTAGTAGTAGTAGTAGTAGTAGTAGTAGTAGTAGTAGTAGTAGTAGTAATAGTAGTAGTAGTAGTAGTAGTAGTAGTAGTAGTATTATTATTATTATTATTATTATTAGTAGTAGTAGTAGTAGTAGTAGTAGTAGTAGTAGTGATAGTATTATTATTATTATTATTATTATTATGACTTTTGTCTAGTTTTGTAACTTTAATTTACTGTTGTGTTGACTATGTAAAAAACTAATTCCCTCGTCTCGTTCTTCCCAAAACCTTTCACTTTAAATCAGTGAAATGAGCAGAACCTCTGAACATGGCAGTAGATGGTTTATAGGTGACGGACTTGTCTTTTTGGCTGGTTTTAAAATATGTAAACAGCAGCACCTGGAAGTTGTGGATAGCTTTATCTCCCTCCTTTTTATCTGACTGGTGAAGAAATGAAAATGATTACGTGTTTTTACCCAAGGCTCTTTTCAGTCATCCTGCATTTCCGCTCCTCAACCTTGATCATAGACAACATGTTTTTCTTCAGTGGGTGACGGCTGAGGGGGAGGATTGTACCTACGAAAAAGGTACTGAAGTAACAAACGCCGCAGTGTCAAGAGCATTCACAAAACATAAGTTGGTGCAAGACACATGTTTTCAGAGGAAAAACATTCTGCCTGAGGCGCCGTTTTTTTTTTGTTCCGAGATTTGATTGGACTGACAGCCAAATCCTAGTTAATAATAAATAAAAGAAAAATCACAAGAAAAATACAAAAATGCAAAAGTTGGAAGTGACCCTGTACCGCACAGGTGCTAAAAAAAAAAAAAAAGCGTCCCGGGGGCTAAATCTAGCCCACCAAAGGGTCCAGTCTGGCCTTTTGGATGAAATTTTTGAAATGTAAAAATGACACGAATATATGAATGATTTTAGTTAAGGTTCCACATTCACACCCATTCACTGTCATAACAAGACAGTTGCCCTGTTTACATGACTTTTTATTCCTGTTTAATTCAGAAAAAAAGTTTAATTCTTCTTTCAGGTGAATCATGTAAACACTTTAAAAATTTAATAGGAACTCACTTTGGGTTAGTGCCCATTTCCAGAAATTATTTTAAGAAGATTCACCCAGAACTTTTTGCGCCAATCCTGCTGACAGACAAACCAAAGTGAAATTAATACATATATGCGGAGGTAATAACTGATAAATACTCTTCAGTTAATTTTTTTATCTCCGTAAATGTCAATATTTTCATTAAATGTCACTTAAACCAAGTATAATTTTGCAAAAAAACAAATTGTATAACAAATATCAACAACCTGAAATGTCTCGAGAAGTAAAATTTTAATTATTCCACCTATTACTAAATATTTTGTGCATTTATGAGCTATGGTATACATATATAAATGATAAACTAAAGCCTAATAATGTAAAAAAAAAAATCAGTTTCTTCATGATATTCACATTGTTTAAAGATGTAAACATTTCCATTATGTAAATTAACCTTTTTTTTTTTTGCTTTAAAACATGGAGAATAATTTGGGTTTATTTTATTATTTACATATTTTTCTGTTTTTATTTTCATAGTTGGGCTTCACTTCTGATTAAATTTAGCTGAATGTGGTCCATGAGCTAAAATGGGTTTGACACCCCTGCTGTGTCACTTCTGTTTGTAGAGGTGAGAAAATTAGGCTATTTTTGAGTTGTTCACCAGTTTGGCTTGTGTTGAACTAATGCTGGCAGGACGGACCAACACATGCATCTGATTGGCTGCCATGACTTCCATGTGGCGTCATAGAAACGTATTCCTGCCTCATCTCTTGGGCAAGCACGGGTCCAACACCACAGAGGATGCCAAAAAAAACTGGGACAATGAGACAGAGGATGCATGTCTGAAAGAAGACATAAACTGTCCAAGTAACTGAGTAGAAGTACTTCATTACTCTACTACAGTAGGGTTTGTTTTTTTGGGGGGGGGGGGGGTTACGTATCTTTACTTTACAGGAGTATTTTTTTTCCTCCCTACATTTGTTCATAAATATGTATACTTTATACTCCTTATGTTTGTATAAATATATGTACTTTATACTCCTTATGTTTGTATAAATATATGTACTTTATACTCCTTATATTTATATAAATATATGTACTTTATACTCCTTACATTTATAGAAATATCTGTACTTTATACTCCTTATATTTATATAAATATCTGTACTTTATACTCCTTATATTTATATAAATATCTGTACTTTATACTCCTTATATTTATAGAAATATCTGTACTTTATACTCCTTATATTTATATAAATATCTGTACTTTATACTCCTTATATTTATATAAATATATGTACTTTATACTCCTTATATTTATATAAATATATGTACTTTATACTCCTTATATTTATATAAATATATGTACTTTATACTCCTTATATTTATATAAATATATGTACTTTATACTCCTTATATTTATATAAATATATGTACTTTATACTCCTTATATTTATATAAATATCTGCACTTTATACTCCTTATATTTATATAAATATATGTACTTTATACTTCTTATATTTATATAAATATATGTACTTTATACTCCTTACTTTTATATAAATATCTGTACTTTATACTCCTTATATTTATATAAATATATGTACTTTATACTCCTTATATTTATATAAATATATGTACTTTATACTCCTTATATTTATATAAATATCTGCACTTTATACTCCTTATATTTATATAAATATATGTACTTTATACTTCTTATATTTATATAAATATATGTACTTTATACTCCTTACTTTTATATAAATATCTGTACTTTATACTCCTTATATTTATATAAATATATGTACTTTATACTCCTTATATTTATATAAATATATGTACTTTATACTCCTTACTTTTATATAAATATCTGTACTTTATACTCTTTACATTCTCAGAATAGACTCATTACTTTTTCAAACTAAACAGATGTGACAGTAGAAAGATAAGTCACTTCAGAGGAAAAATCAGTGGAGGACAGAAATTGGGACTTTAGAGACTAGAACTAGGACTTATATCTCATAATTGTTAGTTTTTTCTCATAATGGTCACTATTTATCTCAGGATTTTGACTTTATTTAATAGTTTTGAGTCTTCATCTCATAATTACACATTGCTCATCTGATATTTATGATTTTTCTCACCCATATTTTTGACTTTTTAATATCATAATTTTGACTTTTTATCGAATAATTATGCATTTTTAATCTCATATTTATTTTTTTTCTCATAATGACTTTTTATCTCCATTTTTTTCTCTATTTTTCCTGACTTTTCTGTCCACATCCACTAAACTGAGTAACTGTGACCTGATCAAATGCATTATCTACACATTAACTGACTTTTAAAGACTTTATTTTTGGATACTTTTATGATATTGTTTAATTCAGTAATTGTTTATTTCATGGCAAAAAAAAAAAAAATACAGTTTTACTTTATTACAATTGAAAACCTTTTTGACTTTTACTTCAGTAAAGAGATTGAATCAGTACTTCTACTTTTACACACCAGTAGCTGTACTTGTACTGCAGTACTTTTTACCAGTACTCTGCTCACATCTCCACCACAGACAAACGTACCACTCATACCACTCACATATGGTCTGTGTTATCTTTATATATATTTGACTTTTGGGTGTTTTAACTTTTCCATCCACTGTCTTTGCTGTTGCGTGCGTTGACTTCAGCAGAGACAGTGTGAGCGCTGATGATGAATGTTGATGTATGTTGGAGAGAATAGCGGCTGACAGCCAAAGTGGCCCTTGTGCCAGATGACTCAGGGAAGCCGCCAGTCTCTTCCCAAATGATGACATTTGATTTTGTCTGCACATTTGTCCTTCTCTATGGCAGGTGCACGACACACAATCAATAGCTCTGTCTTCTTCTCACTTTCTCACCGTCGTCATCTCCCTCATCCTCTTTTTTTTTTCTTCCCATCATGTTTGTCTGTGCTTTGTTTTTTTTCCTCCTTCAATTTCCCCAATTCCTTTAAGTTGTTTTTACCCCCCCCCCCTTCCCCTCCTTCCACTACACCCAAAAGGGGAAGCAAAGGGTGTATGGGGCCATTTTGCTACCATTAATTAACCTGTGGCATTAAAAAAATTATTTGGCATTGTAACAGAAATGAAATGTTGAATGGAAAGATAAAATACAGACATTGAAAAAACACAGTATTTTTGTATTATTATCTATTTTACAATGACAATCTCTGGATTTTTTTCTTTCATGCTTCTCTTTTTTTTATTTATTTACTTTTATTATTTATTTATTTATTTTTTGTCTCCATTTGTACTCATTGTTTAACACCACAGAGGTTGAGTCAACATTGTATGAGATCAATGCATATTTTAGTCTTACAGCCAAATATTTTAATATTTAGTGCATGTATGTGACCATCATCGGTCCTCCCTGAAAGCTGAGCAGACATCCTTTATTAAAACTCTCTATTATAAACCAGGGAGGGCAGTGCTACACCTCAGTGATGTGTGGGGGAAACAAAGACTGGACAAGACGAACGGGGATAGAAATTAACAGATGGTACTATTGCAGTTAAAGATTGTAAAGTGGTGTGTAATTCCCAACTACTAACTGTCCATCAATAAAAATAAATAAATAAATAAATTGAAAAAAGAGGTGAAAACCAAACTTTCACGCTTCTCAAGTTTTCTTTCAGTTTTTGAGTACAGTGTTAGATGGACCTGTTAGTAGACTAAGCTTTGCTGTTAAACACAGCTTCATTTACATTTCTAATGAGATAATAGACTTTTTTTTTTTTTTTAAAGAATGCAAGGAAATCGTGAATCGTAAAAATACCAGCAGCCAAAAATATAAAGCATTAAGATGTGAAATGTTAGCGAGGGGGCGGGGCTTGTTGTTGCTGCCAATGCTCGTCTCTCATTGGTTCCTCTCTTTTGGTCTCCTGCTCCCTCTCGTCTCCTTCTCACATCCTCTCGCTCTGTCATCCTTGACTCTTCGTGGCACATATATCTGCCGATAACTAATGATAATGGACTTTGCTCCCTGATGTGGGAATTCTGCAATCAGCCGCTCTGCGTGACACATTCGTTGATGGCCTTAATTTTCTCAGACTTGAATGCCCCTCAAGATCATCAACAGTCAAAGACGGAGCGCACAAATAAGCACCGCTAACAAAGACAAAGGGATTAATGCTGCCAGTGATAGTGTTCTATGTTAATGTGCTGCTGATTCACACACACAAACGACAGATACTGAACTGGGTATGTGTCCAGGTCATGACCTTCACTACAGCTCATCTGTGGCAAAATAAAATAAAATAAAACTGTTAAAAACAGAAAAATGTTAAGATGCGTTCAATGATATGCTATAAAAACCTACACACATGTTAAAATGTACTTAGAAAAATGTTAAAAATACAGAAAAATGTTCAAATGTGTTAAAAAAAATATGCTAAAAACATACAGATGTTTGAATGTATTTTTTAAAAATATATATTTAAAGTTGTTTTAAAAATATGTTTAAGAAATTGATAAATTAAAAAAATAAAAATATATGGTTTTATAAAATAAATGTAAATATAAAATTAAAAAAGTGTTTCCCAATGTTATATATTTTTTAAACATACAGTTGATTAAATCATTGTAAATTGACTGAACGTGTTCAGGCATGTTCTGTGTTCAGGGTTCGGGTTAGGGTTAGGGTTAGGGTTAGGGTTAGATGAAGGAACCACAGGAAAAATAGATGATTTTTATTATAAAATTGTAAAAGGTTCAGGTTTTGACCTGATCATCACAGGATTTAACTCTTTGGGTCAAACTGTTGGATCCAACTTCCATCCCTGGAGCCTCAGTGCTCCTCTGTGGTGCTCCTCTGTGGTGCTCCTCGGACACGCTCCTCTGTGGTGCTCCTCTGTGGCACTCCTCTGTGTTGCTCCTCAGCGATGCTCCTCAGCGCTGCTCCTCAGCAGTGCTCCTCGGCACTGCTCCTCAGTACTCCTCAGCTGGACAGACTTGTCTCTTCTTCCTCTTTCACAGTTTGAGTCTAATTAATCCTGTCGCTGTCGTTTTGGAAAATGTCTGCGTCGTCATGTTCAGATCTGGTCATTCAGTAGATTCAGGTCAGCTGACCTCCTTTAACACACACACACACACACACACACACACACACACACACACACACACACACACACACACACATTTACTCAACCTCAGCTCCTTCTACTTTTTTTGATGGTTTTGTTCATTTGTTGTTTATTATTTCCACCAACGAGGTTATGTTTTTACCAGTGTTTGTTTATTTGTTTATTTGTTTTTTACAACATTACATGAAAATGAATAAATGAATTTTGATGAAATCTTCAGTGTATGGTGGTAATGTGGAGATAAACAGATGTTTAGACTTTGGTGGAGGTCTGAGTGCTTTTCCAGTTTTTCCAGTTTTGTTTATTTTTGTTCATTTTAACTATTTCATACAGGAAATATTTATCATATTTAATTCTCTTTCTCCTCATAATCCCGTCCATATTGACTAAATGAAGACAAATACACTCTGGTTTGCATCAATTATATGTAAAAGCGTGAAAACAGAGGAGTTTATGTCCATGAATTCAACACTGAACCGTAACTATCTGAATAATGAACCATTTCACCTGCATTTTATCCACTGACCTAATTAAGTAAAGTGTTGTATAAATTAATTCTACTGTTTAACACAAGAAGCAGCTTCTTTTGCTGTAGATAAAATGAAAAGACCTTGTGTAAGCACCGTTGTATTTAGCTTTAATTATATTTGCTGGTGCACAGTTCAATGACTGCTCTTCACATGGAAATGCCAAGTGGAAATAAGTAAGATAGCTTTTTTAATTGTATTTATTTTTCCCACTGATGCTTTAAAATGGACCTTTACAGTAAAATATTAACTGGGCCTCATAGTTATTTGCAGAAATTAAAATGTTTTCTTATCTAAGAATGAAATATTTTCCATACTCTTCAACCCTTTAGGCCGTCACATGTTTCCCCTGAGCTGTTCGTTAGATTCCACCTGCATACATTATGTTTCTAACATGATTTTAATTACATTTACATAATGTTAATAACGCCTTATTTTGATCACAACCTTTTTCCAAATAAAATAGTGATTTTTGAACTGTAAAGGTCATTTCAGTCCATACCTGACAAATGCAGACAAATAAACAAAATAAAACTATTAAACTATTAGATGATGGAGAAGAAAATGTGAATTTCTTTGTGTTTTTCCGTGTTAAATAAACAGTAAAAGTGAGTATTTTAGTCCAAATAACCAGGAGTTTTGTTCCTTTTTTTGTAGTTTATTCATTTTGTTGAATTTCTTCATGCATTTTTAAAAATTTTGTTGATGGTTTTGTTCATTTTTGTTGATTTTGTTAATGGTTTGGTTCATTTTTGGACTATTTTATTCAGGAAATATTCATCGTTTTTACTTAGTCATATTTAATTATCTTACGTTCTCATCTTTTCTTATGTATTTTACTCACTTTGTTAAAGTTTTTATGCAATTTTGTTGATGGTTTTTGTTAATTTTTGTTCATTTTGTTCGATGGTTTTGTATATTTTTTACGTCCGCCAAAGAGGTATTAAATCCGGGTCCATTTCTTTGTTTGTCCGTCAGCAGGATTACGCAAAAAGTTCAGAACGGATTTTGATGAAACCTTCAGGAATGATAGATAAGGGTTCAAGGAATAACCTATTAGATTTGGAGCAATGAAGGTCAAAGGTCAAGGTCACACTAAAGGTCAACAACACAACAGTGGTAATACCAATACCTCAGGATTCAGACAAGATTGAATTTTGTTCATTTTTGTACATTTTTGTTAATTTTCTTGATAATTTTGTTCATTTTTGTTGGTTTTATTAATTTTGTTGATGGTTTCGTTCATTTTTGTTCAATTTGTTGATAGTTTTGTTCATTTTTGTAAATTTTCTTGATCATTTTGTACATATTTTTGTTCATTTTGTTCGTGGTTTTGTTCATATTTATTAATTTTTGTTGGTTTTATTAATTTCATTGATGGTTTTGTTCATTTTGTTAATGTTTTTGTGCATTTTTTGACTATTTTATTCAGGAAATATATATCATATTTAATTCTCTTACGTTCTTCTCATAATCCAGTCCATACCTACCAAATGCAGACAAATAAACTATTAAACTATTAAATGACGGAGAAGAAATTGGTGGTTTTGTCATTTTCTTGATAGTTTTATACATATTTTTGTTCATTTTGTTGGTTTCATTCATTTTTGTTTGTTTTGTTGGTGGTTTTGTTAATTTTGTTGTTGGTTTCATTCATTTTTGTTCATTTTGTTGATGGTTTTGTTCATTTTTGTACATTTTCTTGATAGTTTTGTACATATTTTTGTTCATTTTTGTACTTTTCCTTGATAATTTTGTACCTATTTTTGTTTATTTTGTTGGTGGTTTTGTTCATTTTGTTTACTATTTGGTTATATAAACGGTCTTTTAGTCCAAACTCCTGGGTATTTCCGTTATAAATAGCTCTTTTTTTTTATCTGTACTCCAAACAGTGGAAGTACAGCTGCCGTTTTCATTTGCAGAGATCATTTTTCAGGCATTTTAGGCTAAATAACCTCAGAATACTAAAGGGTTAAACCACGTCACACTGGGATGAGAAGATAAAGAGTGAGAGAGCTGAAGGTTATGGATGAATCAAATCTCTCGCTCTCTTCTACACTTGATTTCAGTTCTGTATCCATTGGAAACAGCCGCTCTCCACTGGGCTCCGATAATAGCATGTGCACTTTACTGATATCTTCAACAGAATCTGTGCTACGCCCTTTTTAACACCGACTCATTCTAGAAGCTTCAGAATGTGATTTTATAAAAAAAAAAAAAAAAAAAAACCTCAAGGTTGTTGTGAATCCATGGGCTTTGATAAAACAGATCCATTTGTAAGTGTCGACAAATCCACCTCAGTTTGAATCACTGACTGTTGGAACAGAATGTCACAAATCACAACAGGAAGAACTAAAGCAGAAAAGATACGACTTAGTTCAACTCCTTTATTTAGTTATTTTCATTTCATGTCTTGTCTGACATCCTTTCACCCTTTAATCCATTGGTTCTTAAATCTGATCCTTGTGGTCCAGTGTTTTATATATGTTCCTCTTCTTTTGTTTTTAAATAAAATAAAACAATTCTAATTAAATAAATTAATAAAACAATTTAAAATTTAACAAATAAAACAACTTCAAAATGTTTTAAACATAATAAGAAATAATAAAAAATACATTTACTTTAAAAAAATATATCTTCCTTTTTTCTCCACAAAAACATCTAAATAAATAAATAAATAATTTTTTTCTAAATTTAAAAGTAAAAAATAATAATTAATAAATACAAAAAGACAAATACATAAATAGATATAGAAATAAATAAGAAATAAATAAATACATGAGGAAAAATAAATAAATATAAACAAATAAAGTAAAATAAATAAATATACACAAAAAGATAAATACAAAAAGACAAATAGATTTAAATAATAAATACATAAAAATAAATGTAAAATTCTATAATTAACTTTCATAAATTAAAAAACATATACAGATAAATAAAAATAATACATGAATTAATTAATTAAATAAAGAATAAAAAATAAATGCATAAATACGAAAAGACAAATACATAAAAAATTATAAATAAATAAGAAATAAAAATAAATAAATATATAAATCAACAAATAAAGATAAATAAATAAATAAATGCACACAAAATATATATAAATAAATATATGAGTGATGTAACTATTTCACACACGTACGTTGTGATGTCGATGCTCAAACTATATATTTGAATTTCTCTTCCCGTCATGTAAACTCAGACTTATGGGAAACTCCAGTTAAGTCCTTAATCATCCTTAAAAGTCAATCATTGTCATTTCTAAGTGCAGTTAAATGTTGTGAATGTTGGAGCCTTTTTAAAAACAGAAAAACCATGTACAGGAGCAGAATGAAGACACACATGTCCTAGTGTTGGAAACAGTTCATGGTGTCTTCAGCAGGACTTTTTGTCTTCCAGACCTCTACCTCCTCGTCTCCTACAGGACGTCCATATCACTGAACTCAAATCTCAATCAACCCGACCGGCTTCCTGGAAACACCTGGGGACACGAGGCCCAGTTCCCTCCACACTTTACTGCATTTTTATTTGATCTATATCGCTTCTTATTAAATATGTTTCAATGACTGGCATCGCACAGGAACCGTCCTCTGGTGTCTTCGTCTTCTTCGTCTAGAAAGACATCTGCTGAATGTCAAGTGTTTTTGTTTTTTTACAGTAATTTAAGTTCAACAGGAGTCTGTTGTTGCTGTCGATGATAATGACAACAGGCTCAACATGAAATTAAATGTCAAAATTTACAGATAGATAGATAGATAGATAGATAGATAGATAGATAGATAGATAGATAGATAGATAGATAAGTAGGTAGGTAGGTAGATTTATTTTCCTTGTATATATTATACTATATATAATATTATACTATAATAACTACATAAGTACGGCACCCATTAAAATAAAGTGTAGACTGTTCATTTGGATTTAAATTGACACCAAAACATGTCATTGGCAGTGAATGATCATCAATTAATCCATCATCATGATTAATGATCTGAACACAAACTACATTCATACAATAGAAAACAGATTTTATTAACTCAATTAATCGTGACCGCCCTAATATATATATATATATATATATATATATATATCCCTTAAACCCTAAATATACAGAGGTGTTCAATCTTGGCCCATAAGAGCTTCTATCCTGCATGTTTTGGACGTATCCCAACACACCTGATTCAAATGATAAAGCTCTCATCAAAGCTCTGCAGAAGTCTGATAATGACCGTCGGGTGTGTTGGAAGAGGGATACATCTAAAACATGCAGGATAGTACCTCTACAGTATTAAATATATAACTGACTGACTATTGTGTAAGTGGGATATTAACCATGTCTATTTAAATGAACATTTACACAGTAATGCTAACAAACTCTAACGCTACATGTGTGAGTGTGAAACAGCAGGAGCATCTGTTTTTAAAAAAAAAAAAAAAAAAGGCTGGTGTTTGTGAAGTTACTGGTTTCCTTAAATTCTCCAAATTGCTAAAATGTCATTTATTTAGTGTGTGCTTTGACTTGCAGGTATGTTATGATTAATTCTCAGAATGTTCTAATCTTTTCCAACACCGTCAAGGCTTTAGCATTTTTGCCTGGCGGTCAGGAGCGTTCCCAGAAGAGCCAGGGGAAGAAGGAGACAAACTGAGGCGTGGTATGGAATGGTAATGTGCCATTTGCTCCAATAATGTTGCCTCCGCTCGCAATCCATCAGCAACACTTAGCGAGAATGTCTTGTAAAAGCACACTTCAAAGTCAAGTAAAAAAAAAATGACGAAAATAAATCCTCAAATAAGCGAATAAATTCTTTTGTGAAGTTTGGGGTGGAACGCCGCCTGCCGTGTGGTTTTTGTGTAAATATGTGTGCGCTCGGGGGCGGCTGTGGCTGCACACGCACGCTAACACACACTCGCCGTCGTCTCACACACACACACACACACACACACAGTCGCATTAGATTCTATGGTTAAACTAATCCTGTTACAGTGTCAGGAAATTTGTATGCATTTGTTGCAGCGTAACCTTGATTTTTCTGAGAAAAGAATCAGCCTGGTTATGAAATCATTGCTTTTTTATTTTTTATTTTAGCTTTCCCTCTTTTTTTTTTCTCCTTCTTTTGTTCCTTTTATTTTATCTACAATTGTCATGCGGTTCTTGGTCCATGAACATCCTTATCAAAGTCTGTCCAGAGCTCCACCTCTTCACCCTCCAAAGGCCTGAAGCAGCTTCCAGCGGTCGACTGCACATGTGCAAACGCCTTCGTACTGTACACACGCATAAACACCAGCAGTTCCCATGGCTTTATGTTTGAAAGCTGCGGGTTAGAGTTAAGGTGCTGTCAACATTTTATGGTCTGAGCTTTGGTCCCACTTATCCCCTATAACCCGTCCCTTTTCTTTCACACTCTGAAAAGAGACACACAAAAAGTGTCACGAGGCGACGACTGAGATTCAAATTACACTATTTACCAGTGCAAGGCTTTTATTATTTCACTGATAAAACTGACACTTTGCTTCTGAGACTTTTTCAAAGCAACACAGGGAGGTGCGGGGGTGGAGCTAGAGGACAGGCAGGGTGAGGCTTGAGGACAGAAGGGGGTGGGGCTTGAGGTTTGGCAGGGGCAGGGCTTGAAATCTTGCAAAGGCGGGGTTAGACGAAAGGCAATCTCGGCAGTTGCTTGTAGTCCCGCCCACTAGGGGAGCTCTAGAGCTCTGTGTGTGTCATAGGTAGGTTGCAGTCATGTGACTATGACAACAAGGGGTGTCTTTATGTCACATATGTTCACGTCATGTACACTTCCACAATATATTCATACGCTGAGCAGGTAAAACAACAAACATGTCGGACAAACTCTATCCCACAGATCTTCCAACTGCACTACCATTAGCATTAGCATTAGCACTAACAGCTCTAGTAAATGTGCAGGAGTCACTTCAGCTAGTAGACAGAAATTACACGTATACTGTAGCCCAACAGAGACAGGTGGACAATTACATACATGAAAAACAGAAAAGGACACAGCCGGCCTGGCATGACCATCCAATCGGATTTTGCTACTGTTGCATCTTTGTATAAACAAGGATTTCCTCCTGAATACGATCATCTAACCGCGGATGAAAAATAAATGTAGCTTTAAACTTCAAGGATCATACATTTATACAAAACATTTATATCTTGTAATTTTCCCATCACAGTATATATACTAGCATGAGCTGAATATATCATTGACTGCCTAAGACGTTTGGTGTCAAAGGACTTAAATTTTGATTAGATATCAGGGTTCAAAGTTACCTCTACCAAACGGTTGAGCTGACCAACAAGGGGTTAAGTACAGTAATGAAGTCATTTTACTTAGTTACTTCCACTTCTGCAGTTGAAACCTGTCCTGCTCCTGTTTTGTCCTCATCGTTCATCTTCTTCTTGCACATGATTTGCTTCTTCTGAACAAATGAAGAATTGAATCCAACTGGAGGATGTGAAGGAGAGAAAAGACAAGTCCACGTCAGACTGTTGGTGCGCACCACTTTGACTTATGTCACATACCGTACGTGCAAAGGTATGTTTATTAATGACTTCACCAGCTGCATTTCCATCCTTGGAAATCCGCAAAATGTAAATATCATTATAAAACAACACCTGAATTAAAAAAAATAACTTAAATATCGATAAAAAAGTTTTCACGCTTTCATGAGGTGGTTTTTCAGATGTTTTGATATTCTAATTTATCGCAAAAGTGCAATGGAAAGACTTTTTCTGCAATTATATGTCACAGGATGTGACGTACATGGTCACATGATCACTTCTCTCAGAGTGAAAATGGCAGCCGCAGTCGCTGTAACCATAACAACCATTGGCTGATCAGTGGTGATTCCTACACTAGGAACAGTGTTTAGTTTCATTATCTGTTAGTTTTTGAATTTAAGTTGTTGTTTTTTTGACAGATAAATCTATTCTCTGTTCTGTAAAGTGTCGAGTGTAGCACCGTGTAAAAAGCACTACATATATTTATAATTTGTTAAGTACTGATCATATTTACACTTAATATTTCGACCTGACAATGTAGGAACCACATGTAAAGACCCTTATAACCTTAACCAGCTGGTTTGTTTGACATGTTAATGTATTTAAAGAGTTCGCCAGAGAGTTTTACCGATGAGATAATTAGCCAATTCATTTGTGCTAATGCTATTGCATGCTAATTCGCAGTTGTCATTTAAACGCATCTAAAGCATATTTCTACTTAATATTTTGACCTGACAATGTAGGGACCACATGTACAGACCTTTATAACCTTAGCCAGCTGGTTGGTTTGACATGTTAGTGCCTTTAAAGAGTTCAGCAGGGACTTTTATTGACTAGAAAATTAGCCGATTCATTCACTCTAACACTATCAGGGCGATGGTCAGTCTGAAGCTCCGAATGTGACAGCAGTGAAACCTCCTGGGATAATATTTCACAAAACCTACGACACTCCTGCCTAGAACAACTATTAATGGAAACACGTTTAAAGCACAAATATACTTTTTTCGAAATTTTAGGAATATCGATATTGTTTTGTGAAAATCTGTCATGGAAACACAGCTACTGTCAGTTACAGGTCTTTAATATTTTGCTTATTTTGATCTGGAAGAGACGACAGGGGAAATAAATTTAAATATTTATTGCATTCCATGAACGGGGATAAGAGGAAGTGTAAGAAATAAACATGATTCTGCTCCATAAATGTACAATCCAGTTAGCGCTCGAAGTGCAGTGTCAGCTTGTCTAGTCGTCTTTTAGCAGGAAAATACTTGACATGTGTCACTCAGCTCTGTCACCCGTAGCAACAGGCCTTTGATCCCATTCACCCTGCAGCCCGATGACTGACAGCTCACATCTGGGACAAGGCATGACAAACACAGGGACATAATAACATGTAGGAAACACCAAAAGAAAAGAAAAATAATAGAAATAAAATAATAATAAAAAAAAAACAATAAAAAAGTTTTTTTTTTTTTTTTTTAAAGAAAACACTTAAACACAACGCAGCATTATTTTAGTGTCATTCAATAATATGATCAGTGGCAGACGTGGAAGTGGACGTCATTACTGTACTTAAGTAGGTTTTTTAGGTGTCTGTGCTTTACTGGAGTATTTATTTTTCTGTATACTTTTGACTTTTCCTCCACATTTGTTCATAAATATCTGTACTTTATACTCCTTACATTTAAATAAATATCTGTACATTATACTGCTTACATTTATAGAAGTATATATATATACTTTATACTCCTTACATTTATATAAATATCTGTACTTTATACTCCTTACATTTATATAAATATATGTACTTTATACTCCTTACATTTATATAAATATTTGTACTTTATACTCCTTACATTTCAATAAATATCTGTACTTTATACTCCTTACATTCTCAGAATAGACTTGTTACTTTTCAAACTAAACAGATGTAACAGTAGAAAAATAATTCACTTTAGAGGGAAAATCAGTGGAGGAGAGAAACTGGGACTTTATAGAATTAGGGGGTACCATACAGTGTGTGGTACATTTATGATGTGGCACATGACATGGGCGGTGGGAGGTCAAATTATGTCCCCAACAATATCAACATCATTATTGCGCCCTTGCTACTGGACACATGAAGACCTCAGGACACTTCAGCTTGTCTTTAGGGACCCTCTACATAAATGTGATGATGTTTAGAACTTTAGAAGTGGTCTAAAAATAACGTTTCATGTCAGTGAAAAAACAAGACTTAATAACTAACTACTTTTATATATATATATATATATATATATATATATATATATATATATATATATATATATATATATATATATATATATATACAGTTTTGCTCAAAATGGCACAATTGAAAGTTCTTAATGTAAATCTAAATGGTCCTAATCATCTAAGAATTAACTAAACTTATTTTTTACTTTCCCTTTAAGTCTGTTTGTCCTGGCTCTGATGCACCTGTAGCATCTGAAGGGAGATATATACTGAGTATATATGGTATATATATATATATATATATATATATATATATATATATATATATATATATATATATATATATATATATATATATATATATATATATATATATATATATATATATATATATATATATATGTATGTATGTATGTATGTATGTATGTATGTATGTATATATGTATGAATGTGCATTTACATACGTATGGACTTGGAAAATTATTGTTGTATTTAATTTGAATATGTGTTATGTGTGTGTGTGTGTGTGTATTTTTTTTTTCATTTTTTCTTAATTTTTCATTGTCTTTATTTTTAAATGTTTTGTTTTGACATTCATATTCGAAATAAATACATATAAATATTATATGAAATAAATATAAATACATTTTAAAAATAGAAGGTAATCCAATAATAGCAATAACGTAAAAAAAAAAAAAAAAAGATACAGTATGATATTATTATTTCCAGCTGAAGTTGATGAAATAATCGTCCATAGATGAAGACATGACTGTTGTTCCTTAGCGTAGCAATAAACAGAAGGAAAAAGACAAGGTTGCATTGAAAGCACAGTATGAGAGTTTGGCTGTTACATAAAAGGATGTGTAGTCAGCCTTCTGCGTGTCCTCTGGCTGCACCCACTGACCTTTACGGGACTCCTTGGTGGAAAAATAGGTCTGTGAAATATCAACTGGAAGTTGACCAGCAGAATTTTGAAGCACCCCGTCGCCACGATGTGAAAAAGGACTTGATGAAACGATAACGTGTGCCAGCAGCGTCTTCCTCCTGCGGTAGATTTGACTCAAACAAAGACAGAGGAAGAAGGATGATTAAAGTGATAATACAGAAGTGTCAAACTTAGCTAAAGCTACGCCCGCACGAGTACGATACAGGTTTAGTTATGAAACTGTGTCGAAAAGATATCACCTAAAAATGTAACTGTTTCACTAAAAATGCTTTCTTAGTGCATTTCAGACATCGTAAGTTCCAAAAACTCATTTCAGGGACATGCTTATTGACCCTTCCAAACCCCCCACCTCCAAATTTCCGAATTATTGAACGACAACGTGTAATTCATGAGTAAAAATTTGCAAGAAAATCAATGAAGTGAAATAAATTAAATATACGAGGTGTGTTTTGTGTGCCCAGACCAGGCCGATAAATTAAAAACCTATTGGAGTCCAGAGGTCACATGACCCACATGACCCACACACTATTGAACAAAAACGTGTAATTTGAGTAAGCATTTGCTAGTGTAACGGAGTAAAAGTGGTATGATTCCTCTTGCCATCCCAAAAAAAAAGCACATACATCCAGTTTAGTCATCTCTGAGGGTCTTTGAATGCAGCAGCCCTGCTTGTTGGGGTCATACAACCCGGAGGATAGTAACAGTAGCACCTGGCCGTCCTCTGGGTATGTATGACTCCAACGAGCTCCGCTGTTTGCGAAAAGAAATTGCAGAATTATACTAAAGTTTTTCTTGTTAAATGTGTATTTTAATTCATAATTGCTATCAATTCGGTTTCATAATAATTAGGACTGTTTTGGGTTTTTTATTTCTTAACCAAATTGACTTATTTTCTTAGTTTGTTAGCTTACTGGTTTTCCCTCCATTTTATTTTAGACGTGTGTGTGTGTGTGTATGTGCTGCACTGATACAACAAAGACAGACGCATATTTTTGTACACCAGGTACGGTTCTGTTTTGTATATGTATATATATATATATATATATATATATATATATATATTTTTTTTTTTTTTTTTAAGATAATAGTAGCACCTGGCCGTCCTCTGGACGTGTGTGTGTGTGTGTATGTGCTGCACTGATACAACATAGACGGACGCATATTTTTGTATACCAGGTTCCGCACAACAAATAAAGTGTCTGTGATTAAACAACACAACGCAACAATACGATCGCTATACTAGTTAAATCAAGACGTATTAATTATTCATTTATTTATGTTTTGATTCATTCATTTGTGTATTTATTTATACATTTGAGATGAATATACAATTGATTTAATGGAGAAACGTTTTGTTTTGTTTTGTTTTTGTATTGTTGCCGGTCGATTTATTTTGTGACGGTCCCTAAACTCCCCATCAGCAAGGAAGTCTGTGTCCGTTCCTGAAGCCTCTCCAGTAGGGTAAGGCTGAGCGAACAGCCGCTGATGCTTGTGGAGAAGCTGCACATCTGTCAAATATCAAACTGAAGCAGCTCACTGGGCGTTCGTTTGATCGGAGAGTCGGTGGAGAGGTGCCTTTGTGTAAAAAAAAAAAAAATCCCTCACATAGTCCAAAATCTGGAATATTTTATCTGACTCGTGGGCATCAGTGAGCCACTATTGAAATCAGGGAGACTCCTGGAACTTCTGGGAGACTTAGGATGTCTGGTGTATTTTTGTGTGAGACATTTGGAGAAATTCAACTAAAAAAAAATAAAAAAATCCAGCGAGAAAATAGTTGACCGACATAGTGTGTTCTAATCATAATTAATAAAAAATTTTAATAATTTAACAGCTTGAATTAAAAGATGAAAATATATAATATAACATGGAAAGAATGGAGACTTTCGTTTTTTTTTCCTCCTCTTTCTTCATTTCATAGTGAATAGCCTCCAGCGCTGACATCCATTAGCGTCACTACTGTGTTTGAGAGCACACCAAAGTGATTTTCCCCTTCAACTAAAAAGCCCAGAATAGGAAAAGCCTGCACTGACTCTGCATGGGGACGAGTAGACACTGGGGTTTTCAGCTGATAGTAATTCAACCATTAGTCTTCCTTTTTTTTTTTTACTCGCTCTCCCTTTAATGCCACATTTGAGTTGAGAATGTCCTTGGCTGAAAAAATACCGTAGTTTATTATTATCTATATTTCTGAGCCACATTAACTTTAAACCACAAACACAAAAAAGCTAAATATCTTCACTTATTTCTGTACACAGTGTTCCTTCACTGTAGCTAAGTTTCCATAACAGGTTTTCGCAAAACAATAACGATGTTCCTAAAATTTCGACAGAGCATATTTGCATTTTGATCGTGTTTCCATTGATAGTTGTTCTAGGCAAGAGTGTTGTAACTCTCGATCAATATCATCTCGCAAGATTTCACTGCTGGAAAATGGACCTTTCCATGTCTTGATAATACGTTAAATTTCTCTGTTGTTTTCTTCTAAAATGTAGCCTAGCCGCGCTAAACACCCCTAGCTACCATAGTAGTCTAGTTACGCTCAATGTAACCTTTGGCTAGATGAAACTGGACGACGAATCACTGTTAAGTATAGAGTCAGAGGGCGGGTGTAACAAAATGACGCTGTGACGTTTCGGAGAGAAACAACTGGAAACAACCATAGAAGAAGAACAACAATGGGTGGTGATTTCCTGTTATCAAAGATGAGTGAAGAATGTGAGAAAACGTCAACAATCTTTAAATTCTTTTTACAGAAGCGACAACAGTTGTTAAGCTCCATAATCCTCTGTTAAATTTCTGGTGTCTCACTATGTCATCCAAAAGATTCCTGCATATTACCTTGTTCTACAAAAAACACAGTATATGCCTTATATATGGATTAATTCTGGTAGTGCTTAGTGACTGGGAATTTAGACTTTGTATCATAATTTTGATTTTTTATCCCATAATATATATATATAAATGATATACTAGATATGAGTTTATACTGTTGAAAATACAATACAAGTATATATATATATATATATATATATATATATATATATATATATATATATATATATTTTTTTTTTTTTTGTCTGCATTTGTTCTCATTTAACACCACAGAGAGGGTGTCAACATTGTTTGAGATCAATGCATTTTTTAGTCTTGCAGCCAAATATTTTAATATTTAGTGCATGTGTGTGACCATCACCGGTCCTCCCTGAAAGCTGAGCAGACATCCTTTATTAGAACTCTCTATTATAAGCCAGGGAGGGCAGTGCTACACCTCAGTGATGTGTGGGGGAAACAAAGACTGGACAGGACAGACAGGACGAACAGGGAAAGAAGTTAATAGGCGGTGCTATTGCAGTTAAAAGATTGTAAGGTGGTGTGTTATTCCCAACTATTAACTGTCCATCAATAAAAATAAATAAACCAAAACAGCACAAAAGAAAAAGAGATTCGATAAATAAATAATTAAACAAAAACGGTACTGAGCATCCTAGTTGTGGATGACTTGATAGTGTAAAATAGAATGCAATAGAACAGAACAGGCCAGAAGGGGACACCAGTGCAAGAAGAGAATGAGTTTAGGGTAGAAATTCTGGAGAGATTCTCAGCACATTCTGGCAAGTATAAAGTACAGTTTACATTCTTCCTCATTAAAATCCTGTCAGAGTTTTTTTTTAATAAGGATAATGTTGATGTTCATTCATGTGTGAGTTAAGATTGATCCAAACAGATGGATCTTTTAATTTCAGTGAATATTGATTAATAGAAGTCCAGCAGCTCTGAGGGTGAACCTTGTGTAAATGTGAAAGAACAGCAGCAAAAAATGTAAGAAAATTCAAATGTATTTATGTCAACAGGTAACGTTTTATCTCTTTTTTATGATGCAAATTTGTAGAACTTTATTGGTTAAATTGAAAAACAAGGAAAAATGAGATGAGACACTGAGTGAAGTCGATATTCGCCAGTAACAAACGGCCTGAAGAATGTGTGTTTGGAACGACTGCAGGAGCGTCTGCCAACGGCCTGATGACAGCAGATCTATAACTGTTTATTAGTGTATGAGTTAGTGTGTGTGTGTGTGTGTGTGTGTGTGGAGGAGGCAACAGCTGATCGATCACTTTCTGCCCAGTATTGATTAGAATGTTGACCCCCTGTCAACTTTGCCCTTCAGCCGAGGAAACAACTGGAGAGGTTCAGTACAAGAAGAAACACACACACACACACACACACACACACACACACACAAAATAAAAACAAACAATAGAAAACAAAGCACTTCCACATTAAAAACTGTCAGACTCTCTAAAATGATGAACCTTAATGGAACAGAACCAGGTAAAAGGTCTGTATAGAGGATAACTAGACAAGGTGTGATTGACCCAAACCCCCCCCTTTTTATTTTATATGTGGGTTTCTGTGGGTGGGGATTCCTTCCTTATGCTCACATGTTATATGTGATTAAGGAAGGAAATTAATAAAAAAAAAAAAAACCATCAATATGCTTGTTCATGATGTCACTGTAAATGTGAATGTAACACAAGAGGGATTGTATAAATGTTGATAGTCATTATTGATGTCAATAAAATGTGATCACAAAAAAAAAAACAGTCAGAATAAAAGTGTTTAACCCTTTAACTCTTTTTTTAACAGTAAAATTTTTTTTAAATGAAATAAAATCAGCAACAAATGAACAAAAACAACCAAAGGGATCAATAAAAATGAACAAAAAAATGAATAAACCAGCAAAATAATATACACAACACAATAAAAACAAATGATAGAAAACAAAGCACTTACACATTAAAAACTGTCAGAATAAAAGTATTTAACCCTTTAATATTCTGAGACTTTAGCAGTTCTATGGGGCCAGTTCACTGCCATTCACCTGTGCCATTGAAAAAACAACTTGTATTGATTTTGTAAAATGTTGAACAATGCCAAATTGTTTTTTTTTTTTAATGTCACATGTTAATGGCAGCGAAATGGCCTCATACAGTTCCACAGTAAAAAAAAAATTAAAATAAAATAAGCAACAAATGAACAAAAACAGCCAAAGTGTTGAATAAAAATGAACAAAAAATGAATAAAGCAGCAAAATTATACATAACATGGACAACGTAAGACGCAAATGGAACAAAATTGAAGAAAATTACTAAAATAAAAAAAATTAAATCTACAAAAATAAACAAAATACTAATGTTTACAAAATAAAAAATAGCATGAAACAATTTGCAAAAAAAATTGAGTAAAAAAATTATAATTTATAATAATAATTTATTATTATAAGTCTTATTTTATTTATTTATAGCTCAGTTCCATCAATAAAACTCAGTAAAAAATTTTATTTTTTTTTTTATTAAATTTTTCTGACTTTTTAAACTAAACCATCCATTCATCAGATAAACCGCCTCGTTCCTCTTGTTGTTTTCTGTGAGTGGAGGTGACAAACACTTTCAAAGGCAGCATGTGTTGGTAAGTCGAGGTGACCCATCAGATACCAAAAGGAGCGTGGAAAAGTGGTTTTCAGCAGAATGACACCTTTAAAAGTGAATTACTGTGTAGAAAACGTGTTTGATCGGGTCACAGTTACTCAGTTTTGTCGGTATGGACAAGAAATGTAAGAAAAATGTGGAAAAATTTAGATTAAAAAGTCATAAATATGGGATAAAAATGTATAATTATGGTAAAAAGTCAAAATTGTGAGATCAAAAAATTATATAGTCATAAGAAATGTATAATTATAAGAAAAAGAGATGAGATTACGAGATAAAATTGCTAAATGAAAAAAGAAGTCATAATTGTGATGTAGAAAGTCACTGTGTCTCTGATTTTTCCTCTGAAGTGTTAATGTTTTAGCATTTTAGCATTTTGTCTGGTTTGAAAAAGTAAAGACAATATTCTGAGAATATAAGGAGTATAAAGTACATATATTTATATAAATATAAGGAGTATAAAGTACATATATTTATATAAATATAAGGAGTATAAAGTACATATATTTATATAAATGTAAGGAGTATAAAGTACATATACTTATATAAATATAAGGAGTATAAAGTACAGATATTTATATAAATGTAAGGAGTATAAAGTACATATATTTATATAAATGTAAGGAGTATAAAGTACATATACTTATATAAATATAAGGAGTATAAAGTACAGATATTTATATAAATGTAAGGAGTATAAAGTACATATATTTATATAAATGTAAGGAGTATAAAGTACATATATTTATATAAATGTAAGGAGTATAAAGTACATATACTTATATAAATATAAGGAGTATAAAGTACAGATATTTATATAAATGTAAGGAGTATAAAGTACATATATTTATATAAATGTAAGGAGTATAAAGTACATATATTTATATAAAAATATAGGGAGTAAAATAAATAATCGGGTAAAGTACAGATACCTCAAAAATCTACATAAGTAAAGTAATGAAGTACTTTTACTTCAGTACTTTCCACCTCTGGGAATGAAGACAAACTAAATGTATTCAATAGGATTTTAATGAGAGATTTTAACTTTGCAAAACTTTCCTAAATGAAAGTCTTACTTTTTCATTTGACATTTTCCACATTTCTTTATTTCCTGGTCCATTCTAGCCTCATTTTAAAATGAAAAAAAACAAAACCCAGTTCTTTAACTTTCTTTTTCTTTCCCTTCAGCTGTTTTCTAAGATTAAAATGAAACCAAACATCCAGTGAATCATCATTTCAGGAGGTTAAAGTTATTTGTTTAAAAGTTCGCAGAGAACATGAGGGCTGTAGGATTCTCTGAAGTATTTGAAACTCACCATCCTTACATTTTAATTAAGACGACTTATCTCTGTAGTAATTAATAGGAAAGAAGACAGTATGTGCTCTGCAAAAATGGAAAAGACGTATCCTTATGTAAGTGTGTGTGTGTTAAAAATAAAGTTAATAGACTCTCCACCCACTCTTTCCTTATGGCTGTTTATGGTATTAGTTTTTATCAGATGCCAAAGGATAAATATATTCAGACTTTCTCTCCTGAAATGTTTCCTTTAGTAAATAACAATGATCCATATAATTAGCATTTTCACTTTTATAGTTCAGTATAGTTTGTGTTTTTTACCCATTCAAATTATTTTGGTTTAAACTTAGGGCTGTCAAATGTTCTCATTATTGTTTTTTCTGACTTTTTATGTCATCATTTCAACTCTTTTTCTCATAATTATGAATTTCGTGTCTCATATTTATGACTTTATCTCATTATTTTGTCTTTTTATCTCATGATTTTGACTTTTTATGTCATCATTTCAACTCTTTCTCTCATAATTATGCATTTTGTATCTCATGTTTACGACTTTATCTCATTATTTTGTCTTTTTATCTCATAAATTCAACTTTTTTTCTCATAATTATTCATTTTGTGTCTCGTATTTATGACTTTATCTCATGATTTTGACTTTTTATCTCATACTTTCAACTCTTTCTCTCATAATTATGCATTTTGTATCTCATGTTTACGACTTTATCTCATTATTTTGTCTTTTTATCTCATAAATTCAACTATTTTTCTCATAATTATGAATTTTGTGTCTCATATTTATGACTTTATCTCATTATTTTTTACTTTTTATCTCATTATTTTGTCATTTTAGCCCATAATTTCATCTCTTTTTCTCATAATTATGCATTTCGTATCTCATATTTATGACTTTATCTCCTGAGTTTAACTTTTAACCATTTAACCCCTGATGCTCTCCTGAAATGTTCCAATTTCCTTTAGAATTATATAATTAGCATTTCCACTTTTTTCCCCCCATTCAAATCCTTTTGATTTGAACTTAGGGCTTAAATTTTGTCCCATTTGTGTCTTACTTTATTCATCTTACTCATTATTTCCTTGCTTTATCATTCACTTTTATGGGTTCTTATCCATCACTTTGGCTATTTTTGTTTATTCTCTTACTTATTTGTTTATTTTATTCTTTTTTTCTTCACTTTTGTCCCATTTGTGTCTAACTTTATTCATCTTACTCATTATTTCCTTGCTTTATCATTCACTTTTGTGGGTTTTTATTCATCACTTTGGCTATTTTTGTTAATTTTCTTGCTTATTCGATTCTTTATTTTGACTGTGGAACTGCTAAAACTCTCCAGAATTAAAGGGTTAAGTGCATATTGTTGGTCCTACTCTACTATTAAACCAATATGCTTCCATGCTTTTCACAGTCACCACCGTCTCCATCAAATTAAGGTCAATAATATTTCCTGATTGTAATCATTTCCTCTTCAGTGAAAACCACATGACCTTGATGGAGTAGAAGATGAATCTGCCACCAAACACTGCATCAGTACCCCCCCCTCCCCCCTAACCCTTCCTCCTCCTCCTCCTCCTCCTCCTCCTCCTCCTCCTCCTCCTCCTCCTCCTCCTCCTCCTCCTCCTCCTCCTCCTCCTCCTCCTCCTCCTCCTCCTCCTCCTCCTCTTCCTCAGGTGTATGGAGTAAATACTGAACCTCATATACACAGGATATCTTATGGCTCCTCATATCATCCAATCTTCTCATTTCCAAGAAATACTTTAGTGCTGCCAAGAAATAATAGGGATGGCCCCTGTGTTAATTGCATTTTGAGATTCAGAATTACACAGCAGTTGGGGTCTGAATTAAGTTATTTCCAAGCAGCGACTGTGGGTATTCCTGGTGAATATTAAAAAGTGGGAGAGTATAATGTAGGACACAACCGCTGGCTGTGGAAGTGAAGGAGGACCAAGAGTGAAGAGGATTCACAACCTCAGTTACTTTTGACTTTTCCTCCCATAATTATGCATTTCTTATAACATATTTCTAACTTTTTATCTCATAATTTAGATTTTTTCAGATAAAAAAATGTCATTTTATCTCCCAATTTCAACTGTTTTTCTCATAATTATACATTTTGTATCTTTATCTCATGATTTGGATGTTTTGTCTCGTATTTTTTATCTCATATTTATGACTGTTAATCTCATTATTTTGACTTTTATCTCATAATTTCAAATATTTTTCTCATAACTGTGTATTTCATATCTGGTATTTATAACTATCTCATTATTTTCACTTTTTGTTTCACAATTTCAACTCTTTTCCTCATAATTATACATTTCTTATCTTATATTTATGACTTTATCTCATGATTTTTACCTTTAATCTCATGATTTTGACTGTTTATCTCATTATTTTGACTTTTTATCTCATACTTTCAACTCTTTTTCTCATCATTATGCATTTTGTATCTCATATTTATGACTTTATCTAATGATTTTTACCTTTAATGTTATGATTTTGACTCTTTATCTCATTATTTTTGCCTTTTTATCTCATCATTTCAACTATTTCTCTCATAATTATGCATTTCCTAACTCATATTTATAACTTTTTATCTTGTAACTTTGAGTTTTTTTATCTTACAATTTCAAGTCTTTTTCTCAAAAATTATACTTTTTTTTATCTCATATTTATGACAATCTCATGATTTTGACTTTTAATCTCATTTGACTTTTATCTCATAATTCTGCTTTTTTTTTTTTATCTCATTTTTAATCTCAGATTTTACCCCCTGTCTTCCCTGAGGGGCGGGTCATTAACATTTGTGTTGGTAACATACCCCTCCATTCAGGCTTGGTACTAGAACGTTCCTCCAGAATCATCTCATTCAGTACTGGATTGTTCGTTGCTCTATCTGCTTATAAACACGTTCATCTAATATCCTAAAACAAGAGGCGAGCTTTCATTTGGTGGAACGCTGTGGATGCAGTACAGGCTGTTCCGTCTTAACAGGCTGTCGTCCTAATGCTTCTTGCTAAATTTAATTCACTGTGTGGCTCCAATGGGAATGTGTTAAGGTGGAACGTAATCTTCCCACAATGCACGCGTTGGTGTGAAACAGTCATTTTACCTTAAACCAACTTTGATCATTCTGTTTGTTTGTTTGTTTTTTTGTTTTATTGCTTTTCTTGTGTAACATTTGCTTTAGTTATTACATCATAAAGTAGCTGAAAATGTTAAAGCAGGTGCTTTCAAATTATGGGATAGTGAGCCTTCCCCGAAATGAACTGAAAAGCAGCTGTTCGTTTATTCCATGGTTATTTCATTAATATTACTGTGTTCTCTATATTGTGTGTTGGTTCTATTTATTTGCTTTGTTTCCAGCTGTTTTTTCACGGTAGAAAAAGGTCGAACAACAGAGTTTACAGGTACTTCCTCATACATGTCCATGATGCTGTGATGAAGCGTCTCTGATTGACTCAGAATGCATGAAGGAACACTCCCCCCTCACCTCTCGCTCTCTATGTGTGTTTACCTTTACCAGAGTAGCATCCAGCTAGGTTTCGTGCTGTTGCTTGTTCTGAAAACGTGCAGGAAATAAACAAGGCTTTATTTCCACAGAAAGCACATGAACCAGTTTGATCCGCCATTTTTTTCGGTTTGTGCTGCAGCTACTGTGGCGCTGTCTTCTCTTGTATATGCTAATGCTAATGCTGCTTCAGATTCGCTGCAATGGGGGTCAGGCTTAACCCCATGTGGGTGACGCTAAAGTCTGTCTGACCTCAGGGTTTCTCAGGGTCCCTTGTTCTTCTTGTTGTTTTCTGTGAATGATATGCCCCCTTTAAAGGTGTCATTCTGCTGAAAACCACTTGTCCACGCAACTTTTGGAATCTGATGGGTCACCCCGAGTTACCAACACATGCTGCCTTTGAAAGTGGTTCGTCACCTCCGCTGGCTGCATCCCGCATTTACAGAAAACAACAAGAGGAACGAGGTCCATCTGACGTCAGACAGACTTTAACGTCACCCATGTGGGGTTAAAACCATCCCAAATTGCAGTGAATCTGAAGTAGCATTAGCATTAGCATCTACAAGATAAGACGGCGCCACAGTAGCTGCTGCACAAACTTGAAAAAATGGCGTATCAAACTGGTTCGTGTGCTCTCTGTGGAAATAAATCTTTTTTTTTTTCTTGCAGGTTTTCAGAAAAAGCAACGGCACGAAACCTAGCTGGATGCTACTCTGGTAAAGGTAAACACACAGTGAGAGGGTAGAGAGGGGAGTGTTCCACCACACATTTTGAGCCAATCAGAGACGCCTCATCACAGCATGATAGACATGTATGAGGAAGTACTGGTAAATTTTTAGTCTTTTAAATAGAACCAACACACAATGTATTCAATAACAACGGAGAACACAGTAATATTAATGAAATAACCATGGAATGACTCCTTTAAGGTTTTGACATAATGAAAGTAAAACGTGCTTTGATCTTTCTCTGCCATCTGTACTTATTGTTTCCTATAAAGAGTTGGGGGTGGGGGGTTGGAAACATCATGAATTGAATTTTTTTCTAAACAAGTTGGAGATGTTATTTTTAGTCCATCACACCCAGCCTTACTTCACAGTGACACTTTCAGATGTTTTCACAGCAGTAAAGCAGTGTGTGTTTATTAAAAGAGGCTGTTTCTAAGTGTTGCTGCTGGAAAACTGTTCTAACTAAGATCATACTGTTTTAACTTTAGTGACTGAATCCAAATATAGACACACGTCAGCAGCTTCAACGACACTCATCTGAACATTATCAACAGAGAGAACTACTGACATGACAGGAGCAGGGGCGGGGCTTGAGGACAGGCAGGTACTTGAAGCCCCGCCCACTAGGGGACACTCAGAGATGTGTGTGTGTAGTTGTTGGGTGTTAGTGTAGAAGTGTATTTGTGTAGTTGTGTGTTAGTGTAGTAGTGTCTCTGTGTATTTGTGTGTGTGTCTAATAGTCTGTTTGTGTTTGTGTAGTTGTGTGTATGTGTAAAATAGAGTAAAATAGAAATGATGTGGCTCTATAAATACATTCATTTGTTTGTTTGTTTTTCCAGAAGTCCCCATAAAGCATGAGGGAAACAGATACAAAGTGAAACACATTTGAAGATGTGTTTGTTTTTTGTTTTTTTAAATATATATATATTTATTTTTATGTCATTTTAAAATTTTATTTGTATTTTTTTAATTATTATTTTTTCATTTATTAATTCATTTGTATTCATTTATTTTTTCATTTAAATTAATTTTGATCAAATCAAATTTGTATCATTATTTTATTTTATTTGAAACAAAGAAGCATTTACACTCACTACCCAATGTGTACTTGATTACAAAGTTGGTCCTCATGAAACATGGAAACAAGTGTGTGTGTGTGTGTGCGCATGTGTGCTTGTATTCCTATCTTTATGGGGACATTAATATGTTTACACAGTCACGCCATGGGGACCTCTGACACTGTGGGGACCAAAATTCAGCTCCCCACAAAGGTTAATTATACATAAAGGTCTCCAATAGTAAAATAGAAATGATGTAGCCCTATAAATACATTCCCTTTTTTTTACGGAAGGATTTGAACATGTTTACTATAAAAAAAAAGGGATTTATGTATTTTCTTTATTTCTTTATTTTATTATTTTTTATTTTATTTAATAAAGAAGTGTTTACACTCACTATCAAACGTATAGTTTATTACAAAGTTGGTCCTCATGAGACATGTAAACATGTGTGTGTGTGTGTGTGTGTGTGTGTGTGTGTGGGAGAGGGGGGGCGTGGGGTGGTTCTGACTTGGAGCCCCCACAGACCCTATCAACACCCCTGCACAGGAGTATTAGCAGTTGCGTATAGGGAACATAAATAGTGTTTTTCATAGAACACAGGTAGACCTAGTGGGGACTGTTCCTCCCTGAAGCCACGTTCCAAACGGAGGCTTTGAACTGTTTCCAGTAATTGTTCTGGTTTCACGCAGAGAAGACGTGCAAACATTTGTAAGACAAAAGATTCCTCTCTTCAAAGCTATCGTCATACTATCGTCTTCTCTCATCCTGAGGTTCCGTTGGTGCCGCAAATAAATATTTCATTGTCTCATGTGTGTTTGAGGTCAGTGTTCCATCCACCCTGAAGTCGTTCAGACCCAAACATCTCCACGTACTTAATAGTCTGTTACACTTGTTATCAAATACTTTGTTTATGACACTGTTTGTTGGCCCCGTTTGTCCTCACACAGCAAGACAGAAATTAATGAGTCAGTACTTTCCTCTGTGGCACTTATCATCCAGAGACCCAGAGAAATAACAGACAAGTCGGCAAGAATAGAAGCGTGCTCACACAAAAGATTCAGTGGAAAAAGTGGGAAAAGTGCATTTTCAGTTAAGTGACACATTTGTGTTTTTAATGAGATTTTTAACTGTGCAGCACGCTCACACAGTTCTGGCACGTCTGCCTGGAGGTTTGAATATTTATGTGATTTACAATCTGACTAAGTAGAAATTTGGGCCTTTTTGTTCACACAGATTTAACTAACATTAATACGTTTATTTTTATTATCTGGGAAAAAACTGGAATTACTGCTGAAATGCTAATGTTTTTAGTAACACATAAAAAAGGTTAACCCTTTAACCTTTTTAAACCCCCCCCACACACACACACACACACACACACACACTGGCAGGGCTCTGGCTTTTCATCTTTTTGTAGTTAACTACATGTACTGTAGTTAGTTAACCATATGTACTATAGTTAGTTAACCATATGTACTATAGTTAGTTAAACATATGTACTATAGTTAGTTAACCACATGTACTATAGTTAGTTAACTATATGTACTGTAGTTAGTTAACTATATGTACTGTAGTTAGCTAACCATATGTACTAGTTAGTTAACCATATGCACTGTAGTTAGTTAACCATATGTACTTTAGTTAGCTATCTACATGTACTGTAATTAGTTAACCATATGTACTATAGTTAGCTAACCACATGTACTATAGTTAGTTAACAATATGTACTATAGTTAGTTAACAATATGTACTATAGTTAGCTAACCACATGTACTATAGTTAGTTAACAATATGTACTATAGTTAGTTAACCACATGTACTGTAGTTAGCTAACAATATGTACTATAGTTAGTTCACCATATGTACTGTAGTTAGCGAACCTCATGTTTACACATTTTTTGTTTTTTATTCAGGTTTATTTTTCCTCAGACCCTGTAGTCCACTAGCGCCCCCCATTTGAAAACCACTGTTTCAGGCTCTTTGGTTTCATGAAACAGTAAAAAACAATATTTAAACTAAAAATAAGAGGCTCAGACTTTATCTAAACAGGACATAACCATACACCTACATTAGACTTTCTTTCCAACGCTGCAGTGTAAATAAAGTTTGTGTTCACATAGCAGCAACATGCATCATACATTTATATTTTCAGATCATCCAGGACGACACTAACAAGATGTGTGATCTTTGCAGAGGTCGTTCAGTGCACGACACAAAGACAACAGTGTGTCAGAATATACAGTATATTTAAATGTGACATTTCTATATTTAAAGTACATTTGATTAAAAGCTATTGAGGAATTCTACAATTAATTAACGTCTATAGACAGAGCTAATGTTTTTAAAGCAAACTCAGGCAGCAGACATAAAATGTGAACAGGTTAACGTTGATCTGACATGTAAATATTGTATAGTGTTTATTCTTGGGCTTGGTGGATAGACATGAGACACAGTCTAATGAACACAGTCTGAATGTCAAACAGCAGGAAATGTTCATAATTAGACTCAGTCTCATAAAAACATCTGATTTATGCCTTCAAACCAAGACCTGAGACATGAATATAGAATCTAATCAATGTCAGACACTGTCTGCAGACCATCTATTTTTACATTCAAACTAGAAAATCACTCTGAGAGTGTACACTCCGCCAAGGCAGACCAGCCCCCCATGAAAAAAAAAATGAGTGTCAGGTTTCACTTTCACTTCCACAAGTGTTGATTTGACCAAGAAACGGTGGAGTGATGATTTTGCTAGTGTTTATCTGTTTTTGTTTATTTGTTTATCTGTTTGTCTGTTTGTTTATCTGATTGTTACTTGTTTGTTTATCTGTTTACTTGTTTGTTTATCTGTTTGTTTATATGTTTATTTGTTTGTGTATCTGTTTAATTGTTTGTGTATCTGTTTGTTACTTGTTTGTTTATCTGTTTGTTGCTTGTTTGTTTATCTGTTTGTTACTTCTTTGTTTATTTGTTTACTTGTCTGTTTATCTGTTTGTTACTTGTTTGTTTATATGTTTCCTTGTTTGTTTATTTGTTTACTTGTTTGTGTATCTGTTTAATTGTTTGTTTATCTGTTTGTTGCTTGTTTGTTTATCTGTTTGTTACTTATTCTGTTTGTTACTTGTTTGTTTATCTGTTTGTTACTTATTTGTTTATTTGTTTACTTGTCTGTTTATCTGTTTGTTACTTGTTTGTGTATATGTTTACTTGTTTGTTTATTTGTTTACTTGTTTGTGTATCTGTTTAATTGTCTGTAATCTTATGAGAAGTTTTGTCTATGTCACCTGCAGTACAGGATTTATTTTCATGCATCTAGGTCAAAGGTCAAACATCAAGGTCAATAAAAATAGTCAGTGTACAGTATTTGAACAGTTTTGATGTGATTGATTTCAAACTTCTTGAGTATATATAGATTTGATATAGGGTTCATCACACTGAATATTTGACTGAAAATGACATGACCTTCATGGTGAACTCCAAAGGTCAAAGTTAACCAAATATTGACAATTTTTTGTTTACCTTTGCACCATATCGAGTAGTACCTCATATTAAAGCTGATAAAGAGTGCATCCAGGATCCATCCTTATTTTATCAATATGATGTCATCATGACATATTATGATGTGAAAACTGATTGTGTGGCTAAAACTTATTTTCGGCAATTTTCATTCAAATTCTATCATGATTGAACATTTATTTGAGTAGGATAATGGAACTTAACATATTTGATTTCAGTACCCGTCTGCCCAGCATCCTTTTTTTTTTATTATTCTTCTCCATGTACTTGTGTGCAGATATTTTTAGTGTCCTTTTTCTGACACACTTACTTTGTGACTCTTTTCCTGGTACAAATAAAGATAAAGTCACATCAAAACAGCAGCGTCCTTAATGTTCTTCTGAGATCTTTTAAAGGAGAAACTGAACTTTACACTCTTACCAGCCTTATGTTCTGGTACCAGCATCTATATGAGTTTATTTTAATAAGAAATATATATACATTTAATAACACATTTATATTCAGCTCCACTTTAATGCACCTGCACTTGTCTCACATATAATAAAAGTGAACAAACTCATCTTTGTGAATTTATAAAACATTCTGAAGTGCAACAGTATCACCACACAAACAGAAGGATGGTTTACACTAAAGACTGAGGAGGAGGAGAAATTTTTCGTCTCTTATTTTGAAGGCTGTCATCTGATCAGTCATCTATGGATCTGGACAAATGTGGTGTGGTTTCCATGGTAACACTCCAGCGAACATAACCGAGTAAAATATTTAGGTCCAAATCACGTCAGATCCACAAACACACAGAAACTAGAGGAAAATTTCAAGGACAAACTTACATCTATGGTGGAGATTTTTTTTTTAGATTTTACATTTAATATTTATTTTCATCTATTTTTGTTGAAATGTATGTATTTGAAGAATGTTTTTATTTTTAATTTCCACATGTAGCCACGTTGGAAAAATTCATAACTGCCTCTGTAAAATGGACAAACATAACCAGAGAAAAAATGCTGCAAAAGTGAACTTTGAACTGTAGAGGTCACAGACATTGGTCTGTTGGTAAATTGTGTGTTTTTGTCCATTTGAAAAATGAAGAAAAGTCAACAAATTTAATACAATATTCAACAAAACTAGCAAAGATGAACAAAACACTTAATAAAATTAGCAACATAATCAACAAAATTAGCAAAAGAATTGCAAAATAGTCAACATATTAAATAAAATAATTAAAAAAACAATTTGTAAAAACTGACCAAAATAATCAACAACTTGGGCAAAAATGAACAAAATAACCAACAAATGCCAATAAAATAAAATTAAATCAAAATTCTGTTTGGAAAATTATATAATTCCCCAGATTGTAAAACATAATCATACACAGTAAATTTTGTAGTGTTAAATCAACACTTAGAGAGTTTATTTAACTTCTTCAAGAGTGTATTTGGTCCCATTGTCTCCAAATTAACACTGCAAAATCCACAGTGTAGGAAAAAAAAGATGCAAAAGTGAATTAATAAAGTAAATAAAGTAGTGAATTTTGAACTGTATAGGTAAATGGTGTGTTTTATTCCATTTGAAAAATGAAGAAATGTTCACACATTCAAAATAATATTCAACAAAACTAGCAAAGATGAACAAAAATAATCAACAAAATTTGTAAAATAATCAACAAACTGAATTAAATAATCTACAATATTAGCAAAAAACAACAACACGTTGAATAAAATAAAATAAAAAAATTGCAAAAATTACCAAAATAATCAACAAATTGGACAAAAATGGACAAAATTACCAAGAAATATCAGTAGAATACAATTACATAAAACTTCTGTTTGGAAAATGTAATAATTCCCCAGATTGTCAAATACATAAACAGATAAAAAAAAATTCTCCAAAAGTGACATTTTCCAAATAAAGCAGTGAACTTTGAACTTTGAACTGTAAATTTCACTGTTGGTAAATGGTGTGTTTCAGTTCATATCTACCAAATGCTGACAAATACACCCTGGTTTAAACACTAAACTATTAAAGCAATTCATTTTTCATGATACCTATTTTCTAAAAGGGTTTATTATGTTCCATATTTGAGTCCTGTCAATCATCGATTCTCTGCGTCACTTTTCGGTGCCAGGTTTTTTCTCCAGTTTGTCATAAAATGTAAAACACAAGGTTTTTCTGCAGAGGAACGGACTTGTTTGGTCGTTCCTTCCACTCTCACCGTGACATTTCCTTGGCTCAGAGTCTGTTGAACTGGCGAAGTGGCTCCACTCTACCCTGGTGTAAACCCCTGATAATGGAAAACACACACTACCCACAATGCTTTGCTCCCTCTGGCTTTGTGTGTGAGAAACAGACAGTAAGTGTGGAAGTCACTCAAACTAGGACTCTGTTGTCTTTAGATGAAACACTGTGCAGTAACCAGGACACACACACACACACACACACACACACACACACATTCTCGTTTACATGTTTCATGAAGACCAAGTTTGTGATCAAGAGGACATTGGGTAATGAGGGTAAGCACTTTTTTTATATAATAAAATAAAATAAAAACAAGAATGATAAAAGTTTGAAGTTTAAATAAAAAATACTAAATAAATAATTAATGTGTATATATATATATATATATATATATATTAGGGCATTAATGACTTCAGTTTTTTCAAGTCGACTTATCCGTCAATAAAGGCAAGGCAAGTTTATTTATATAGCACATCTCATGCACAAGACAATTCAAAGTGCTTTACACAAAATACATTAAAACACAGATAAAAGACAATAGGGAAAAATTAAAAATTAAAAAAAAATTAAGAAACTGTAAAATTAAAAATCACAAAGGGTAAATTTAGTGCAGTGCAGACTCAGAACTAGATTCAAATGCAGCTGAGAACATGTGGGTCTTTAATTTGGATTTAAAGGAACTGATGGTTTTAGCTGATCTAAGGCTTTCTGGGAGTTTGTTCCAGACATGAGGAGCATAGACGCTAAACGCAGCTTCTCCATGTCTGGTTTTGACTCTGGAAACTGACAACAGACCAGATCCAGATGACCTCAGGGCTCTGGTGGGTTCATACTTAGTCAGGAGGTCACGGATGTATTTGGGTCCTGATCCATTCAGAGCTTTATAGACCAGCAACAGAACTTTAAAGTCTATCCTCTGATGAACAAGCAGCCAGTGTAAGGACCTCAGAACTGGACTAATGTGGTCCGCTTTCTAAGTCTAAGTTGAGTCAACTTGTCGTGATGGAAGGATAAAAAGGATAAAAATCCTTGTCGTAAAAAGGATAAAAATGTCACAACTGTTTCTCTTCATCATTCTCATGTTTCTCAAACACGACTGAAGTTTCAAATAGTGGCAGAGTGGCATCCCATTGTCAGCGGAGAAACAACACAGATAATACACGGCGAAAAAACAACTAAACAAAAAAAACATGGACACCCGTCTGTCCAACAATGAGCAACTTGTATTAAAGTTCACTGCAATGTAACAATATCCACTGACAAGACACAAACATCAACATTTTAACCAGAACAAAACAAAGGCTACCGTTAGCAAAGAGCTTTCTGTTAAATGTAACTGAACATCAGTAAGTGAACATATGTCTGCATTTGGTCTGAACCCACGGCTCTAAAAATGGACTGTCCACACGTCTGTCACACGTCCTCACTTTTTATATTCAGTGTAAAAAGTTTAAGGCAGCAGCCGACAAGATGAACCCCACACTGTCCACATTATGTTTGGGGAAAAAAGAGCATGTTATCTTAATGCGGGTTGTCTGCGCTGCTTATCACACAGGTTAGCTAGCTAATGCTACTCGTATCACTCAGGTTAACAGATACCTCTTCAGATGGCCGCACCGTTTTTTCATCTAAAATGAAGTAATTCCACACATGCGATGTGTGTTTTGTTAGCCCACCACAACTGTCTTACCTGTTTATGTCTGGTCTGTGTTTATGCGTCGAGAGAGAGAGAAAGTGAGAGAAAGAATAAGAGAAAGAGAGAGAGAGAGAGAGAGAGAGAGAGAGGCAGGGAGAGAAAGAATAACATGCGATTTAAGTCGATATATATATATATATATATATTTATATGTGCAATGAGTGACAGAATATTTAACCTTTAAAACTCTACAAGTAAAGGAAGGTTAAAGTCAGTGTAGTAACACACACAGTCAGAGGCAGAAAACTGCTGCGGTCTGGAATTATTATAGCAAAACACTACGACCATATGTCCTAATATATATGTCCAATGCAAAAATACAACAATGTCCTACTATGTCCAGACTCTTATCACAGAATGAAAACCAGCAGGCATATGTGGCTCCTCCTACCCATAATCCCCTGCATGTCAGTGTGAAGCCATGTGGGTCAGTTGGTGGTTGAACTTCAAACCACTTTGTTATGACAAAGTACTTTCTGAATACTGCTACCTTATAACAGCAGCTATAACGCATACACTATATGTAGAGGTGGTAAAATACTACAGTTGAAGTACAGTTACTGGTATGAAAAAATACTCTGCTAAAAGTAGAAATACTGACTGAACACCTTCACTGAAGTAAAAGTAAAAAATAGTGCAAGTTCTCAATTGTAATGAAGTAAAAAAGTAAAACTGCATTTTTGCCATGAATGAAATTATATTTATTTAATCAGGAAAAATCCAAACAATTTTTTAAAAGTATCTGAAAATAATGTCTTTAAAAGTGAGTTACTGTGGAGAAAATGTGTAAGGAGTATAAAGTACATATATTTATATAAATGTAAGGAGTATAAAGTACATATATTTATATAAATGTAAGGAGTATAAAGTACAGATATTTATATAAATGTAAGGAGTATAAAGTACATATATTTATATAAATGTAAGGAGTATAAAGTACATATATATAAATGTAAGGAGTATAAAGTACATATATTTATATAAATGTAAGGAGTATAAAGTACATATATTTATATAAATGTAAGGAGTATAAAGTACAGATATTTATATAAATGTAAGGCGTATAAAGTACAGATATTATGAACAAACGTATGGAAGAAAAATCCAAAGTTTACATAAAAATAAATAATAGTCAAGTACAGATACCTAGAACATCTACTTAAGTACAGTAATTGAGTACTTTTACTCAGTTACTTTTTGCTTTTGTATCTCAGTTTATTTGCAGCTCAGTTTCGTTCTAATTGCTTGACTCGAGGTCTAAATGTGAAGTGTAGAGGCAGCAGGGTGTCCATCTGCTGCAGATAATAACAGTGTTCATATATATGTTCTATTTATACCATTCTGTTCATATTACACTGAGAAAAATGACAAAGGTGACAGCAGTTGTTCACTAAAGAACCACAAAGATCTAATGGAGGCTTTTTCATTTGGTGTCATTTATTCCTGGGTTAAAAGGGGTACTTTAGAATTATAAAAATTCTCTGCCTCTCATCGCCTGTCTTTTTTTAAATATAATTTTGTTTTCATCTTTTTTAATTGAACATATCTATTTTAATACAAAACATTTTCCTCTAATAAGAACCAAGAAGTAGGGGGTGAATTGTAGCAAGATAACTCAAAAAGCTATGGATGGATTTGGCTGAAAATTTTAGGGAATGTTGATACCAACACAAGGAACAAGTGATAAAAGTTTGCTGATGAGTGGAGGGGGCGGGGCAAGCTTGGGGCCCCCACACCACGAGGGCCCTCCCAAGAGCACCAAAAGCCCATGATTATATCTATCTTTTATATTTAAAAAAAGTGGTAACACTTTATAATACCTACACACAATTGACTATGTATTAACCATTTATTACCCATTTATAAATGGGTTGTTCATTATGTATTAACCATTTGTTACCTATTTGTTAATGTCTTGTAAAGTGTTAATGTAAAATTTGAGTATTTTTAACCAACAGGTGCAGTGTTTACAACTGTTTCTTTGTTTACCTGTAAATCAGGTATACAAACACTGCACCTGTTGGTTAAAAATAATCTAATTTTACATTTATCTTTGGAAGACACTAGTATGAACCTTTACAAGACACTGACAAATAGGTAACAAATGCTTAATACATAATGAACAACCCATTTATAAATGGGTAATAAATGGTTAATACATGGTCAATTGCGTGTAGGTATTATAAAGTGTTACCAAAAAAGTATATATTTTAAGTATTTATTTATTATACTTATGTAAGAAGACAATGTGAATGTTGTTGGAGATAACACACCTTTGCAAATCTGTTCTGCATTTTAAAAACAAAAGAAATTAAACTGGTTAACTTTTAAATAATAAATGGACTGTAATTATATAGTGCATTTTATACATCAGTTGGTGCCCAAAGCGCTTTACAATTCCTCCCATTCACACACACATTCATACACCAGTAGACAGCTGCTGCAGATACACTGGTGCTGTCTGACCCTACTGGGAGTAACTTAGGGTTCAATGTCTTGCCCAAGGACTGTTCGACATGTGAACAGCCAGAGGCAGGACGTGAACCGGCAACCCTTCGGTCATTGGACGACCCACTCTACCAACTGAACCACAGCTGCCCCATAAATAAAACGCAGACTTTCTTGCTGTTACTTTCAAATAGTGCAATTAATATGGCACACATGTACACCTCAGTGTATTTCTATGTACAGTAAGTGCAAAATAATTAAAACATTTGTTTGAGTTTGCTTCTCAAGTAAGATTAAAAACAACAGCCAGAATGGCACAGGTATGTTGTAAGAAAATTACATAATATGGTAATGATAGTGGGTATGTTACATAGATTGTAGCCTATAGGACGATGAAGTATCGGAGGTGGTGGTATGGGGGGAGCAAATTTTGCTTGGGGCCCCGTAAAAGCTTGGGCCGGCCCTGCACTAAGGCAATAATTATAATCTTTCTCAGTGTCTGTGAACATAATGAGTGGTCAGAGTTAGAAATGTGTGAGCTGTTGAGTCAGTTCCATAGACAGAAGCTTTGACATCAGTGTTCTTCCCTATAGACGGAACATTCTAGACTTTAATATGTTTCTGCAGCAGTGGAAGCTTAGCTGCTCCGACAGGCTTCATATCATCTACTCTTGTCTGTTCGAACACATAGGCTGCTCTTATTAATAATTTGTGTTATTACTTTGGAGCAAAGCGACTTCTCTGACACTGAGTCACTGTTGGATATATTTGTGATATTAAACCCATTGTTTATTGTGTTTGTTTCAACACCCTGCTAAGCTGTCCATTATATGAAGAGATGAAAGTAACTAAGTCAAAGTACTTAATTACTGTACTTAAGTAGTGTTTTTTAGGTGTCTGTACTTTACTGGAGTATTTGAGATAACTCAAAAACTTATGGACGGATTTTGATTTGAGTTTTTGTTCATGTTGTTGCTTATTTTAGTAATTTTTGACCAGAACTGTTAAAATCTCAGGAGTTAAAGGTTTAATATGATAGAATGAATGTTCAGTAAAACTGGTGGATGATGGTGGAAGAATGAGCACAGCTACGGTGCCTAAATGTTCAGTGATATATATGAACCACAAATGCAAAACAAAGCTGTGTGTGCGTGTGTGTGTGTGTGTGTGTATTCCTATCTTTATGGGGACATTGATATGTTTAAATTTTCAGGATGTGTTGGGAGTGTCACAAGAAAAAAATGATTACATTTTGGTGGTGATCCGGAAGAGATCCTGGATTCTGGATCACTTTGAAATTTTACATTGTACTAAATGGAGAATACATTTCAAAATGATCCAGAATTACCAAACTACCTTCTTATTTCATCAAGATCCATCCATGACTTTTTGAGCTATCTTGCTAATTAACAGACAGACACACAGACAGACAGACAGACAGACAAACAAACTATGGCAAAACATAACCTCCTTGGCAGAGGTAATAAACTCTGTTAAACTGAGTTCTGCATTTGGGTCCAGTTCTTTACATATCTTGTATCAGTTTCAGTTATTGTACAGACATTACATGCATACCATAGCCGAACAGAGACGGGTGTACAATTAAATACGTCAAAAACAGAAAAGGACATGTCGACAGTCTATCACAGTACCTCCTAGCGGCCTAGCATGACTATCAAATCGTATTTCGTCTAATGTTGCGTCTTCGTATAAACAAGGATTTCCTCCTGAATACGTTCATCTAAACGCTGATGTGTTTTCATTGTCTCCATATAAATGTAGCCGAAAGCCTAATTTATACCCTCCATTAATTATGAAAACGGACGTTTTCATCCTGTTCCGGAAGTAGTTTCACCTGTTGCTCAAAAGCTTAGGAATCTGGTAAACTCCAGGCGAAACGGAGCAACACAACAGGAAATTGTGGGTGCAGTTGAGAGGCTGAAGTGTAAAATTTCGGGATTCCAACTACAAAGAAGGTTACCGCTAGGACTTTAAGGTATAAATTAGGCTTAACCCGGGCAAGGAGACGGTAGAAGGTATCAGCAGTCACCCTGAAATACTGAAAATACTTGTCCTCATCCATCTGACGCAAAGGTAGCACCAATGAGACGAATTCACCACCAACTATCCTCCTTGTATTAAGTGGACACACACTACACTGTCTTGTGCACCTATTTCTGGTCTGTTTTTCATACTTCCACAGTAAATACATCAAATCACCACTTCAATAGATGCCATGTTTCTTGAACCCTCGGCATTGCGAGTCATTACCGCCCCCTAGAGGATTTCAAATGCAACATGCAGATACCAGCTCCAGGATTAACGTCAGCAACGGAAAGACGAATTTCGTCCAGTTCCGGAGGTATAAATTAGGCTTACGACGTGCTGTGTAAACATAGCCCGATTGTTAGTATTCTTCTCAAATGTAAGTTTGCTTGAACCATTTGTTCTGACACGAAGCAATTCACCAGGGTTCAACTGTTCTGCAATGACTGGTTCAAAGACATTAGTGGCAACCTGCTGAGCCTTACACCGACTCTGCATCAGTTGCCATGGGATTAATGATATGCTGTAACTACCCAGAAAAGAGAAACCAACACCAGCACTTTAATGCCATTGTTCCACGCTGTTCATTATAATTAGCTTCAGATTGCTTCTGTGTTCTCAGAGGGCATGAAGGAACTGGAGCATTTTTGAGTTTTTCTTCACGCATGAATAGAATGTGCTGTTAAATGGTTCGCATGTGTCGGTGCATTTCAAATAACAATATGAATTCTTACATTTATTTTATTACCTCCGCCAAGGAGGTTATGTTTTTGCCAGCGTTTCTTTGTCTGTCTGTCTGTTAGTTAGCAAGACAACTCAAAAAGTTATGGACGGATCTTGATGAAATGTACAGGGTAGCTTGGTAATGCAGAGATCTGGAAATGATTAAATTTTGGTGGTGGTCCAGAAGATATCCTGGATTCTGGATCACTTTGAAATTTATTCTCCATTTAGTACAATGTAAAATTTCAAAGGATCTCTTCCAGATCAACACCAAAGTTTAATAATTTTTTTCTTGTGACACTCCCAACACATCCTGAAAATTTTAACATCAATGTCCCCATAAAGATAGGAATACACACACACACACACACACAGCTTTGTTTTGCATTTGTGTTTCATATATATCACTGAACATTTTAGGGACCGTAGCTGTGCTCATTCTTCCACCATCATCCACCAGTTTTACTGAACAGTCATTCTATCATATTAACCCTTTAACTCCTGAGACTTTAACAGTTCCAGTCAAATCAGATCCAGAATCCAGGACCCCCCCCCTCCCCAGATTATGACCAAAATCTAATCATCTCCAGATCTCCCCATTACCAACCTACCCTGAACATTTCATCAAGATCCGTTCATAACTTTTTGAGTTATCTTGCTAACTAACAGACAGACAGACAAACAAACTGACAACAACATAGCCTCCTTGGTGGACCTCTCTTCATTTGAAGGGGGGAGGTCTGCCTTGGTTTGTGCTCAGAGTGCTTTTGTAGTGTGTGGAAAGTGTGCTTCTCTCTCTCCTCTGTGGTCCCTTACGTATGGGTGAGTTCTCATAATGGACGTTAGCTGAAGCACAATGAGGTCAGAGGTCAGGTGAAAATAGGTCATACAATAATAAGGTAATAATACAATAATAAGGTCATACGATAATAAGTCCAAAGGAAAATCCAAAATACGTTACCGGAGTGAAGAAAGAGGTCCAAACCCAGGTGATCCGAAGTCAGGTCAGAGGAATTGACAAATTGGAAATTAAGATCAGAATAAACCAGTGACTTTATTACACAACCCCCTGAAGGGGAGAGGGGTGTTATTCTTAGTTTGGTTTAAGTGTGTGTGTGTTGGTCTGTTTGTTTGTTTGTCAGCAGCTTTACACAAAAACTACTGAACCAATTTCTATGACATTTTCAGGAAAGGTACAAGGTGGTCCAGAATAGATCTCATTAAAAATTTGCAGTTTTTGTTTATCTTGTTGCTTATTTAGTTTAGTTTATTTACACCCCCACCCCAATAAGATCCATGGTGTGTAAACAAAACAATGTGAGAAGGCATGACATATATTTAAGCAAATATCAACATACACACAAATAAACATAAACAATATATCATCAAGTCCTATGCTCATTTTTATTGTGTGTGTGTGTGTGTGTGTGTGTGTGTGTGTGTGTGTGTGTGTATAAACAAATCAACAGTCATTTATTTTCTTTGCTGGTCTCTGTAGTATGGACTACTAAATGTGCCAAAATTAAATAAGTAAATACATCATTAAATTAATTAAATATGCCATTCATTCATTAATTACAATAAACAATAAAACATAAACAATGTGTCATCAAGTCCAATGGTCATTTTAACAGTCTGTGTGTGTGTGTGTGTGTAGATGTGTGTAGATATACATACATATATATCTATATATATATATATATATATATATATATATATATATATATATATATATATATACATATGCATGCGTAAGTGTGTGCACACTGTCTCTCTCTCTCTCTCTCTCTCTCTCTCTCTCTCTCTCTCTCTCCCTCTCTCTCTCTCTCTCTCTCTCTCTCTGTCTCTCTCTCTCATATGCCCGAAGCTAAAGGATCCATCAATTAGACTGAGTCCAGTCATCTTCTTCATCATCTTCATCATCATCATCTTGGTCTTTTCTTGGTTTCCTGCTCAGTCAAACAGAACTGGAACAATATCAGCTCTTCAGCCTCTGAGCGCTTCAGAAGTGGAACACTTGCATAAGGACGTCATTTATAGACACAAAAGCAAAAATAAATCCCAGATTCCGTCGGGGAATCAGGACTGGATCTTTTTTTTTTTGTCAGGGACAGAAGGTGTGAAAGTCAGAGGGTGTTTTCCGCAGCAGAGTTTGGCAGAATGTAGCTGAGGCCTTCAGACTGTTAGCTTTAACACTGCTTCACTCTCCTGCTCACAGAGTCAGTTGTATTGTTGTCGTCAGGGAAACATTTACCTTGTGCTGTCAGATGTCATCATAGGAAGATGCCCCCCCCCCCAAGGGCTGTCTCCGTCTCTGATTCCAAGTACTACTCATTGTTTACAAGCTCCTGCTCTGATATTCACACAGAGGTTACTACCAAGACGACATGTTTTTATTCAACCATCACCAGAAAGTGTGTCTGAAAAATGAAAAATAACAACAGCTGTTTTTAACCCTTTAACTCCTGGTACGTCAGCACTGACGTGTTCTGAATGGATGGTTTAATTTAAAAGTTCAGAAAAATTAAATTTTTTTTGTTATTTTACAGAGAATTTTGTTGATGGAACTGATGTAGAGGTGTCAAAAAGCAACTGATTTAGAAAAAGAAAAAGCCTAAACTAAACCTACTGGAACCAAATTACAATACACGTCATTTATTTATTTTCTTAACTTCATTTTGTTTTTGTTTTGTTTGTTTTGCATTTTGTCATGTTATTTGTTATTTTGTGAATATTTATTAGTTTCTGTTGATGTTGTTGCTTCTTTTTGTTTACTTTTTCTACATTTTTTTAAATTATTTTTCTTCAGTCGTTTTCTGTTAGTCTCTTACTTTTAGTAATTTTTGACTGGAACTGTTAAAGTCTCAGGAGTTAAAGGGTTAATATGTTAGAAGAAATGTTCAATAAAACTGGTGGAAGATGGTGGAAAAATTAGCACAGCTACGGTGCCCAAAACGGTACATATAAATGTAGGTCTGAATTATTTTTTTTCCAGAAGTCCTTATAAAGCATGAGGTAAACAGGTGCAAAGTGAAACATGTATTTTTGGAGGTTTAAAGATGTGTTTACTTAAAAAACTAAAAAGTATTAATTTTATGTATTTTTTATTTATTTATTTTTAAATTATTGTTTTTTTATATTTATTCATTCTTTTTTTAAAAAATAAAAAAATTATACAAATAGCAACAGTAATAAATTAGAAAACTAAATTAAATGTAATAAATAAATAAAAGTAAATGATTAAATAAAATAACTTAAAAATAAATAAATAGATAAAAAAAAAAAAAAACCATTTAAAAAATCAAAAAAGGAAATACATTTTCAAATCTTTGAAAAATACATGTTTCACTTCACAATTGTTTCCCCCAAGCTTTATGGGGACTTCTTTAAAAAAAAAAAAACACAACAAATTAATGTATTTATAAGGCCATAGGGGACCTTTATTTAAATGCAACCCTCGTGGGGACCTGACTTTTTGTCCCCATATTGTCAGAGGTCCCTATGGCATGACTGTGTAAACATATCAATGTCCCCATAAAGATAGGAATTCAAGTATACACACACACACACACACACACACACACACAAGTTCACAAAAAACAGCTGTTGAACAGAAAAATTATGGCTGCGACACAGTTGATTCAGTCACTAAAAATTGACTGAATATGTTGATGAGACATTTTATTTGTTCATCTACTGATTCTGGAGCAGATGATGAGGCCTTGAAGTCATCAGAAGAACAATAGATGATGTTTTATTGCATTATGAAGTGGTAAAACTCTCAGATTTGACCTGGACAACATAGGAAGGTTAAGTAAATATTCCAGATCCTTCTTCCATTAGTCAGGACTGCAGTGGTTAATAAGGTGTAAGTGATGCAGCGAGTAGCCTCTCATTTGTTTACTGTGGAACAGAGGATGATGCCAGGATCGATCAGGATCATCAGGCGTGTGACACAATGGTTCAGGGAGAAGGAGATGTTGTTTTCACCACCGCCATGAAGTCCAGACTCTAATGTGGGACCATGACGACTGGACGTAGCGCTCCAGTTCACCATCAACAATCAGAACAAAAGTAGCTCCGTGAAAATTAACAGAGATTAATCCATCATTATGATTAATCTGATTACATTTATTTCACAAAATTCTATTGAAACAGTTGTTTTGTTTCCAGTTGTTTTATTGAAACTGCTGAAGGTGTTGAATAAACATATTAGTTTCATATATATTCATATTTTTGCACATGTTTTGGATATTTTATCACATTTTTTTAATGTTTTTTTCTGTATTTTAGAAGATTTTGGGAATTTTCATTGCATTGTAGCTAGCTAACGACAGTATATGTGGTTATCTAACTACAGCATATGTGGTTAGCTAACTACAGTAGATGAGGCTGGCTAACTACAGTATATGTGGTTAGCTAACTACAGTATACATGTGGTTAGCTAATTACAGTACATGTGGTTAGCTAACTACAGTATACATGTGGTTAGCTAACTACAGTGCATGTGGTTAGCTAACTACAGTGCATGTGGTTAGCTAATTACAGTGCATGTGGTTAGCTAATTACAGTACATGTGGTTAGCTAATTACAGTACATGTGGTTAGCTAATTACAGTACATGTGGTTAGCTAACTACAGTATACATGTGGTTAGCTAATTACAGTTCATGTGGTTAGCTAATTACAATATATGTGGTTAGCTAACTACAGTATACATGTGGTTAGCTAATTACAGTACATGTGGTCAGCTAATTACAGTACATGTGGTTAGCTAACTACAGTATACATGTGGTTAGCTAATTACATCACATGTGGTTAACTAATTACAGTACATGTGGCTAGCTAACTACAGTATACATGAGGTTAGCTAACTACAGTATACATGTGGTTAGCTAACTACAGTGCATGTGGTAAGCTAACTACAGTACATGTGGTTCGCAACAACAGCCGTAATAACAGTAAAAATCATGGGGGGGTTACAGTGTGTTATTTAGAGGTGTTATCTAATGACAGTATTTGTTTTTGATAGTAAGGTTAATTAATTTAAATCACACAAAGGAGTTAAAATATGGGGGAAAAGATGTTGAAAACATACGCAGTTGTGAAAATGTATTTTAAAACTGTTAGAAATACACAAATATTAAGATGTCTTCAAAGAGACATTAAGAAACACAGAGATGTTTTTAGAGGTAGAAACACACAAAGATGTCAAAATATGGAGGAACAAATGTTCAAAACATACACAGATGTAAAAAAAAGTACTTCAAGACTGTTAAAAACACACCAAAATTTCAAGATGTTTTAAAAGAGATGTTAAAAAACACAAAGATGTTCAAATGTGTTTTAAAAAAGATATTTAAGCACATATAGAGATGATGATAAAAGTGTTCAGGAGACATTTTACTTGGATTTTTGTGCATAAACTTCATATTTGATCATTTTGACACATATAATGTATTTGAGGCTATAGCTAGAAATACTTCTGTGACACTTCTGACTGGTTTTGTGCTGGAGGGTCATATTTGGTGCAGAGGTGTTTTTCAGTTCTTTTAGGGGAGGTTTACTATCTATCCCACACTTTGAAAACTCCTGTTCTACTGCATCAGGTCAGATGATACAGTAAATACCCAGTATATTTGCTCTTAAAAACATTTTTACCCTGTGCTGGGTTATTCCAGTCGTGGATGACCTTGTTTTGGAAGTGAAGCCAGTGTTGGGTTTGGCTCAGATTGATTCCTTTGCTTTTACAGACAGTGGCTCATGGGGCAGATGGTGAAAAAGTCCTCGCCTGGAGGTGAGCTGTTTCTTCTCCTTCTGTCTCAGCCTCCCTCTCTGTTTTACCTTGAATGGAAGTGACTTTCTCTGCCTCCGTTCCTGTTTCTCTCTGTGTGTCACTGTTTTTTTTGTGTGTCTCTCTCTCTTTATCTCCCGTCCACATATTCTATTCTGCATGCATGAGTCGTTTTAAATAAGATTAACAAGAATTATGATGATCTGACAAACACAGCTGTTATGAAACTGAGCTCCAGAAGAGACGGTGTTTATCGTGGGAATTTCTCTCCTGTCCAGCTATGGATTTCTCTGACAAGTTGATAAGTAATGCAATTAAATGGACCATGCAGTGCAGAACAGGGATTATTTATTCACCACTAAAGCTCATTAAATTTTTGTTAGAAAAGCGCTCTTTGAGCCTTTTTAATGGTGTGTTTTTCATTTGATCTCATTTACGTGAATTCCCGTGGGTTATAAGCAGAATTATAACGTAACATTTGTCGTGCTGGTTACAGGAACTGATTTGAAAGAAGGTTGGGTGAGTGCGGATGCAGATACGATCAGTACTTTTATCTAAAAACACTCAAGGACTCACAGATAACAATTACTATTCCTTGAGTTATGTGAAACTGTAGTGTTTTCTTCTTCTAAAAGAGCAGCGTGAACCTATGAAATAATCCTGTTATTAGTGTTAATGCAGATAAATACCATCGTACAGGTAATAAAACATACATACCAAGTAAAAAGAGACATTTTGCAGGTTGCATGGGCATGTGTTTAGTATTAGACCTTCTAAGCTTTTACTCCTACAGTAAAGAAACTGACAGAAACGATAAGATAAGACATTATTTATTCCACCATGGGGGACATTCCACAGTTACAGCAGCAAATATACAGTTACACCAGTTACAGGTACATGTTCTTGGAAACATCAGAGATACCCTTCAAGAATTTTTTAAGTACATTAATTATGATAAAGCCTTGATGTGTGCATATGTACGTATGTATTGAGTGTATGTATTTATATATGTGTTTATGCATGTGTATATGTGTATGGGACTAAGCGTCAGGGTATGTATTTATGCATGTATACATATATATATATATATATATATATATATATATATATATATATATATATCCCATAAGTCTTCATACATAGGAGGCATAATACATTCCATACATACATATATGGTTATAACATGTATTTAGTTATATTTTAGATAACCTAAAGAGTGCATGTGAATTAAAGGCAATGAACTGAAATCATCAGGATGGCTGGTTTAGTATTATATAAATAAAAATGGTTTATGTTAAGAAACGTTTATTTTTCTGATGTATGGAGACTTATGGGACACCCTGTATACTGTAGTTATGACATTTATGTGTTTATGTATATACAGTATGTATACATGTATATATAAACATGAGCTAACCAGCACTTTTGTAATTTGTTTTCTGATTCATATGATTAAAGTTTGGAAGATTTAACACATTTATTGTCTGAAACAGATACTTTCTAAAAAAAAACAACTATTAAGCAGTGTAATAGTCCGACTAAGGTCTATACATGATTTTTAAAACTAAAGATATTTGTAGCCTTATGGGAATTCTAAGAAAAACCAGAGAACACAATCATATGTGAAAATAGTGTTTCCAACTATGAAAAAAGAAAATGAGTACAATTATAAATACAAGAAGATAAATTCTTATGAACTACTAAAAGATGAAAACTTGCATCTTCATTATTGTTACATGAAAATGAAAACTTGAAAATACTAAACATTTAAATAACACATCCTCCAATATTGACACAGTTGTTCCCTCATTCACATATTTTTGTTCAGGAACCAGATCATATTTTTCATCTTTAAGTTGCTCAGAACCTCGTGCCTTTGAAAACACTATCTGCTCCGCTGACGTACTTATCCAGGCGGAAGAAAAAGTAGTCCCACCAACCGCCTGTCATTTAGTCAACATCTCAGTTGTTGAGTTACATTTCACCGTGTTCCTGTTAAGGATAGACCGTACCGCAAATGACTCAGGTGTCAAAAGTACTAAGTGAGAATCGATTTTAGAGCAGAAAGATCCGGTATCGCAGGTGTCGATATTTTAGGATCGATCCGCATATAGAGAAATGAACACAAGGGTGAAAATTTGTGAACAAAAAAGGACAATGTTTAGAGACTAACGGACCGTCATGGTCATTCTGTGGTGGATATATGGAGTTGTGTGTGCTTTGGAATACTCTGGCGAATATTTTCCCCCTGGAGGATACTGTGAAAGCTAAACTAGTTAAAGCGAAGCTACTCAATCCGTTGGAGTTCCACGTGCACGGCGGAAGCTAGCGGTAATACTATGGAGCTCAGCTCAACACACATCTTTTCCTCGGATTATTGTTCGGGACCACTATGGCATATTCCACCAGCACCGTCAGCGATGCGATGCCACAAAGAAACTACCGCCGCCAGTGTCAGCAGTTGTAAGTTTAATTTCTGCGCCACAGCAGCAATGACCATGAATGTTTGGGTGAGGGGAGGAGGAGGTGTCATGGCGGCACGTTGTTTGCATCATTAGTTTCAATATGTGCCGTGTTTATATGGTGGCGCTGTCGTCCTATACTAGGAACTCCTATTTCTGAACAAATTAAGATGTTATTACTCTATAGACAAGTTCACGACCCGTTTCCGCTTTACTTCCCGATTATGCTGTTCACTTCCTTTTTGGCAGCCTCCGGTTCACTTTACATGTTAACACCGAGTGATTTAGTCAGAAGAAATATGGACAACGACAAGTGGAAAAGTGGTTCGGGAACTACGTGTGCTATCGTTGGATGTAGAAGCCCAAGAAAACCGCTAGAGAGTGTTTTAACCACAAACCTGCCACAAAGAGGCAATGTCCATGCCCTCCTTTGTTGTTATTTTTTTCGCAACACTCTGAATCACGCGCCTGGATGAAGGCATTAAACCCACCACGCAATGTCTTTGTGTTCCCATCACTTTGTGGACAAAATACCAACCGAGGATAACCCATTTCCAGAGTTATTTTTGGGATACACTTGCCTTATACAGCCGAAGAGGCTACAACTCACCCAGCTGACTACTAACTATTTCCCCAAAGTGGTAAGTTCAGCAACTTTAGCTATGAAATGAAAGCTTTAGCTATGAAACCGTCAATACTGTTAATTGTGTAGTTGTCATACACGAACATTGCCGCTCACTGGTGTTTTGCTAAAACAGCTGATTAGCATATAAGCTAATGTTCATAGACAAACTACACATACAGTTTGATAGACAGGTTAGTGCTCCGTGTGTGGGGTTGTTAAACATCCCTTAAAATACGGGAACATGCCATATTAAAAAACAAACTGACGTCCGGTATTGAGCTGAACGAAATTCGTATTTTGCCATTGATGATTACATAAAAATCAGAGGTCTGTAAATCGAATACGATTCGCCATAGTGTCCTGTGTTTCCCCTCACGGAGTTGGCAGCCCTGTGTGTGTGTGTGTATGAGAGAGAGTACAATTTATTATTATATATTATTGCTTAAATGCAGATACTGATAGGCCTCAGAGGCTGTCAGATTGTCCATAGCTTTCCTGTCTATTGTAATGGAGTCTATGAAATATGCACAAATCTTGCTGGACGTTACGTTGGGTCACGTAGTCATAATAACTTCATCTACAGACAAAGTACTAAAACTATGTTCCCAGGACATTATAGCTCACAAAACGCTAGCAATCGAAGTCTGTTCGTATCTTCCGGACGGAAGTAGCTTGCATATCTGGATAGTAATGGCGGCGCCCAGGGTTTGTGGCGTGAACTTGTCTATAGGGATGCTCGAAGAAGATTTTAACAAAAATTCTACTTAAAAACCCTCAGATATTTTGAAATCCCGGATTTTTCTAAATCCTGAGCTCATAAAATATTAATATGGTTCGTTTTATTACCATATTTCAGAATAAGAGCTAGTCATTGTAATTACACTACATTCATTATGAATAATAAACATTCTTAGCTGAAATTGGAAAAAGAATATATACATACACACATGTAAAAATACATATGAATTTTATTTCAATAAATTATTATTTGGTAATTTACCATTTGACTGTGCTTTTCTAAATATAGATACATGCCGCCATGACACCTCCTGGAAACACTCTTGATCTAACCTCACCCATGAATGTTTAAGCCTCCGGTCGTGTTCGTGTCCACCTCCCTATTTTAGTGAAGTGAACTGCTATTAAATTAGCCATCACCATCAAATTTTTATTCAACATTCTTAAGCTGTGAACAATGCCTCAAAGTAGTGTTTAACATGAATTTCTAGAATTAGGCATAAAATAACAAGAGTGAGAATACAAATAGGCACTGAAAATGTATTACAAAATGAACATGTAATGTAAAAGGTAAATAGAAATCCAAAGACTGAACTGTACATGAAGGTGTGTGGGTGTGTGTGTGTGTGTGTGTGTGTGAATTAATGCACATGAGTGGCACGTGACACTCAGGTTAGAGTGGACCTTGCAAACACAGGCATTATAGTTGTAGTAGTGTTGCGCCGATCAATGTTTTTTTGTTTTTTTTAACGTTTTTTTGTGAGTTTACTCATTTGACCACGTAGTTCCTGGTTTTAAACCAACACTTTGCTGAATGAACTTCAACTTGTTTGGACCTGTGACTGCATTGGCAAATTACACACATTCAAGATTCAAGAATTTATATTTTCATGATGCAAACGTAACGGAATTTTCTAAAAGACTCTTGGCTTCAAAGCACACACTAAAACAGAATGCATAACAAACTTTTACAAAATGTTTTCAGGAAGGAAGGAATAATGGCCTGGTTTGAAAGAAAAATGGTGCGAAGTAGCAGCAAAAGTGAAGTGAATGGAAAAATAACTTATAATAATATAACACATTTTATTTGTAATGCTGTTTACATTTGAAATCAGATCTCTAAGTGCACAGTAAAAATACTTAACACTTAAATTCAATAGTAAAAGGATAACATGCACATGTATGTTAATTTGTCACCTGGTCCTCATGGGACATGGAAACAAGTGTGTGTGTATGGGGGGGGGTTAAAAGAAAATGTCTTCTTTTCACACTAGTAGAGTAATGTCAGCATATTTGAGTGGGTTTCTCTAACTCAGTATGTATTGGATACTTCACAGAGCAGCTCCTGCAACAGCACTCTCCACTTTAATCAGTACAATTGGTTCTAGTGAGTGTGAGAGCGGTGTGTAAGTGGTGTGTATGCACCAAGAAGATCCCTTTTGCAAATATAAAAATAGGCCTGTCCAATATTTATATTCCTTTCAACTGTGAAATGGGTAATTTCTGTCTACATTTTCCCTTTATTTATCCCTCTGTCAAGGAGGCTTTGAGCTGAAGACTCTATAAGTAGACATGATGTGATCCACTGCTTTTTGGATTGTAGTTGTAAAGTCAGGAGTTTACCTTGTGCCTGTGAGCATGTAGGCAGAAAATTAGAAATAATAGAGAAAATAGAGAAGCTAAAGGTATGAACTGAATCAAGAACAGGTGTTTGTTTCCTCTCCCAGGACTCAGAAAAAAGAATTCCTTCATTTATTATAACTTGGGAGTTCTGAGTTCACCTGTTTACACAAGTTTTTTTGTTTGTTTTTACCTTTGCCAAGGCGGTATTAATTTCAGTTTGTCTGTCAGCCTGATTGGATCTTCTTAAAATAATTTCTGGAGATAAGTATAAACCCCAGTGAGTTCCCATTACATTTTGAGAATGATGTTAACATGTTAATAACACGTTTACCTTGATAGCCTTAATAACTCTGTCTGTCTGTCTGTCTGTCTGTCTGTCTGTCTGTCTGTCATGTAAATACGAAGGAAACACCTTTAATTCTGAATTATTTTATTCCAAATAACTAATTCTGAATTAATAAACATCATGTAAATGTAGTTATCATTCTTCTGCAGAGCTGGAGGATCAATGGAATCAGGTGTCTTAGAAGAGGAAAATATCTGAAACATGCAGGACAGTGGCCTTCGAGGACCAGGATTGGTGACTCCTGATGTCCAGGTAAGACACACCCCTGCTGGTTGTCTCTTATGGGACGTGATTTTGAAATCCAAAACCAAAACAACATAAAAAAGTTATTGCAGAAAATGGGCCAATACAACAGATGAAACACGGATCCTCTCTGAGTTCTAACATGTGTGACACTTGTATCACACTGAAAATGCTTCGACCACACATTTAAGAGTCTTAAGGGTGACATGACCGGTTTCTATGACGATCTGTTCCCTGAAGATGTTTCTGCAGCGTTAATATGATCAGACTTAATGGGATTTTCACCTCTTTCTCTACTTTGATCTTGCTTTTGAAAATTGAGGTGAGATGTGCCAGCACTGGCTGTTGGAGTGTTAGCGACGTGTGTGATGGGCGGCAAGAGCTGCAGTGTCATGTGTGGGTGGAGAACATGTGGGTGGACCCAAACTGCAGAACAAGGAGCACAGGCTGATTTAAAGAACACAATTAGGAATTGTCTAAGTGTCAATGGAGGAAAAGGTGAAGTGGACGGGGAACAGGAAGGGATGTGGAAGTCCTTCTGGGTGCCAGAGTTGGTCTCAAATTAGTATTAGCTTTAGCGTAGCAGTTCCTGTAGGTTAGCAATAGGAGAAAAATGCTTTAGGTTAGCAATAGGAGAACAATGCTTTAGCTTAGCAGTTGCTGTAGGTTAGCAATAACACAACAACACTTTAATGTAGCAGTTGCTGTAGGTTAGCAGTAGGAGAACAATGCTTTAGCGTAGCAGTTGCTGTAGGTTAGCAATAGCAGAACGATGCTTTAGCGTAGCAGTTGCTGTAGGTTAGCAATAGAAGAACGATGCTTTAGCGTAGCAGTTGCTGTAGGTTAGCAATAGCATAACGATGCTTTAGCGTAGCAGTTGTTGTAGGTTAGCAATAGAAGAACAATGACAAGGTCAGTGTTTGAGGAAAAACAGTGTATGACTAAAGTCCAGCTGTGTGAAGGTAAAGCATTTAATCATTCTTTATATTATCAGTGACAATAATAATACATGAATGTGGCAGTTTTAGATTAAATTAACACATTAATTAATTATATTAGTGCTCTTAGGACTTATCTGAAATACAGTGGAAATAAAATGACAGAGTTATTACATTTTGGATGTTTATTGCTAAATAAAATCTTGTTACATTTTGGAAGTTTATTATAACATTTAAAAAAACACATTTCGGATGTTTATTAGAAAATTAAAGGCAAAGGTTATTACATTTTGGACATTTATTACAAAATACAAAAAACAACCTTATTACATTTTGGGTGTTTATTACAAAATGAAATAATAAAATGATTATATTTTGGACGTTTATTACAAAATAACATGGAAAAACTCTTACATTTTAGACGTCTTGTCTCGTCATCATCATCTTTATCCTCACTAGGGTCGCAGGGGTCACTGGGTGCCTAACCCAGCTACAATGTTCAAAGACCTGTATGAGTTACATTTTGGACGTTTATTACAAAGTGAAATGAAACAGTTCAGACATTTTGTAAGTTTATCCTGAACATGGCTCAGCAGTCCCTTCCTGTGGCTTTAGGAGGTGTGCATAACATTCCACAGCACGGCTCCAGCATCACCATAAATGAGGCTTATTCTGTTTCCTCAGGGCTGGAACAAACAGATCTGCTACTCCTAGTCCTCTGCCGACTGTACGCTTTATTTACCCTGATGCTAAACCTGTGATTTAATTCAGGAAGATAGGAGCGTCCTCTGTACCCTTGGCTGGTACAGCGGGGCTGGAGCGTCTTCTCACCTACCTGGACGTCTGCCTCACATCCTCACATGGTGCTGAGTCACCAAAACAAAGAGGAAAGAAAACACCGTCTATATGACAGTTATGTAATGATAGACGAGTATACAAAAAAAATGATAGGAGCCAGGATGGGCCTGGGAGACGAGCTTTAGTGTCTGTCTTTGCACTGAGCCTTTGCTACAGAACATGTTGTTTTCAGTGTAATAGTAAGTACATCTGACTTTAGTTTTTTAGTGCTGTCAAATTTAACAGGGATTACTCCATCATCATAATTAATCTGAATAAAAATTTGAACGCAGTTAAATGGAACGGTTGCTTAGTTTCAAGTTGTGTTGTTAAACATGTTAGTTGCATATATATTCACGTTTTGGATATTTCATCGCATTTTTTGGTGAGGTATTTTTTTTCAATATTTTAGAAGAGTTTTGGAATATTTTTTGGATTTTTCATCACTTTTTTGCTATTTTTAGAATTTTTTTGTGTGGATTTTAGCAGATTTTTGTAGATTTTTTTTGTTTCTTAGTGTATTTCGTGGGATCGACAAAGTGTTTTGTCAAGGATGCAGTTCAGAACCATGGGTGACAGGGGCTTTGAGGCTGCCCCCCCATCTGTGGAACTCTCTCCCAGACCATCTTAAAGCTCCACAGATGGGGGATGCTTTTAAAAAAGGACTTTTAGAAAAACTTTTACTGTTTAATTTAAATTTGTTGGTTTTATCCTTTTGATTTTACCTTTCAGTGTGTACTTTGAGAGTTATTCATGAATAAAATGTGTTTATTATTTTTATAATAATAATAATAATAATAATAATAATAATACCAAAGCACTTTTGGTTTCAAATACCACATTAATACGAAGCATACATTTGTCAGGGATTCTGCAAGCACTAGGCTAATGCTAGTATTAGGCTAATGCTAGCACTTGGCTAATGCGTCACCTAGCTTACAAAAACGTGTTCAGTACACTATTCAAAGTTTGCATTAACAGAGACTGTTCTGTAAATTCCACATTTTTTTATTGGATACCAAAACCACATCAAGAATAGTTATAAACATCAACAACAATAATTGCAACCAACACATGCAGGCTTGTGGACAATTTATAATGAACCAGTTCTACCAGAAACAACATAAGTGTTTTCTGCTTGTTTAAGTTAAATTTTAAACAAATAAAATTGCCTCAAAAGGCTAAACAAACAACAAAATGTCTATTTCCAAAATATATCCGTAATTTCAAATTATCCATGTCTACCAGCCAATCCATAAACCACTTGGAATGTTTCCCAAACAACTCCTTGAGTTTTAATGCCACACCACCAAAACGCCCTACGCGCTAGATAGGGCAACTCAGGAATTTCGTTTTCATTCTTGTATACTCAATTTAGCTTCTTTTTGTTCTCACTATTGATGTGCATTGACATCAGAACCTCCATGGACAAATTTCAAGACTCAAGGGTCAAAGGTCACAATAGAGGTCAACATTTAATTTTGGATATAATGTTTTAACTATTCGTCATTCAGACTTCCAATAAGCACTAAAATGTTGGTCTTTCAATTCTGCATAATGTGTGGATAGATTATGACCTATTATTGACCCAAGAGGTCTGAGGTCACTCGGTCAATTCCTGAAAAAGTCAAATGGACTATAATGGAAATACCACTGGAGACTTAGTTACTATTATTGACAGATAGGAAACCTAGCACAGGCTTTAAAATGATATTATGACCTTTGAACTTGAAAGGTCAAAATCAAGGTCACATGATTTTAAATGGTCGTAACTCCAGAGTGATAAGTACTGAATTACTGTTGTTGACAGATCGGAAATTACATGCAGGCTCCAAAATGGCATCATGACCTTTGACCTTGAACAACCTTGTAAGGTCAAACCCATTAAGAGGTTTGCGAGGGGCTGGGGTTTGTTTTGCTTGGCAACACTAGTTTCTTTTTTTTAGCTGGAGTTTTCCCGTTGCGTGTCGCAAACATTTTGTCCTCGTCAGTATTCATGAAGGTAATGTGATTTGTTTTCTTGGACAACAATTTCTGCTTATGAGGGCAGAAAGAGGCATTGATTATTGATCAGTGTGTCCCAGTGTCAGTCATTGAAAGAAGACAAGAGGGGGCGTTGATAAGAAAAAGGAGTTTTCATTGACCTCGTATGTTGAAGCTGCTTTAGCGTTCTTCATTGGGATGAAACGATCTACTTTGTAATATAGTATTCTGTTGATTTTTTTTCTATTAATCAAGTAACCAGATAAATTAAATTTTTTTGTTTATTTTTTTAAGTAGATCAACCACAAAATGGGGAGCGGAAAAGGATGAGATGTTTTCAGAGGTGTGTTCGTCACACAGGAAAGGAGATGTAGCCTAATAATTCCATTATTATTATTAAGCTAGCACCACATGTCATGTCACTAGTTGAGCAATTCACATGTACCATTGACTTAGTAATATTTGTAGTTGGTATTAAAATGACTCGCGCTGTCACTGTCATGGTCCAGTATCTCCACAGTAGCTGACCTGAAGCTTTATCACTTGAGTCTGTCATTCCCACACTGGGTATTTCCATTTCTGATGTCCATTAGCATGGCGCTAGGCTAATTAGCTCATCACGGAAGCCAACCCTTTGATCATTGGACTACCCGCTCTACCAACTGAGCCACAGCTGCTCCTGTGGTGCTCAAAATGGTTCAAGAACAGCATTCAATTTACTTTCTTAAGAAATTGTGGCAAAATTGAGTGGAACTTTAAAGGGTTAATTAAATTATTTTTTTGTTTGAGTTGTTTCATCCTCAGTAGCATCTTGGTGGCTGCTAAAGCATATCCCATCTTAGAGGGAATAACGGCAGCTTGTAACCTTGATGTGTTACCAGTTTATCACAGGGCTAAGATATGCAGACCGACACCTGTTCACACCTATGGATCATTTATATTTGACCGTTTAAGTTGTTTAGGTGCATGTCGGTGCAGTGGGCGGATGCCGGGGAGAACATAAGTATCCATAGTTTGCATAAACAAACAATAGCAACATTTCTTCTTGGTGACAGCGGTGCAGTTATCGTCACATTCGTATTATTCCCAACGTGCATAACATCCAAGTTTCTATGGTGACAGGCAGTGACTGCAACATCCTCATACTGGATGTAAGGGATTATTGTATCTCTTAGAGGTATGAGCTTCAGCATGATGGGTAATTACGCTGGGAGATTGACTGCTTTGCTCCTTTTATCCAGTTTTTTTATGCAGTGGATATATCCTCTATGTGCATCCTACCTATTTTCCATGACAGCATTGATAGGAATCGGAATCATTTTCTGCATAAAACGTAACAGGGAAATGTGTAATAATAAATAGAGCTGGGGTTTTCAAAATGTGGGATAGTGAGCCTCCCCCCAAAAAATGTCAAGCAGTCATCTTTATTTAGAATCTTTGTAATGTATCATTTCTTAAACTTTTTTTTTTTTTACATTTTAATTTGTTCATTTCTTTGTGCTTAAATATGCTTTCTTTTAAAACATATTGTTCCTATGGCCCCTCCCAACACCAGCGAACATTCATACACCAGTGTGAGTGACACTGGAGGCAGGACGGTCAAGTGTCTTTGCCCAAGGACACAACAGGACATGACTCGGACAGAGCGGGATTTGAACCACCAACCTTTTGGTTACCAGCTGAGCCACAGTTGCTCTTTTGAGGCACCTTTTTTAGGGCGACCGTAGCTCAGTTGGTAGAGTGGGGCGTCCAGTAACTGAAGGGTTAGTGGTTCGAATCCCTCTCTATTCTAGTCATGTGTTGTTGTGTCCTTGGGCAAGACACTTCACCCTCCTTACCTCCAGTGCTGCTACTCACACTGGTGGATGAATGTGTTTGAATGTTCGGTGGTGGGAGGGAACATAGGTACAAAATGTCAGACTGTGGACTAGAGCTGGATGATGTTAGAAAACACTGACATTGCAATTTAAAATTTTTTTTTTTCCAACCCTGCAATATATATATTGCGATATCCTCAGGAGTAAACAACAGCTGTGTGGGTCCGACGCAAACGCTCAAACAGATTATTGGTCGACACAGAACATACGATTCAGTATCATCCTTTTTGTAGCCAAAAAAAAATTAATAATTAAAAATAAACAACTTAATAAATTAATTGCAATGGAAATTTTTAAATAAAAATATTAATAAATAAACTCAGAGACAAATACAGAAAAAAATAAATGAACGAAATTAAATAAATGAATTAAAACAAAAAAATATATACAAATAAATGGAAGAAAAATAATGAAAAAAAATTTGCAGCATCTGCGATGTGACTATTGCCCAGACATACATTGTGATGTTGATGCTCAATTTATTCACCACCACCAGAGCGAGCATGTGAGAGTGAATGAATAATGGATCCACTGTGTGCTTTGAGTCTGCATTCCATAGAAAAGTGCTATAGAAATCTAAGCCATTATAATTATCATTTTAAGTAGTGAAAAGATTTTCAGGAATGATAGATAATGGGTCAAGGAAAAACCCATTAGATTTTGAGTAATTAAGGTCAAAGGTCAAGGTCACCCTAAAGGTCAACAGCTAAAACACATACATGGTAATATCTCAGGATTCAGACAAGATTGAATCTGGCTTTTTTTTTTTTTTTTCCCATTCACATCGTCTCAACTATGGCTCGATCACGTCATGTTTTGACGTCATATGACGCCATATCAAGCCTTGGCGGAGGTTAGCTGTCCTTGACTCCCTTGTTATTATTATTATTATTGACTCTGGTGTCCTTTAAAATACATTTGACCTGCAGGTCGTAGCGGTCGTTTGGCCTCTTCACCGCACCGTAAACTGGTCCTCTGCGTCCGCTGTGCATCGATGTCAGCGTTTGTCATCATCCGGCCTTTGTTCATTCTGTCTTTATCGGACAACTTTGCACCTCGGCGCCTCGCTTCCCACGGTAGCAGCTTTATTTACTTTTAGTCACATTTGAGCTTGATCAAAATGCCATTTCCTGGTAATTCATTCCAAAGTGACAATAGCTGGAAAATGAAATATCTTATCAGGTTTGAGCAGCACTGCGCCAAAGAAGGTAGAATTTGGCGTTTACATGTTAATGAGGGGATTCAGAGTAAACCATTAAAACCGGTCACAGAGTTGTGTCTTTGTTGGCAGCCGTCCTAGTGCAGTAACAGCGAGCATTGGGTTTTATCCTGTAATGTGCCGCTGCTACTTTTAAAAAGTCATTTGTAGTTTATAATTGAAAGAGGTGGCTCAAGTTTTACACAGAGACGGATTCATTGTGGAGCCGTCAAACATTTCAGTGCTGTGACAGTTTCACCCGCAGGTAAAAGTAGCGTCTTTAAATGTCAATTAAGCATAGGAGTCTGTGAATCAACCCATATGCAGCTCCATTAATTGACTTAATTGAATATATTTGAACAAAACTGTGACTTTCCTAATGTTAAGACTGTCACTCACTTAGAAGTTTAACCCATAAAAATCCAAACAGCCACTGGCGACAACAACCATCTACTGATCTAAACTGTTTAACCCTTTAATGACAACTATAATAATTATAATAATAATAATAAACGTTATTTGTATAGCCCCTTTCATAGAAAGATTGTAGCTCAAAGTGCTTTACATGTTAACTACAAATATTCATATTTTTACACATGTTTTGGATATTTTATAATATATATTTTGAATATTTCATCCCATTTTTGTTAGTGTATTTTTAATTAATTTTAGTAGATAGTAACATGTTTCATATATGTTGGCCAAATTTTTTATGCTTCTTTATGTATTGTGTATTTTGTGGTAAATTTGAGGGTAAAAAAAGAAAACCGAGACTGACAAAGTGATATGTTATGAATATTCATTATTAAAATAACAAAAAACAACAACACTTAATGAAATGTTTGACATATAACAATATACTTATAGTTGGATTTATTTATTTAGTTGTTATGATTTCCCTTAATTCAAAGACCAGATATTTTGGTTGGGCCACATTTCAGGAATGTGAATTTTCCCAGAAAATGTCTAAAAAATGAAAATAAAAATGTGTTTTCAAATTGCCGACTTTGAAAGAAAAAAAACATGTTTTACAGGAAGGTTGAAGATTACGTGCATTGCTTTTTTTCTTCGCATTTCAGCCAAATGTCTTCTAATCATGCATCATAAAAAATAAATAAAAAAATATATGTATATAAAATACTTTTTTTGGAAAGCAAAAAGAACATATTTCTGGTCAATTTGCCTTTTTCCTTTCACGCTGAATAGATTTGGTACTTTTACGATCAATAGAAAAATACATCTGCTCTAACAACTGCAATTACTGTCAGCTTGAGATCTGACAGCGCAAAGTAATCAAGCTCCACCAATAAGGTTTGATATGTTTCGTTTGCTTCTTTGTAAATAAAATCAGCTAATTTGTGCTTTACTTTGGATTGGAGGCGGTTGTTGGGTCGGCTGTGTTTTAGCAGACGATGATAATTACAGAGGACGCTTGAACTGTTTGGTTAACCCTTTTTTACTCTGGGCTGATTTAGCTTCAAACACCTGAAAAATATGTCTGCAAATGAAAACTGCAGCTGTTCTTCAACTGTTTGGAGCACAGGTAGAAGAATGGGCTCTTTATAAAGGAAACAATCTGGAGTTTGGACTAAAACACTCACTTTTACTGTTAATTTAACAGAGATGGAGACTGAAAAACACTAATATGCTTTGATTTACTTTCCTCAATTTATTGTGTGCTTAACCCACGGTGTATTTGTCTCTCTTTGCTAGCTATGGACTGGATTATGAGGAGACATTAAGAGAATAAAATTTGACAAATATTTCCTCAAAATTAATAAAATAGTCAACAAAATAAAGAAAACTGAGCAGAACCATCAACAAAATTTAAGTTGACCGACATAGTGTTTTGATCATAATTAACCATCAAAATGAATCCAATTACAGTGTCTATGCTCTATTATTATGTTTATGCTATGCTTAATGAAGATATATAATGAAATTAAAGCTGTATGTCTTGCTTTCGACCCCCCGATGACTCACTATCTTGACTCAGCAAATTTCTACGAGAAACATTGAATTAAACTAGAAGAGAGTGCAGCCCCCCCCCCCCCCCCCCCCCCCCCCTCGAATGAAGAGAGGTCCACCAAGAAGGTTACATTTTTGGCAGAGTTTTTGTCTGTCTGTTAGCTCGCAAAGTAACAAAAAAAGTTATGGGTGGATCTTAATGAAATTTACAGGGTAGGTTGGTAATGGGGAGATCTGCAAATGGTTGCATTTTGGTGGTGATCCTGGGGGGTGGGGGGTGGGGTGATCCAGAATCCAGGATATCTCTCTCTCTCTCTCTCTCTCTCTCCTCTCTCTCTCTCTCTCTCTCTCTCTCTCTCCCCCCCCTCTGTCACTCTCTCTCTCCCCCTCTGTCACTCTCTCACTCACATATCTGTATTTCTACTTTCTTAAACCAACCTCTGTTGACTATTCACCCAGTGTCCCCTTTCCCCACTCCAGTGGCAACTCTCTCAGCAGTATCTGTATGAAGAGCCATAGACAACAGGATCTGCAGTGACTCACCTGTGTCCCTGTGTCCTGTGCTGACCTGTGACCCTAGACCTTCTCCCTCACCTTTCATCTATAAATGGACGTTTATCTATAGCTTGTCCGTCCATGCGAGTGGATCTGTCCGTCACTGTGGTTCTTCAAGATTTCTTCTCTCCCACTGGGTTTTGGAGTTTTTTTTTGCCGAAAAGGAGGGTCTAAGGACATGGGATACTTGGGACTTGATCTATTTCTGTGGTTGATTATTCTCTCCAATCAACCCTGTGAAGCCCTGTGAGACGACGTTGTTGTGATTTGGGGCTTTATAAGTAAAATTTAATTGCATTGAACGCAATTAAAACATTTATCATCTGACAGCCCTTTAGTATTACGTCACGTCAGATTTAAGAAGCCAGGCTAATGCAGGAAGTGACGGTCTGGCCACATTTTAATGACTTTCTTCACAACAGCTTCGTGTCCTTGGGCTTCAACTTTCTAACCAAAAAAAAAAAAAAACACTGCTAGCAAAAGCACTTGATAAAAACACTCAGCGGGAGGAAGTCTACCCCACTGCCCTCGGCGCAGCCCTCCAATATAACCTCCACTTCATCTCTCAGCAGAAAAGCCTGTTTGATATTCCTCACCATAAATGAAACATATTCAGTGTTTTGCTGGACCGGTTCATCTCTGCCCTGTGGTTTGATTCCATCATGCTGAAGCTCCATCTTTATGCAAAACGCACTGATGAAGCAGCCACTTATCATTAAGTGTCTGTCGTTGTTATACATCAAGGTTTCATGTTATCAGCTAATATATGCATTATTAATTCAGCCACGCGAACGCACACTCTGTCTTTATGCATTCCTATTAACACTGAGCGCTATTAACTCCCACCCACGCTGACCAATTTACATCAGCTGAAAGTTACAAATGCAGAGGAGGAAGTAACTAAGTAAAAGTACTCAATTACTGTACTTAAGTGGATTTTTTTTTTGGTAGGTGTCTGTACTTTACTGGAGTATTTATTTTTCTGTGAACTTTTGACTTTTTCTTCCTAGATTTGTTCATACATATCTGTAGTTTATACTCCTTACATTTATATAAATATACGTACTTCATACTGCTTACATTTATATAAATATATGTAGTTTATACACCTTACATTCAGGATTGTGTTTATTTAGAATAGTTATTTTGTTTACATGGTTCATCTGAAAGAGGAATTAACCTTTATTCTGAATTAAACAGGAATAAAAACTCTTATGTAAACAGGCTCAATGAAGAACAGGAGGATGAGGGGAGGGAGAAGCTGGTGAAGATTCTATGTTATGTGTCATGAGGAGGAGGAGGAGGAGGAGGAGGAGGAGGAGGAGGAGGAGGAGGAGGAGGAGGAGGGGGAGGAGGGGGAGGGGGAGGGGAGGGGGGGGAGGGGGGGGGGGTTGTATCAGCCACATGCTCTGGTTGGTCCTCAGTGAGCCAGACCTTTTGTTGTGGTGATTTACTCTGCCTTTGTGTGTTAGAAAAAAATAGCAAAGACAGTTTACTGCAGACTTTATGTTCTGTGAACACATCACTAATCACATTTTCACATCATGACCTGTTAATATCTCACCATCCAACACACCGTCTTTCTTATTATAAAGTGATTTATTATTTTATTTTTCATATAATATACTTCGTACACGTGTCACTTAAAGTAATGTGACTGAAACTGCAACTCTGATCATGCACAGACACATATACATACACACACACACACACACACACACACACACACATATATATATATATATATGTATATATATATATATATATATATGTATATATATATATGTATATATATGTATGTGTGTGTACACACTTAAGAAACTTTTATGCTTTTATCTGGTTACCTCCACCAAGGAGGTCATGGTTTTGCCAGAGTTTGTTTGTCTGTCTGTTAGTTAGCAAGATAACTCAAAAAGTTATGGACGGGTGTTGATGAAAATTTCGTTGATGTGTTGGGTTGTGTCACAAGAAACAAATGCTTAGATTTTGGTGATTATCCGGAAGAGATCCTGGATTCTGGATCATTTTGAAATGTATTCTCCATTTACTGCAATGTAAAATTTCAAACTAGATCCAGAATCCAGGATCTGTTTGGGATCATCACCAAAATCTAAGCATTCCTATGTTTGATTGGGTCGAGCTGCTGCTTCATAATTATTACAAAAATCCAATGTAGTATCTGGTCGAACATGTTGATTGTTGAACCGAAAGCAAAACAGAAAGTGCACTAGTTTTCTTCCAGTAGGCATCCACCTGTTAAGTGGGTCTTCTGTCCAATCAGAACCCTCTGTACCTCCCGCTCTCAAAGATGAAAATTAACTAAAGCTGAACACTCTCGTTTCCATGGAAACCTTTATTCAGAATTAACATTTACATGTAAACACGAAGGAAATCGATTTAAATCTGAATTAAAAATCATCATGTAAACGTAGCCAATGACAGGAATAATGTTGAAGAGAAATTTCCATTAAGTGTTGTCTTCTTCCCACTCCTTATTGGGTGTAAATTAATTATTATTTTTTTCCTTTTGACTTACATGTATCCTGTGAATGCTGGAAATAGACAAAACAATCAGTCAATCAATCAAAAGTGTTTCCATGTCATAGGAATTATATTGAATTCAGAATTAAGAGTGGAATAAACCAGTGACGTCATTTGGAATTAAAGTTTAATTGGGAATTATCTTTTTCAACTGGAATTAAGTGGAATTAAAAGATGAATTAACCTTTATTCTGAATAAAAACTCATGTAAACAGGTCCAATGAGCAGAGAGAGAGGCGTGTGAATATAGATGAAAAGAGAGAGAGTGAGGATGACAGAGGTGTCCCTCTCGCTCACTCGCTGGCGTCCCGCCCCCCAGCTGTGACGTCACCGCCTCAGAGACACAAAAGACGCCTCTCTCAGCTGAGCTCCTCACTCCACTTCATCACACTCTCTCCAGCGCACACTCACGCCTGCCCTCACACACACACCGCAACGCTCGCTTCAACAGCCGCTTCGCTCTCCCCGCCGCCGTGCGTACGCGTGTGACCGTCACGACACCCAAACACTGCGCGACAGCAACAAACCACCAAAAAAAGCCCAACAACAACAAAAACAAAAGCCCAAACACTTCGTCTCCCACGAAACACACTTCGCCTGTTGTGAATGATGAGAGAAAAAGCAGCACTCGGACTCCCGACCCCGTCCTAGAAAGTAGCAGATGTTCCAGAAGAGGGGAGGTGGACAGAGGAACAAAAAAAAGCCCCCCACCCCTCCTTCTGTCGTCCCACTGAACAATACTCTGCCTCCAGCTGGAGAGGGTCAGCTTTTGTCCTTCTGTCCCCCCACCACCACCCTGCACAACAGACCAGAGGGGACGGACACGCTGACACACTGACCTGCAGCTGCTACTGGACTGAGCACCACAGGGTGGGGACAGTCCCTACAGGAGTGAGGACGACTGGGTGGAACAGTCCCTACAGGAGTGAGGACGACTGGGTGGAACAGTCCCTACAGGAGTGAGGACAACGGGGTGCAACAGTTCCTACATGAGCGAGGAGAAAAGGGTGGAACAGTCCCTACAGGATTGAGGGTGGCTGGGTGGAACAGTCCCTACAAGAGTGAGGACAACTGGGTGCAACAGTTCCTACATGAGCGAGGAGAAAAGTGTGGAACAGTCCCTACAGGAGAGAGGACAACTGGGTGGAACAGTCCCTACAGGAGTGAGGACAACGGGGTGCAACAGTTCCTACATGAGCGAGGAGAAAAGTGTGGAACAGTCCCTACAGGAGAGAGGACAACTGGGTAGAAAAGTTCCTCCCAGAGGACTAAACATTCTGTGGAGCAGTTCATACCAAAGGAGTACAGACGTTGTGTAACCGTTCCTAGCAGAGGACAGTGGAACAGTTCCTAGCAGAAGAAAGAGCATTGTGGAACAGTTCCTAGTAGAGGACAGTGGAACAGTTCCTAGTAGAGGACAGTGGAACAGTTCCTAACAGAAGACAGTTCCTGTCCTGCTTGCATCCCTTCAGTACTTGGACAGCTCCAGCTCCAGCACTAATAGCTGAGCATTTCCATGCGTGAGTAGCTGCTGTGTGAGCAGGAAGACACTGTGGTCCGGGCTGCACACATGGAGCCCCCCTGCTCTGTCGGGCCGGGCCCTTGTGGCCCCTCTCCGGCTTTGGGTTCGGAGCGCAGCACCTCCAGCCTCCAGCAGCTGGAACAGAAGCAGCTGTTTGAGAAGTTCTGGAAGGGAACGTTCAAAGCCGTGGCCACCCCCAGACCTGAGAGCGTGATCGTGGCCAGTATCACCGCCCGCAGGAGGGCCACTGAGTGAGTCCTGTGGTTTTTATTTTGAGGAAGGATCACTTTAAAAAAACAAAAAAAGAAAAATCCAGTTGTTTTTACGGGGAAAAAGTGGCTGCAGTCGTGGCCAGAATAATCCTGTACAAAACATCAAACTGTAAATACATTTACAGAGTAAGATGGGAATTTAACAGGTAAAACATGTAGATTTAACAGGTAAAACATGTAGATTTAACAGGTAAAACATGTAGATTTAACAGGTAAAACATGTAGATTTAACAGGTAAAACATGTAGATTTAACAGGTTAAACATGTAGATTTAAAAGGTTAAACATGTTGAGAGGTGGATAATTTGATGGCTCGATCTATTATTGATATTATTGATAGATTTGCAGTAAAAATTTAGAATTTTGTGACAATTTGGTTTGAGGAACTCGTATATCAAACTTGAGTGAAAGGTTTGGAACACATCAGTATTAGTCACTTGTCAGGTAGAACTGGTTTATGATTAATAATTAAACAAACACATTATTTTCTCACTTCGCTGTTAAAAGGCTATAACTTTTGATGCATCACCAGTCAGAATGGACACTGCTCAACATTATAAACGGGTGATAAAATGAAGCGGCTTGTGTCAAAATAATCTATTTTTGCTAATTGGATGTACGGTACTGATTCAACTACTCTACAGTTGTTTAGAAAGTATCTGATTCAGACATTAAATGTACTAAATCGTACATACTTTAATCAGATGAATCAGGAAACAAATGACTTTAGTGCTGGTTCGTTCATGTTTTTAATATTATGGTGGAACCTGTAAAGTGAATGGATCATAATATGCAGACAGTGTTTTGAAGTTGATCTGTTAGATCTGAGACCAATATTGTTTCAGACTAAAACATATTCTTTGGAAACATGAGCCAACCAGCATTTAACACTTGAGTTTTCTTTATCACTAACACACATGTGGGAACATTTCATAAGTTTGATTCCAAAAGTATTTGACTTGTAGACAAGTGTGACTGTATGGTGTTAAATATGACAAGAAAGTAACAAAATAATCAAGAAAATTAAGAAAAACTACTAAAATAATCAACAAAATAGACCAAAACAAACAGGAAATGTGTAGAATAACAAAATGATTAAACAAAAATTACCAAAATATTCAGTAAAATGAACAAAAATGACTAAAATATTCAGTAAATTGTCACATTTTGACCCCAGACTTATCCTGGAAACTTGATCTGACCAGTATTTAAGTCAGGGGTGGTCATCTTTAACACTGTCTAATAACACTGGTCTACAAGTCAAATGCTTCTGAAATCAAACTAATAAAATGTTCCCACACGTGTGTTCGTGATAAAACCTTAAATGATGGTTGGCTCAAGTTTCCAAGATAAGTCTGGGGTCAAAATGTGAAATTCTTAGAATGAACAAGAGAATAGATTTCAGTTCAAATGAATATTGGTGTCAGATGTACTTCCAAACAATGTCTGCACATTATGATCCATTCACTTTACAGGTTCTTTCTAGTGGAATATTTACTAATCCATTGTATACATGTACATAAACCAGCATATATGTGGAATAACACACCATCATATATATTAAAACCATGAACTAACCAGCACTTTTGTAATTTTTTTCTGATTCATCTTATTAAAGTATCTAAGATTTAGCATATTTAAATGTCTGAAGAAGATACTTAGTGAAAAAATGTAGACTGGTGTTATTGGACAGTGTTAAAGATGACCAGAAATTAATAAAATAATCAAGAAAATGAACAAAAAGTACCAAAATAATCCACAACATGGATCAAAACAAACAAGAAATATGTAGAATAAGAAAATACTTCAACAAAAATGACCAAAATAATCAATTAAATGAAAAAAAAGACCAGAATGTTCAGTAAAATATTAAATATGTGGAATAACACACCATCATATATATTAAAAACATGAACTAACCCGCATGTCAGATTTAGCACATTTAGTGTCTGAAGAAGGTACTTTCTGAACCACTTTTGGAGCAGTGTTATTATCCAGGCTGATGATGGAGCACTGGTTCCACATTGGTGCAGGTGTGTCTTAGTTTGTGTTTCCAGCTGGACACATGTGACATTCAGCCAAACACGGCTGGCATAAAGAGTGTGATGTTGGGTTAATTGTCCCCTTTAAAGGTCATGTGGCAGCATCTCTGTGCCTCTAATGTCAGCCTGCGCTCCTCTTCCTCTTGTCACATGACTTTGTTCCAGCGTCTCCACTGAAGGAGCGTCATGTCACATGTTCCATCCCCACTTTCTTCCTTTCCACCAAAGGTTAGCGTTTACACCCTCTGAGGGAGGACGGGAACCAAATCGACGCCTGTTGCCCTTTCTCCTTATCATCCTTTCGTTGCTTCTCTTTGTCCTATTGTGATGAAGCTCAGTCTCCTTTATACTGTAAAATCCTGCAGCCATTCTGCTCTGTCTAACCTTCCTGAATATCAAGGCTCTCAGATTCATGTTCTTTCAGGAGCAACATTCAGCACCTGTGGTATGGATGACTAAAGGTGCCAAAATTAAATAAATAAAATCATGAAATATTTAATTAAATATGTCATTGATTAATAACTGTTGGAATTAAATAGATGTTTTATTCAACGTGTCATTAGTTAATTAATATAAGATATATAAGCTTGTCTGTCTGTCTGTCTATCTATCACGATTTTTTTTAATCCATTTGAAAATTAATTCAGTATTAAACCAGTTCCAATGTCCATTAAAAGGGACATTTGAAAAAAAAAAAAACTTACAACATGATCCTTTCAACCACAATTCTCAAAAAATTATCATAAAAGTAGATATAATTTGATTATTTTTTTAATCAGATTAATCACAGGGTTTCTTTGGATTCATGTTGATTAATCATGAATAAAATACGAGATGCTGGTCAACTGTCTTGTCTCGTGGGGGGGGGGGGGGGGGGGGGGTTGTAAAAAAATTTCCCACAAAATATACAAACACATTAAGAAACACAAAAAATTGGTAGACAAAAAAGTGATAAAATCCACTGAAAATGCAAAAAAAGCAATGAAAAATCCAACCCATTTTTAAAAACTCTTCTAAAATACAAAAAGCACCAAAAACAGGAGAGAAAAATGTCCAAGATATATGCAAAAAAAAAAAATGCAATTAACAGGTTTATTCAACACCTTGAAAGAAAAACGTTCCATTGAATTGCGTTCAAATATTTAATCATATTAATCATTATGATGGATTAATCTGAGTTAATTTTGACAGCCCTACATAAAAGCCATCATTTTTTGGTTTTCTGGGTCTCAGGAGGATATGTAGTTAAACACAATAAGTGTTCAAACGTACACAGTCACACTCCCAGAGGCACGTACTGCGCATACGTACCTTATATATCAAATGATGTAGCTTGCTTGGTTGACCTTTGAATGGTTTTGACACCCACTATCAACTTTCTCTTATGTGAAATTAGCTATGTTAATGAGGATTAGAATGGCCCATTTCACCCTACATCGGCACAAGCAGCGGATAGACACACTGAACCACATAATGTGTCTTTAATGGCTTCTATTACAGCACCACCATAATACTGCACATGCTCTGCTTAGAAAGGACTTTGTTAGGTTTTTGGGGTATGACCAAAAAAAAATATAGCACTTTTTATTGCAACTGTATGGCCAAATGCACTTTTGTACATCTCTACAGTGTCAGTTTAAATAACGGACTCTAAAGTGGACAGAAAATACAAGGTGTCCCACAAATCTCCATAGATAGGAGACATCATACATTCCATACATATATGGTTCTAACATGTACTTCTTTGTATTTCAGATAGCCCAACCATTGTATTTGAATAAAGAGCAACAAATTGAAATGTCAGTCATATAGAGGGTATTATATAAATAAAAATGGTTTATGTCAAGACAATTTCATACCTATGGAGACTTATGGGATACCCTGTAGAAATAAGGCCAATGAAGGAGGAGGAATAGAATGTAATGCAGCTGACGCCTTTTGGAAATAACCATAAACTGTGGATGGAACTCAAGCTGTTTGTTCACCTATACTAGGGATGGGTAAACCATTCGTAAAGGGCCTGTGTGGCTGCAGATTTCTGTTCCAACCAAGCAGCAGCACATCAGACTTAATTCAATTAATCAACTGATCTCAGTCTTCAGAGAGTTGATTGGTCAAACTGTGTACTCTTGGTTGGTTGGAACATAAACCTGCAGCCACACCGGCCCTTTGTGGAATAGTTTGTCCATGCCTGATCTTTACCGTCTCTGACTAAAGGAAGTGTTTCTGCAGTCGGGCTGACACGAGCCCCGTTTACATGAGAGTTTTGTTCATGTTTAATTCAGAATAAAGGTTAATTCTGCTTTAAGATGAACCATGTAAAGAGCTAATTCCAGTTGAAAATGAAAATTACAAATAGAGTCACTGGTTTATTCTGATCTTAATCGTGTATTCCATAATTCCTCAGCCATGTAAACAGTTAATTCCGCTTTAACATTATTCTTTTTTTCTGCACATGCTCCTGGTCTTGTCGTGATGATGCACATATTCAGCGCTGCCGGCATTAGTTTGTTGATTGTTATGGTTGAATCGGTCTTCATAATTATCACAAAAATAAATGCAAAAATCACATGTAGTATCTGGTCTAATATGTTGACAGTTGAAATGAATGCAAAACAGGAATTGGACTCCATTGTTTTCTTCCAGTAGACATCCAGTCATTAAGTGGCTGTTATGTCCAATCAGAACCCTCTGTACCTCCAGCTCTTAAAGGGACAGTTCACTTTTTTTCACATGAATCTGTATGGGTTCACCGTCTTTACTCTGGTGCACCCACAGTCACTTACCTCCGACACTGTCCTGTGAGTCGAGTTCTGGTCCGGTTTTGGTCAAAGCGAAAGTAGTCCTGGCAGGTTTCCTGGGGTTAACAAAGTAAAACGTGTCTCTTCTTACAACAATATGTGTCTGAATGTGTGATTTAATTGCATAACAAAACCGTCATGGAACAAAAACTCACACCTCGCAATTGCTTGGAGCTACTTTTTCTCAATAGTAATCAAAGGTCATCACTGCTAACAGCTGTGCGCCTTAGCAAACTATTTTCATCAGTTTTTCGGCAGTGTTTGTGGCTCCTATGTGCAGGCACACAGCTGTTAGCAGTGACAATGCGCATTGATCGCTATTGAAGGAAAGTATCTCAAAGCAATTACGAGGTGTGAGTTTTTGTTCCGTGATGGTTTTGTTATGCAAATAAATCACTCATTTAAACACATACTGTTTTGACAAGAAACACATTTTACATTGTTATCCCCAGGAAACATACCGGGACTACTTTTGCTCTGGCCAAAACCAGACCAGAACTCGACTCACAGGACGCTATTGGGGGTAAGTGCACCAGAGTAAAGACAATGAACCCACACAGATTAATGTGAAAAATAGTGAACTATCCTTTTAAAAACCCAATTAACTAGAGTGGAATACACCTGTTTCCATGGAAACCTTTATTCTGAATTAACATGTCCATGAAATAATGAAGGAAACAGTTTAAGTCTGAATTATTTTATTCCCAATAAATAATTTGTAATAAAAAAAAAAAAAAACATCATGTAAATGTAGTAAGTGATAGTGATCGCAGTGTTGAAGGGCAGGATGAAGGTCTCCCCAGAAAAGACATACTGTTACTAATTCACACGTCTCTGCTTGGACAAGGCGACAGCATCATCCTCCTGCAGATGCTGCTGCTCTCACACTGACTCTGTATTTATACAAGTCTGGCACCAAACACTGCAAAATGATCACAGTCTCTAATTCTACCACTTACAGGTACATGTTGGAGTAAAGTCAAAATATTTTTAGTGCAGACCTCCACCAAGGTAGACACCCCCTGGATCACCACCAAAATCTAATCATTTCCAGATCTCTCCATTACCAACCGACCCTGACAATTTCATCAAAATTCATCCATAAGTTTTTGAGTTCTCTTGTACACAAACAAACAAACCAAGTAACGTCGCCAAAAACATAACCTCCGTGGTGGAGGTAACTATTAGATTGGATAAGATAGAATTTTATCGATCACCCCCTCGGTAAATGGAGGTTCCCAGAGCAGCACAACACAGCGTAAACACACTAGAAAAATCACTGTGCGAAGTTACAAGACAAATTATGAAAGAAAATGATTTAAAGGCAGTATTGAAAAAGAGCATCATTGCACAATGTAAAGAACTGACAGTGACAGGAAGTAAAGTGACAGAGAAGCACATAATAATAATAATAATCATCATGATAATCATATTAATGAGTACCGTATCATTCATAAATATGTTATAGTATGTACAACATATGCACATATAATAACAAAAAAATATGTGTGTGTACATTCATACATGGAGCGATAGTTTAACTACTACACAAATAGCAATAATGATAATAATAATAATGATAATAATGAACATTTAGCTTATGTTTCAGTGTAGTATAGTATAGCATGTACAATATGTATGTATAGTTCAACATAATAATTATCCTCATTATAATCATCATATTTATGAGTAGCTTATCATTCATAAATATGCTATAGTATGTACGACATATGAACAATATGTATGTATAGTTCAACATAATACAAATAATAATAATAATAATAATAGCACCTAGTGTCTGGGATTTCTGTTAAACTGCAGTTCAGTCCTTGGCTGGATTATTGACAACAGCTGGACTTAGATGTGACTGTAAACGGACTGAATGATGGACACGGTAGTGCTGTTTATTCTTCTCCTTTTTAAATAAATCATGGATCAGATGTTTCTAGAGTAGAATAAGGTTTGTTTGTGTTGGAAATGAACAGATAGAGGAATAGAATGAGTGTCAGACACATATACACACACCGTGAATTCACAGGAAACTGCAGAGGTCTGTGAGTTTTCTCCACAGCTGTAGCTGTAGTGGGGGGGAGGGGGGTGCAGAGGGACGCCAGGGTGATACAGATTGTAAATAATGAGTAAAACAAACAAACAAACACAGCACCGAGAGAATAAGGATGCAGGAGGAAGACAAGGCACCCCCCCTCCCTCCCTCCCGTCCTCTCTTACTAATGCACTGTTGATTTTCGCCTGAGTGCAGAGGAACCGGGGAACGTTGGGACCATCAGAATGCATGGCCTGAGGTTCTTCTGTCAGAGGAAACATCATTATTCACTGTGGAGAACTGGGCGCCGAGGAGCCACTGCAATGAAAGGGAGGAAGTGTTATGAAGGAGGAGATGGAGAGTGCCGAGGAGTCTGAGGGAGAGCAAAGTGAGGGGAGTCTGAGGGAGAGCGAAGAGAGGGGAGTCAGAGGAAGAGCGAAGAGAGAGGAGTTAGAGGGAGAGCAAAGTGAGGGGAGTCAGAGGGAGAGCAAAGTGAGGGGAGTCAGAGGGAGAGCAAAGTGAGGGGAGTCAGAGGGAGAGCAAAGTGAGGGGAGTCAGAGGGAGAGCAAAGTGAGGGGAGTCTGAGGGAGAGCAAAGTGAGGGGAGTCTGAGGGAGAGCAAAGTGAGGGGAGTCTGAGGGAGAGCGAAGAGAGGGGAGTTAGAGGGAGAGCGAAGAAAGAGGAGTCAGATGGAGAGGGAGTAGAGAGGAGTCAGAGGGAGAGCAAAGAGAGGAGAGTTAGAGGGACAGCAAAGAGAGAGGAGTCAGAGGGAGAGCGAGGAGGAGTTAGAGGGAGAGTGAAGAGAGGGGAGTCAGAGGGAGAGCAAAGAGAGGGGAGTCTGAGGGAGAGCAAAGAGAGGGGAGTCAGAGGGAGAGCGAGGAGGAGTCAGAGGGAGAGCGAAGAGAGGGGAGTCAGAGGGAGAGCGAAGAGAGAGGAGTCAGAGGGAGAGCGAGGAGGAGTTAGAGGGAGAGCGAAGAGAGAGGAGTCAGAGGGAGAGCGAAGAGAGGGGAGTCAGAGGGAGAATGGGTAGAGAGAGGAGTCAGGGGGACTCGCCTTTCCCTCTCCCCTCTGCCCTCTCTTTCTTTCTCCTCTCTCCTCCCGTTCTCTGAAAATAAAAATGCTGAAGGGCCTGAGAGACACAGAGGAGTAATTAGACTTTGTTTTTCTCTCTGTCCTCCCTGTCTCCCCCCTGTTTTCAGGCCAGTCACACAGTCACAGCTCAGTATAGTGTGTGTGTGTGTGTGTGTGTGTGTGTGTTAGACCATTATGACCTGCAAGCTGTTTAGTTCATGGGGGGTTGCTCATTAAATATGCAGCCTGGCTAACTTTGTGTGTGTGTGTGTGCTGGTATTCCTGTATATATGGACATATTGACAGACGTTGGCAGACACTTTTTACCAAAGTGAATCGTAGTGGAAAATGAACAGTTAAGCTCTTCAAGAAGAATAGATTAAAAACACAAAAAGAGGAATAAAAAGCACAATCAGTACTTTTACATGTACTTAAAGAAATTGTAATTATTGCGTCAATGCAACTAACTCTTTAGTTTTCACAGTCCTGTTTACACCTTACTGGGGCTGGAATGGAATGGAAGTGGAGTTTTAGAAATGGGACTAACCACATCAGATAATGTGGTTCTAATGGAGCTTCTCTATGCATGTAAACGCTGCCAATCTTAGCTCCACTACTGGCTGTCCTGGACACGCGCCCTTCAGGAAGTGACCAGAGTCAAACAGTTTGTTCCAAATATACTGAGCTGCTGCATGGTTGTGGTCCATATCTTCATGGTTGTGGTCCATATCTTCATGGTTGTGGTCCACATCTTCATGGTTGTGGTCCACATCTTCATGGTTGTGGTCCACATCTTCATGGTTGTGGTCTATATCTTCATGGCTGTGGTCCATATCTTCATGGCTGTGGTCCACATCTCCATGGTTGTGGTCCACATCTTCCTGGCTGTGGTCCATATCTTCATGGTTGTGGTCCATATCTTCATGGGTGTGGTCCTTATCTTCATGGGTGTGGTCCACATCTTTATGTTTATGGTCCACATCTTCCTGGCTGTGGTCCATATCTTCAAGGTTGTGGTCCATATCTTCATGGCTGTGGTCCACATCTTCATGGTTGTGGTCCATATCTTCATGGTTGTGGTCCATATCTTCATGGTTGTGGTCCATATCTTCATGGTTGTGGTCCACATCTTCATGGCTGTGGTCCACATCTTCATGGTTGTGGTCCATATCTTCATGGTTGTGGTCCATATCTTCATGGTTGTGGTCCATATCTTCATGGTTGTGGTCCACATCTTCATGGCTGTGGTCCACATCTTCATGGTTGTGGTCCATATCTTCATGGTTGTGGTCCATATCTTCATGGCTGTGGTCCATATCTTCATGGTTGTGGTCCATATCTTCATGGTTGTGGTCCATATCTTTATGGTTGTGGTCCATATCTTCATGGTTGTGGTCCTTATCTTCATGGGTGTGGTCCACATCTTTATGTTTATGGTCCACATCTTCCTGGCTGTGGTCCATATCTTCATGGTTGTGATCCATATCTTCAAGGTTGTGGTCCATATCTTCATGGTTGTGGTCCATATCTTCATGGTTGTGATCCATATCTTCATGGCTGTGGTCCACATCTTCATGGTTGTGGTCCACATCTTTATGGTTATGGTCCACATCTTCCTGGCTGTGGTCCATATCTTCATGGTTGTGGTCCATATCTTCATGGCTGTGGTCCACATCTTCATGGCTGTGGTCCACATTTTCATGGTTGTGGTCCACATCTTCATGGTTGTGGTCCATATCTTCATGGTTGTGGTCCATATCTTCATGGTTGTGGTCCACATCTTCATGGTTGTGGTCCACATCTTCATGGTTGTGGTCCACATATTCATGGTTGTGGTCCACATATTCATGGCTGTGGTCCATATCTTCATGGCTGTGGTCCATATCTTCATGGTTGTGGTCCATATCTTCATGGTTGTGGTCCATATCTTCATGGCTGTGGTCCATATCTTCATGGCTGTGGTCCATATCTTCATGGCTGAGGTCCATATCTTGTTATATTATGTTTGTGAGAGTCTGGGCATTTGTATATGTGTCTGCATTCATGTGTATCTGTACTGGAGATGTTCTCCAGTGTGTGTTTGTATTCCTATTTTATGGGGACATTGAACTGTTTACACAGTCACACCATGGGGACCAAAATTCAGGTCCTCAAAAAGGTTAAATATAAATACAGGTCCCCACTAGTAAAACGTAAATCTGTCTTTTTTTTCCAGACGTCCCCGTGAACAGATGCACAACGAAACATGTATTTTTCAAAGGTTTGAAGGTGTGTTTAGAATCACTAACTAAAGGCGACTTTACCTCCTTCTCTTCACACTTGTAGAATCTCTACAAAGGCTAGTCCCCGCAAGTCATGTTTACAAACATGGGCCTCATGAAACATGGAAATCAGTGTGTGTGTGTGTGTGTGTGTGTGTGTGTGTGTGTAACTGAGAGCGTGGATGTTTGTATATTTGTGTGCATTCATGTGTATCTGTACTGGAGATGTTTTCCAGAAAGTGTATGTGTGTGTGTGTGTGTGTGTGTGTGTGTGTGTGTGTGTGTGTGTGGCTGCTGTATAAGTGGGGTCTTGTCCAAGTCTGTGGCAGATGGCAGGCTAGAGAGAGTGCAGAGCCAGGGGTGGGGGTGGGCGGTATGAATGTGTTGGGGGGGTTTCAGGCCTCTTACCTCAGCAGATGCTGGTTTAACGAGGACGAGAGGGAAAGGGTTTGGAGGGGCTTGTACACTGACAGCGCCTGTGGGAATACAGAGCAGTGTGGCCAAAAAAATAGCAACACCTTACAAATAATGTGGCACAGTCCAACTGCAGGTTCAAAGCCGCTACTGTGTTCAACACACATCATCGCCCTGTCTTCATAAATATGTGAACACTTACAGCGAGGCGAGGACACTTAATTGAATTATATTAAAAATAATAAATCTTTTGGATGACGTTGCAGAATCCTGCTTTTGTAACTTTAACCATCGATTAGGTTAATGTTGTGCTCACGTAGCAAGGAAACAAGAAAAGACAGGAATGGGTTCTCATGGCAGGTTAATATAAAAAGGCGACAAATGCGGCTTGAAATGGAATCCAATGTGGAGTATCTTCAAGTGTAATAGCACAGCATTAGCGCAGCAGGAAGACGTAGGTTCTAAGAAATCTTACCTCCCATACTTTGAAAAAAACATCAACTTTTCTTTAGAAATACAGTCTAATTTTTCTGTAGCAGACATTATGATTTCATCTGTTTGATTTGTACCCTGTAATATTTGTATGACTGATTATTTCTCCACTAAACGAACTTTATGACAAATGTGCTCTGTATCTATTAATATGATAGCAGGAAATTTAACCCATGAGGACCCAATGTTACTTTTTTCTCTATATGTAACTTTCCTTAAGTGATTTATCACCATTTATTTTAACTAGTGCAGAGCCCATAGAAAATGTGAGATTGTTTGCAGCTAATGCGTTGTGGAAGTGGGTGAAATAAGTTGTAAGGAGCAGAAAAAGACTATAATAATTTGTTGGGGCTGTTTTGGAAGTGTTTATTGGAATCTGAGAGTACGATAATGCTAATGGTGTAAGTTGCTGGTGTAATTAGTAAAATGCAGTTTCAGGTGGGGCAGACAGTCTACCACTGTAGTGGTTTGTGTCATGCTAATGCAGGTGACACCAATCAACATCCAGCAAGATATATTATTACGGCCATGAAGTAAGCCACCAGTCACTCATCCAACACTCAAATGTCACTGTTACTTTCAGACTTGAATGCATGTAAAGCAAGAAACTGGGCAAAATGCATCTGCCTACTAAACAAACCAAGAATTAAAAGGGTCTAAACGTGAAGTGATAAAGCGGAACAGTGGATGAGCCAGATAGTAATGTCGCCTACAGTCATTAAGATTGGTGTAATGGTAAGTTGAAGGTGAATCAGACGTTAATTCAGTTAACTACAGACCTAACTGAACCCGTGTGAATGCGCCGTAATAATAGCCTCGGTCATAACCGGATTTGCTGTGGCTGCAACAATGACAAAAATGTCTGCGAATTCCTGGGGGACTGAAGTTGTGTAGCACAGTTGTGATGTTATCATAGAGACCTTGTGAAAGTCCATAACAACAGTTAGTTGTCATTAGTCATGCAGTGCGACACAGCTGTAGCCAAATCAGGGGGCGGGACTTAGGCAATGTGCACAACAATGCTCAGAGCGACAAAGTTAAAAAGAGAAAATGAAATTAGTTTAATATCTTTGTTGTTGTATGTCGTAATGGTGTGAAACTTTGCACTGCAATCCACCATAGAACTGGAAAGTCACCCTCCAAATTTTTGGTCATTTGGTGGAGTTGTGCAGGTGTTAGGCGTTCCACAGACAAACAGGACACACTACAGACAGAGATTTGTTGAATTATAGATAGATATGCTATATTTAATTCAGGAATTATATATTTGTTTTTTAAAGCTCAGATTAAAGTTGAGGGTTACTATATCAAAGTAGTCACTATCGAAAATTTTAATAACTTCCCACAAATGTAATAAATGAGTTCATCACATACATTTATGCCATGCATCTTTATAGTAGGACGCATCTTTCTTTTTCATCTTGTTTATTGTCAACGTTTGGATACTTGCCTTTTTAGAGTGATCAGATTTTATGGCGTTTAATTACAAATACAAGTGGAGGAAAAACACAGAATGATTTACTACATAATTAACATTAGCTTTATACAAAAGCTTCGGTATGAACTGGACATTTGTGCAAAATGTATTACATTTGTGGGATTAGATTACATTAGATTATATTCAACTTTATTACCATTGCTCATGTACAAATACAGAGCAACGAAATGCATAGCAGCATGTGAATGCAGAATGCACGTGCACGCACGCACGCACGCACGCACGCACACACACACACACAGGTTATAGTTCATGAAGTGTTTATTATGCAAAATGATTCATGACATTTTCCATCATTCAAAAACCACGCTAGGACTGTTAGTGTAGCGGAGCTGCATCAGCATTTTTTAATTTACATTGTAGGATCTGTTTGCTAACCTATTATTTATTGTGCTAATGTGTCATGTGACATTGACATTAATGCTATTAAACACAACTGTACAAGTAACATTAGCAAGTAGCTAACAGGACTGGACATTTGTAGAAAGGCTACTGCTATTACATTTGTGGGATTATTACATTAAAAGATGCACATTTTTATAAGATTTTTGGGATTACTACATTAAAAGCTGCACAATTTTATAAAATTTTTTGGGATTATTACATTAAAAGCTGTACATTTTTATTACATTTGTAGGAGTTATTATATTTGTGTGGTTAACACACCATCCATCCGTTTGTTTTCTTTCTGAGACGGTATGAATACTGGATGATGTAAAATTGCCCATTGTCAAATCAAATCAACATATTGGATATTATCGTTGGTGCTGTATACGGCCCACCTTTACTGTGCACTGGATGGTTTGCACAACGGTTGTGTTGGTTTTGATTTCTTTGTCATAGCAGTCTGTTATTTTTCCTGATGAAACATACTATCCATGTGTGTTTACAGATACAGTCACTGTAATATGTGGAAAGTGATAGAAAAGCTCCTATAGAAACATCAAGGATTAACAGTTAAAGCCTCCCTGGAGACAATACAGCTCTTGTTTCTCTGCGAAAACGACAAACATGATATCGGAAAAGAATAGATTTGTGCTTTTATGTAGCGTACACATGCATCTTTCCGTCTGCGCCGCTTTGCTCTTGGCTGGGTATCTTTATCTGAGCACTCTCACATCACTAACCCCCCCCTCCCCTCCTCCCTCCCCTCGTCCTCTCTCCCTCACTATCTTTTTCATTGTATATTCACTCACCCTCTGTGTCTATGTCATATTACTTGAAGCGCAGAAGATGCAGCTGCTCGAGCATGCTGACAAGAGAGTAGGAGATGATGCCGACTCCCCAGGCAGGATTCGGACTTATCACTGAAATGGATTCACATTTACTATCGATTCTGCCGTAACTAATCCATTTGAATACAACCAGCGTCTGTAGCTTTACTCTTGACACACTGTTCCTGGGTGTTTTATAGTAGGATGCTTTTTCTATATTATAGGAATATGAACGGGCAGACATGCTAACTCACAGACCACATTTATATTCCACATTGATTTCCGAATCAAACCAAGAGGCACGTGTCACTTGAAATGTAAATGAGCCGCCATCATCCCGATCCTCTGAAACCTACTCATTGATATCTCAACACATACTCGCTCACTCTGATTACCATGAAATGCTTTGTGATGCTGCCTTGACTTTAAAGGTTCCCTGCTACATGTATTTCTTCACTTTTGTGGTAATGTCTGAATGTCTACCCTGGAAATGCCTTTCAGTTACCAAGCAGTGTTGCCAGATTGGGTGGTTTTCCCCCCAATTGGGCTACTTTTGATTACATCTGGTGCAGAAAGAATGCATTGGGCGGGTATATAAATATTTGGGTTACTTTTGCCAACATCTGGCAGTTTTTTACAGCACAACATATTGTTATTTTATGGTTTAAAAACATTACAAATACAAAATTCAGTAAACTTAACTCGTATTATGGTCATTGAATTAATAAAATATTTAATTGAAATGAGTTACTCAGTCGCTATAACAACAACTACGTGCCATCTGACTGCTGTCTTTGCCCATATCCAATGTGCACCTCAAGAGAGTGTTTTACTAAGTTGTGTTCTTGAAAAACAATACAAGAAACCATATGGAACTCACTCTCCTGTCCAGTCTCATGGAGGTGTGCATCAGCCTGTCCAGGAATGGATGGACGTCCACTACATTCAGATGTCCCCAGTAGGTTTTGGATAGGTTTAATTCTTTGATGTATGAGTAACAGTTGAGGCTGATGGTAATGCACTGTTTTTTTGTTCTGAATATGGACTTTAAGCCAACCTCTTTCCCTTGTACATCTTGTGGGTCCATAACTGTAGCTTTTCATTCAGCACTTCGTCAGTGAAAAGGCCAGGGGAGCGAGACGAGCTCAGCATTTAATATAATCATTACTTGGTGAATATATTTGTTTGCGAAGCGTCTGACTTAGGCCTTTCCATCCCACCTGGATCTGAATCAAAGACCTCCCAACGGCCAACAGTCTGTTCAACCAGACCCCCGCCTCCCCTACTCTCACAGTCAGCACTGACTCTCTCCAGGGTTTTTGTGCTGAGTCTATTTACTCCATATTCTCTACATCTGACAGAGTGAAACACAAGTGCAGCCATCTCACCAAACGTCTGGGACAGCGGTGGTCCTTCTCACTCCCACATTATCATAGACTGATTCTTGGTCATGATCCCTGGGTGTTAGTTTATGACATAGTTTGACAAATACAAAACAACAAAAACATAGAAAAACTCTGCTGGAGTTAGTCCTCCAGCAGTTTTTGACATTACAGATTAGTTCTTAGAAGTCTGTGTGATGTGCACGACATTCACACAGCAGGTAAATGTTCCCAAACTGACTTTTTGTTTCCATTTGACCTGTATCTGACCTGCTGAAGACAGTCTGAACAACACCAATCCCACTTTTTAAATCAAAGCAGACCCACCACCCAGACCACTTTCATATGTGGTCCAAAATCCAATACATATCATATATATATATATATATATATATATATATATATATATATATATATATATATATATATATATATATATATATATATATATATATATTCAGATTTTTAAAAGTAAACTGAAAACCTTTTTAGCTAATATATCCCATTAGATTAAACAACTAACTACACTCGGAGAGCACGGACTCCACCAGGGCAGACCAACCCCTCCTTCTGAAAAACAAGCGTGTGCACACACACACACACACACACACACACACACACACACACACACACACACACACACACACACACACACACCTCCACCAATCACCACCAAAATTCAGTCATTTATTCTTGTTCCTATATCAGCATTTACTGAAATTTTCAGCCAAATCCATCCATAACATTTCGAGTGAAGTTGTTAACAAACATTAAAGGTGTGAGGTGCGCTAGAATAGATCCCATTAAATATTGGTGAATGTAGGTCAAAGGTCACAGTTACAACGATAAGAGAGAGGACAAATCAGATAATTTGTATGTATGGAGGTTTGTTGCGTCAGGCACCACTTGTTCTGAATTACACTTAATTCCAAATAAAGTCACTCGTTAATTCCGATCTTAATTCCGAATTCTATAATTCCTCTGACATGCAAACAGTTAATTCCTCTTTAGCATTATTCCTGTTGTTCTGCACATGCTCTTGGTCTTGTCTCAATGACACACATATTTCACATTGATGACGCACATATTCCGCGCTCCAGGCATTAGTATGTCGATTCAGTTGCGCTGATGCTTCGTCATTATTACAAGAACTGCAAATGCAGTGCAAAACTCAGTATCTGGTCTAACATGTTGATAGTTAAAATGAAAAGAAAACAGGACGTGGACGCCATCATTTTCTTCCAGTAGACATACAGACGTTAAGCAGTTGTTCTGTCCAATCAGAACCATCTGTACCTCCAGTTCTGAACACCGAATTAATTAGAGCAGAATACACCCGTTTCCATGGAAACCATTATTCGGAATTAACATGTCCATGTAAACACAAGAGAAATGGCTTTCATTCCAAATTATTTTATTCGGAATAAACAACCCTGAATTAAAAAACATCATGTAAACGTAGCCAGTGTCGACCCACCTCCACCAAGGGGGTTAAACTTTTTCTGTTGTGGAACACCTGAGAGGAAGCGAGTCAGAGGGTTCTGGCTCTGGTTCTGCCAACAGCCTCAGGGTCAGCAGGACAACACCACCACCGCTGCTCGGATCCTCCAGCTGCTCAGCAGGAGAAAAGAAAAGCTGTTTAGAGTCTGAAACAGAGACTATTATCATCTGCCTTCTGACCGACCGGGGACACATTTTTGCTCCTGCCGTTTCTATAGCAACAAAAACCTGTTTAACCCTTCGATGCACAACAACAACAGCAGCCCACCTGGAGAATGTTTGAACTGACGTCACACTTTACCCATGAGCCTTCACTGGTGGCCATTACTGCAGTGTGTGTTTGTGTGTGTAAGACTAGTTTTGTCCAATTGTGTGCATGTGTGTGTGTTTCTGTAGTCATGTATGTGAGACTAGTTCTGTGTAGGTGTGTGTCTTTCAAATGAAAGATTGCGTGATTTACAGCATGTTCCTCTTCTGATCCCATCTATCTTTAACCTCCTAAGACTCAAACTCTTGCATGGCATGCATTTCTCTTGAATATTTGGGGTGCTTGGGACCTGGTGAGTTTAAAAACCAAGATTTATCAGGAGTGCCCATCTGAAATTCTGGGTGTGTTGGCAGCCATTTTGAATCTCACCTGTTGTGTATTATACGCTTCTAACATCATGCGGTGGCAGAATAATGTCCTCAGAACAAAATGCGGTATTGTGTTCTAGACCAGGGTTTCCCAACCCTGGGCCTCGAGGACCACTACCCTTTGGATACACCTGACGGTCATTATCAGGCTTCTGCAGAGCTGGGTGAAAGGCTGATTATTTGAATCAGGAGTGATTGGAGAGAGAAACATCTAAAACATGCAGGACAGTGTGCCTCAAGGACCAGGGCTGGGAAACACTGGTCTAGACGACAGAAAATTAACTTTTTTGGTGGAACACAACAGCCCATCTGTTGTCTATTGACATGCCAGAGTCCTGAGGGAACATTCCAGAAGAAATGCAAAAACTGGGTACGTTTTCATGTTGTGTTTTATTTTTATTTCCTCCTGTGTGTGTGTGTGTGTGTGTGTGTGGGGGGGGTGATATGCCTTGGCCGAGTCTGCGCTGTCCGAGTGCTTTTCTAGTTTTATCCTGTAGATCATGATGGTCTGTTTGTAGAACCTGAACTAGAATCACTTTTTCACTTTACAAATATTTGACAGGCCGTAAAGTTGACACCTCTGCTTTACAGACGTAGAAAATATAAGGTTTACTGTGTGTGTGTGTGTGTGTGTGTGTGTGTCCCCGCGAGAGACATATCATGCTATAACTCAATGAATACTTCAGATATCACCATGAAATTACATGGGCATATACATATTGCTAATGTGCATTAGATGCAATGATCCATTTGAGTATAGGTCAAAGGTCAAGGTCACAGAAATTTCAGGTGCACGATGCAGAATGAAGATCTCTACAATTCTCATAATTGCTGTTATCACCTACGACCAATAGTTTTTGAGATCTCTGGAGGTCAAAGGTGACATTTAACTTCTGTAACACTGTGTCAAAAAAAGACACATGATGCTACAACTTAATCTTTACTGGATATATTATCATAGTATTACACGCATTGACGAATATATATACATATAATGAAATGGTCAATATTGCAAAAGGTCAAAGGTCAAGGTTGCATTTAGCAGAAAGGTCAAAATCACATTATTGTCTCTAGTTCAAGAACAGGTTGTCATAGAAAGTTGAAATTGGCATAAAATAGGGGTGAGATTAGGCATTCTCTGAATACTTGTTTAATTAGTGAAATATTAATATGCTTTTGTTTGTTACCTCAAATTAATATTTTGATGAATTAATGACACCTTTAATAACGCTTATGTATTTCATTCCAATTTTGATTAATTAATGACATATTTCATTAATTATTTAATGACGTAATTTAGTCATTTAATTTTGACACTTTTACTCCCACCGTCTTCATGTGTCATCCATCACAAATGCCTGTGACTCAGTGAGAATTTGGATGGGAATGATTGGTTTTCTGTTTTTAAACCTTGGCATCAGAGCGACACAGGCTGACCGTGGTATAATAATATCACTGAGTGGCTTTTACGGCTTTATTACCAAAATGCCAATGAGTCAACAATTACTTCAAAGTCTGATATTTCTGCCTCTTAAAGCTCACTTTGACATTTCCAAATTTCCCTCCCGTCTGCGTGTCACCTGGCGCTGGGGAAAGAGCTTCACTTTATCGATTATGAGATGATGATGTGAATGTCGGCACGAGCTGGAGGCAGATGTTTAATATAGAATAAACATCTACGCTGGGGAACAGTGGATATAAAAGCAGCAGGTCCCTGTCAAAGTGAAAGCCTTCAGAGTGTGAGTGTTTTTGAGGCGTTTTTAAGTAGTTTTTTTTTATGTTTATGGCACCATATGGCATAAACATTAGAGCTCAAACCCAAATTAAACAAACAGGTTTAATAATTGAGGCAGTAGAAACATCAAACTGAGAGGTCAGAAATAATCTTGTGGCGAACAGAGTTTTAATATCTATTTGTGTAAATTGAGATGAGGGATGTTCAGTGATGACCGTTTGACCGATGGTTGTCCCGTCATAATTTTCTGTCTGTTAAAAAAAACAGCCTGCATCAGTCATTCCACTGCACAAATAGTGTAGGTTATAAAGAGGAAGCTTTGTGATCGTGAGCGTATCTTTAAAAATGATTAATTTAAATATTAGCAATACAAGACAGAATTTATTAATAGCAAATGCAGAGCTCAATTAATCTACAGGGTACGCCCATTTTGCGCCAGTTCAGAATGTTTTTTTTTTTTAGTTTAGTCATTTTATTTCGAAAATGTCAAACACAAAACATTTTCTTTCAAAAACCAATAATTGATAAAATAATACAAAGACAATATAGCATAAATAAAAAATAAGAAGGCAAGTAACATTCGAAAGGGAGTGGGAAGAAGTAAAAAAAAAAAAAATCTCCCTATTGTACCAAACAATAATATATATATATATATATATATATATATATATATATATATATATATATATATATATATATATATATATATATATATATATATTCCGGTTGGTTTATCAAAATGATACAAAAATATCTCATATACAAAATATCCTATAATATATTTTACTATGTCATGTGTGTTTACTCATGATATGGGTCATTATTGTCATGTCACATGTCATTATTTCTAGGTTATTATGTGTTCATTTTACAGGTCCGGCCCATGCAGAACAAATCAGGCTGAATGTGGACCCTGAAGAAAATGAGTTTGCGACCCCCGGTGTAAAGGGGTCAAGACGATTGCCGACTCAAATTTGCAAAGCAGTGCATGCGCAGTAGAATCTCCATTCACCATCAGTGCATGTCTTCTTCAAATGCCAGTAGACGTCGGATCATCGTCATGGAGACAGGAGGAAATGTAACTTGCGACATATTGGAATTTGTGTTCCAGGTGTTAACGCTCAAAGTTCATATGTCGCAAGAGTGTTTTAAAGTTATATTTCCAAATTTTTGTGGGCAATCGTCTTGTCAAGCCTTACACCCGTGACGTATCTCTGGTCCACTTCCTGTTTTGCTTTCATTTCAACTATCAATGTGTTAGACCAGATACTACTTGTGATTTTTGCATTTATTTTTGTAATAATTACAAAGCAGCCGCTCGACCGAATCAACTTACTAACGCTAAGAATATGTGCGTCACAAACTCGAAATATGGGTGTCATGGCGACAAGATCAGGAGCATGTGCAGAACGACAGGAATAATGTTAAAGAGGAATTAACTGTTTCCATGTGAGAAGAATGATCAAATTCGGAATTAAGGTCGGACTAAACCAGTGACTTTATTCAGAATTCAGTTTAATATAGACTCGTAATTTTCAACTGGAATTTGGAGTTTACATGGTTCATCTCAGAGGAATCAAGCTTTTATTTTGAATTAAACTGGAATAAAAACTGTCATTTAAACAGACCCAATACAAGGAAAAAAACCTTGAACTTTGTCTTTAAATGTGATGAAATATTTGGACTAGAAATGAGGAAAACACACTTGGTAAGGTGTGGATTTTTGCAGTACACATATAGCTGGTATGTAGGTTTGTCTCCACATATATCCACATATTTATGGACACACACACACACACACACACACACACACACACACACACACACACACACACTGTGCCATAGGCTCAACATGATAATTCCTGCAGAGCTGAACAGCAGAAGCATTTTCCCAGATGAAAGTGAAGAGCTGCGCATTAACCCCTTCCTTCAAAACCTGCTGTGAAAGTACCTCCTGTCTCAAGCCCCCTGCCCACCTTTTCTGACTAAAGCCCCCTGCCCACCTTCTCTGTCTCAAGCCCCCTGCCCACCTTTTCTGTCTAAAGCCCCCTGCCCACCTTCTCTGTCTAAAGCCCCCTGCCCACCTTCTCTGTCTCAAGCCCCCTGACCACCTTTTCTGTCTAATGCCCCCTGCCCACCTTCTCTGTCTCAAGCCCCCTGCCCACCTTTTCTGTCTAATGCCCCCTGCCCACCTTCTCTGTCTCAAGCCCCCTGCCCACCTTCTCTGTCTAATGCCCCCTGCCTACCTTCTCTGTCTCAAGCCCCCTGCCCACCTTTTCGGTCTAATGCCCGCTGCCCACCTTCTCTGTCTAAAGCCCACTGCCCACCTGCTTTTGCTGCTGTGGAGTCAGTCCTGCTCTGTAACATGTTTCTGTTTATTTTATGCAAATCACACGTCTTGTAATTCAAGCTGTGGACAAAAAAGTCAAGGACATTTGTCATAAAAACCTGGTAAAGATATTGATCCCACACGTCAAATATCAACACAATAACGTAACTTAGCAACAAGGTCAGATGACGCCAAAGTGACGCCAAGGCGAGCATACATGGTCATATTTCAGTTACCAAGTGAGCAAATTTTTTTTAGCTAAACATCTCTGTATGAATCCTCATGTTCTGAGTCTATGGATATTGGGACCCCCCCCCCCCCCCCACACACACACACACACACACACACACACACAAATACATAAATAAATAAAAGGAGGGAAGGGAGCTTTTGGTTTTAGTTTTTGTCTGTTTTTCAGCAACTTTACACAAACTACTGGATCATAAGATAAGAAGTTTTATCGGTTTTAGTTCAGTTGGTGCAGTGTTATTTAATTAGAACTTTTTTTATACATCATTTAAACTGTGTTTATATTTTTAAACTAATTATTTATGGCTTCATCTAAGACCTGAGTACAAATTTTATACCAAGGACATGAACTGATATGACAACAAAGATCTTTGAATCCTTGGATAAGATCAGATCACGTAATGTAAAGTAAGATATTCCTTTATTCATCCTACTAGGGGAAATTCCAGATTTATAGAAGCCAAATTATAGAACAGTACACAAGAGTTATCACTTATTATTATTATTATGAGAAAAATGTCATAGTTATGCCTTTTTTTGTCATGAGAAATAAAAGGCAAGAGTTCTGGGATTTAAGTCATATTTGTGAAGAAAAAAGATGTGGAAATAAAAGGGGGAAAAAAGTCTGTTTTCTGAGGAAAATAGTCTGAACTCTGAGGGAAAAAATGTCAGAATTCTGGAGAAAAAAAAGCCATAATTTCTGACTTTAAAAGCAGAATTAAAGTCAGATTTCAGAGTATGAATGCATGTCTCTAGGTTTATTATTATCAGAGGGACTGTGGAGTTAATGGTTGAATTATTATGAAGATTTTCAGAACACGTTACAGGGTTAATTATTTTTAATTATCTTATAATAAAATAAAAATCCACCCAACTACACTAAAGTAGTTTTTAAAAATATTCTGCACCTGGTTGCACTTACTTTATGTTAAAACGTAAAGCATTGACATTTACAGCGGCTGGTGGCATTTAAGGCAATTAACAGTAAAATGTTCACTAGACGTGTTTGTGTGCTTGTGTTCCTATCTTTATCGGGACATTGATCTGTTTACACAGTTACATCATGGGGACCAAATTTCAGGTCCCCAAGAGGGTTAAATATAAATGTAGGTCCCCACTAGTAAATTATAAATCATTGTGAAGTATGCAAATGATGTCCCTATAAACACATTAGCTTGTTTTCTCTTGAAGTCCCCATAAAGCACTGGGGGAAACGTGTGCAAAGCAGTAAAGCAGCCATGTCCAAACTCTTCCACAAAGGGCCGGTGTGGCTGCAGGTTTTTGTTCCAACCAGGAGTTCACAGTTTGACCAATGGAGTCTGAAGACTGAGACCAGCTGATTAACGGAGTCCAGTCTGGTGTGATGATGCTTGGTTGGAAGAAAAACCTGCAGCCACACCGGCCCTTTGTGGAATAGGCAAGTCAAGGCTAATGTATTTGTATAGCACATTTCATGTACAGGACAATTCAAGGTGCTTTACATGAAACATATAAGAAAATTAAAATGATGAAGATAATTAAAATAGAGACTTAAAAGCAAATGAGAATCTAAGTAAAAGCTCCAGTGAACACTAATGTTTTCAGGCCTGATTTAAATGAACTGACAGTTTTCCTCAGACCTCAGGTATTCAGGTAGTTTGTTCAGAACAACTGAATGATGCTTCACTTTGTTTGGTTCTGAGTTTTGGAACACACAGTAAACCTATTCCAGATGACCTATGACCTCAGGGGTCTGGATGCTTCATATGGAACCAGCAGGTCTAGGATGTATTTGGGTCCAAGGTCATTTAGTTCTTTATAGACCAGGAGGAAGATTTAGAATTCTAACCTTTGACTCACAGGAAGACAATGTAAGGATTTGAGGACCGGTGTGATGTGGTCCAGTTTCCTGGTACTGGTTAGGACTATGGCAGCAGTGTTTTGGATCAGCTGTAGCTGCCTAATTGATTTTTTTGTTTCGACCAGTGAAGGCACCGTTACAATAATGTAATTCACTGAAAATGTTTTTCTGTGTCCGGTTTGGACAGAAATCCCTCGATTCTAGTGATGAGTTTGGACATAGAGGCTTGGATGATATACTTTTACGGCAAGTCATATTCTTTTACGATTTTTCTGGGTGCCGATTTGATTTAAATTGCGATTCTTCAATATTCCAGATTTTTCCGATTTTTTTTTTTTTGCTTGCCTTTTTAACACCAGACCAGATGAAAAAGCTGAATGATGAATCCTACAGATCATATCAGGAGCCATATTTACAAAAAAAATGCACATCATATGTGAGTCAGTTCAGATTTATTCATCAGTAATAGATTTACACCAGACTTTGAGAAGTCAACTGCTACATTTATCTGCACACAACACAAATAGGAGCCTTTAAATGAACATACTTAATAATAAAGTGAACTTTAAAGTGTCCAGCTCTGCTTCTCCCTTCTGTTAGAAAGACCACACACTTTAATTGTTGTTGATTGTTTAACTATATTTATTCAGGAACAACTCATTTTCTCTAAGTTTTCAGATATCCCACACTGTTGAACGCACCAGAGATGTTACGATGGCCATGAATGCACCATCTCCGTGTTTAGAATTAGCCGCTGTGTTGTTGCTAAGCACCCTCTTTTTCCCAAACTCTAATTCATATACTTTTGTCATTTACAGACAGTTTATTACTGTCTGTAAATGACACAAGGTCAGATTAATAACATAATACAGTTGGAATAGATATTATCATAGTGTATTGTTTATCTGTGCATAAGTTAATGCTATTCCACGCTGTTATGTTGTTGAAGCTAATACGATAATAAGCTAGCTGTCGTCTGTGTGCCTTCACTGAGGTGATTTCTGTGTATTCCATGACTCATATTATACATCTGAGTGACTCATACAGTTGTCTATGGTCTTTTCCCACCCGGATTAAAATGAATAATTTAAATATGGGGAAAAAAATACGTTTTTGAACAAAGAAATGTATTTAAAAATTGTAAAACAAAGAATTCTGATATGTGAATCGATTTTTTTTCTCCCACCCCTATTTGACATGCCTGGTGTAAACAGATCCATGTCCTCATAAAGATAGGCATACAAGCACAGACACACACACACACACACACATATATAGAGGACATGTTAAGCCTCAATTTTCTCTGGTGATTGATCAGCTGAATGTCAATCTAGTTTTTTTCTCTTTTCTATCAGTCTAGTGTTTTTCTTTCTGTCTTCCTGTCTGTCTGTCTTTCTTTTTTTCTTCCAATCAGTGTATGGTTCTTTTTATTTTATTTTATTTTTTTACAAGTGCATGTTCTTAACAGTACGTGTTTTTTTTTTCTTTTAACGGTGCATGCTTCTTCTTTGTAACTGGAGCCTGAAGCGGTCCTAACATTCATTATAAAAATGAAAACTTATCAAAGTCAGCTCCTCTTCACTTAAATTAAATCATTTCAAGCCTGGCTGGCTCCACTTCCTCCATGTTTCATTTGTGCTTCTTACTTGTCCTCATTTAAGGAAGACCATCTTCTAGTTTTTTTTTTATGAAATTTTTTAAATAATAAAACAAAGAATATAAAATCAACAAGAATATAACAATAATATCAAATTTACAAAAATAAATATAATAAAAAAAACCCTGTGAATGCTAACCCTGTGATAGCTAACCCTGTAAAAGCTAACACTGAAAATGCTAACACTGTAAACGCTAGCACTGTAAAGGCGAACAGTGTAAACGGTAACGGAGTAAACGCTAACACTGGTTTGGTTTCCACTCTGTTCCGTCCCGTTCTTCAGTTCAGCCGTGATTCCTTTAAGCTCAAACACACGCTGCAATTTCACTTCAGTTCACTTTTATTTCAAAATTTTTTGCTCTACTGGTGTGTTCTTCACGAACAAATTATTGTTATTAGATATGTGTGTATGTATATATATTTAAAGATGGATAGAAAGATATGTGTATTTTATTTATATATATATATATATATATATATATATATATATATATATATATATATATATATATATATATATATATATATATATACATATAATGTTAACTGAAAGAACAGAATGAAATTATAGTGTTGCAACTGAAATTAACTAAGAAAAAAATTCTCCACTTTCTGTCGATGGTTTGTTAGTTCAATCATTTTCATGAATGCCGTTCATGTGTAACGGATAATCTAACAATAATGCCGATAACATAACAGCCAATAATGTAATATTAACAACTGATAATGTCATAACAGCTAATTATATAACAAATGTGCCCTTTTTAAAATGTAATGAAATAACTGGTTAATAACTTAATCAAACGACTGAAATATTAGCATAAAAACCTTTGATCAATAACATAATTTATCATGTTAATGGCCAAAAGTTATTATGATATTAGTTCAAGACTGTTATTACGTTACTGGCTTTTTAAATTTTTAAAAGGGAAAATTTACTACGTAATTGGCTGTTACTATTTTTATTATTTTATATAATAATAATAATTATTATAATTATTATTGATTTTATTATTTTACCATATATTTTTAGTATATATTTTTATTTTGATATGACTTCTACTTCAATAGTCCTTGCCTTCATTACATTGTAATTCCTTTTTTCAATATTTGATAATCAATAATGAATCCACTCTGTTGCTCTGTGCTTTACTCTTCATAAAAATCTGCTCACTAGACACATATGCTCCATTATTGTTGGGTGTACTTTTTTTTTTAAAGCTGTTCGTGCGGTACAGCAGTAAAATCATTATTATATCTGTGAGGTTGATGATCAATACCAATGAATCACTGCTTTAAAACAGTCACTTTAAAACTTCTATCATTAGTGCAGTTATTGTCACTGTGGGGAAAGTTAGTATGAACAACAACACACATGTAGTATGTAGTAAAAGTACTGACATGCTGTACCCCAGTAGAAGTACAGCTACTGCGGTGGTAAAACTATAAGTACTGATTCAAGTCCTTTACTGAAGTAAAAGTAAAAAGTACAACTTCTCAACTGCAATAAAGTTAAAAGTAAAAGAGCATTTTTTTTTTGCCATGAATGAAATATTTATTTAACCAAGAAAAAAATCATAAAAGTTTAAAAAGTATCTAAAATTAAATGCTTTGTGTAGAAAAAGATTGCACTGTTATATGTACAATTTATAATTTAAAATTGCATTTACTTCATTCTTATAGATTATGAGATAAAAAGCCAAAATTATGAGATAAAAAGTAATAAATATGAGATAGCAAATGCACAATTATGAGAAAAATCATAAGGAGTATAAAGTACAGATATTTATATAAATGTAAGGTTATTGGAACAGAGCTTAATACTACCACTAACACTAGGTTAACGCTAGCACTAGGCTAAAGCTAGCACTAGGCTAATGCTAGCACTAGGCTAATGTTAGCACATCGCTCAGCTTCCAACAGAAATGGTAAGTGCAGTTATGTTCATTTATTTCTTGAGTCTGTTTGCTCATGAGAAATTAAACACAATAAATATAGATTAAAAATCTATATTTAATCATGATTAATTGAAATTAATCCAAACAACCCAACAACAGTTTTAATAATTTGACAGCCCCAATATTTCCTAAAGCAAACAGTGATCGGGACCAGAGATCAATACTTCTAAAAGTTTTATGCTGTTCTCTCCTATGCAATAGAGCACCTCTAATTTTTATTACTTATTTTGAGTCCAGGTAGCGCTCCTTAAGCAAACTTTTTTTAACTTCTAAAATCCTGTTTGAATTGTATCATCATCTCTCTCTCTCTCTCTCTCTCTCTCTCTCTCTCTCTCTCTCTCTCTCTCTCTCTCTCTCTGTCTCTCTCTCTGTCTCTCTCTCTGTCTCTCTCTCTCTCTCTCTCTCTCTCTCTCTGTCTCTCTCTCTCTGTCTCTCTCTCTCTCTCTCTCTCTCTATATCTATATATATATATATATATCTATATATATCTATATATATATATCTATATATATATATATATATATATAATCTGTTTCAAGGATAATATTCTAAAGCAGCAGAGTCAGTTTTTAGTAAATACGATTTTGTGTAAAACACTTGAACGTCTGACACCAAAGCAGCTGCTGCCTCTGAATATTTCACCTCCGTCTTCAACAGTGGTGATAAAACGTATGAAAAGATGTGAAAATCAGAATAAATGTGTTTGTACTGAATATTGTGGCCTCCAGGGCTCTGACTGTGGAGTCTGAATATTTATACATTTTCACACTATTAGTTGAACAGTTTAGCAACAACATTGATCATCTGTTAACCCTTTAAAGCGTGAATTCTCCAATTTTCTATCTTTTTCTACTGTTTTTTATTCCTCTTTAATGATGAAAAATACAATGGAATTTAGTTTTTCATGGAGTTACTGCCTATGTTTATTTTTCTACATATTTTTCTTTTTTCTTTTATTATTTTTTCTTCACTTTTTTCCTCTTGATGTCTTACTTTGTCCATGTTACGTATTATTTTGTTGGTTTGTTATATATTTCTGTTGGCTTTTGTTAATCACTTTGGCTGTTTTTGTTCATTTTGTTGCTTATTTTATTCATTTCTTTGGACTGTGGAACTGCTAAAGTCTCAGGAGTTGCAGTTGTTACTGTAGTTGATAACAGGCTGCAAAGTTTTTCACAGTATTTTCTTGTTTTCGTTCGTATTTTTACTGCAAGAGTTTAAAACCACATGATGCAACACCTGACAGGCTATGTCAGCATCTTGTGTTTTGGGTCTTTTTTTCCCTCCAAAATGTCAAATGTGTTGTTTTTGGGCCAACAATAAAAATGTGCCACTAAAGTAAAACTCCACAGAAATGTTTCATGACAGGCCTGTTCCCAAACTCAGATCTTCTAATGACAGAAACTACATTTGCACATTTTTTGACACACTAAAATGACATTAATTTAAATTTTTTTTCACACATCCTCCATTTTTTTATTTGGCTTCTGAAGCTAAAACAGTGTTGAATTAATTGTACTACAATTAAGTAGAATTTTTTTTTTTAAATCTGTACTTTACTGGAGTATTTAGTTTTCTGTAAACTTTGGACTTTTACTCTTTTGTTCATAAATATCTGTATATTATACTCTTTACATTCATATAAATATCTATACTTTATACTCCTTACATTTATATAAATATATGTACTTTATACTCCTTACATTTATATAAATATATGTACTTTATACTCCTTACATTTATATAAATATCTGTACTTTATACTCCTTACATTTATATAAATATCTGTACTTTATACTCCTTACATTTATATAAATATCTGTACTTTATACTCCTTACATTTATATAAATATATGTACTTTATACTCCTTACATTTATATAAATATCTGTACTTTATACTCCTTACATTTATATAAATATCTGTACTTTATACTCCTTACATTTATATAAATATCTGTACTTTATACTCCTTACATTCTCAGAATAGACTCATTACTTTTTCAAACTAAACCGTAGAATAAGTAACTTCAGAGGGAATATCAGTAGAGGACAGAAACTGGGACTTTATATATTCAAATTAGGACATTTATCTCACAATTTTTTATCTTTCATCTGATCATTTTGTCTCTTTTTCTCATAATTATGCATTTGTTATTCCATATTTCTAACTTGTCTCATAATTATGACTTTTGATCTCAATTGTGCCATTTTATTTCATAGTTTTGGCTCTTTTTCGCTTCAGACGTAAAATCAGTGAAGGAGAGAAACTGACTTTTATATCATAATTATGTGCATTATTTTATTCTCATACCTTGTATTTTGAATTTCTTTATCTGATATCTTTTTATAACTTGTAATTTGTACAGGTGCATTTTCCCACTTATGTTACAGGAAAACAGTTTCAGCACCATGGACAGTGCACCATCCTGAACAACATCCTTAATATTTCTGTAGTTTGTTATAAAAGTCCACTTTTTCAAATTAAACAGATGTGACAGTACAAAAAATTAAGTCAATTAAGTGGAAAAATCAGTGGAGGAAAGAAACTTGGATTTTAGAGATTAGAATTTGGACGTCCATGATTGTGACTTTTTTTTTTAATCTCATAAAACAGAATTCTGGGGAAAAAAATGTGACTTTGTCATCAGAATCAAGCTCAGAATTCTAAAGAAAAAAATAGTGAAAATATGAGAAAAATTGTTAAAATTCTAAGAAAAATAAAACTGAATTCAGATTTAAAAAATGCGTTAAATGTCGACGGAAAAAACAAAACAGGTCTGTTCTGTCAAAACGACGGGAAGTTGAACTGTTGAGCAAATGTTTTTTATGAAGATTTAAAATCGCTTATAAATTCAAAATGAATCAGGGGTTAAAAGGTTAAAGAGTTCAGTTAAATGTCGGTTCAGATTTTCCCTTAAGCCACAGCAAATGAAAACGGCTCTAGTCGACTTCCATGTGAAGGAGCAGCAAGGTCACACATCAGACTGGGAGGAGGAGGGGGAGGAGGAGGGGGAGGAGGAGGGGGAGGGGGAGGAGGAGGAGGAGGAGGATGCTGCTTCCTGGTGCGTGTGTTACTTCCTGGTCTGGGTGTGCTACTTCCTGGTGCGTGTGCTACTTTTTGATGTATGTGCTACTTCCTAGTGAGTGTTACTTCCCAGTGCATATGTTACTTCCTCATTCGTGTGCTACTTCCTGGTGCATGTGTTACTTGCTGTTTCAAGTACTACTTCCGGGTGCATATACTACCTCCTGTTTTGTGTGCTACTTCCCGGTGCATGTGGTAGTTCCTGTCTCATGTGCTACTTCCCATTGTGTGTGTGCTACTTCCTGGTGCATGTGGCACTTTCCCAGTGCATGTGCTACATCCTGATGTGTGTGCTACTTCCTGTTTCGTGTGCCACTTCCCGGTGCATGTGCTACTTCCAGGTGCATGTGCTACTTCCCGGTGTGTGTGTTACTTCCTGTTGCGTGTGCTACTTCCTGGTGCGTGGGTTACTTCCTGTTTCGCGTGCTACTCCCCGTTGTGCATTTTACGTCCTGTTCCTTGTGCTACTTCCCGATGCGTGTGCTACTTCCTGGTGTGAGCATTATTCCCAGTGACGTTCGGTAGGTCTCGGTTCCGCTGAGCAGTGATTAGGATGAGGGGAGCTGACAGGTTTGTAGCTGCTCCTCCAGTCGCAGACGTGGCAGAAAGTGGAGTCCACGTCTCCTCTTCTGTCAGAACAAATCAAAGCGCGCAGAGATGCGAGTTATGATCCTGGGGGAAAACTGAAGCCGCCTCTTCTGCAACAATAGGAAACTCCTCTAGTCACTGTTCAAGAGAATTTATTTGCTTTTCCCGTCGCCTTCAGCTCCTGAGACCCAGAGAAGAAGAAAGAAAGTTTAGATTTTTTACTGTTTTTTTTTTTTTGATAATTTAAATATTATGGCTTATGGTTTATTTAGTAACATTTTATCATACCTACACACAATTAATTATGTATTAACTATTTGTTACCTTTTTGTAAATGGTTTATGGTTTATTCTTCATACACAATTTATCATAAACATTTGTTAAACTATTAACAAATAGCTGTAAAATTATATTATTTTGAACAGACAGAAGCAGTGTTTGTTTACCTGGGATATAGATAAACAGTTGTATACACTGCATCTGTCTGTTAAAAATAATCTAACTTTACATTGATCTTTGGAAGACAATATGAACCTTTACAAGACATTAACAAATGGTTTATACATAGTGAATTATGTGTAGGTATTATAAATTGTTAACATTTATTTTAACCTTTAACTTATTTTTTATCCCTTGTAGTGGACTCGTTTAATACCTATGTCTGAATTAAAATGTGTATATATATATATATATATATATATATATATATATATGAATCCATAGAAACCCTATGATTGAAATGAATGAATTGAAAGTCTTTCATCATTTATATATATATATATATATATATATATATATATATATATATTTATTTATTTATTTTTGTCTCCTAGGTTTATTCAGAATTAACTTATTAACGTGAATTAACCCATCATTATGATTAAACTGCTTCAACATTTTAATACAATACATATTCTTGTAATTGCAATCGTTTCGACAGCCTTTTTACTGGTGAGTTGATGTAGAAGATAATGGTGTTTCCATGGTAACTGCAGAACCTCTGAACATCCACATATGGTCATATCTGATGACCATGAAAAGATGAAAAACTGTATTTTACACTAATTATTGACATGTATGGATATAATTAGTGGATCAAACAGGATGTAAACCCTTTCTATTAGTAAACGGTGAATGTTTGTTTTTGGGGGGTTTGTTTACCTTCCATGTAGCAGGAATAATCATAAAATAAATGAATAAATAATCAGGTTAATGTTAGGGATGTCTGTTGCCATAGTTAAAAGTTCATTGAAAATTGCATTTAGCGTAGAGTCTGAAAGTGTCAACACATTTATTCTCAAGTGCCAACACTGAAGGTTTAAATATGACTGTGTGACTGTTAAATGACAGACTGTCGACCAACACATGATTGGTTTCTGCCAAACTTTCACTGAAAGGATTTAAACAAAATAGGGCGAACTGTCTTCATATTTCAGATAAAGAATCAGGCATTTTGTTCATTATAATAATAATGGTAATATAATATCTCTACTGCATGAATTTTCATCATCTGCTGGCGATAAAAAAATGGATTCACATCACCCATTTTTTTTCTGAAGTTGAAATGAAGCAAAGTGGCAGGTTCCCACTGTCACCATCTTGGTAGCGTTTCGCATTTTTGACTCTCCCAGAAATTGCAAAAATAAATTCAGAGGTGGACCTGAGAGCGTGGAGGAGATTGATTGACAGCTATCAACCTCTATGCTGCCTGTAGCTAAGAGCTAAGCTAGAGCTAACGGAGGTAGACAGGCTAAAGCTAAGAGCTAACGTGGAGCTAACAGAGGTAGATAGACTGAAGCTATGGAACAGTGGTAACTGGGTAATAACCTCAGATGCCAATTTCCTGCTGCTGCAAAACACCTCAAATCAGCAAATGGACAAAATATGCTTTTTTTTAGAGGACCAAAGCTCACAGAAAAACACTATAAAAAGTTTATTTTAAATCTGTGTTTGCGGTCGGGTGGAGCGGAGTCTGCTAATGCTAATGCTAATGCCTGTGTCTGTAGCGACCACTTCATCAGAGGTATATTAGAAAGCTAACTTTTTTGTGGATGTGCTATATATCATTAGGTTGTCATTAAATGCACATTTACACTGTTGTAATATAGTTTACCTCGACACATCAACATGTGTTACATGTTTGTTTACATGGTGAAGACAAAAACATAATTATCGCTGAGTCTTTTGGTAACGAGGTTGTGGACCCACCCACTGACAAAAAGTTCTATACCTCCAAACTTTTCTACGCTTTCACCTGCTGCTGGTGTAGTAGGATGTCTGCAGGACCAGGTAGTTAGTAATATCCACAGCAGAGATTGTTGGCAAATCTTTGGGTTTTGTCAAAAACTCATTAATTTTCATAAGATACGAGTCACGTCCAATACATTTTTAACTAACTGTATGTATCTGTGTTTTGACACTGGATCTAAATCCGTACAATAAACATTCTCTTCAATGGTTTCCTCTAGCGACAGTCTCCATGGTTACTTCCTGCCCTCCAGCTGAAATCGCAATGGCATCATTGTAATGTGACCGAAACCTACCTATTCATGCAGGAGGGGAGGGGCAAATGACAGTTGAGTTTGATTGACATTTCACCATCATTCAACATGCACAGTGAGATATATATATATATATATATATATATATATATATATATATATATATATATATATATATATATATATATATATATATATATATTGTGTCATTCATTTCATTAATTGGTTGTAATTGGAATGTGAAGGTGATTTAAGCAATATAGTAGAAAAAAAAGTACTCCACCTCACCTTTGAAGTTAATGTGTGTATGTTGAAAAAAAAATATCAAGGACAAACATTGGGGAAAGATGTTTATCTGCCCCTGGGGTAAATATATGGAACCAGTGGTAATTGGTAATTATATAAAAACACTATAAAATCTCTTAGTTTTTTTCTCCTTCACTGTTCTCAATATATTTCTATCTATATTGTTAAGCATCATGTATCAGCTTTGAAATATTTTTTTCTTTCAAACTTTCTTGCTTTCATTGTTTAATGTCAAATGTCAATAACGTGGGCACAAAAAGCTTCGACTTCAACCCAAAGCCTTTTCAGTCTGTTTTTACCTGTTGTATATCTGCTTCTGTTACCAATAGTTCTGTATTGTTTTTGACCAAAATGAATAAATGCGGCAAAAAAAAGAAAAAAAGTGGTGGTTGTGAGATTAGCCGTTAAAATTTAGATTATGCTCAGGCCATTTTTTTACGTCTGCGGCCTGTTTGCAAAGGTTTAATAAGACGTAATGATGGAGCCATCCCTCCGTCTGCCTCCACAGTCATTAAAATGAACAACTCAAAGGAACAGGTCATCTCTTACTGTCGCTAAGATTTACTACCATCCATTTCATACAGAGGACAAAGGAGTTTCACCTTCTCTCATCATCTATTATGAGTTTATTCAATGCTGTACATTATGTGCCTACATATAATTCAATTCCCTTTGGCCAGGACTCCAGAAAGGATTTCTATTCACAGGCTGGAATATGATCTGGGCTAAAATGTAATAACCTTGGCTGCTTCCGTGTCCTGAAATGGACAATCTAAAAGTGTCACTCATACTCTCCCTTTATTTCCTTCTTTCATTCTTGCTTTTATCTGCTCTTTTCCACACAGTTATTGCAGTCGTATTTCCGTTCATATACTGACTTCAGTCAAAAAAAAGCCTTTTTTTTCTTTACATCTTCTTTGAACTCTGTTTGTTCAGGGGCCACATTCAACCCAATTTGATTTTTATATTTTAGTGAAAAAAAAGTCCAAAATTAACACATTAATGCAGATTAATTCATCATCATGATTAATCTGATTGAAAATAAAGGTAACTTATGAGAATCTTAATCAAGATTTCTTATTTATTTATTTATGTGTGTGTATGTGTTTTTGTGTGTGTGTGTGTGTGTGTGTGTGTGTGTGTGTGTGTGTGTGTGTGTGTGTGTGTGTGTGTGTGTATATACTTATTGTCCATAAATCAGATCCTGGTAATTTTCTCTCAGATTTAAATTTGCTGCCAGAGGAAAAAAAAGGGTTCAGCCTATTATGTGGGATTTTTCAGATTTTCCAATAAGTCGACTCTGGGCTGTGTGTGTGTGTGTGTGTGTGTGTGTGTGTGTGTGTGCATATTTAATGAGGCCATTTCAGTCTTTGCAGGCTTGTAGTCCACTGTCACAGTGAGTGATGGTTGTGTCTTCTGGCTCTTTTCAGCTGGATGTGACAATAACTGTGTCCAGCCCAGAGCTACGCTGATCTTATTATGATCAGGATTCTGCTTCCACTGTGGAATCAAACCCAGACACGTCACTGACTTAATGCAGAAACTCTCACACGTTCGGCACATGGAGGAGAACATCACCCAGGGCTCTCACACTCATGTTCTTACTGGGGACACTTTCACCCCCATTTGAACTCCAGTAGCATAAGAACAAAATAACCTATTTTTAAATGATGTTTTCTATATTATATTATTACATTTCCTATATTAATTTTAGTGAGATTATCATTAATTTCAATTATTAGCTCTGTGCTGTTGTTGTCTTCTGTTTTGTTGTATGTAGTGCTGAGGGCCAGTAGCGATAACACCAAGGTTTTGTTGACTCACTGCAGATATTTTTTTACTGATGGGAATTCCTACTTTTTTTAGAGAGTTGACTTTTTCAGCTCCCACGTGGCATTTCAGATTTTTTTGGTGCTTAAATTAATTTATTACCAACAATTATGCAAATATAGGTGCAGTATACATTACTAATGTAAAAAACATCTACTATATCAAGTGTTTATTATATAAATGTTCATTTATAGACTCTAAAGGGATAAATTAAACAATTATTCAGAGAATGCCTAATTCCTAATCCCTATTTTGTTTCAATCTCAAGTTTCTATGACAACCTGTTCTTGAATTGGAGCAATAATGTGATTTTGACCTTTCTGCTAAATGCAACCTTGACCTTTTGCAATATTGACAATTTTGTTATATGTATATATGTGTCTGAGTGTGTAATATTATGATAATATATCCAGTATTGATTAAATTCTATCATGATATGTCTATGCTTGACACACACACACACAGTGTTAGATAAGTTAATTTTGTAACATGTCACCTTTGACCTCCAGAGATCTCAAAACACCACTTATGAGAATTGTAGAAACCTTCATTCCGCATCGTTTGGTAACAATCTGAAACTTCTGTGACCCTCTGTTCTTGAGATATAACCGATAATGTGATTTTGACCTTTTGGTTAATTGTGACCTTGACCTTTGACCTTTTTTGTTTTTACCTTTCCAGTCAGTTTTCATTGTGATCTTTGCTGTCTCATCTCCCTCCCTCCTGTACGTGTGCTCGTTGTGTACTACAGTATGTGTGTAACTCCGCCCCTCTGCATGTAACCCCACCCCTTTCCCCTCTGCTCACCGCAGAAACCGACAATGCCCCACACTGACCAATCACGAGAGAGAGAGAGAGAGAGAGGTTCCTAAATGGCTCCCAATCAGGAGCCGGCTCACATTGTTCACGTTAATGAGCCGACTCTTAGAGCTGATTTGTTTGCGACCGATTCGTCACGTTTGATTCTGCTGTGGGTCATGCCTGAGAAACGGAGGCTGTAGCTGCACGTCTTGACCAACAGACATAAACACATTGATCACTACATCTCCAAGGTAACCAAGGCGTGGACGGAGGTTGGCAAGTCATGTCAAGAGGTGAGGTCTCAAAACTCAGCAGAAGAAAAAGGAAAACTAATAAAAAAAAAAATATATCAAAACTGCTCTGAAACTGAATTAAAACCAGAAAAGCGTCCTGAGAGCACAGACCTCCACCAAGGTAGGACCCCAAAAATACAATCATTTCCAGATCTCCTCATTACCCACCTACCCTGAAAATTTCATCAAAGTCCGTCCATAAGGTTTTTAGTTATCTTGTACACAAACAAACAAACAAACATCCAAACAAACCAACCGACCAACACCAGCAAAAACAAAACCTCGTTGGTGGGAGGTATAAACGAACTAAATTAGGGGGAGAAGAACATGTTGCCTGATTTACCCTATTTCTTATCATTGCAAAACCACATTTTTGGTGACCTTTACCTTTGACCTTTGACCTACATTCACCAAAATTTAATAGAATCTACTTTGGACTAACTCACATGTATCCTGACAAAATGCTCCTGTAGTTTTTGTTTAACTTTGCTGAAAAACAGAACAAAAAAAATCAACCACAAAACACCATTCCGTTTTTTTTTTGTTTTTTTTTAGTTTTTTTTTTTTTTTTTTTTTTTTTTGGGAGGGGGCGGGGGCAATGAAAGTAATCAGCCAATCTGTCATATCATAATGACCTCAGTAAAGTAGGGGTTCACTGTGCGCCTTGATATTTGCAGAAAGTCATTAAAGAGCGTTGTGGTTTTACATGACATCAGCACACTGGACAAACGACACTCTGCTGCTGTTGCTGTTGCCGTGGTTTTGGGAAATGGCTCATTTCTTTCCTTAATTAAGTTCAGTAAGAGTCCTGTGAACAGCTCAGCTATTAGACATATGTTACTGTGGTCAGTGAACGCCACTCAGTGACTGTGGAAGTGATCTGTGCAGTAATGACACTGCAGATGCACTTCTGCCACTGGGCCTGTTTACATGGGAGTTTTTATTCCTGTTTAATTCAGAATAAATGTTCATTCCTCTTTAAGATGAACCATGTAAACACCTAAAAAAAAAGACTATTCTGAATAAAATGGAATTCCTAATTTTTATATTATTTAACCATTGAGATTAAGAACCTGTTTTACAAAGGAGTCCTTACCCAGATACACATAAGCTACGTTTACATGGGAGTTTTGATTACCTCCACCAAGGAGGTATTAAATTGGGGTCTGTTTGTTTATTTGTCCATCAGCAGGATTACGCAAAAAAATTCTGAATGGATTTTGATGAAACTTTCAGGAATGAGGTGAAGGAAGAACCCATTAGATATTGAGCAATGAAGGTCAAAGGTCAAGGTCACACTAAAGGTCAACAGCTAAAACACATGAGTGGTAATATCTCAGAATTCAGACAAGATAGATTTTTTTTTTGCATTCACATCGTCTCACCTTCAGACATCAGATGGGTCAACATCTATGGCTCCATCCCGTCACGTTTTGACACCATATGACGCCATATCCAGCCTTGGCGAAGGTCCGCTGTTTCTGACTGCATTGTTCGTGTTTCATTTTGAATAAAGTTTAATTCCGCTTTCAGATGAACCATGTAAACACTTAATTCCAGGTGAAAATCACAATTCTAAATTAAGCTTAATTCCAAATAAAGTCACCGTTTATTCTCAGCTTAATTCCAATTTGATAATTCCTCTGACATGTAAACAATTAATTCCTGTCGTTCTGCACATGCTCGGTCATGATGACGCACATATTCCACTGTCTGTATTAGTTTGTTGATTCCTATGGTTGATTCAGTCGAGCTGCTGCTTCTTAATTATCACAAAAATAGTCAAAGATCACATGTAGTATCTGGTCTGACATGTTGATAGTTGAAACAAAAGCAAAACAGGAAGTGGTCGCCATTGTTTTCTTCCAGTAGACATCCAGACGTTAAGCGGCTGTTCTGTCCAATCAGAACCCTCTGTACCTCCAGCTCTTAAAGCCCAATTAACCAGACCGGAATACACCCATTTCCATGGAAACCTTTGTTTTGGAATTAACATGTCCATGTAAATATGAAATAAATAGCTTTAATTTAAAATTATTTTATTCAGAATGAATTTTGAAATATCCTGTAAACGTAGCCAATCACTGTTTGAGTATTTTTTAAATTTACTTCGAAAGTGATTAAACCTTTTCTGTTGTGAAATGAAAAATAAGACTTTTACCCTTTAGGTCCTAAGCCTATTTTGGCTTTTTTTTTTTTTTTTTTTTTTTTTTTTTATTGAACTTGTTTATGCAAACAAATAAACAATGCATAATTGGTTTAATTGCTTCATAAATGTAAATAATTCCCTCATACTCATCTTCTACCTAAATGTGTTAAATTCCCTGCAGTATTTTCCCATAATCCCACTGACGAAAAACCAAAGAATAATGAAAACAGCATTTTCTGGGCTGATTCTACAGTACTTTTGTTTGTCTGGATAAGAAATAATAAGAAATAATCCATCAGTGAAGTGACTTTGTTGTCAGATTCCTCACTCCTCCCGCTCTAACTTAGTTCTGAGTTTTCAGACTTATTTCTTTCTTTTTTTCTGGGCAGTCGTACTCTCTCATATATTCATTAGCTATCGACAGTCGTCCTCAAATGAATCAGAAACTCATTTTCTCACTGACAGATTCATTCTGACAAACCATGATGTGTTGAAGTTGGAATAGTCTGAATATTTTTAACCTGTTCCTAGTCCTGGCATGAAGATCATATTATTTTAAGAACACCTTTAACCCCTTCATGCAGGGGTGTCCAAGTCCAGTCCTCCATGTTTTAGATATTTCCCTCTTTCCCATGATTCAGTTTAACCCTTTAACTCCTGAAACTTTATCACTTTATCAGTAAAAATAATGAAAATAAGCAACAACATGAACAAAAATGGCCAAAGTCATCAATAAAATTAACAAAAATGAATAAACTGACAAACTAATTAGCAACATGAACAAAGTAAGACACAACGTTTTTGTTCATTTTGTTACTCATTGTTTATTTATTTATTTATTATTTATTTTAGTATTTTTCCTTTAATTTTGCTCCATTTGTGTCTTACTTACATGTTACTAATTTTTTTTATCAGTTTATTGTGCATTTTTGTTCATTTTTATTGATGACTTTGGCCATTTTTGTTCATTTTGTTGCTTATTTTAATAGTTTTTACTGTGGAACTGCTAGGAGTTAAAGGGTTAAACTGAATCATGTGGAAGAGGGAAATATCTAAAACAGGGGTCTCAAACATGGGGCCCGGGGGCCAAATGCGGCCCGCCAATGGTTCCAATGTGGCCCGTGGGATGAAGAGCATAATAACCTATTAAATTACTCCATATTTTCTTCTCAGTTTTTTCTCTGTCTATAAATGATGACAACTTCAAATGTTTTGCCATTATTTTAATGCAAAAAAATTAAAGGTTGAATTGTGAAAATATTTAGATTTTTTTTATTGTTACTATCCTGTAACAATAAAATGTGAATAACCTGAACAAATGTGAAAATTAGTCACAATTTTGAATCATTTTCTGCTTCTGTTACGAAGAGTTTAGTGTCTTTGTAGAACTGATCCATAATAAAACACATGGACTAATGATAATTTGATGCAGAATACTGTCAAAATTCTTCACAAAATTTAACCATTTTGCATTTGGATAATTTACAAAAGTATTTTCATAATTTAATCGGGTTTTTTTTTGCACTAAAACAATGACTAAAATTTGTAGTTGTCATTATTTATAGGTCATTATGTTTTCATTTTACTGGTCCGGCCCTTTGGAGATGAAATCAAGCTGAATGTGGCCCCTGAAAAAAATCAGTTTGAGAACCCTGATCTAAAACATATAGGACATCGGCCCTCGAGGACTGGACCTGCCTTAATGCCTACACAGTGCTAAAAATGCACAAAATACATTAAACTACACTCAGAAACTTGAAAACTGCAGTGAAAAACATGTACAAAACAAGCTAAAATTCATCAAAATCCATCCATAACTTTTTGAGTTATCTTGCTAACAACAAACAAACAAACAAACACCAGCAAAAACATAACCTCCTTGTAGGTAAATATGAATATATATGTAATTAAAATGGTTATTCAACACCTATAACAGTTTCAACAAATCAACTGTTCTATTGAATTGTTAAAAATTTTCATCATATTAATCATGATGAATGGATTCATCTGCATTTAAGGCCTTATTTTTGACAGCCATGATATATTTATATATAAATATTATTCATTTCTATAATTGCTGTCTCACTTGAAATAGTACAATGGGTGAAATGAAATAAAAACGGAATAAAACCAAAAATAAATCCCCAGAACATGCCATCTTTTCTGTCTGCTGTGGTGATAGTTTGTCTTGGACTGCGGTAAAAAAACCATTCACAGTGAAGACGTCCAGCGGCTTCAGAAGCACTGATTCATTTAGATACGAACAGCGCACGTACGGCTGAATTTGTCCATTAATTAAATTTATCTGGCAGCGATCTGGCTGATGTGGGGATATTCAGAGTAATTAATGTCTCTGGTACCAGATCATTTCAGTGGCTTGGTCTCATTTTTGATAAAGGAGGGTAAAAGTTTTTTCCTCCAGTGTTTCATCGATGAAAGAATGGCTTATCGTCCCCGCCCCACCGCGCCCCACCGCGCCCCACCCCACATTCATTCTCTAAACATGAAAGCCTCTGTGATAGCTACGTAATTAAACGGTTATTTTGGGGACATTGAATTTCAAACCCAGCTGGTTGGAGAAATAGAAAAGCTTTGTCTGAACATTCTGTGTGACACTGAAGTTAGAATAAAACACCAGATCTGACTGGATATTAATGATCTGCTTTTGAAGACACCGACGCCACTGAACCAAGGTTTGAACCCAAATAAACGACTCCAAAAACAACAATATTTAATGACAAAGTTACAACATAAAACACTCATACAGAGGATTTTTAACAAATGACAAAAGACGAAAACTGTTGTATTTTGTATTGTTGCATTTATTTTATATACTATATTTATTTGTATTTTTTGACTCTTTGTGAAGCACTTTGCGATATAGAAATAAACTTCACTTACTATAGAAATAAACTTTGCATACTATATAAATAAACTTTATTTACTTTGTATACAAATGAACTACACTTACTATATAAATAAACTTTACATTCTATAGAAATAAATGTGACTTATTTATGATATAAACAAACTTTACTTAGAAATAAACTACACTTAATATATAAAAAACCTTACTTATTTACTATATAAACTTTACCAATTTACTATATGAATAAACGTGACTTATTTATTATATAAATAAACTTTACATTATTTACTATATAAATAAACTTTACCTACTATATAAATAAACTTTAGATTCTATAGGAATAAACTTTACTTAATATATAAATAAACTTTACGTACTTAGTATATAAATGAATTACACCTACTATATAAATAAACTTTACTTGATTATTATATAATGCACTTCATTTACTTGCTATATAAACTTTACTTAATATATAAATAAACTTTACTTAATATATAAATAAACTTCAAATGTGGTTGATAAAGTCACATTTTCTTCCTTTTTCAGTTTTTAATCTAAAAACCTTTGAATTGAATCTTAGTTTTAATGAACATTGACATGATCACTGAATTAAATATAGAAAAATGGGGGAAGGATAATATTCAGAGACAAATAATCCAGATGTTGAAAATAGAAAGTCTGATTCTTTTTGGTACAAAGTGCGTGTGTTGGTTTTAAAAGCAGCAGATCCGTCTAATGGAATCACCGTCTGCATTAACCTCCACAGTCTATATTTGGGTTTTATTTCAGAATCCACTGGAGCACAAGGCGACAGAGTGCATTATATCATTATGGACATTGAGCTGCCGGCTACGCTCGGACTGCGTCACCACCTCGTCTCAGCTGATGTCTTCAGCAGAGGAGCGGTGGTGATGCTCACTGATGATTGGTCCAAACAAATACATAGTGACTGGTGGCAGAATCACCAAAGGACAAACTCTTCACTTCACTTTTATTTTGTTTCAAACACACAAAATCAAAAAAAAAAAAAAGATCAAGGAATCAACCAAAGTGGCCAACAAAAACACATTTTTGCATTTGAAAAATGGTGAGAAAAAGTACAAGTTATAAGCTCCGCCCCCTTTTTTACTAACTAATAGTTGAATCAATTCTGCTTCCGTAACACTTTTTTCTGTCCATATACTGTGGCACCTCTACTTACGAAAGAACCAGCTAACGAATGATCCAAGTCACGAAAAACCTTTACTTCAATTTTTCGTCTTTTTACGAAAGGAAACCGAAACCCCCGAGACATAAATACTATGTACATTACTGTACGTACTGTACATAACTACGTAATATAAGTACTGTATGTAGCATCCCATTGGCTATGCTTTTTACACACCAGTAACTGTACTTTTACTAGACCACAGGATGGGAGTACATATTTATGACTTTTTATCTCATTATTTGGACTTTTTATCTCATAATCATGCATTTTTTAACATTATAATGATGACTTATTTCCCTTTTTTCATACATTTTTTGTCCATATCCACTAAACTATGTAACTGACCTGAACAAACAGAATAATCTTCACAGTATTTTAATTTTAAAGGCTTTATTTTTAGACACTTTGATGATTTCTCCTGGTTAGATAAGTATTATTTCATTCATGGCACCAAAAAAAAATCTGTTTTACTTTTTACTTTATTAGCATTGAGAAGTTGTACTTTTTAACTTTTACTTCAGTAAAGGAGTTGAATCAGTACTTCTACTTTTACCATAGTATTTTTTACACACCAGTAGCTGTAGGACAGGATGGGAGTGCATATTTATGACTTTTTATCTCATGATTTTGACTTTTTATCTCATAATCATGCATTTTTTAACCTCATAATGATTATTTATTTCCCTTTTTTCGTATATTTTCTGTAACTGACCTGAACAAACACAGTATTTTACTTTTAAAGGCTTTATTTTTAGATACTTTTGAAACTTTTATGAATTCTCCTGGTTCGATTAAAATTGAGATGTTATACTTTTTAACTTTTACTTCAGTAAAAAAAAGTTGAATCAGTACTTATACTTTTAATATCCTGTAGCAGTAGAGGATGTCAGTACTTTCACCACCTTCTGTGATGTAGACGGTGAACATGCGTCTGTACGTGCAAAAGGAAAGTCATTGGACATAAGAATCATCCAGCAGAGGGTTTCTGTCCGGCTGCTAAATGATCTGTAGAGGAAAAGAGGTGTTTAGCTCCTTGACTTTTCCCTCTTTACTCTTGAAGGAAACCTCTCAGCACCTTCAAGTGATTGACATATTTACTCCTTCTGCAAAATCCTCCACCTCCTCCATCTGTCACTGCCCTCAACCTGTTCCCAGACTCATGTTCTGGTCCTGGCATGAAGACGACTTTATTTTAATAACACCTATATGTATATTATTTTAATTTTGTGGATATATATCATATTTTCCAGACTATAAGTCACATTGGACTATAAGGCACACTGTCAATGAATGGTTTATATTAGAGGTTTTTTCATATATACTGGACGATAAGGTGCATTAAGTGAAGTCAAAATTATGAGATAAAAAGTCAATTATGAGATAAAAAGCCAATTATGAGATAAAAAGTCCAAATTATGAGATAAAAAGTCCAAATTATGAGATAAAAAGTCTAAATCATGAGATAAAAAGCCAAAATTGTGAGATAAAAAGCCAAAATTACGAGATAAAAAGTCCAAATTATGAGATAAAAAGTCCAAATTATGAGATAAAAAGTTCAAATTATGAGATAAAAATGATTCCAAACTCCACAGTGTTTCCTTTACAAAGAGCTCATTCGTTTATCTGTACTCCAAATGGTTATCGAAGAACAGCTGCAGTTTTCATTTGCAGAGGAATTTTTCTGATGTTTTTAACTAAAATAACCTCAGAATAGTAAAGGGTTAATAATTTATCCTGTTGAAAATGGACCGAGAGCAGCAGCAGATTAAGCTCTAATATGATATTGGAAAGGAGCAGTAATCTCTCAGACACCATATCTTTTCTCATAAATTGTGAGACGTTCGGACAGTCCTGCAATCTGACAGACAGACAGACAGACAGACAGACAGGCTGACTGACTGACTGACAGCTACCAAGGTTAAGATTCGTCCAAACAGACCAGTCAACGTTCAGAGCTGGTTTCTGTCCCACACAGTCAACTCACCAGTGTTAATAGAACACTTATAGGGTGTAGGCTGACTGCATCATTTGAATCATGTTCTAGAACATTCATGCACACTTTATTTATGAGTTATTTTGTGCATCATGTTTTGAATTTGATGCCAATTGCTATGCATTTGCATTACTTGAACTGAGAGTATTTCTCATTGTAGCAATAAGTAAACATGTTTTTTGCATAAAGCAAGCATTTGTCTATTTAATTAATTTGATTTTCATTTCTTTATTTATTTACTTTTAATGATAATGATTATTTTTATGTAATCATTTCAGGTATAAGAAGAATGATAGGGAAATGTATGTTCTGTCTTGATCACTAATATGTTTGAGCATTTGTGTCGACAATACACAAAGCTATCGGTGTATATATATATATATATATATATATATATATATATATATATATATATATGTGTGTGTGTGTGTGTGTGTGTGTATATGCTGTTTTCTAATATGATGCAGTCCTAGTGTGTGTTGTTGGAATAACTGAAAGAATGCAGATCCTTTAACACTGTAAAAAAAACACTGACACTGACTCTGCCCCAGGGCATCATTTTTGGATCGAACCAACATGAATTCTAGCCCAAAGCTCCGTGTCTCCACTCGTACTGGACTCTTCCAGCTCTGGGTATGACATGACTGTGAATCATTTATACATTTTGATGGTGGATTTAATTCTGTGCAAATGTAGCGTGACTGTAATTTGTAAAGTTAAGGTTTCAGGGCACATTTGTGATTGTGTTTGAATGGAGCCGGAGGTCTCCTGATAAAACTAATCCACTGCACAACTCTGCAATTGAAATGGAATAAGTGATCATATTCAGGCCCTGCACTTGTACTGTTGGTGCGCTGGACCACTCTACTGCAGGGGTGTCAAACCTAAGGCCCGGGGCCCAAACGCAGCCCACCACAGGTTCCAACACGGCCCTGAGGTGGATTCACAAAGTGCAAAAGTCCATGTATTTTTAACTGCTTAAACATATATTTTTAACCATTTAAACATGTATTTTTAACATTTTAAACACGTGAAACTTAAATTTTAAGCTTTTTTTCATGTTGTAATTTTACAACTTTTTGCTGTTATTTCTTGGGTAATTTTATCCCGTGCACTGGTTCTGTCGTGTTGTTGCGTTCTGTCGTGTTGTACCGTTGGTTCTGTCGTGTTGTACCGTTGGTTCTGTTACATTGTTCCATTGGTTCTGTCGTGTTGTTCCATTGGTTCTGTCGCATTGTTGCATCGGGTCTGTTACATTGTTCCATTGGTTCTGTCGTGTTGTTCCATTGGTTCTGTCTTGTTGTTCCATCGGTTCTGTCGCATTGTTGCATCGGTTATATTACATTGTTCCAATGGTTCTGTCGCATTGTTCCATTGGTTCTGTCGTGTTGTTCCATTGGTTCTGTCACATTGTTCCATTGGTTCTGTCGTGTTGTTCAATTGGTTCTGTCGTGTTGTTCCTTTGGTTCTCTTGCATTGTTCCATTGGTTCTGTCGTGTTGTTCCTTTGGTTCTCTCGCATTGTTCCATTGGTTCTGTTGCGTTGTTCCATTGGTTCTCTCGCATTGTTCCATTGGTCCTGTTACGTTGTTCCATTGGTTCTGTCGTGTTGTTCCATTGGTTCTGTCGTGTTGTTCCTTTGGTTCTCTCGCATTGTTCCATTAGTTCTGTCGTGTTGTTCCTTTGGTTCTCTCACATTGTTCCATTGGTTCTGTTGCGTTGTTCCATTGGTTCTCTCGCATTGTTCCATTGGTCCTGTTACGTTGTTCCATTGGTTCTGTCGTGTTGTTCCTTTGGTTCTCTCGCATTGTTCCATTAGTTCTGTCGTGTTGTTCCTTTGGTTCTCTCACATTGTTCCATTGGTTCTGTTGCGTTGTTCCATTGGTTCTCTCGCATTGTTCCATTGGTCCTGTTACGTTGTTCCATTGGTTCTGTCGTGTTGTTCCATTGGTTCTGTCGTGTTGTTCCTTTGGTTCTCTCGCATTGTTCCATTAGTTCTGTCGTGTTGTTCTTTTGGTTCTCTCACATTGTTCCATTGGTTCTGTTGCGTTGTTCCATTGGCTCTGTTACGTTGTTCCATTGGTTCTGTTACGTTGTTCCATTGGCTCTGTTACGTTGTTCCATTGGTTCTATTACGTTGTTCCATTGGTTCTGTCGTGTTGTTCCTGGTCCAGTTTTGTCTGCTAAACGCTGCAGGATCAGACTCTCCCTGTGTTCTCTGTGGGTTCTCCTGCGGTTCTCCAGAGGATGGACCGCCACCCTTGGCTGGTCTTTTCTTTCCTCTGTGGTAAATGTACTGATGGGCTTTTATGCCACAGAAACAGTCAGAATGTGTTTTCCATCTGTCCACATATGTATCAGTGCTCTTCACTGCACACAGGGAATGTTGTAGGTGACAGAAAACACGCTGTCACACGCCGCTGATGTCTGAAGCCGCTGACAGGCTTTACGCCAGACGCCTCATTTACGCCTAAAGGGATTATTTCTGAACATCTCTTATTTCCCAGTATGTTTTTCGCTGTGGAAGATGATGTTAAATAGACAGTTTAAATTATTATGGCTGTTTGTGTATGTGATGAGGCAGATCCCTGAGAATACACGTTAAAAATACAAATACAGCTGCACGATATTAGAAAAACTGACACTGCGATTTTCTTTAACCCTGTGATTTACTGTATATTGCCATATGGGGAAAAGCTTTATTTTTCTCTTGTTGTTTTTGGGTGATTTTCTGTTGTTGGTTTTGGGTGATTTTCTCTTGTTGGTTTTTGGGTGTTTTATTCTTTTTGTGTTTTGGGTGATTTTCTCTTGTTTGTTTTGGGTGACTTTCTCTTGTTTGTTTTTGGGTGATTTTCTATTGTTGGTTTTGGGTGATTTTCTGTTGTAGGTTTTAGGTGACTTTTCTCTTGTTGCTTTTTGGTGATTTGCTCTTTGTTGCATTTTGGGTGATTTTCTGTTGTTGGTTTTGGGCGATTTTCTCTTGTTGGTTTTTGGGTGTTTTATTCTTTTTGTGTTTTGGGTGATTTTCTCTTGTTGGTTTTGGGTGACTTTCTCTTGTTGGTTTTTGGGGGATTTTCTGTTGTAGGTTTTGGGTGATTTTTTCATTTTGTGTTTTGGGTGATTTTCTTTTGTTGGTTTTGGGTGATTTTCAACAGAATGAACACAAATATCCAGTGATCAATACAAACAAACAAAAATAAAAAATAAACCAATAAAATAATAAGTAACATGAACAATGTAAGAGACAAATGGACCAAAAGTGAAGAAAAACAAACACACAAACCCCAAGATCTAAAAAAATCAGCAACAAAACGAACAAAAACAGTCACAATGATCAATTAAAAACCAGCCAAAATGAAAAAATAAACCAATAAAATAATAACTAACATGAACGACACAAATGGAACAAATTAAGTAAAAAACAAACAAATGACAAATATTTTCATTTGGTTCCAGTAGTTGTAGTTTTGGATTTTTCTTTTTCCTAAATTGGTTTCTTTTTCACACCTGTTTTATCTCCATACATCAGTTCCAGGAATAAAACCCAAAACAAAACAAAAAAATTGTAGAATTTTTCTAAATAATTAAACAAAATCATCCATTCAGAACATGTCAGCGCTGACGCATCAGAGTTTAAAGGCTTCAGGTCGTAAACTACAGACTGTATCTATTGTATGTAGTTTTTCTGTGGGTATTTTAAAGTGAAATAAATCCCCTGTGAACCCGTTTGTCCTTCATACATTAAACATAACGTCATCATTCACTCGCCCTTCAGCCTCCTCACCTTGTATCCGTACACAACTTCTCATTAGGTCACCCGTAAATTGAATGAAGCTTCTTTCCATAAAAGGGTAATGGAGTCCCTCGGATCATCCTGTAAATAACGTGGGCGGTAGGAGGGGTGAGATGGACCCATTTATTATCCGCTTTGGACCAAGGTGCGTGCGCAGGCGAAGGTCACACGGTCATTGATCACTAGGGAAATGATAATTATGTTCCCAGGTTACAAAATATTTGGTTAAATGAAAAGTAAAATGTCACATGTTGACCCCAGACTTATCTTGTAAAACTTGATCCAAGTAGCATTTAAGACTTTTTAAGTTTTCTTTATCACCAGCACACATGTGGGAACATTTCATTCCTTTTATTCCAGAAACTTTTGCCTTATGCCCGATTCGCACGGGATAAGTATTATCTGTGGACCACTGGTAATTTGCGATTATCCCCGTACCTCTGTGTTATTGTGTGGCCCATTCAGACGGGATAAACAAACGTCTGTAATTGACGCAAATTACAGACATTATGACCGGATATGTCATAAATTCACAACATCCTGTTTGGTCTCAATACATTAATATGATAGTATGAAAACAAAGTGTGCATAAGAATAAAGGAGGTAAATGTCATTGGCAGGGATGCAGTCTGTAAATTTGCTGCACGCCTTCAAAATAAGAGTGGGGTCAGCGATTAAAACAGTCTCCAGATTACAGAATCAGCAGTTCTTAACAAAGGCCTTCCCTCTGGGAATAGGCCGACTGAATCTATATAGACAACTTCAGATAGTTATAAATATTGAATATAAATATAATGAATATAAATATTATGTGACCATATCTTCTTTGGCCACATGCTGCCACATAATTTCAGCCGCTTCCTTCATTATTCACTCCAGAAACAGACAAAGGTGCACAAACACAGACATGTTCATTCGCACGTGACTTGAATTACCACTGGACATCTGTTTTTCGCCTAAATACAGTTGGTAATTTGCGGCGGAATTATTACTGAGCAAATCACGGACATGGTGCATTCACACAGGACTAAGAACTAAGACATTCTCCGTAATTATTCTGAATTACCAGTGGTCCATAGGTAATACTTATCCCATGCAAATAGGGCATTTGTAGATGTGTGTAGTCAGTCATGAATCCAGTGTCGTGTTCCTCATGTTCTACAGCCTTTATAGATCTCGCTAACAGCCTCCTTTGCTTATGCCGTTAATTGAATGCATCCGTTTGATTGCATGCCAGCGCTTGTGTGGGACTTGAAAATCTCTGAACATTTAATCAATAACACTCCAACCAAAGTATCCACTCTGCGTTAAAAAGTTTCAACATCAAATAACCAACATATTTGGTAAAATAAACAAAAATGAACAAAATATTCATTAAAATGAACAGAAATGAACAAAATATTCAGTAGAATAGACAAAAATGACAGAAACCGACAATAAAATGAACAAAAATAACAAAAACAGACAATAAAATGAACAAAAAATTTAGTAAAATGAGCAAAAATTACCAAAATAGTAAATGAAATGAACAAAAATTACCAAACTATTCAGTAAAATGAAGACAAATAACCAAAATGATGAACAAAAATTACCAAAATATTCAACAAAATGGACGAAAATAACCAAAGTATTCAGTAAAATGAACAAAATAAACAAAATAATCAATAAAATCAACAAAAATTTGTAAGACATTCAGTAAAATGAACAAAATATTTGGTTAAATGAAAAGTAAAATGTCACATTTTGACCCCAGAGTTATCTCTCACACACACGTGGGGACATTTAATTCCTTTTATTCCGGAAGGTTTTGACTTTGTCGACTTGTGTAGTCAGTCATGAATCCAGTGTCGTGTTCCTCATGTTCTACAGCCTTTATAGATCTCGCTAACAGCCTCCTTTGCTTATGCCGTTAATTGAATGCATCCGTTTGATTGCATGCCAGCGCTTGTGTGGGACTTGAACATCTCTGAACATTTAATCAATAGCACTCCAACCAAAGTATCCACTCTGCGTTAAAAAGTTTCAACATATTCCCTGTGCTTTTAGAGGTTGTGTGTGTGTGTGTGTGTGTGTGTTGGACGTAACGGTTTGGCTGTTGATAAAGTCGTCCCCTCTCCAGACTGAACGGCAGATAAACACTCTCAGCATCGTTTACAGCAGCGTGCCTTGGGACCACCCTGTTCACATTTTAATTGTGGTAGTAGATCATCTCTTTCCCCAGTAATTATCTCCACTATCATCACTCCTATAATAACGATAATCAATTGTTCCTGGTCGCTTTGGCAGGGATAATGAAAAGTTGATTAGCCTCCCTAAGCTTCAGGAGTGGCTGGGGAACTCTTAAATCATCAGTGAAAATGGGGAAGATGAAGGAAAAAGAAGGAAAAAAAAAAACAAGAAAGAAGAAGCCCCTCGGTTCTGTTTTCTGTTCATTTATGACTTCAGTTGCGACTGGGAAAATGAGAATCTCCTGAAAAAAAGTGCACGCATTTCTGTAAAGGCAACTTTAAAGTGTAAAATACAGAAGAAAAAATTTGATAAATTATCCAAAAAATGCGAGATAGATTTTATAGATTTTTTTGTTCAGATTCATTAATTTGTCTATTTTTGTCTATTTTTGTTCATTTTACTGAATATTTTGGTTATTTTTGTTTAAGTATTTTCTTATTCTACACATTTCTGGTTTCTTTTGGTCCATTTTGTGAATTATTTCAGTTGTTTTTCTTTTCTTTCTTGATTATTTTGTTCATTTCTGGCTACCGTCCAATAGCTGGAATAAAACTGGATGGATGGATGGATGGATGGATGGATGGATGGATGGATGGATGGATGGATGGATGGATGGATGGATGGATGGATGGATGGAACTTTATGAATCTCCCAAGGGAGAAATTCAGGAAGTACAGATAAAAGATAACAACATTTCAAAGTAGCACAAACAGTGGATCTAAACATGTGACCCAATGGTTATAAAAGGGTTAATTTGTCCAAATCCATACTTTTTTTGTCGTCCTGTTCCTTTTGTTCTGCCTAAGAAAGAAAAACCATCTCATTTATTTCCTTACCAGCCAAGGTGATTCATCTCCCCACATCCCGAATATGTGCAGATGGTTAATAGATTTTTTGGTGACGTTCCTACTGTCAAGATAAATTGCAAGGATGAATGTAAATCCTTCTGGGCCGCTGAGATCAGCCCCCAAATTGGCCGCCTCTTCCTCCTTACAAAGCATGATGGGAAGGTGGAATGATAGAAGTGAACATCAAAGATTTAATGGTTGTTCAGCTCTAGTTAGGAGGTATCAGTAGCTCCAGGCGTTTTCCAGTCCTCACTAGTTTGCTCCCAATATAACAGCCAATTTCATCATAAAGCTTTGACAGCACATTAAGCTGTAATTACGCAATTTCTCTTATTTCTTCTAAAATTCAGCTTCATGACTCATCGTTGAATTAACATCTTCCCGTCCTGGCATGTACATGGTATTATTTTAATAACACCTATTTATATATACATTATTTTAATAACACTTATGTGTATATATACACATTATTTTAATAACTACATTTATATATTATTTTTAACAATACGTCTTCTGCGTCGGGGTGTTGTTCGGCCTTGTCAGGAAATATTTTTCTGATAGTGACGCGTGGGCAATACATTATCCTTTGCTAATTTCCCCTCCTAACCCAGTCCATACCTCCCAATACACCCTGGTTTCAACACAAAAAATAAGGCAAGGGGGCGAAAAAGTCAAATTGTATTAGTGTTTTTCAGTCTGCAGTTTTCTACCTGTTAAATAAACAGTAAAAGTGAGTGTTTTAGTCCAAACTTCAGGGGGTTTCCTTTACAAAGAGTCCATTCTTTTATCTTTACTCCAAACAGTTGAAGAACAGCAGCAGTTTTCATTAGTATTTTTCAGCTGTGTTAAGCTAAATCAGGCCAGAACGCTAAAGGGTTAATTATTCTCCCACATATTCAACATGTCAACAAATACACATATAACTGAGAATCCAGGGTGGACTTTTTAATTGTGTTCCCCCGGTGGTTGGTGGTGATAATGTGGCTTTTTGAAGAACAACCGGTGCTGATTAGTCCAATCAGAAGAACAATGTTGTCTTTGAATATGAAATAAACCGAACGTCCCGGTCTGAATATCAACAAATCTGCAAAAGCCGACCCTTTACCTTCCAGCCACAGTGACTTTGAAGACAAGTGAGGTTGGTTTATTCAATTATTGTGTCCTGATGATAAAATGGGAGAGACATAATGGCTTGATTAATTTCCTTATCACGGTGAGCACAAAGAGTAATTACAAGCAAATCCAGCGCTTGGTGAACCACACATCAATCAAATTAAAGCAGTCTTCACTCGGCACCAATCACTTTCAAACAGAACAAATGAGTCGATTCGCTCAGACCGCCGCCTCTGGCTAGGAAAGTGTTTACCTAAGAACTGAAACTCCAACTAAAGGTTACCCAGGGCGATTAGAGCGCGCCGTCCGCACACGCTCACTATAATACCAATGTGAAGCCAACTGCGCTGAATGGAGCTCCATTCATTTGCCTTAAGCCGTCATTAAACCTGTGGACCTCTTGATTATTTCACACTTCAGTCGAGCAGGAAACTGTGTGAATGGAATCAAAATGTTAATGTGGATGATGTACGGATCCATAGTGAAACAACACCACCTGCCATGTTGGTGTGGACGACGAAAAGGGCCAAAATGTATCAATTAATTAAATACGTATGTATGTATATTATTAAATAATTAAGTCGAAATGCGCTTGGAGAGCGCAGACTCCACCAAGGCAGATCCCCCCTTCCTAGAAGACATATGTGGGGAAAAAATTAAATCTTGGATGAAGCAAAATGTATTGAAGTAAGCTTAAATTTAGTACACACAAAAAATATTGAATGAAGAAAAAAACATAAGCACAAAAAAATATTGAATCCAACAAAAAAATAAACTTAAATTAAAGAAACTTAAATTAGGCACAAAAATCTTGGATTAAGCAATATTTCTTGAATTAAGCTTTAAAAAAGCTAGTTTCTTGAATTTAGGAAACAAAAAATAATCTTGAATTAAGCAAAAGAAAAAATCATGCACAAAAAGACATCTTGAATAAGCAACATTTCTTCTACGAAGAAAAAAAATCTTCAATTAAACAAAAGAAAGAAAATCGTAAATTAGGGACACGAAAATCTCGAATTAAGCTTAAAAAGCTAATTTCTTGAATCAAACAAAAACTTGACTTGAGCAAAAAAATAAAAAATAAATAAAAATCCGCCAATGGAAACTAGTAAAAATGATCTTGTTCAGATTTCTTTAATCAGATTATTTCCAGATCTATTGTCTATAAATCAGTTCCTCTGTAGGTGAGTCTGTCTGAATTTAAACCTCATCAGATATTTAGACTAAAAATGAGTCAAATCTAATATTTAGATTATTTTTACAGTGTAAGTCATTTAATGTGGAAAAGTGACTTTTCAAATTAATTCATAGGTTTGATAAAGTAGTTTTTGGTCAGTGAAAGAAAAGTCATTTTTTCCTCCATAACTATTAGAAAGGTCGATGTATCCCAAAAAAAGCTCAAGTCAAGACATTTTCCCAACATTTTAATATTTCTGCATGTTCCTGTGTGTGGCGATGCAAATGAGAAGAGTCACATCAAGTGGAAGATGAACCCGTTTGGAAAATAAATTAATTTTTTTAGCCTGAAGGCTCCATTTGACTAAAACCTGCTGCAGTTCATTGGCAGACTTTCCTTCTTTCTGCAGATATCAAATCAAAATGTTCAGACTGAGCCAAGCTGTTAGCGCTGCGTTAGCTTAACCATTGTGTTACAGTAGCTGAGCCACTGCGTTAGCTGAGCCACTGCGTTAGCTGAGCCGCTGCTTTACCTGAGCCGCTGCTTTAGCTTAATTGTCTTGATTATTTTGTGAAATTTTCAAAATAATTTTGTTCATTTTCTTTCAGAATATGTTAATTTTTTTGTTAATTTATTCATTTTGACTTGATTTTCATTTCACATTTTGATCCCAGACTTCTCATGGAATGATCCAACCACCATTTAACACTTGAGATTTCTTAATCATTAACACACATGCGGGAACATTTCATTAGTTTTATTCCAGTGTCAATGTGTGTATGTTGACCAGTGTTATTAATGACTTGTTAACACACATGCATAACAGCAATATTTTAACATTTTTGACCCTGAAATGGAAACACAAGTGTGGATAGTTTTCCAAATTTCCACTCTGGAATGTGTCTTCAGATGTTGGCATTTTCAACCCGTAAAAACTCAATTCTCGTGTAAGGGAAAGTCGCCCTCATACGAACAGCTTCTAATCCACTTAAGGTAATAATTTTTGTGCAGTGTGTGAACTCATGTCAGAGTTGAAGCGGCACAGTTTCCCTGTGAATAAAAGAGCAGAAGCTGCAGAAGATGGCAGCGTTCCCTGGCTGCTTTACATTTCATTCCTGTTTCAATCGGCTTTGGCCTGGAAGCGCGGTGTTAGAGGAAGTTGATTCCAGTAGGCGGCAGCGACCCAAGGCCCGCAGAGGAACCAGTAGCTTCTGCTCCAATAAGACAACAAAGGGATTTTCAGATGAGCCAAAACACTGGCCTCCAGTAAAGTGTAACAGAACAACAGAGCTTCACCTGAACCTGAACCTAACTTCAACCTTCTGTCAAACGCATCAACGTCACAGTTAAAGGCACGGATGTTTGAAACTCACCAGCCAATAAAAGGGTTGCAGTCCAAAATATGGGGTGTTTTTTTGTTATTTTCTCTTTTTTTGTTGATGTTTTACTCATTTTGTTGACTTTTTTATGCATTTTTGTTCATTTTGTTGATGGTTTTGTTCATATTTGTTTATTATGTTGATGGTTTTGTTCATTTTGTTGATGGATTCAATAATTTTTGTTTATTTTATTGATAGCTTTGATCAATTTTGTTCATTTTTGTTCATTGTGTTGATGGTTTTGTTCATTTTTGTTCATTTTGTTCATGGTTTAATTCATTTTTGTTAATTTTATTGATATTTTGTTCATTTTTGCTCATTTTGTTCATGGTTTTGTGCATTTTGTTGATGTTTCATTGATTTTTGTTCATTTTGTTGTTGCTTTGATCAATTTTGTTCATTTTGTTGATGGTTTTGTTCATTTTTGTTCATTTTGTTGATAGCTTTGATCAATTTTGTTCATTTTGTTGATAGCTTTGATCAATTTTGTTCATTTTGTTGATGTTTCATTCATTTTTGTTCATTTTTGTTGATCAGTTTTCTTGACTATTTTGCTAATTTTGTTCAGGAAATTAGGATTTATTTTTATTTAATTGTCTTAATGCCTCCTCCTAACCCAGTCCATACCTACCAAATGCAGACAAATACACCCTGGTTTAAGCACAAAACAATTAAGCCGAAGGAGAAAATATTCCAAACATATTGGTGTTTTTCAATCTCCATCTTTTTCCCTGTTAAATAAATGGTAAAAGTGAGTATTTTAATCCAAAATACCAGTTGTTCCCTTCACAAAAGCCCATTCTTTTATCTGTACTCCAAACAGTTGAAGAACAGCTGCATTTTTCAGGTGTTTGGAGCTAAATCCGTTGAGAATAGTAAAGGGTTAAAAATGTTTAACATATATTACAGTGAAGGCACGTGGTCACAGTTCAGATCATTAACATCTGAGCTGGCGACGTTTTCCCCTCTTTCTTCTCGCAGTAAACCGTACGTGTGCATCAACCGCTTGCCTCCAAATCGAGTTAGAGGTGATTAGAGGGTTCTTTGTGTGAAGGCGGAGAAGAGGAAGCAGGAATAGTTGGGTTTAATTAGCAGCTTGTGAGGCACAGTTCCTCATTGCACTTCTTCCTGTGTGAAGGAGATTACTGAAGAGCCTTCTGCAGATGCTAATGTACGTGGAGTGCAGCGAGCAATAATCATCCTGCACCCTGTGTTTAATTAGCACGACTATGACACCAAAGATGAACAACACGCCATGCTTAAAATAAATAAATAAATGAATAAATAAAACCTCTGGATGAATGGAAGAGGTTCCTCACATGGAGTTTGACCAAAAGATGAAGACAAAAGAATCTGGACAAATTAAGGAAATGGTTCCTTAATCTGCACTGGGAAACACAGCTCATTTTCCCCCATGAAGTCTCATTTCCTCACTCAAGTAGGCAGCTGCATTCTGCTTCTGTCAGATGGAACTGGATCTGCTGGAAACCAAACAAAGGTAGCAACTTTTTCAGCACACCTCTCCTTATTAAATGTGAAAAAAAAATCCAACTGTCACATGGATGAAACCTAATCAGCCAATTAAACAACAATACTGCAAAGAAAACCACAAATAACGTTTTTCCTCTGACATTGAAGCCAGTTCTGCTTCCAATTATCCACTAGAATGCTAGTTTAGACCTTATTTTATTATTAACGATGGTGATTTTGGATGGGAAATATTTATTTTCATCAATTTTTGCTCAAATATGTGCATTCGAAGCATTCAACATTTATTTATTTTTAATAACTGATGGTAGTACTCACCCCCCCCCCCCCAAAACCATCCGTCACTCTTCCAACCTCAACACTTTTAAATACCTTTTAAAAACGAATTTATTCAAGGTTTCTTTTAATGTTTGATTACTTTTATTCTGTCAGTTTTAATGTGTGATTGCTCTGTTTTCTATTGTTTGTTTGTTTTTTTATTGTAGTCGGACTCTTATTGTTCTAATTTGTACTTCATGTAAAGCATCTTTGAGTGCCATGAAAAGCGCTTTACAAATAAAATGTATTATTATTATTATTAGTAGTAGTAGTAGTAGTAGTAGTAGAAATGCAAGGCCAACACTATTTAAAGGATTTTTGTCCTTAACAGTTAAAGACCTAAACCAGCAAATAAAAGAGAAGGTTAAAACAGATTCAATAAAACATTCTCATAAAAAAGTATCAACATTAAAACTTCTCAATTTCCGAAATTGCATCAGTGTTTGCCTCAGAGGACAATGTGTTGTCAATAGTATTTTATACTGATCTACAAAATCAACTGCCTGGACATGGATAAAAGTAGGACACAATGGTGGAGTAAAATGAGATATTTTTTTTTTCTTTCTTCTGAAGGATGATATCTGATCAATCATCTGTGAATATGGACAAATGTGGTGTGGTTTCCATGGTAACACTCCAGTGATCATAATCCAGTAAAGTATTTAGGTCCAAATCACATGGAAGAATTGGATTTTTGGACCAGAATATTAGTTTGGACTTGATCTTACTACTAACAATGGTAATTTTGTATGTGAAATATTTATTTTCATAATTTTTTGCGAAAATATCTGCATTTGAAGCATTCAACGCTTATCCCCCCCCCCCTTAATTTCCAAATGTAGCCTCTTTGGAAAGGTTGTGACAAAGACTCAGTACTGACGGACCCAGATGCAAGATTCTGAACCATAGAAAAAATGCTGTAAAAGTGATATTTTTCCAAATTAAGTAGTGAACTTTGACATCGGTCTGTTGGTAAATGTTGTGTTTCAGTCCATACCTACCAAATGCAGACAAATAAACCCTGGTTTAAACAAAAATAAAGTACATAAAAATATGTAAATATATGAGTGTTTTTCAGACTCCCATCTTTTTTCTGGTGGAAACTAAACCAACTTTTCAACTTTTGCAGCACACCTCTCCAATTGTCCAACTGTCACATGGATGAAACCTAATCAGCCAATTAAACAACAACAATATTTACCACCAACTGCAAAGAAAACCACAAATAACTTTTTTTTTTTTTCCAGTGACATTGAAGCTAATTTAAAATCTGCTTTGACAGACTTTCCTACAGCTCGGTGCATTTAAGTCCTTCTCAGTTGCCTTTTCCCAGTTCTGCTTCCAATTATCCACCATCACGTTTCCTTGTAGACGCTCTAAGGGAATAACTGCTAGCTAAGGTGCAGGTTTCTGTGCTCACTTGTCTGGCTATTCAAAGCCCGATGGGTGAACAGATTGGTACCCTACACTTTACTATTTCAATCTGCCCCGCTGCCTTAATGAGCTCCTAGAGTTCCACACTAATTTGTGTCAGTAAACATATCAGGGTTGCAGCTGGCCATGACAGGCAGAATGAAATTCAATGGGCCCATCGACACCTTGGTGTGGGAAAGCGAGCCGGGAAAGTCCTGATCGCTGCAGCACAACGGTAATTAGCTGCTGGAGAATGCACAGACATGCTCCAGTCCTCTCTGCTTTCACTCTGATTTTCCTCAACCTCATCCTTCAACACGATGACCAAATATGCAAAAATGTCAGATGAATAATTCACCATGTCGCACTGATGACCCCGTTTCACAGTATGCATCCTTTGATTAGATAATCAATGTCAAAAGAGCCAAGGTGCACCAGAATTTATAATCATTATCCTGTTTTTCACCATAGAGTAAAACTGTGTCTGTACTGCAGCAGTGAGTCGATTGAAAAGTACAGACGGTCGACAGACATAAAACCGTTCCTTATATCTGACTGGAAAGTTCCTCTGTCTGATGTTACTGTAAATCTGATCACATATTTGGAAGAGAAATGAGACGAACATGTTTGGGAAGATTTTGCAGTGCTAGTACTAAGATTAGATAAGATTGCATTAGATTAGATTAGATTACAATTTATTTAGTGGTGCAGTGGTTAGCACTCATGCCTCACAGCAAGAAGGTCCCTGGTTCAATTCCCACACCAGACCTTTCTGTGTGGAGTTTCCATGTTCTCCTCGTGTCTGTGTGGGTTTTCTCCAGGTACTTCAGTTTCCTCCCACCATCCAAACACATGCACTGATAGGTTAATTAGTTAATCTAAATTGTCCATAGGTGTGAATGTGAAAGTGATTGTTTGTCTATATATGTTCAGCCCTGAGATGAACTGGAGACTCATACAGGGTGTACCCCGCCTTCACCCATTGTAGCTGCATTAGGCCCCCAGTGACCCCCATGACACTATATGTGTATATGTGTGTGTGTGTGTATATATATATATATATATATATATATATATATATATATATATATATATATATATATATATATATATATATATATATATATATATATATAAACATGATCTAAGAACACTAATGTCACTGAAACTATATTCACTGATTTGATAAAAACTGATGCTGTGCTGGTGTCTGGTTTACAGAGGTATTTTAAAGACATGAGAGCAGGAGACTCACCAGGGACTGATAGTCATGTGACTGAAGTGTACTGACGGGACTGACTGAGTCTCGCGCAGGTCGACTTTACAAACCCATACTGGCGTACATTAGACCCATAACCCAACCCATGATTAAACATTCTTTACCCAGGAGCTCAGTGTTTAGCTATATTTTCAGTTTAAACACACACCAGTGTTACTCAGTAACATCTTGCTAGTATGTGTTGGCAATAAAGGAACTGGTTACTGTAAGTGTTGTTTGGAAATCTGTGGGCAAAATAAAATGATTCGGCTGTGTGGTTCGGATTTGGCACAGATCAGTGGTTTCATCCATAAATATGCTTTTATTTTGTTTATTTTTGTCATACCTCAAAAAAAATCAGCAGGTAAACCTCTGCTGAAGTTTTAACGTATATACTATATACTACTATAAAAGCGATGTCATTGTTAAGCCACTTGGCCACAAAACATAAAGAACAGAATTAGGAATTGATGGCTGCACCTCAGGAAACCGATTCACAGCCGTAAATTTGGGGCCTGGGACCGTTCGTGGCCAGTTTTACCAATTCAAGGCTCCGTGGACCGATTCACTCTGATCTCATATGACACAGACCGATAACCGATTCGAATCTGTTTATCTTTACGCCCCTAACATATGTGTGTGTGTGTGTGTGTGTATGTATGTATATATTAAAAAAATAAAAAAAATAAATAAAAAAAATAAATAAATATATATATATATATATATATATATATATATATATATATATATATATATATATTCTCAGGCACTGTTGGAAAGAAAATGAAATTAAGAAATTAAATGAATGAAATTCTCTTCTCTGCTATTGGGGGAATATTTCCGTGGATGTGTCAGACAGTGTAGGTCAGTCTAATGGACGCCAGCTTTGCCACCGTCCTGTGTTCACCCTCGTCTTCCACAGCCCAGGACAGAAACAGCTGTTTTCCAGTTTCTTGTTCAGTTTCTTCTTCTTTGTGTCTTTGCTGCTCCTGAAGACGACTCCTATCAAAGGAAACCCTGGCTCCACCTCAGCTTGAAACGCCTGACACCTGTCTGTTTCCCTTCACCTGTACTCATTACACTTTCCACACACTCCACTTGTCACGCTGCTTTTGGCACAGAGGCGTCAAACTACTGAACTGTACCCATGATCCTCCTGTTCTCATCACCTCGCAGGTTGAGCCCAGAGGCAGATGGAGGCTCAGCAGACGACACATTCATCTGATCGTCTCAGCGTTTTCATGCTATAAATGTGCTTTAGTCGATGACATCAGTCAGTGTTTGCAGCCGACGTACGTTCCTCACCCTGTTCATTCGCTCGGATCAGACCTTCAGGTGTTCGTCTGCATTCATGTGCTGCTTTAATCAGAGGTGGTAAAAGTACTGAAGTAGAATTACAGCTACTGGTGTGAAAAAATACTGTGATAAAAGTAGAAGTACTGATTCAAGTCCTTTACTGAAGTAAAAATCTAAAAGTACAACTTCTCAACTGTAACAAAGTAATAGTGTCCCAGAGAAGGCAAGAAAGGAGGCCTCTGATTGGTCCATTTGACATCCACTCTAACATGCACTTTCACATGCACACGTGGGATTAAACCCGTCCCCCATTGCAGCAAATATGAAGTAGCATTAGCATCTACAAGAGAAGACGGCACCACAGTAGCTGCTGCACAAACTTGGAAAAAAATGGCGGATCAAACTGGTTCATGTGCTCTCTGTGGAAATAAAGCAGCATTTTTTCCCATTTTTTCAGAGATGCCTCATCACCGCGTCATGGACATGTATGAGGAAGTACCTCAAGTAATTTTACCTCTGTGAAAAAACAGCTGGAAACAAAATAATCTGGACGTTTTTTTAAAATATAACCAACACACAATTTATTCAATAACAATGGAGAACACAGTAATATTAATGAAATAACCATGGAATGACACCTTTAAAAGATGAACAGATGACGGAAATAGAAATGTTGTTTGTTTAACCTTTTGAGGCAATTTTATATATATATATATATATATATATATATATATATATATATATATATATATATATATATATATATGTTTAAAAACTTTCATTAGGTGGATTTTCAGACGTTTCAATATTCTAATATATCGCAAAAGTGCAATGGAAACACATTTTCCGCAATTATGTCACAGGATGTGGCATACATGGTCACATGATCACTTCACTGTAACCATAACAACCATTGGCTGCTGGGGCACAAGAACTAAGGCCGTCCTGATCACGCTCTTGGAGTGATGATCAGGGTGATTCCTACAGTAGGCACAGTGAAGGTTTTATTTTATTATCTGGTAGTTTTTGAATATAAATATTTTTGTTTTTAACAGATGAATATATTCTCTGTTCTGTAAAATGTCAACTGCAGCACTGTGTAAAAATCACTACATACATTTATAATTTGTTTTTCTTCAGTGCTGAACATATTTACGCTTAATATTTCAACCTGACAATGTAGGGACTATATGTAAAGACCCTTATAACATTAACCAGCTGGTTTGTTTGATATGTTGGTGTATTTAAAGAGTTCGGCGGGGACTTTTACTGACCAGACAATTAGCAGATTCATTCACTCTAATACTATCAGGGTGATTGTCATTCTGAAGCTCCGAAGGTGACAGCAGTGAAATCTCTTGGGATGATATTTCACAAAAACAACATCAATGGAAACACGTTCAAAGCGCAAATATACTTTGTCAAAATGTTAGGAATATCTGTATTGTTTTGCGAAAAACTGTAATGGAAACGCAGCTAGTGACTGTTTTATTTTACTAGTCTGGTCCTTTTCAGATCATATTGGGCTGAATGTGGCCCCTGAACTAACATGAGTTTGAGTCGCTGTGTGTTTGAGACATGAGCTAGTGTTGGCGAAAGCGTGGATGTGCCACCCATGGTCCATGGAGCAGCCCCCCAGGGTGCAGCAGTAGATGTGGGAGGAGGTCCTGACATTGATCCAGCACAGACACAAACATGCACAGCTCTGCTCTGCAAACCCAGACTGAGACTTAAATAGATACAGACATGAGGTTAAAGCAGCAGAGAAATGAAGACGCAGCAGCCTGGAGGTCTGAGGAAGAGTATGAGCGGAGCGAGGAGCATACGCTGCTGCAAACACTGACTGATGACATCGACTGAAGCACTTTTATGGAAGGAAAAGATCTGCTGAATATGTCAAAAGCTGACAGAGGAGGAAGTAACTGAGTAAAAGTACTGCATTACTGTAGGTAATGCAGTAGGAAGTAGGTTTTTAAGGTATCTGTACTTTAATGGAGTATTTATTTTTATGCCAACTTTTGATTTTTCCTCCCTACATTTGATGATAAATATCTGTTCTTTATACTCCGTGTATATATATATATATATATATATATATATATATATATATATATATATATATATATATATATATATATATATATATGTGTATATGTGTGTGTGTGTGACCCACCACCACGAAACCAGGCATAAGTGTCTGGAAATAAAAACTGAGTTATCTGTGTAGCTTGGTAGAGTGGAAACTAAGGTTTAAGATGGTGAAAAAATTATGTTTCTATCACAAGTAGGACCAAAGTTATGGTAATTTTAATATCCACATTTGGACATATTTTGCAATTTACATTTTTGAGATATTGTCCGTCAAAGTTTTGGACTGTTTTGGGGTAGGAAGTCCTTAGCAACACATAATAATTTGTATCCGATTGACACAAATTTTTCACAGATGTTAAAGGACACTCTGATGGACATGTCACAGAAGTTTTATATATTATAATAATAGGACAGAAGTGCGACGTATTACAATCATTTGGCTTACGCCATTCAATATAGGCTTTTACCTCGTACCAAACACTTGGGTGTTTACCCACGGAACGGAGATCGGTTTGTTCGGTGAAAAGAGGTGGAAGTCGGCTTTGTCTTTGCTCAGCAATCCCTGAACTGTTGTCGCCGCTTAAATAATTGACTTCCAGCCTAAATTTGGCTGTAGCTCTGAACGGGTCAGCGCGACTTATACCTGATTTCGTGCTGAGCAGTCATATATGTACTTTATACTCCTTATATTTATATAAATATCTGTACTTTATACTCCTTACATTTTTAGAAATATATGTACTTTATACTCCTTATATTTATATATATATATATATATATATATATATATATATATATATATATATATATATATATATATATATATATATATATATATATATACATGTACTTTATACTCATATTTATATAAATCTCTGTACTTCATTCCTGCTAGGATGGGGGTCACAGAAGTCCTTCGTCACCTACCATCATCATCAGATGTTTACTGTCCTGGTTCTGGGAACACAGCTACTTAAGTCTTAATTTGGCCAATTTGGCATCTTTCCACTTTGAATAATCAGGATGTTTGGATTGTTAGACTGAGGGCCACTGCAACATGCTGGGCAGGTTCACATGTGAATTTGAGGTGAACATTGGAAAAACAAAAGTAACCTTTACCATACTGGCTCTGGTAACATTTATTTAAGCCCTAACCTCAATGTTTGTGTTTAAACCAGGGTGTATTTTTTTTGCATTTAGACTGAAACGCACCATTTAACTCCTGACATTTTAACACTGACATCATCTGAATGGATGGTTTAGTTTAAATATTGATACTGTTGCTCTTCAAAATGGTTTATATTTTCACAAAGATGAGTTTATTCACTTTTATTTAATATTTGACAAGTGCAGGTGCATCAATTTAGAGCTGAATATATGTGTTATTAAAACAATGTATATGTAGTTATTATAATAATGTATATAAGTGTTATTAAAATAATGCATATATACGTATTTTTAAAATAATGTATATGTAGTTATTACAATGTCTATATGTGTTATTAAAATAATTTGTATGTAGTTATTAAAATAATGCATGTATACGTGTTATTAATATAATGTATATGTAGTTATTTCAATAATATATATATGTGTTATTAAAATAATGTTAAGGTTAACACCGAATAAGTGTTGTGTGTAAGTCTTCTTATGGGATTATTTATGTGGAAAATTGACACCTTTACAAAAAATTTTTCATGATGAAAAAAAACCCCCAGTGAATAATGTATTTTGTTCCTTTTGCCCCAAACTCAGCGTCTATGAAACAGATTTATTTCACGTTTAACAGCCGTAGATAGTTTGTCAGTCTGAGCAGATGCATTGATTCTTCGATTGTTCTTATGTCGCCTGTAACTTGTTTTCCACTTTTCACTTGTTCTATTAAGCTTGAGGCACACAGAGCAACAGAACATCTGTGAGGTTGTCATGGCAACCAGCATGATGACTAGTTTACTATGTGCTGTTGATGAAGTCACTTATAAACAGGGTTTCATCACAGATAGTCAAGCTTTTTTTTTTTTTTTTTTTTTTAATTTCACCAAAGATTTGTGTTATTTTTCTGTATTATAGAATTAAAAGAAATATTTTCCTTTTGAGGCAGTGTTGGGGTGCTGTTCAGCTCCGTCGGGGAATATTTTTCTGACAGTAACATGTGGGTAATACATTAGCCCTTGCTTATTTGTGAAAAAAAAACAAAACAATACAATGTCTGTATATTCTTCTTCTATTATACATTAATCTACTGAATTCTCATTCTCAACAACTTATGTTAGAATCATTTAAAGTGTTTACACCCTTTATATTAAGGCACAGAAACTTGCTTAGAAAAGAAATTAGCAAAGAGAAACGCAAATATTAATAGTGCAATTGTTATTTTTAACAAATGGAGATCAAATGTGACCTTGTGACTTTGTGCTGCCATCATCTGTGTGTGTGTGTGTGTGAGTGAGTGTGTGTGTGTGTGTGTGTGTGTGTGTGTGTGTGGGTTGAGACTCCACCTACACAACTTCTTAGCAAATCATGATCGATTTCTTTCTATTTATTTTTCTTTCATTCTACATGAGCTAAATGTTAGCTTGGTGCAGACATGTTGTTGTTGTCTGTACCTGGGACACACTTGCGCCCCAATTCATCAAATTGTAACGCGTCACATTATTTCCCGAGTAATGGTAACAGTGATACAGTTATGGATAAAGTAATTACTTGAAATGTGGCTGCGTTAGTAACAACGTTATACTCTTAACGCCATTATTCCCAGCACAGTTAATAACTATTATGTAATAATGTATGCTAATGAATATTTATTGTTGTTATAATCAATTTTGTAGTTCGTTTTTTTTAGTTTGTGCTTTAAAATTCAAGTTGAAATGAAGTACCTTTAGCTAAATATTAACCGTAATCACATATACAGTGCCTGATTTAAATACATTTGTTTTTTTCAGCCGTTATTCCCAGCACTGGGTCTAAATAAACTATATTTTATTCTATTCTATCCACTACTCCACTGTTAAAAATCCTAATGGCCGTGGGGATGAAGGCCGTCCCGTGACGCTCAGTCTGGGAGCGAAGCGCCGTGGCTGAATATTCCCTCCAAGCGTCTCTTAACAATATCCTGTAAGGTTTCCTTCTGTCACATTGGGACGTCGTAGAAACGAGGGCGTAGCAGAACAAGGTTGCATTGGAGTGTTGTGTGTTTTCTCGTGTCCCTGGAGATCGTCTTCAACACAACGCACCGACAAACCCCAGAAGGCAATAATCCTGGAGTAAACATTTGTTTCAGATGAAAACACGCTTAGCTCAGTGTAATTGCACCGGCTTAGAATCCAATCGTTGCTAATTGCAGGTCTTATTTTGACACAGTTTAATGCAAACTGCCGAGTCGTATAGCACTGTTTCGCTAGTTAGTTTAATGGCCGCCTGCATGCTTCCTGCACACCTGTACCATGTGTCAGCTGACGGTGAAGCCGGTGCGGTGGAAAACAGCTGGCAGATTACAAAGCCATTGTAGCAGTAGCAGTTTATCTCAATTTTACACCACAAACGGACCGTGGACAATGAAAGTGTACACAAACTACGATGATCCTCTTGCGGCTCTGGCAGTCGATGATATTTTATGAATATCTTGACACAAAGCGGCACGATGAACAGATGAGCAGATGGTTAGATTAGACATGTGCCTGTACAAGTCACTTCTGTTTTTGTTTTTTTGGTTTTTGGGACAGATTCATTAGGTCTAAAAAATATATTTGACTCTTTGATGCATGATTTATGACAACTTTAGCCAAGATTTTTTTTTTTCTAAGTGTTTTTGTTCCTGTTTAGGCATGAAAATTTAACCAATCCAATCTAATATTCTGCCTGTTATTAAATGTTTTATGTATGTTTTGTGATCTGTAAATTGTAATTTACATGTGGAAATGATAAACTGAGACATAATATTGTCAAAACTGCACATAGTTTTCTTAAGAAATTTCAGTTTGTTCATTTTATTCACATTGAAGAAAAGAAGAGACATAAAATAAGATATTCATTTAATAGTCACGCTAAGGCAGAGGTGGGGACCCTATGCAGGATGGTGATTCAGGGCCCCTGCTCTGACAAACTGCAATCGAACAATACCTTAGATCAGAGGTGTCAAACATGTGGTCCAGGGGCTAAATGCGGTCCTCCAAAAGGTCCATTTTGGCCCCGGGAATGAGTTGGTGAAATGCAAAAATGACACTGAAGCTATAAATCATTTTAGTTCAGGTTCCACATACAGGCTAATTTAATCTCCAGTGGGTCAGATCAGTAAAATACTCTCATAATAACATATAAATACTGACAACTCCAAATGTTTCTCTTTGTAAATGTAAAAATGTTCATGTAATTTTATTGTATTTACACTAAAATAATCGTTTCACAAAAATACAAGTAACCTGAAGAGATATTAACGTTTTTTAAATGTCTGAAGGGCATTCTGGTATTCAGGTATTCTGCCTGTTATTAAATGTTTTATGTATGATGATGATGATGATGATTGATTATTATTATTCCTAACCTTTCCACAGTAACACTTTACATTCGAATCCAGCTAATATACCTAACAAAGCTAATTAATTAATTAATCAGGTTGTGAAGGACATTTCAAGCAATATAGAAAAAAAAAAGAAAAAAAAACCCTTTGTCCCTCAACTGTGAGAATCACACCAACCTACAGTTGTTTTTGTGGTTCAAAACGCAGTATCCCCATTTCACATAATTATTCCTGTATATCATGTTTTCTTTTGTTGTTGTGAGGAATCCTGCAACTGACTGAATGTGATCTGAAAACCTCATTCCCGTCGTCGTATAGAAAGCAGTGTTTTTCTGTTTACAGGGAGTTTGTGTGCACCATCTGTCAGTATTTGTTGCCCATGTTGGTGACAATGAACAGCAGTGGAATATAAGGAGGCAGAGGAGCCCCGTGACGAGCCGATCTGACAAAGAGTGAAAGCAGAGCTGCTCACAGCGTGGTCACTCTGCTCGCCTCCAATAACACTGCACACCCTGGGACTCATGCAAATGCTTAGAAAACCTGTAAAGCACAAGAGAGGTCGGAAAATCCACCACAGACTACACTGCTGCACTGCTCTGTAGTAGGAAGTATCTGCCTCTGACATTAAAAGAAGGGAAAATGGTTCCTGCAAGCTATATTTTGAAGGTATACCACACCAGTGATGCGCGGGCTGACCCAAAGTGAGCAGGGGCCCACGGTCACCCACATTGCGGATCATTGAAAAATATTTTTAATGATATTCGGGTTGCGGTCAGTGGGGTTGTTTGAGATAAACATTAAAATAACCTGGGGAATACGCTTTATTAACTGAATTTACATGAAGGTGTCGTACAACATCGTCAGTATCCTACGGTATGAAGGGAGCAAGACAGAAAATAAAGTTGAGAGAGTGGAACATACGAACAAAAAAAGTAAGGTGTGGGACACATTCACTGAGATGATGAGCGGCTCCTAGTGTTTTCTTTTCCGTGGAAACCGGGTTCAAATGTCTCTTTGGGTGTTACAGGTTGTCAACCCCTGGTTTAGCAAGCAATGCCATCGGATTTTAACACAGAAATAAAAGCAGGTATATGAGTATGGTCATGTGATGTTCATAAAGACCATTGACGACTCATTAAAAATGCGGGTCAGAAGTGGGTCGGGTCCGTCCTTTTCAAATATATTTTTTGCGGTTCGAGCTGCGGGCGGGCTAGTTAAAAAAGAGGTTGGTTGCGACCCGCGCATCACTGATACACGCCCATGCCTCTTCATCATCCCACCCCTCAAAACCACACCTTGTAAAATACATCAACAAACGAGCATTCACGAGAACTCAACGTCAATTATCATCCTAAATAAAAAAACAACAAGCAACATTTATCAGTTTGTGTCGCATGAAGCTTAGCTAACAAAAGGTTTAGAAGCATGAAATAAACACCATAGGAAAACTAAAGGATAAGGACAATAGTTTATGGTGTTACAGCAGCAGTTTACACACACTGTTGGTAACTTAACAAAACCTGCTGGAACATTCTCTTTGGTCAATATCTGACATTTTCTACCTGACGGGGTGAATGCCATACCCATAAGTGATTAGTATGTCCCAATATAATAACAGTATCATCTAACCTATCGAGTAGAAACATAGTCACCTTAGCATCGGTTTCAAGCCTCTTCCTTTTTCAGTTGGCACCAGCGTCGTAGCTATTCCCACCCTTGTTCTGTTCCGTTCTTCGCTCAGCTTCCTCGTGACCGTAGCTTTTTCAAACACAATTTTTATTTTGGTTTTGCTGCCGTTTGCCGTCTTTTCCACCATAGCTGTTTATGTGAACATGTAGAAGGGAGAGGGAGGGGTGGGGGTGTACTGATATTTGATGGACGTATCAGCAAATAAATCATTCTAAAGATGATCAGAAAGATGATTGGCCGGAGTTTTCCTCTAGTTCCATCCTCTAGACTGGACTAAAATAATTTGGGTTTGTTTGCAAACATTCTATTTCAGTGTGTGATATGGGATCGTGAAGAGGTTTTTTTTTCAAGCAATATGGTAAAAAAAATGTTCCTAAAAAAAATTCTCCCCACTCCACCTGTAAGACATTTAAGACCTAATGTCGCAAATATGCAACATACCAAAAAAATATCTGTCTATTATGTAGGTCTGGCGATATATTGATTAATTTTGATTAATTAATTTCCTATGGCACTCAGAACCCCCCCCTCCCCCCTCCTCCTCCACCTCCGCCTTACCTCCTCATGCTTCCAGAATACTGTACAGCAACAGTTTAGTCGTTGCTGTTTCAAGCTCCGCTCCAGTTTTAATCTGATAATTTTGACTTTTTCTCTCATATTTAATTTCATTTAATCATGACTTTTTTTTTTTTCATTTTGCCTAAATTTTCTGTCTTTATCCACTAAACTGAGTAATTGTGACCTGATCAAATATATTATCGACACAGTAACTCAGTTTTAAAGGCTTTTTTGGGATACTTTTGAAAATGTTATTTTATTCATGGCAAAAACACACAGTTTTACTTGTGTTATACCTTTTGACTTTTACTTCACTAAAGCAGTTAAATCAGTACTTCTACTTTTACCAGAGCATGTTTTTCCACACCACTGGCTGTACAGAATGATAGATTTTCCTAAACAAGTCATTATTTCTTGAGTTTTTTCCTCTTTTTAATCAAATAACCTGTGTAATTTACGAGCGTCTACACGATCAGTGGATTAAATATAAGAAAATACATGATTTACACCGAAAAAACTGAAATGAAAGAGGATAATATGACAATAAATGGTGATACATCACCTAAGAAAGATTAAATATAGAGGAAAAAATGACTTGGGAAATGAAATAAATGTCTCACTGAATCCTGATGGGTTAAACTTTCTTCTTCTTTTTTTTTTGCTAGTTTTCGTCTTTGAATATCTTCTTCTGCCTGGTTGTCCATGTGTTAGAGTTAAAGTGTGTGTGTGCAGAGCGAGCCAGGAACATTTAGACAGATACAAACACCCTGCTATAAATCCAGCTGCTTATAGCTTAGAAAGTTTCAGCCATAAATTGTTGGAATGTGCATCCGTGATGGCAAAATCGATTTCATTTAGAGCTCATCAACTGCAGCTCTTAGAGTGACAGTGAGTAACAAAGCAGGTGAAGGAGGGACAGAAAGAGGAGCTTACAGACACTTCCTGTACTTATTACTCCACCAAGGAAGTATTAAAGTCAGGTCCGTTTGTCTGTCTGTCTGTCAGCAGGATTACGCAAAAAGTTGTGAACGGATTTTGATGGAACTTTCAAGAATGATAGATAGAACAAATGACCAAAAATATAATAATAATAATAATAATAATAATAATAATAATAATAATAATAATAATAATAATAATAATAATAATAATAATAATAATAATAATAATAATAATAATAATGAATTGGATTGGATTTATATAGTGCTTTTTTGGTCACTCAAAGCGCTTCACATTAATGAGCCATTATTTATTCGCTCTCACATGCACCCTCTGGTGGTGGTAAACTACATATGTAGCCACAGTTGCCCTAGGGCAGACTGGCCCAGGGCATTTTATCTTTATCTTTCATAAATTTGACTATTTATCACATAATTTAGACTTTTTATCTCATGATTTTAACGTTTTGTTTCATAAATTTTACGTTTTATCTCACGATTTCTACTTTTTCTTTCATAAATTTTACTTTTTATCAAATATTTTTGACTTTTTATCATGATTTTAACTTTTTCTTTCATAAATTTCACTTTTTATCTCATGATTTTAACTTTTTCTTTTAGAAATTGTACTTTTTATCTCATGATTTTAACTTTTTATCTCCTAATTTTAACTTTTTCTTTCATAAATGTGACTTTTTATCTCATGATTTTGACTTCACTTTATGCGCCTTATAGCGCAGAAAATATGGTACTTATTTTTTTAAAGAATTTTAAAGACAGATGTAGACCAAGTAATGTGAGTTGTACCTGTTCCGAAAAGAGCCCCCCCACCCCACCCCCATTTATCATACATTTATCGTTATGGAGGTAAAACTGCCCAATTTATCATTAGCCTATATTAATTTCACATTGCCCAACCCTTTCTTGTATATATTTCTTGTATATATTCTTTGTTATCATGCAAAATGAAATGCAATTATTTAAGATTAAAAACCATTTAACCATGAGTAATCAAAATGAATCTAAAATTGGAATACTTTGACAATATTGTTTTGGATTTTTCTTCACTTTTTTATGTTTATTATTATTCGTTAATTTTTTTACATTTCAGCGTAGACCTTTTTCCTCCACATTTTTTGTGTTTCTTTGTGAATTTTGGTGTATTTTTTGGGGGAAATGCGAGGGGGGAAAAAAACAAGACAAACCCAAGACAAAGCAGTCGAGTGACATAAAGAGTTTTGAATCAAAATTAGTCCAATGCAGCCATGTGATTAATCTGATTAAAAATGGTAGTGATTTGACAGCCCTAATTCTTTTCTTTAGATCTTTGCAGGAACAGGGGCAGCTTTTTCACCTCAGCCTGGAACATCCAGACCTTTTATCACATGGAAGGAAACAACATCCATATATAATTAGAGTCGGACAAATGAGTAGCAGAGAGGAAACTGCTGATGTTTCTACTGGACTGAAGTTTAACACAACATATTTGTCTTTATTTAACTGAAAAACTCTGTTCCATCCTCTGCTCTGATTCTTGTCAGATTTTATACAATGTGTAGAAATGTTAGTTTGTGCAAACATTTATGTTAATTAATTATTTCAGACAAAAACAAGATACACTGGTTTAACAGTGTATCTTGTTTTTGTCTGAATTGTCAGCTCACAAATAGAACCAGAGATGAATTTTAATATAATCTCACAGAATGTCCAAGACATGAAAATAAGTATAGACTCCAATAAACACAAGAAGACTTTGATTTTCATTGATATTTACATAAATTTGAATTAAAGAGGAAGGGAGTTAAAATGCTATGAGTGTGCCATTCAAGACTCAGGCTGCTTTATTAAAAACCAAGAGTAGAATTTATTATGCAGACAGTGTATCAGCAATCTGAAGTAAAAACAATACGTCAGAGCCATACAGATATACACGCATATATATATATATATATATATATATATATATATATATATATATATATATATATATATATATATATATATATATATATATATTAGGGCTGTCAAAGTATTCCAATTTTTAATCAGATTTTGATTACATTTGATTACTCGTGATTAAATATTAATTTTTAATCTATATTCATTATGTTTCATTTTGCTTGATAAGAAATAATATATACAAGAAAAAAGGGAACGCACTGTATATCTGCATTTTTCTTGCAAGCTAGCCATTTCGTTAGCTGCAGTGTTAGCAGAATGCCTAACATATGATCTGTGTTAATGTGGTATTTTACTGTGGAAGGGCTTCAGTGAAAAGAAAAGTCTGTTTTTGCAGAGAGAGTAAAATACTGAATATCAGTCGACTGTTCTGTCTCAGGGTTTCTTTGTTCTCACATTTACACAGAAATACACTATGAAACACAAAATTGTAGTGAAGAAAAATATCCAAAACATGCTAAAATTCACATACAAAAACATACCAACAAAGCAATGTTGCAAATTCAAAACATATTAAAAAATAAATAAATAAAAAAACAAGGTCAAAGGTCACCAACAATGTGTTTTCACAATGATCAGAGATAGGACAAATCAGACATTTCCTTTTTATTCCTGTTTACTCAGTTTAACATATGGCTATTTTTGCACTCACTATTGATGTACATTGACATCAGAGCCTTGAAGGACAGATTCTCGAGGTCAAAGGTCACAATAAATATCAGAATCAAAGTTGAGATATAACTTTTGAACTCTTTATCTTACAGACGTCAAATGAGAACCAAAATGGGGGTCTTTTAATTCTGCATCTTGTGTGTATAGATTTTGACCTATTGTTGACCCAAGAGGTCAGAGGTCAGTACCTAAAAAACAAATGTGTGTGTGTGTGTGTGTGTTGGCAAGATAACTCAAAAAGTTATGGATGGATTTGGCTGAAATTTTCAGTAAATGTTGATACTGGCACAATGAACAAGTGATAGAAGTTTGGTGGTGATCAGTGCGGGGGTGGGGGGGGCAATACATGTTTTTTTTTTCAGGAGGGGGGGCTGATCTGCCTTGGCAGAGTCTTCACTCTCTGATTGCTTTTCTATTTTTTTCAGTTTCCGGTTGGTTGACACTCATATTGAACATTAACTAAATAACCTGTGTAGTTTTTCTGCTCACAAACTGAATAAACAGGCTTTGATTTGCATCTTACGGAAAACATTATTCAAACCTCTCTGAATATTTAAAGGTTCCTTTGCCATCAGCCTCCTTGATCAGACTAATCATCGTTCCCAGTGGTCGTCTTTATCTCTCCCGTATCACCTTTTAAATGCTCGGTCATGTCGGAGCACCCAGTCTGTCGCTTTACATTATTACTTCCCTGTCTCTCACACTCCTTTTCACAAAAGAGGCACTCCCTCTTCTGAGGAAAAGCAGAGGAAGGAGAAGCTGAGCTAGATGGAAAGAGACGGCTCCTGCCTGCTCCTCACCGGGGAAAGAGGAGGAAGAGGAGGAGGAAGACGCTGCAGTGACGGCCTAATCTCTGGCTCTGATTATCTTCTCATTACAATCAGACGGAAGCCACTCGAAGAAGAGAAGAAAGTGTAATTACGCTCAAATCTCCCATGACTAAAACAGAGGATAATAAGCCTGGGCTAGAACTGTGTGCTCACATCTAATTATTCAGTTTATTTAGTCATTCGTTCTGCAGACACATATGAGATTTTGGAAAAGCTCAGGTGGAAGTGGGTGAAAACACCTGCTTTATTACCAGGCTCCACTGCCAACCTCTGACGAACTGCAGAAAATACACTCGGTGTGTTTATATGCACTTAGAGAAAGTCAAATTATTGCCTTAGTCTGAAGTTTTCAAAGTCATGTAAACACCTTAATCACAGTAGAATCGAATCGAACTGGAGTTTGAGAAGTCAGACTAACCATGCAATTGTAATCGAACTTCTCTGAGCATGTAATGTATATGTGTATGTACGGTATAGATCAGTGTATGTATTTATGCATGTGTATACTGTATGCAGATACATGTATGTGCATGTCAATACTCACCATTAGACAATGTCATATAGCCACATGACATGGCACACCCAATTGTGTTTCCCATATTAGGGCTTGGGATCACACATTGCATAGTGGGACATGGTGGACCTGTTGGGCGCCTTACGATTATAAACAAACCATGGAATCACTATCGAAGTAAACAGAAAATACGCTGGAGAAGAAGCAGAGTTTGTGAAATATTGTTAACATCTGGAAAAGGATGTGACAATTGTTAGCAGGTTAAACGTGGGTCAACCCAATAATTTTAGAGGACAAGCAGTTTTGGTAAAATTAATATTTTTGCAGTGTGGTTTAAAACAGTGTAAAGTTTGTGTTTCATCATCAACCGTTCTGACAATGAGCTACATCTGCACAGGATGAGATAGAGAGCGCCATTTCCCAAAATGTCAGGGCAACTGAAGCATGTAAATAACTACATTTCAATTGACACTTCGATTTGAATGGTAAATGGCTGACCTCCAACTTTCCCAGAGAACGGCTGGAAGGCAGAAATAAAACACATAGCTGTTAGACCAGAGGGAGAAGGCTAACCAAGCGTGCTAAATGTTCCTCACCATTGTATGATTTGTGTGTTAACTGTGTGGACAAGTGGAAAAAATCACAGGGACGAGTTCTCATGAGTGCCAAAACTTAATCCCTTTCTGTCTTTTGCTTGTGTGTGTTTGTTTATCGTAGCGTGGAGACGACAGTATGTCAGCCACTGAAGCCTGATGACAGTAAGAGGGTGGACACAGGCGACGGAGTGGACATCACCCACAGGAATGGCTGCAGCAGAGGAAAAGGACGCAAACACCACAGTCACCGCAGGGTCCGCAGGTGGGTTCCACTGCACAAGTTAGGGGTCAGAGGTCAGGGGTCACCGCAGGGTCCGCAGTAGGGTTCCACTGCACAAGTTAGGGGTCAGAGGTCAGGGGTCACCGCAGGTGGGTTCCACTGCACAAGTTACTTCTGCCCAGCGACTCTACCGGGCCGCTCTCAAGTACCTAGTACTCAGTTGGTTCCTGTAAAAGTTCCAGAAGGCCCGGTCAGTGGAAACATGTGCATTACGTGAAGTTCCTGTAAAATGGCCTGGAAATTCCGATAGTGAAAACAGGCCTTTTGATTCTCTCCTGATGATTTTATTACCTCTGCCAAGGAGGTATTAAATTGGGGTCCGTCTGTTTGTCTGTTTGTCTGTCAGCAGGATTACGCAAAAACTTCTGAACAGAGTTTGATGAAACTTTCAGGAACGATAGATAATGGGTGAAGGAAGAACTAATTAGATTTTGAGCAATGAAGGTCAAAGGTCAAGGTCACTCTAAAGGTCAACAGCTAAAACATCATTGGTAATATCTCAGGATTCAGACAAGATAGAATCTTGCATTTTTTTCATTCACACCTTCGGCCATCAGATGGGTCAACACCTATGGCTCGATCATGTCACATTTTGACGTCATATCAAGCCTTGGCGGAGGTCTGTTGTCTCTGACTGCCTTGTTTCATCTTTGTCTTTGTCTCTTTTTCTCTCCCTCAACTTGTTCAGGTTCCATTTGTTTCTCTTCCTCTCTCAGTAGAATGCAAAAGACATGGGCGGAGTCAGCTGGAGCTCATTTGCATTAAAGCGAACATTTTCAAAAGGGCTGTTTGTCCAGGTTGAAGAGGCTACTGTATCTGCATCAATGTGGTATTTTAACCACAGCATGTGACAGACAGGGAGCTGAGACACATGATATGTCCCCTTTAACATATGTCTGGATCTTATTCCCAGATGAGGGAAAACTTCTGCTTCATACTTTTCCAGATCCTTTACTGCACCTCTTAAAAACCGCAGTGTTTTGGTTTTTTTGTTTGTTTGTTTGTTTGTTTTTTTTGCTTTAATGAGCAGATAAAGGCTCAGATCAGCGCTGCTTATTATAGAAAAGGAAACCATTCCTAATGAAGTGTTGAAGTTTGTATTTCTATTTGCAGCTGTTTTTGTAGATTTTGGCTGATGATAAAGCTTTTTTAAGGCTACAACTAAACTCCCTGAGGGCCGGACTCTCAGAAACGGGAGCTAATCTCTATATTACGACACAGGGAATGTAAACAGTCTTATCAGGTCACTTCTGCTGCACAAATATAAAGATTCCACACAACGCTGTTGTCACGGATCGGGGTGAGGTGAAAGGAGAGGACTCCAATGCACAGTACTGAAGGGCAAAATAATTTAATAACAAAACAACATAAAAACAAGACAAACACAACCTGGGGGTGGACGGCCAGAGTCCGTGGTGATGATGAGTGTCCGGGTTATGGTGATTGGGGAGATGGAAGCAAAAGTCCGGGTTATGGAGGTGACATATCAGAATGGTCCTGCACTGGCAGCTACAAGCCTTACTGCTTATATAGCCACCGATTAGGAACGGCTTGCAGCTGCGCAGTGCAGGACCAGGTGAGTGTGGAGATTGGGGGAAAGGTCACTGGAGCGGAGGTCATGACAGCTGTGCAGCAGATCCTTCATTTCACAAACACCAACCAAAGCGTCGCCTTCACACGCTGGGAAATAAAATAAATTCGAGTCGTTTTTAAGAAACTCTTAATTAATCTGACACCTTCAGAGCATTAGCAGCGACACAGGAACCAAGCAGTCGAGCAGATGTAAAACATCTAAAGCGCCAAAGGGATCCTGAACAACAACCACTTTTTAATTTTTCTGTGAATAAACTTTATCCAACGGCTGCTTTTCTTTTGTTTGGAATTTAACTCTGAGTGGAAAGAATGTGCAGGATTCTACCGCAGTGTTTTAAAGCTACAGAAGAAAATAAAAATGACAGTCTCGTCTCGTGATCTGAACCCATTTTATCCTCACTATGCCAAAGTATGTCTTTATTCTCATTAAATAATGAGGATTTTTTTTTAACTACAACTTTGTTGTTATCATATAATGACTTTACTCTCAAAATATATTTTCAGTATTTTCATACTGATGAGCATTTTTATTTTCATATGTGGCCCTAATATGCCATCGTAGGCTTCTGATAACAAGATAGATAGATAGATATTCTTTTTGGGTTAGTTTGAACAAGAGAAAACATCTGATAAAATAAAAAACAGTGTGTTATAAAATATTTATACTGTTGATTCTCCTTGAAACGGAATTATTCTCTTTAAGTTAAAACTACACTGTATTTTTTCCTCTGATCTCTGATATGAAGATGCATAAAACTATTAGAATGTTAAATCACTGCGTGTTGAGTTTCCTTCCAAATAGACCACGTTCTGTAAAAACATAGATGCTTCTTTAATTATTTGGTTTCATTGGCTGGTTTTCTTCTCATAGAAGCAGATGGAGTATTTATTGATGTACATATAAAAATCCATCTCTGGCGTTCCTTTAGCAAACACATTAATGTTAACCCTTTCATGCATGAATTACCAGAACCTTAGTCACATTTTGAACCTTAGCTCTTCACGCATGAGGAAAAAAGTGTGATATGTTTTAATTAGGACTGTCAGATGATGAAAATGTGTAATCAGATTAATCACAGGGTATCTTTGGATTATTTTTGATTAAATATTTATTTTTAATGTATACTAGTGGTGTTTCATTTTACATGAACAGACTCAAGAAAGAAGTGACTATATCTGCACTGAACATGTTTGACGTAATGTATGCAATGCATTAGGCCAGTGCTAGCATTAGCATAGTACTAACATTAGCCTTGTGCTATCATGCTGGTAGGAAAATGGGAGGGGATGGGGGTGTACTCTCCCACTATAAATGTCCCACAAAATACACAAAATATATGCGTAAATGTTCACAAGACATGCTTAAATCCACTAAAATAAAAAAAAAATCAACTTACACAAAAAATTCCAAACTTTATTCGAAATCTCTTCTAAAATACAGAAAAAAACATCCAAAAATTAAGACATTTATTCAACACCTTCAACAGTTTCAACAAAACAACTAAAAGCAAAAGGACCAGACCAGTCAAAGAATAATATGTTAATGTTTATATCTTTCATGTTTTCCTCAATATGTGAATAACATCAACAACTTAACATGTCTTTAAAAAAAAGTCTAATTGTAATCAGATTTTGTCCCCGTCTGCCTCAATTCCAGTTTAAATTACAATTAAAAAAACACAAAACAAGCAGACTATTGTGATAATTACACTGAGTTCTCTTCAGATATTTCAGGTTGTTCTTATTTGTTCAGGTTATTCACATTTTTAGTAAATGTATAGTTTGTTAATTGAAAGATTTTCATGGAATTTTATTCTTTTTATGCTAAAACAAAGATAAAATCTGCAGTTTTCATTATTTATTGGGAATTCTGATCATATTTTACTGTTCTGACCCAATGGAGATATAATTATTCTGTATGTAGAACCTGAATTAATATAATTTTTTACATTGTTAATATATTCATTGTTATTAATCTTACGGGCCAGATTGGACCATTTGACGGGCCGGATTTTTCCCCCGGCCTTATTTTTGACATCTGTAATCTAAATGATTTAAGAACCTTTTCATCACCCTAGGGCCCCCAAACTGCCTCTTGCTTCGAGCCCCCACAAAGGTAGTTACGGCCCTGTGTAGAAAATCCTGTTTAAGTCCTTTTTGTCTAATAAGGCGTTTTTAAAGGCGCTGTTGCAGGTTGTTTCTATCTTTGAATCCTCCTGTAATTGGCCTGGATCAGCCCAGTTTAGCCACAGAACCACTGGGAATTAGAAGAAAACCTTTGACTGGAACCACATCTGAACTTTGGATCTGCTGCAGGAGTTCAGGCAGAAAAAACTTCAGGTCACAAAGAGCAAAATAAATTAACATTCATGTTCATTAAATTCAGTCCCGACTAATTCTGTTAAATGTCAAATTGTCTGAAAACTCTGTGTTTTGATTAAGATTGTGTTAAATCTAAAGCGCTGTGTTGAGCTGCATTTTGGAATGAACATCTGAAGTGCAGTGATTATAATTACTAAGTACTGATACTAGCCTAATACATTGATACTAATAATAGGTATAGGTTTGTACTGTATTGGTAAAAATTAATAACTAACACTTTCATAATTAACTAAGTAAATATTTAACTCAATTAAATTTAGGCCTAAGCAGTTAAATATTGTTTAAAGTTTTATGTATTTATTTATTTATTAGTATGACACACCCATGCATGTGTATGTTCTACGAATGACATGTTTTGTTTTTTCTTCCTTGATGGTGTATACCATGTAGAAACAGAATTGCCCTTCAGGGATAAATACAGTTTTCTCTACTCTACAAAGTTGGTTAAGATATACCTCTTTGAGTCTTCTCATTGTCTTTTCATTATTTTAATATCACAATCATAGTTTACAGTCAGTTACAGAATTACAAATATTTCAACCAGATTAGAGTTACATAGTCAGGAGTCCTAAAAGTCCAGTCTAAGTCTGCTCGTTGAGTGTCCATAGACTGACACTAAACATGACACATGACACTAAAGTAGAAGCTCAGACACACAGTTACCTCTCCTACACTGTCCTGAAGGGATGTTGGTTATCGGCTACTTCTGGAGGCTTGTATGCGGTGGGGGTTGTCCCTTCCCCCCACTAGGCCTAGGGTCATGGTAAATGGACTGTAGTTATATACCGCATTTTATACACCACTGGGTGCCCAAAGCGCTTTACCCATTCACACACACACTCATACACCAGTAGACGGCTGCTGCCAATACACCGGCTCTGCCAGACCCTACTGGGAGCAACTTAGGGTTCAGTGTCTTGCCCAAGGACACTTCGACATGTGGGCAGCCAGAGGCGGGACGCGAACCGCCAACCCTTCGCTCATTGGACGACCCACTCTACGAACAGAATGCCTAATCTCACCCGTTCTTGAATTAGAGGCAATAATGTGATTTTGACCTTTGTACTTAATGTGACCTTGACCTCTGACCTTTTACAATATTGATAATTTCATTATATGTATATATGCGTCGGTGTGTGTAATATTATGATAATATATCCAGTATTGATTAAGTTATAGTGTTCTATGTCTATGCTTGATACACACAAATGTTGGGCGAGATTGATAATTTATTACATAATGCGTCAGAACAGTTCATTATGAAATGAAAATGTATCTCATTGTGTCTTATTTTATTTTGTCTCATATATCATATCTTATCTCATCTTATCTTATCGTACAGTATCTTATCTTATGATATCATACCTTTTCTTATCTCATCTCATTTAATGTTATCATATCTCATCATTATATTTTACCTTTTCTTATCTTATCTCATCATATCTTATATCTTCTTATCTCATATCTTATACCTTTTCTTATCGTATATCATCTCATCTTATCCTATCTCCGTGCTGGTGATGCGTTCCCCTGATTAAGTCGAGGAACTAAACTCCATATTGTTCAGGTCAGATTTTCTCATCACATGTCCCAAAATCCCTGTTTCTTCATTTATTTCTTTTTTCATACACAATAGTTTTTCACAATCACCATTCCCTGTGTAGCTGCAATTGACTGCTCCGTCATTGGTCCTTTCATTCCTTCGGCCTCATCAAACGAAACAGTTTCGGCTGGGGGAAAAAATGCAAATGTGTGCCTGGTGCTTCTATAAGGCCTGAATAGTGAGGGTGTTAATGAGTGACAAAGCATTCTCATTACCAGGAGAGGGTACTTGGGCCTGGTCTGTCTAATCAGCCCTAATGCATTTCACTTCCTAATGCTCCCAAACTGCCGACTACACAGAGCAGGCTCATCTATTATAGTCAGACAGTCCTCTGCAACCAGTGAAACAAGTGCTGGCTCTCCAGAGCTTTGTGGTTGCATATATCAAACAGGAGCGTAGTTTGTCTCTGCCTGCATCAGCTCTGAACACGACCTGCTGCTTCTGCAACACAGAACCACATTTTTTGGATTTCTGTCTATCTATCTATGTGTCTGTCTCTGTCTGTCTGTCTGTCTGAAGCCTACGATGGCATATTAGGGCCACAAATTAAAATATAAATGCTCATCAGTATGAAAATAAAGTTGGTATATTTTGAGAGTAAAGTCATTATATGATAAGAACAAAGTTGTTGTTGAAAAAAATAACCTCATTATTTAATAAGAATAAAGCGCCGATATTTCGAGAATAAATTCATAATATGAGAATGAAGTCGTAGTTAAAAAAAAAACATCATTTAATGAGAATAAAGACATACTTTGGCACTTGGGGCAGCATGGTGGTGCAGTCATTAACACTCGTGCCTCACAGCAATCCTACGATGGCATATTGGGGCCACAAATGAAAAGAAAAATACTAATCAGTATGATTGATTAATTGATTGATTGGACCCGAAGTAGAAGGGTGTGACTTAGCCTCCCCATACTGATCATGCGTAACAAGAATGTGACGTCAGACTACGTTCATTATGAGCCGTGAATAAACAGCTAGCTGAAGCTAGCATAAAGGATCAGCCATGTTTTATTCATTGACCAATAAAAACATAACAAGTTTTTGCAGGAAACACGCAAATCAATTAACCAATGACTGGAGCTGGAGACGACACTGTTGTGTATCATCTTTGGTTCAGATGGTATTTGTGTAACTGTGAGGCCTGTATGTGTAGCCGCTTTTCTAAAAACATCTTCCAACTTGTATGACTGCACATTGTGTTTCTATTTAGACATCGTGCTTTATCTTAAAACGGACAGACACTTCACACTTTCTGTCATTAATAGGGAGAAAATCCATTTCATCTCATCTCCTTTACACACTCGCTACAGATTTGAAGTGGCAGGTTCTGCTGATGAGCCCTGGAGCTTACGGACATTATTTGCACTGAACACAGGATTTACACACTCAGCTCCAATTATGCACAACATCTTCCTCCATCGCTAACAGTCTGATTCAGGACAAAGGCCGAAACTTTTGGAGTAACACGTTTCCATGCATAATTTGGATTAATTAAAAATCTAGTAGTGAGTTGAGTTATAAAACGTTGGCAGTTTGTGACTGTCAGCGTTTAATGCGTTGTACAAATGGGGGGGTGATTATTTTTTGGAACCCCCACAGACCCTAGCTCTGCCCCTGCATGTAGTCAGACAGTGAGTCATTGTGCAGTCAGTATTTTATTTGATATTATATTTCTGTCTGTGGTGAAACAGTAATTGGTTCATGTCTCAGCATCAGTTCAGTGCTGTGCTTTATTTACTGCTGTGTCAAACACCCCCCCCATAGAAAGAAGGAAGGAAGGAAGGAAGGAAGGAAGGAAGGAAGGAAGGAAATGCCTGGTTGATTAAAAAACTTAACAAAGTAAAGAATAAAGTTACCAAAAATGTAAAATTGTCAGAACAATAATGAATACAGACAAAAATAGGCAAAAAACGTTTGTGTAAAATGAAAAAAAGTGAGACAAAATCTTAATAAAATAGGCAATAAAATGGAGAAAAAATATAACCTAAATAAGTAGCACACAGACCAAATTAATAATATAATTTGTTGCTATAAATACATCAATAATAGGGGGAGATGTTAGATTAATTAATAGAAGTAAACAAAATTAAAACTGCAAGCAGTCTCAAAGGCCTTCGCTGTTCCTCGTGACTGCCTCCCCACGCAATGTCCGAGTCAAATTTGAGCCAAATTGATGTTTGTATACCCGATCTACAGCCATTTTAGAAAAGGCGATTTTGTAGGGGGCGCTATAGAGCAAAATCGCAATTTCTATTGATAAACTGGTGTAGGACCAAGAGATAGACGACACTAACCGTTACCCATAAAATTAATAAAGACAATAAATAACCAGTAAAAATAGCGGAAAAAAATTAGACAAAATTGATAGATGGTCAATGGTGAAACAGACAGACAGAGAGACAGAGAGACAGACAGACAGACAGATAGATAGATAGATCAGTTGTCTAATAGATCACATCACATACGTACACTAAATACATCAGTGAGTTATCAGTTCATGTCAGTGTAGCTTTAACTAACCACACACACTCTTTCATTTTCCTAAATGCAGCTTCTTTTCTGCCTCATCATCAAAGCCAAGGTGAACGTTTACATCCAGATCTTCCTCCTCCTCTTCCTCCTCCTCTTCCTCCTCCTCCAGCTCGCTCTCCCTCCTACTGGTGAATTTCACTCGGTCTGCACTTGAAAGAGCCGTTCAGTCTGTGCTGCTTCAAAGGCCTTCATGTGCCTTTCACATCACTCATGTTCAGAGTAAAATGAAGTGGAGCTCTTTAGAGCCATCAGGCCGGTCAGCAGATGGAGTCTGACAGCTTTGACCGCTTCATAGAATGACACAAGAATGGAAGCACGAGCCCTTTTCAGGCTCAAGTGTGCGTTTACACATGTCTGAGTGTGCGGGTGTGTAAAGGCTGCGGAGCCCAGGAACACGCAGCATTAGCATTAGCAGCAACAACATTAGCAGTAGTAGCAGCATTAACAGCAACAGCATTAGCAGCAGCAACAGCATTTGCAGTAGTGGCAGCATTAGCAGCAATAGCATTAGGATTAACATCAGCAGCAATAGCATTAGCATCACCATTGCTTTGTTTTATTTTTATTTTATTTTATTTGGTATAGTATTGTAACCAAAAGGCTAATTTGCATTAGCAGTGGCATTATCACTTACAGCAGCAGCAGCAGTAGCAGCACTATTAGCAGCTGCATTGGCATTTGCATCATCATCGGTATTAGCAGCACTTTTATCAGTGGCATTAGCATTTGCAGCAGCATTAGCATTAGCAGAACCATTAGCAGTTGCATTAGCATTTGCAGAAACATTAGCAGTGGCATTAGCATTTGCAGCAGCATTAGCAGTAGCTTCATGCTTCCATAAGCACCAGCATCACAAAGGTTCAGAAGGTCCAGTTTCTTGTGTCAAAATGAAAAAAATAATAATAAACCAACAAAATAATCAGTAACATGAACAAAGCAAGAAACAAATAGAACAAGATGAAAGAAAAGTAATACAATTTTTTTTTTTTAAATTACATTTAAAAATAAACAAAATAAGTCATAAAACACATGGTTCCCAGACTGAAAATGATTGACTTTCCTTAAACCGTTCAGATACCAGAGCCTCGTCCCCCTTTTAGGAACCCCCCCCCCATGTTTTTTTCTTGACTGTCTTGCTCTCCTTTGTCTCCGTCTCTTTCATCTGTTGGAAACACAGCGTCTATGATCAGTTTAGTGTTTTATTCTGTTCTGTGAAGGATTTGATCGTCCTGTTGTGATGGGATCATCTCATACAGGACATTTGGCTCACAAATAATCGTACTTATGATTGTTTTTGAGGTGGAATTAGGATGCGTTTATATGATGCAGATGATGATTCATGTGGATTGTTTGTATTTTTAGTTATCTGAAAACAGCAAATACACTGTTTGATACAGACACAGGTGGAAGTAAATAAGTAAAAGTACTCCATTTTTAAGTAGATTTTTTTAGGTATCTGTACTTGTACTGGAGTATCGAAAAATGGGATGTGTTCAATATGTTCAAAACTATTAAAGGTATCCACAAGATTTGAAGTACTAGGACAGGGGTGTCATACTCATTTTACCTCAGGAGCCACATTCAGCTAAATTTGGGGCAGACCAGTAAAATAAAAAAATATATAAATAATAATTAAGCCCAAACTGTTGTCCATATTTTAGAGCCAAAAGTGTAAATTTACATGATGACAATGTTTACATCGACAAACCATCCTTTCAAACAGTGTGAATAGCACAAACAAACTGAAATAAATGTGTAATTTTAACATTATTAGGCTTTAGTTTGTCATGTACATGTGTATATTATATCATTATTATTATTATTGAATACCTCCTTGGTGGAGGTAATAACAAGACAACAGACACAGCAGACATCTACCAAGGCTTGATCGAACCATAGTAGTTACTTCCCCAAAAAAGTAATTGCGTTAAAGAAGTATTTTTGCGTTACTTTTTGTTTTGCTTAAAAATGTCAAAGAAACGAAAAAACAGTTAAACAGGTGCCGACTTGTCAAACATGAATTTATTCAAAATGAACAGATTTCAACCTGCAATAGATTATAAACAATAAAAAAAAATACACTTTAAATACTGACAATGTAATATTTGTTGAAAGTTACTTATATTTGTTCGAAATGTTAATATTCTTTAACTTTGCATTTAAGTATACAGGTGAACAGGTAGTGATGAAATAATGATGTCTGTAAATTATTATTCTATTATTATTAGTGAAAAAATCAATACAATGACGTCTGTATATTCTTCTTCTATTATACATTTATGTCCTGAATTCTCATGAACAACAACTTATGTTACAACAATTTAAAGTGTTTACACCCTTTATATTAAGGCACAGAAACGTGTTTAGAAAAATAAATTAGCAAAGAGAAAATCAAATATTAATTGGTATTTTTACCAAACAAGAGCTCAAAAGCACTAGAAAAGTATTAGTTACTTTTTCTTTTCTTTTCTTTTTTTTGCTTAAAAATGTCAAATAAATGAGGTAAAAACAGTTAAACAGGGTATTCATCCTTGTTCTGTGATGTTACTTTGGATGTGATTTAAGATGCTTCCTTAAAAACATTATCAAAGATCTTCATGACCTATTATCAACGGTAAAAGTTAAACAACCTGCAATAGATAATAAACAGGAAATACATTTTAAATACTGAAAATACTGTAATATTTGTTGAAAGTTACTTACATTTGTTCAAAATGTTAATATTCTTTAACTTTGCATTTAAGAAATGCCAAGTAACTAATTACTTTGCTAGTGGAATAACACAGTTAGTAACACAATTACTTTTTTGGGGAGGTAACTAGTAATTGTAATTCATTACTTTTTCAAAGTAACTTACACAGCACTGGTCAACATAAAGACAAACACATGTGTGGACAGTCCTATAGTCTTTGTTTAAGAGTCATTACACACACACACACACACACACACACACACACACATATATATATATATATAACTACACTTATTTATCCACTGTTTCTTCTAGATAGTTCTGCGATATCTGTTTATGTTTGAGCCTCAATACAACGGGGGAGAATAGATTTTATTTATGGTGCTTACAAAACTGAAAAATGACAAATAAGCCACAGCTCCCACTATCTGATGATTTCTCAATAAGACTGATAAATAAAATAAATGTTTAGGGGACAATAAATTAGATAAGATTCACTGCATAGTATTTGGTCTGAGGGAGAAATAAATCTCATCGATGGATATCTGAATTCACAGACAAATAGAAAGAAACACTCTGTTTGGTTTAATGCTTTTTCTATTCATTTGAGGTTAAAGTTGTTTTTAACCCATAAAGACCCAAACAACACAATACAAATGTTTAATAATAACCCATTATTCCATTAATACACATAAATAATTAGTGTAAAATGCAGTTTGTTGTGTTTTCATGATATACACAGAGTAATGAATTAAAAATGTGCACTTCAATTAAGACATTTAAACATAATTATAATAGAATCATATAAATCAGAATTTTGAATATTGTTGTACTTGGTTGAAATGTGAACTATGTTAGTGGGAAAAAAATGGGCCACGTTAACAGTGGGGTTGTGGGGGTGAATGATGATTTTGTTTGTCTTGTATTTGTTACAAAAGGGGCAGAAAAATATATAAGAATTGTATTCTTTTATCTGCTCCCTTCATGTAAGAATGTAAAAACGTTATCATTGTACATGTTGTGCATTGACAAGGTTTTCATGAATGGAACAAATAAACACATAGAATGGCTGTGTTTTCATAGCTCAGTCATTTTCGATTATCACTGGTTTCCTTGTTTTCTTTTTTTATGTGTATTTTTAATGTTTCCTTCCTTAATTTTTGTATTTGGGGGTGTAGGGGTCGATTGGTGATAGTCAGGAAGCTTGTATATTCACAATAAATCAAGTTAGATCAGTAACAGTAGATGGACACACTTGAATTTCTGTTCAATTAATGATATATTTTAGTGAAAAAGTCACTTTTTCTGTACTTTTCTTTGTTTTTCATAGAATAACCTTCAACTTTAATCAGAATTTTTATCAACAATTTCATGATCGATGAATTAAATATAGTAATAAAAACCTAATTTATAGTGATAAAAGGCAAAATATAAAGGATAATATAAGAAAAATTCGAAATAAATCACTTAGGAAGGGTCAGAAATAGACAAAATGTGATTTCTTTAAGTGCCATCAAAGTAGCAACAGATCTTTATTTACTTTTCATATTTGTTTTTTTGTTCATTTTGTTGCTTTTTTTTAGTTTTTTACTGTGAAACTGCTAAAGTCTCAGGAGTTAAAGGGTTAAGGAAGGTTAAATACAGGAGAAAAAAACAAAAAACATTTGGGAGCACTGCTTGTTGTTGTGGGTGAATCTTAAAATAATCCCAAAACTGTATAAAATGTGTGGTTGTAGAAATGAAAAAGCCAAAGTGCATGTGATTGTCAGATGTAACGGTGGTTTTCCTTCTGCTTTATCTTCCCTCACAGTCCGTCCTTCCATGACGAGCTCTGCCCTCGACCCAAAGGGAAGAAGAAGAAGAGAAAGTCTGAGCGCAAAAGGAAAAGGAAAAGGTCAGTTCTCAAAAGGACATGGAATCACTAGACACCTCTGTCATGTTTCCTGAAATAAAGAAATGGAGAAAGAAGGAAAAGGCTTGTATCTGTCCAGACGTCTGAACCCTCAGGACTCACTGGAAGCGTCCTGGTGACATGTTCAATTCATGTCATAACAACACATGGAGCCTCTGGAACTGGATTTACTGTCCAGCCCAGGCTACAGAACTGGGAAAAACTGTAGACTGGTTGAAAGCAAACAAGCTATCACTCAATATAGATAAAACCAAATCCATGGCCCTTTATCAGAGGAATCGGAAAGTGGTGATCCCAGATATCAGGATCGGTGGAAAGCGAATAGAGTGGGTTATGGCCTTAAATGTCCGAGGTATCGTCTTAGATACTCACCTGACCTGGAATGACCACATAAACAAGGTCGTGATGAAAATATCAAGAACAAATGGCATAATCTCATCTCGTCATCTGAACCCGCTTTATCCTCACTAGGGTCATGGGGGTCACTGGGGGCCTAATCCAGCTACAGTGGGTGAAGGCGGGGTCAGAGGTCACCCTGTATGAGTCTCCAGTTCATCTCAGGGCTGAACATATATAGACAAACAATCACTGTCACATTCACACCTATGGACAATTTAAATTAACCAGTTAACCTATCAGTGCATGTGTTTGGATGGTGGGAGGAAACTGGAGTACCTGGAGAAAACCCACACAGACACGAGGAGAACATGGAAACTCCACACAGAAAGGTCTGGTGTGGGAATAGAACCAGGGACCTTCTCACTGTGAGGCACGAGTGTTAACCACTGCACCACTGTGCTGCCCTCAAATGACATAATCAATAAACTAAAACACTTCCTTCCTGATTTTATGAAGAAAACACTATACAATACATTGATTATGGCATATTTAAATGATGGTATACTAGTATGGGGATTCCAACAGAGGTGGTTAAAGTACTCACATTCTGTACTTAAGTAGAAGTACAACTGCGTGTGTGGAAAAAATACCCTGGAAAAGTAGAAGTACTGATTCAAACTCCTTTACTTAAGTAAAAGTAAAAAAGTACAACTTCTGAATTGTAATAAAGTAAAAAGTAAAGCTGCTTTTTTTTTTTTTTGCTATGGATGAGGGTTGATTTAACCAGGAAAAAAACAGAAAACTTTCAAAAATAAAGCCTTTAAAAGTGAGTTACTGTGTAGATGTGTTTTATTGGGTCATGGTACTCAATTTAGTCGATATGGACAGGACATTTAAGAAAAATTCAAAAGTTATAAATAGGAGATAAAAAAAAAAGCATTATTATGAGATTTTAAAAGATCTCTAAATCGTGAGATAAAGTCAGATTTATGAGAAAAAAATTCTGAATTATGAAATAAAAAGTCAGAAATATGAGAAAAAAGTCTGAATTATGAGATAAAAAGTCAAAATTAGAGATAAAAAGTCAGAAATATGAGATAAGAAATGGATAATTATGAAATAAAACGTCAAAATCATGGTACTGTATAGTCAGCCACAATTTCTAGTTTGAAAAAGTAATGAGTCTATTCTCAGAATGTTATGAGTATAAAGTACAGATATTTATACAAAAATGTAGGGAGTAAAAGTAAAAAGTTACCAGAAAAATACATACTCAAGTAAAGTACAGATACCTAAAAAAATGTTCTTAAGTACAGTAAAGGAAGTACTTGTACTTAGTTACTTTCACCTCTGGATTCCAATGTCAAAAACTTGAAAAAAATCCAAAAACGGTCAATAACAATACTTACTTGTAGTATATACAACAACATATATTTATGAACAACTGTAGGGAGGAAAAGACCAATTTACAGAAAAATAAATACTCCAGTAAAGTACAGATACCTAAAAAATATACTTCAGTACAGTAATGAAGTACTTTTAATTAATTGTTTTTTTTCTTCTTCAGGTCTCCTTCCCACAGCTTGTCACCACTGAGAAAGAAGAAAAAGAAGAAGAAGAAGAGTTCCAAGAAAAGCAAGCGACATCGGTACGCTCCTTCTAACTTGATACAACACGATCTCTATAGAAATGTTTATTTTCAGGTCTCCACCTTCAACTGTTCCTCTGTTTTATTCCAGGTATACATCCAAAAAGTCCAAACACAGGTATGGATTTGAATTTGTGGATCATTTTCAGACTTAAAATGTGGATTTTTATGAACATCTACTTGATCAGTGAATTAAATGTTGTCAAAAACCTTGGGGTGTGACGAGACATTTGGCTCACGAGACGAGACACGAGATTGGCTTCACGAGATCGAGATGAGATTTTAAGAAAACGAACTTAAAAATTATATGAATGGACAACAGACTTATTTTACTGAGTTGCACATGGATTTTATAACTCTGTAAGCGTTAACTTTAAATTAACTTCTTCCTCTACAAATTAAAACTCAAATAAAATGTATTAAAAGTTGAAATAAAATTATATATTTCTCCTTTTTTCAAGTGCAAACAATATGTGAAAAATAAACAGTTCTTCTCTGTCAATACAGTCACTGACATGTCACTTCTTCCTCTACAAATTGAAAATAAAATAAATAAAATTATATTTCTCTTTTTTCAAAATCATCATTTTGGCTTCTTGGTGGATAACAAATCACGCGACGAGAAATCTTACGAGATCTCGTCACACCCCTAAAAAAACCTGATTTTCACTTAAAAATGCTAAATATTAAAATAAATGGTCAGAAATTACTTCTGAAAAATGCATTCATGTCGATGAAAATTAATTTGGTAACTGTCACAGAAGTACCACTGGGTCTTTAAGGGTTAATAATGTGTTCACTTTCAGTTTTAATTGATAATTAGAACAAAATCAACTTGATTTAAAAAGTCATTTTTTTTATTTATTTAGTTTGTGTGAACAAATAACCTTTAACTTTAATTAGAGTTTTAATGAACATCTCCACGATTAGTAAACATGATTTTCATTTAAAAATGCAAAACAAACTGAGTAAAACATTAGAATAAAGGTTAAATAGAGAAGAATATTAATCTTGATTTTAAAAGTTGATTTTTTTTCCCAGTTTTTTTTTTATTTTTGTGAAAGAATAACCTTTAACTTTAATTAAAGTTTTAATGAACATCTGCATAATTAGTCAATTAAACCCGATTTTCACTTAAAAATGCAGAACAAACAGAGTAAAACATTAGAATAAAGGTTAAATAGAGAGGCATATTAATCTGGTATCTGCCACAGACGTACCACTGGGTCTTTAAGGGTTAATAATGTATTCACTTTTAGTTTTAATTGATAATTAGAACAAAATCATTAGTTGAAGCCTCGAAAAAAACAAACATGCATCACTTTATTTGATTTTAAGTTTTTGTTTTTTTTTTCAGTTTTATAAATAAATAACGGTAATAAAATAAAAGTGAATACATAAAATAGCAGAGTAAAATAATGAAAAGGGTAAAATGTAACTAGAAGCTAAGTTTAAAAGGTAGGTTTTCAGTTTACACTTAAAAATATGAACACCTGCAGTGGACCTCAGATCCTCAGGTCGACTGTTCCATAGTTTGGGGAAATAAAAACTGAATGAGGCCTCACCATGTGTTTTAATTAAAAGCTTACTACCTGAGCAGATAGAATACAATAGAATAGAGTAGAATACGATAGAATACAATACGATAGAAAACAATACAATACGATAGAATAGAATAGAATAGACCTTTATTGATCCCTTACAGGGAAATTAATTTGTTACAACAGCAGAGAAAATGGTGCAGTAACAGGCGTAAATGAAGGAGAATGAAAACAGAAAAATGTCAATGCATACTTAGCATTTAGCATCGCATTTAGCAAAAAACAGATGACATTCCTCAAGGTTCAATGAGCTGGGACTTGTTCTTTCGGACACAAAAAGGAACACATGTGGTATAAGCAAAGATAAAGTTTGCAAAACAGAGCACAGACATATCACATAGTAGGAGAAATTGAAGGACACATGATAAATAAACATGGCGGCGACCATTAAGACTTTTAAAAACCAATAAAAATAAGAATGAAAATACTGTGACTCTGGTAAATAACTGTTACAGACGTAGCTGTGGGTCTTTAAGGGTTAATGTGGATGAATTTGCAGTAAAAATGCGTTGCCTGTAGTTGAAGATTTGGCTGTTTGCCTTAAAAGCCGCTGCCCTTTCAGATGCTTTCTTTGCAGACCTTAATGCCGTCCCTCATCTTTCTATTCTCTTTCATCCTCGCAGCTCTTCAAGTTTAAAACATAAGAGAAAGGATGAGCGAAAGCACAAGAAAAGGTCAGTGTGTGACGGTTGCATCAGAAACATGGACTTTCCAAATCCTACATATCTTCCATGACCCCTCCACCCCCCACAGCCTGTCAGAAACACCAACAGCTCTGGAAACGGAAAAGAAGAGACGTGAGATAAGATAAGATATTCCTTTATTAGTGCCACTGAGGAAGAGGTGTCAAACATGCGGCCCGGGGACAAATCAGGTCCTCCAAAGGGTCCGGTCTTGACCCTGGGATGAGTTTGTGAGATGCAAAAATGACACTGAAGATATAAATTATTTTAGTTCAGGTTCCAGATACAGATCAATTTAATCTCAAATGGGTCAGATCAGTAAAACATATAAATATCCACAACTCCAAATGGTTCTGTTTGTAAATGTAGAAATGTTTGTCATTTTATTGCACTTTATATAAATGTATGGAGTATAAAGTACAGATATTTATATGACTGTAAGGAGTATAAAGTACAGATATTTATATGACTGTAAGGAGTATAAAGTACAGATATTTATATAAATGTAAAGAGTATAAAGTACAGATATTTATATAAATGTACGGAGTATAAAGTACAGATATGTATATAACTATATAAAGTATAAAAAGCAAACCTTTTTAGTGCTTTGCAATTGTTGGAAAATTTGTTGTCGTTCTTTCTTCCACATTCATGAAAGGTTTGTTATGAAACAACCATGAATTCTTTATGTACAGTTTATGAAAGCTTCTATGAATGTGTTATGAACTAAAGTGTCACCCTTAGTATTAAGGCAGAATCCAAGCCTTACCAGAGAACAGGTGGAGGTCAAACCAGGTTTCTAGAATCTGTGGAGGTACTAATGGGGCTTAAACAAGCTCGTGGTCCAGAATCCTGATCCAGCAACAGACAAAGAGTGACATGCAACTGAAAAGACAAGAGACAGACAGCAGACAAAAAAACTAGAGGGCTGAAAAAGATCCAAAACCAGACAAGACAAGATACAGAACGCTCATTTGGTGTAGAGGGACAAACAAATTTGCAATTTGACAAAGAAACGGGAGGAGCTTAAATAGGGCGCTAAACAGGTGAAACACATTGGGATTAATTAATGGGCGGAGACAGACACTATGGCCAGGAGGAAAGTAGGTGAAGGGTGAATACGAACCCACATGTCAAAGTAAAAACCCAGATAATCACAATGAGAGAAATAACAGGAAGACCAACGTCCAGAATGTAACTGTCCCTATGTTTTTATGTTTTTCTCAGGAAGTTGGTAACCATGGAAACAAATGTAGGGAGGAAAAGTCAAAAGTCTACGGAGAATTAAGTACTCCACTAAAGTACATATACCTGAAAAAACAAACTGATGGAGCACTTTTACTTGGTTACTTCCACACATGAGTCAGTTGCAGTGGTCTGTTCCTTTTACCACAGCTGTATCTCTGTTGATGCCCCCCCCCCCTTTTGTTGTAGAAACAGGTCTTTGTAAAACCCACAGATGCAGGTTTCTATAAACACTGTGCACACAAACATGAAGCTGTTCTTTCTTTTGTGCGTAGCGTGAAAAAACGCCTGGTAAAGAGGAAAACACAACGAGGGAGAGAGAGAGAGAGAGAGAGAGAGGGGAGAGGGAGAGAGAGAGAGAGAGAGAGAGAGAGAGAGAGAGGGGAGAGGGAGAGAGAGAGAGAGAGAGAGAGAGAGAGAGAGAGGGGAGAGGGAGAGGGAGAGAGAGAGAGAGAGAGAGAAAGAGAGAGGGAGAGAGAGAGGTGAAAGAGGGGAAGAGAAACCAATTTCATGCTGTGATCTTAGAACATTTTATAATTGGACTTTGGATGAAGGCTGTTGTTTGTGAATGTAGAGCCAAGTACAGCCACTGTCGACGATGGCAGCGTTACAGAACACACTCCTCTGTCCTCTGTCTACTGTTCCTCTCACTCCTCTGTCCTCTGTCTACTGTTCCTCTGTCTTCTACTGTTCCTCTCAGTCTTCTGTCCTCTGTCTACTTTTTGTTTCACTCTTCTGTCCTGTTTCTACTGTTTGTCTCACTCTTCTGTCCTCTGTCTACTGTTTGTCTCACCCTTCTGTCCTCTGTCTACTGTTTGTCTCACTCTTCTGTCCTCTGTCTACTGTTCGTCTCACCCTTCTGTCCTCTGTCTACTGTTTGTCTCACTCTTCTGTCCTCTGTCTACTGTTCGTCTCACCCTTCTGTCCTCTGTCTACTGTTCGTCTCACTCTTCTGTCCTCTGTCTGTTGTTCTTCTCATCATTTGACTGTCCTTCCTCCCACTGTTATATTTTTTGTCTGTCTTCTGTGACGTCTGCTCACATATTCAAATACTAAATGTTCCACATTCTATAATCTGATCTATTTCTGAAAATAGTCCAAAGAACAGATGAATGATGCAGCGTGACAATGTTATATAATAATATTTAAATGAAAGGCAGGGAATAACTATAGATTAGAGTATTATAACTATAGAGTACACTATTATAACTATAGAGTACACTATTATAACTATAGAGTACACTATTATAACTATAGAGTACACTATTATAACTATATTACAACTATTGAATATACTGTTACTACTATATAATACACTTTTACTGCTATAGAATATACTATTACAACTATAGAATATATTATTACGACTATGAAATACACTATTACAATGGTAGAATATACTGTTACAACTCTGTAATACACTATTACTACTATATAATACACTATTATGGCTATATAATACACTATTACAACTACAGAATGTACTATTACAAGTATACACACTCATATTGTTATGACGATAGAATTTAATATTACAACTATAGAATATACTTTTACTACTATATAATACACATTTACTGCCTTATAATATACTATTGCAAGTATATAATATAATGTTACAACTGTAGAATATATTATTACAACTATGAAATACACTATTACAGATATATAATATACTATTTCAACTGTAGAATATACTGTTACAACTCTATAATACACTATGACTATGTAATATACTATTACAAGTATATAATGTGCTGTTATGCCTATAGAATATACTATTATATTCATATAATTGTAAAAGTATGTTCCAATACCCCAACATACCTCCAATGACATGCGTGGAAACCCCCCCCACCCCCCCAAGCTTCCATAAAGTTGTCACTCCCAAAAATCATTGTAACCACACCACCTTTTGAATAATAATATGATAATGCAACACAGTAAAGCACTTTTATTTGTTTTAATTGTTAATCAATTCTGACCATTTGTCAAAGTGGTTTAGTCCACATACCATTTCCTAGGGGCGGGGCTATGGGCGGGGCTACCGGCAGCTCGTCGTATCAGCTAAAGCTAACCTCTGCCAACAATGAGAAACTACACTAATGTGTCAAAGTCAGAAGTTATTTATCACAGTCATTTATCACAGCGCTTCTTCTATGAGCTCAAGGTTGTAAGAGGAAAGAGACATTCCTCCTGCTTTGTCCTGAATCAGGAAAGGAAAAAGAGGAAAAGAGATGAGGGAACAAAGGGGAGGAACAGGATTTTCAAAAACCTCTTTCAGGATATGAGTCCTTCCATGTCAAAACATCCAGAGATACAGACATTTCCTGGGTCACCCCCACCCTAAAAAAAATTCAAATAGTTTCCTTTTATTGACTTAGGAAATAATACCAAGTTTTAGATCGATATTCCTAATAGTTTTCTAAAAAAAAATTTAAATTATTATTATTTTGACAAAGTTGCATTTGGTCCAACTCTTACTCCTCTATCATTTGACCTACATATTACATTTTCGGTGTTCCTGGTTAACATTTCCTCTACCTTTGTTGCTCCACAGTGTGGTTCTAAATTTGGCCAAAAAGCCAAAAAATAGTGAGATATTTTAAATGCTACAATCATGAAGTTTAAGAAGTTGAAGCTTTAAACTTTTTTGTGATTATTCCTGATCCTTCTCTTTGATATTCCACTGGAATTGTATTTGCATCTTGATAGGAATGAGAAGGAAGACACTTTTTTATGTTGGGTTTGTCATTTTTTTACCAAAAGAAATTGTGATTTTGAAGGCTACTGTTGACCATGTGTGCAATTGATTACATCCTTCAAATGTTCTTTTATCATAGATTTCTATTGTTGTCAACCTTGTCAGAAAAAAAACATTTGAATGGTGTTCAGCCCAGTTTTTTTACTGCCATTTTAACTCTGCCAAGGATGTTATGTTTTTGCTACCGTTCATTGGTTTGTTTGTTTGTTTGTTTGTGTACAAGATAACTCAAAAACTTTCAAAGAAAGAAATCAAATTTTCAGCGGAGGCTGGTAATGGGGAGATCTGGAAATGATTATATTTTGGTGGTGATCCGGGGATGTGTGTGTGTGTGTGTGTGTGTGTGTGTGGGGGGGGGGGGGGGGTCTCAGAGTGCTTTTAAATGATGTCACATATTTGGAGCTCACATTGATGCCAATTCAACATGACACAGCATCATTTGTGAAAGTCCGCACATTTACCACATATATTCTCTTCTAAACTACTGAATAAAACACAAAATAACTTCAGGGCAGTTTATGAATCAAAATCACACTTTTATTTGAGAATTTATGATAGTACAAGAAAGTCCACGTTATAAATTCTTAATATGACGTAGATATTTAGAGATTTTTATTGTGTCATATCATTAATAAATTACAACAGAATGACAACAGAACTATAATTATATTGTAAGTCATTAAGGATGTGACATAAATAATAAAAATTGTGATGCACATCATACTAAGATTTTTTTTAATGTGGAGTCTTTTGTTGTTTCTTCAATAAAATTTGAGTTATTTTCTGTCTGTCTGTCTATTGTTCTATCTATCTAAAGCACCAAGTGAGAGAGAGAAACAAAAAAAAATGAAATGGTATTTTGCCCACTGTTCTAGTGGTTCAGTCAGCTGATTGTTTTTTGTGTCCTTGCTTCCTCTGCTCTCTTCAACACCTCCTTCAGTTCGCGGACTCACTCCAGGCGAAGGCGACGCTATCGGAGGTCAGAGTCGGATGCTTCCTCCTGCCACTCTTCCACAGAGGACAGGTACAGACCCCCCACCCCCTCCACTCTACCTCCTGATCCTCAGTTTATCTTATCAGCCCAAGGTGTGTGCCGCCTTCCTGGACACACACCACCACAGCGATGACTGATAAGGCAGAGGTGACTTCCTGATCTCAGCCCTTATCACAGCTCCACAGGAAATGGCCCCAAATTCACTTCACAGATCAATGCACTCAATTATAATGACACCCAGAAAAAATATATAACTGTGGGATCAAGTGAAGGATGTATTTGACAGCTTTTACAGATTACACTCGACACACGATGGTCTCTAGAGACTCAAGGAACTAATCACTGTTCATAATTAATCTGGGAATCAGGACGTTGTCTTCAGAAGAAGGTCACGTTTGACACATTAAAAAAAAATAAACAATTCTGTTTAGTTTTGAAAAAGTAACAAGTTTATTCTGAGAATGTAAGGAGTATAAAGTACACATTTATGTAAATGTAAGGAGTATAAAGTACACATATTTATGTAAATGTAAGGAGTATAAAGTACACATATTTATGTAAATGTAAGGAGTATAAAGTACACATTTATGTAAATGTAAGGAGTATAAAGTACACATATTTATGTAAATGTAAGGAGTATAAAGTACAAATATTTATGTAAATGTAAGGAGTATAAAGTACAAATATTTATGTAAATGTAAGGAGTATAAAGTACACATATTTATGTAAATGTAAGGAGTATAAAGTACACATATTTATGTAAATGTAAGGAGTATAAAGTACACATATTTATGTAAATGTAAGGAGTATAAAGTACACATATTTATGTAAATGTAAGGAGTATAAAGTACAGATATTTATGAACAAATGTAATTAATTAATTAATTAATCTGTCCCCACATTTTTTTGTGGGTTACCTGTCAGACCTGGTGCAGAACTCTGGTCTGGTTTTGATTCATTTATCGCAAAAAAAAAAAATAATAATAATAAATAAAATAAATAAAAGTTTTACTTTTAACTTTTGTACTTTATTACAATTTGTTTTATTTAAGTAAAGGAGTTAAATCAATACTTCTACTTTTACTAGAGAATTTTTCCACACCAGTAGCTGTACTTCTACTGCAGTACAGAATGTGTGTACTTGTACCACCTGTGAATACATGCGAGGGTTTGTTGTACCTGCCACCACTTGTTGTAAGTGTATATACCTGACTGTCATTACATGTGTGTTACTTTTCTAAAGTGGACCGTTAACTGTGATTGTTTAGATGTATTTGTATCACAGTACTGTGTCCCTAACACTCCACAGACACCATGTGCAGAAATCTGTGGTGCATCAGACATTTGGAGATCTGGCATCGGTCGAAGAGGAAACAGCGCCAGGATTCAACCAAACGGGCATGAACTGGAGACCTGCAACCAAATCAGTGTGTAAAACGGCTCCAAAATATCGATCCATCCTCTCAACTGGCACCGTAAGTTCTCTGTAGGACTGTAAACATGCTTCACTTTGTCACTAACGGCCACATTCGCTGCAAAAATCTACATCTGACCAAGTGGATTAGTTTAATTTCTAGTCTAAATATGTGATCAGACTGAAAATCAGACACAGTCACCAACAGAGGAACTTTTTAGTCTGATAGAAGAACTGATTTATAGACAATAGATGTGGAACTAATCTGACTGAAGAAATCTGAGCAAGATTATTTTCACTTGTTCCATTGGCTGATTTTTTTTTTTTTTTTTTTTTCTGGAATTAAGGGAAAAACAAAAACAAAAAAAAACTTGAAATAAGCAAAAATATAGAAATGTTGAATTAAGCAAAAACACTTCTAGAATAAGGCAAATAAATAAATCTTAAATTAAGAAAAAAAGAAGAAAGTCTTAAAATAAACAAAAAAAAATGTTGAAGTTGAGCAAGAAAAAAATATAATGAATTAAGCAAAAAAATATCTTTAATTATGGGGAAAAAAATCTACCAATAGAACCAGTGAAAATTATCTTGATAACATTTTTTGACTATTGTATGAAAATAAGTTATTATATCTCACTTAGTCTTTAGGTGATTCTGTCTTATTTAAGATAAGATAAGATAGACTTTATTGATCCTACAACGGAGAAATTCACACGTCACAGTAGCCAGCGATATACAGAAAGAGAGGGACAGCAAAGATAAGAAACATACAGATAATAAATAATAATAATATATAATAAAAAATAATATATGTACACAAGAACAGATATAGAGAAAAAGAATAAAGACTATATTCTATGTACACTATAAAGAATATACAGCAGTGAAAAATATGTACAGAAGGGATATATTTGAATCTTATTTTCAGTGTGATGAGATATTTAGACTAGAAATGAGAAAAATACACTTGGTCACATTTAGAGTTTTGCAGTGTAGCACAGTTTACTGTCAGAAAAAAAACCTACATTAAATTAGAATAAGCAGTTTCAGATTGAAAATTAATGGACAATGCAATTACAGCAGTTAAGACTCAGGTTTTGATACATTCTCAAGAACAAAGTGGACCCACATGCACTGATCTGACACATGAGTAAGTTTTTAACAGATTTATTAAATAAATGTACAAAAATAGTTGGATGAGGTGCTGTAATGGAGATCATCTGGTGGACTGAGATGGATCCAGGCAGAACCATGGTCAGCACACATAATAGAATCAGAACCAGACAGTGAATTATTAAGTTCAGGGAGAGTCCAAAAATCATTACCGGTATACAGATGGGGGCCAAACCAGGCATCCAGAATCCAAACAGGGACAAGGAAAACACATGGTCAGGTGTGGTTTCCAAATCTGGTAACGAAGGTCAGACATCATGCAACACAACAGACAAAAACAACAGGACAAAGCAAACCAAGATATGGACAACAATGCTCATCTGCTGCAACCAGGGCAAAAAAACTCACAATTTGATCCAGACACATGAGGGACTTAAATAGGACACACAACAGGTGTTACACGTGAAAAGGGGGCGTGACAACACCAGTGACAGGAAGTAAAATGAGACAAAGTGAACATGAGCCAACATGGCAAAATAAAAGCCCAACACTAACAATGATGTAATAATAGGAAGACGCACAGAAAACTCACAAGACAAGACAATAAAAGTTCATATTGTGACAGGTTTGACATAATTAAAATTGTTCACATCCTGGTCATTTGATGAAGTTTAATCAAAACAAGAATGTTTAAGTTTGATAAAACTGTACTTGACTCTGAGTTTATTTTATTAACTCTTCATTTTGTTGGAAAAAAAAAGTCAATATGTGCACTTCTCCAGAAAGAATCCACACAAAATGAAATGATTGAAAATATGACCTGAAGGGAAGACAGATGAGTTGAAAGGTGTGAACATACTGGGTTCAACTGGACTGAAGTTTTTAGATAAGTGTAATTATTCACAGGATTCAAAAGGAAAGACATGTTTTTTTTCTGCAAAGAAGCACATGGTCACAGTTAGAAGCAGAGTCTGGCAGTTATTTTATAGGAGTCATATTTTATTGGCCTTTGGTGTATATACATATATATATATATATATATATATATATATATTAGGGTTGGGAATTGTCGTCAGGCTGATATGATCTGCGTCTCGATACAGCATTTATCTAATATATTAAAATATGTGATCGGCAGCTCATGATATGATCAAATTTACGCTCAAATCACAGTACAGAGCGATTAAGTCCATTCTGATTCAACATATTCATTCTATTAAAAAAATAGCAAAGCATTCAGAGAGTGAAGCAGATGATTACCCCCCTCCCCAACTGAACTGTGTGTGCAGTCGCGTCCTCTCCATTTATTGTACATTTATTGTTAAACGAAATAAATCTGCCCAATTTATCGTCATATCATATCATTCAACCCTAGTCAATAGTAACGTAAAACTTTCATCAAAGAAAGAGGAAAAAGTTAAAATGCAACGAAAAATACATTCTATTAAACAGGTAGAGTTTTATCATTACAAATATTCAATAACTGATGCTTCATGATATCGTTCTAAACTTTTAATTCACTCACAGCTTCTACACCGATGGACTTGGATTGTGCAGATAATCTTCCCATTGCTAATATATATATATATATATATATATATATATATATATATATATATATATATATATATATATATAGTTACAACAATAAAAAGTGCTGACATTAAAGGTTTTAAATATGATGATGGTGAAAATGGGTCCAGAAACCTTTACTTTTACCTTTTGGACTTTCTGTCCCTTATTTTATGTTACAAGTGATTCATTCCTTCACGTAAAAGAAGAAGGAACAACTGAAGTGTGACTTTACTTTGGCGGGACAGTCTTTGCATTTTGCAGTCGAATGTAGTTTGGAAAAGAAAAAGACAAAGGAACAACAGCTCTGGCCTGTGAACACAGCTGTCCTTAAAGTGTGTCTCATACTCACTGGTGCAGAAAATATATGACATTTCTCTCCGGCAATCATTAAATTATGCTAATTGCTCAGATGAATGTTTTTAATTACACACCACAGGGTTTTAATTGAAATTCAATAAATGAATCCATATATTGAATCATGCCTGGTGTTCAGGACGACTTTGTGGCTGGTTTTGGAGTTTTAAGTCCTGCACTGTCAGAACTGTTCATTAACTTTTATTTATGGGTTTTAATTTGGTACAATTCTTTTTTTTTTTTAAAGTTACGCAGGATGATATTTTTGCTTCTTTGTTTTTTCTTTAAATGCTGCCCTTATCACAATGTCATGTTTTAGCTGAGGTTGTGTTCTTTCTACTCGTCTGTAACACATTAGGGTAGAAGCCTGCATTGGCTGAGGGGGGGAAGTGGGCGGAGCTTAAAGCAGCAGAAGGCAGTCGTTGAGAGAGAGGGAAGATTATTTTATTACTTATCGCAGCATTTTATTGGTGTTTCTGTGCTGAATTCTTGTAAATATTTGTACATAATAGTGATAGTGCTGTTTTAAAGTGTTCTGCTCGTGTGTTTTTGTTGAGTTGTGCCGATTTTTTTCACAGATTTTCCAGATTATACTGTTCATTGCTAAATGACTAGAAATAACTAAAAACTATGAAGCTAGAACATGGACGCAGAATGATCTAGACCAGGGGTATCAAATTAATTTTAGTTCAGGGGCCACATTAAGCCAAGTTTGATCTGCAGGGGGTCGGAACAGTGAAATGATAACATAATAATATAATAATGATGTCAATTCCAAACTTTCCTCTATGTTTTAGGGTGAAAAAACGAAAGTTATGTTATAAAAATGTTTAAATCCTTTAAAACAATGTGAATAACATGAACAAACTATGTGTAGTTTTAACAATATTATGTCTCTGTTTATCATTTATACATGTAAATTATGATTTTCAGATCACGGTGAATCAACAAAACATACATAAAACATTTAATAACAGGCAGAATATTTGTAAACTTGCCCTTCAGACATTTCGAAGATGTTCATGTTTGTTCACGTTACTTTTATTTTTGTGAAATTATCGTTTTAGTGCAAATACAATAAAATGACATGAACATATTTACATTTACAAAGAGAAACATTTGGAGTTGTGAGTATTTATACGTTATTATGAGAACATTTTACTGATCTGACCCACTGGAGATTAAATCAGTCTGTATGTGGAACCTGAACTAAAATGATTTATATCTTCAGTGTCATTTTTGCATTTCATAAATTCATCCAAGGGGCCAAACTGGACCCTTTGGAGGCCCTGATTTGGCTCCACATGTTTGACACCTTTGATCTAGACCAGGGGTGTCCAACCCTGGTCCTCAAGAGCCACAATCCTACAGGTTTTAGATGTGTCCCTCTTCCAACACACATGATTCAGATGATCAACCTGTCACCAAGTTCTGCAGAAAAATGATAACGACTGTCAGGTGCTGGATGAGGGATATGTCTAAAACATGCTGGATTGTGGCTCTCGAGGACCAGGTTTGGCCACCCCTGATCTAGACAAACAAAAATGTTTGAACACATATAAAATAGTGTCAAGTCTATTTCTATAACCTCATAAAAAATGTCATTATGAACATTTACAGTTGTTTTTTCATAATAAATACGACAAAATTTGAAGTCGTATGGGGGTATTTGTTTCTTTGTTTTACTATGCCACACTATTTTAAGCATTTATTACATATAATAATGATAATGATAATTAAGGGACAGGTAAAAGACATTTTCTGATACTTTTATTTCAAAAAAGGGTTAAGGAAAGAAAAAGGAACATGCCAATACAAGTCTAACTGGCTCTGGGTTTGAAGAGAGGGTTATTGTCTTTTTCTTGCAATTTACGACTCTAATGATGCACTTATGTTGCCCGCTCTTCCCTTTTTCTTACACCTTACCTACTTAAGGAGGAAATCTTGATTGGTAAGTCGATGCTATCCGCAGATTTAGGGTTTTACTGTAGGTCGGTGCAGGCTAATGTTTACTTCTTACAGGAGAAAAGAGTCATCTTCTGTCCTATTCTGAGGGCTTTCTTAGTTAGGCTGATGGGATCTCTCTTTGTCTGCAATCCTTTTCATTTCTACATAATACCCATTTTTGTGATGTTTGTTCAATGTTCTTTAAATGAGGCTTTTCAATGGGGCTATCGTTTTTGTTTTTTTGTTGTTTTGTTTCCTCTTTGTTTTCCCTCTTCACTCGACTTAGAGCTGGTAGATCTATCCACGCATAGTTTTTCTTTTTTTCTCTTCTCTTTTGTTGTTCCTTTCATATAATTGTCTTAGTTTAGACGTACTTTTTTCTCCCCCTCCCCTCAATTTCTTTCGAATTGATTTCTTTGACTTCAGATGAGTTCAGACTTTCTTTGAGGTTATCCGCATGCTTCAAAATTTGCATGACGTCTTTATCTTTCAAAAGTTTTTAGTCCCAAGAAAGTACGGTCACCGATAAGGACCGGACGCATTCCAACGCCGCAGTGCGTTTCAGGTCAGAGAAAACAGTTGCCGGTACAGAAATGATGCAAATTGACAAACTCAAACACAGTGTTAACGAGGTGCAAAAACAGGAATGTGGTGCAAACATACGAAAAACGTACCACAAGAAACAAAACCACATGGATGATCATCAAATGTTCTGAAGGTAGAGAAACGATGCAACGTAAGAACACATCTACCAATAAAAAAACAGTACAACAGAAGATCTCCATACCTGTAGGGGGCGGGGCTTATAGATGACAGACAACTGTCAACTAGAAGCTAAGAAGTGGTGTCGGGCACAACAAGCCCCGCCCCCTTGCAAATATTTTTGCTCTTAATGGACATCTCCCTCTCCAAACGCGAGACTATGGGTTTGACCGTTCAAGGTCAAAGGTTATGCCTTTTAGGAAGAACAACAACTGACTCTGACAGTAACTAAATCTAAAACAAAGAAAAATCAGCTCAAAACACGACTTTCCTTCGCACGCATGTTAGGTATTTCCCCATCATGTTTGGTACCGTTGGAAAGATCGGGATTCCCTCTAGACAACCTTTAAATAGAAAGCTACGTAATTATATATTTGAACCAATGAGAAGCCTGAGAACAAAGCCTTCTCCAGTAAATAAAACCCCTTGTTGCTAGGGCGGTGTTGAAAAACGGTTTCTGATTGTTTGAATTAGTGTCACACAAGCATTTTTAATAAACTTTCAGATTAATATAAAATCAGCATTTCTGAAATTTGACCAATGAGCAGCATAAAGTAATGAGTAAATGAGGTCAAATGTGTGCAAAGAGGGGGCGGGGCATTCATTTGCACCTGTTTTTAAACTTGTGTTTGAGTTTGTGAATTTGCATCGTCTCTGTCCCGTCAGCTTTTTCCTCAAACTGTGACGCACCGAGCCGTTGGAAAATGTGTCGGGCTCTTGTCAGACGCCGTAAGAAAGAGCAAAACAAATGAAAAAGGAAAGAAGTCTCTCCTCTGTGTTTTCAGGGAATATGTGCCTTTGTACTAGAGTATTCACTGTGCATCAAAGCAGGTAGAAGGAACCATGTGTGAGCGCACGTCTGGTTTTAAGTTACAGTGTATTTGTCTGTTTGCAGATGTTGTCATCAAAACCCGTAAGCGAGCTTTTACCAGAAAAAGAGTCGCAGCATTTATCCAGCCAGACCCAGGCTCCCCACGATTACGATTCTGGGAATGACACTTCTTCGCCGCCGTCGAGCAAAACCGGTGTTTCTCGGGCAAGTGTGAGTGAACTGAAGAGGAAACACTGTCAGCGTTTGGCCACTGACAGAGACAATGCCTCTGACTCTGGAAACTCTGTCACCAGCTACACTTCTTTGTGCAAACCGTACAGGGAGGAAAGCTTGTCTGCAGCCCTTTTCAGCGGAAACAGCAAGAGGTAATGTTGTGTCGAAAAATAAATAGTGCAGCGGAATAAATGCCGTTCAGGAAAATGGAAAGCTGTTTATCTTCTGTTACCATGCTCTGTTTCCCCTTTTGAAATATTCATCATAGGAGTGAGAATAATTCGAAAGCTTTTCTTAAAAACAGCCCAGGATACTGGTGTGTGTATGTGTGTGTGTGTTTGTAGTCCTGTCTTTATGGGGACATTGATATGTTCACACAGTCACACCATGGGGACCTCTGACACTATAGGGACCAAAATTCAGGTCCCCATGAGGATTAAATATAAATGAACATCCCGACTAGTAAAATAGAAATGATGTGGCCCCATAACTACATGTTTTTTCCAGAAGTCCCCATGAGGGAAACAGGTGCAAAGTGAAACAGAGGTTTGTAGATGTGTTTACTTAAAAAATCTTTATTTTTTTTTATTTATTTTAGTTTTTACATGATTATCATTTTTATTCATTAATTTGTATTGATTTATTTTTTAATTTGTTTTACCAACATTAACAAAAATCTTCAAAAGTCTTGAATTTAACTTTAAATTTTTTAATTTCTTTGAATATTTCAACTAAACCTTGCGTTCAGGATGCATCATCACTGACGTTTGTTTTTGACACCTGTTTATCTCCACACATCAGCTCCATGAATCTAACACATCCATTCTGAAGGTGTCTGGGGTTAAAGGGTTAAATGTGTTTTCTGTGTTTTGTCTAAAGGGAGCAGATAACCTTGGGGTGTCGGGTGGAGGTTGTGGGATCTCCACAGACCTCCAGCTGTCCACAGAGGCTGAGCAGAGCTTCTGGGAAACGTCTAAAACCCAGGACGTCCAGCAGCAGCCGCAGCAGGAGCCGGTCCTCGGGGAGTTCCAGATACTCAGGACGTTCGTCCAGGAGCCCCACGCTGTCATCCTGCAGGTGACCTCACCGCTTCTGTGGAGACAAAACACACTGTAACACTGCTGGTCTTCTTTTTTATTTTATTATTTTTCAAGAAAATGGGTGGTAGGGACATGAAAACTAGAAAGAAAGAAATAAGAGAGAAAAGAAAAAAAGGACAAAAAACAACAATGTCAACACTAGGGCATTAACGACTTCAGTTTTTTTCAAGTCGACTTATCTGTCAATTAAGTCGAGTCGACGGGTCGTAATGATGTCATCACATTGTCAGCGGAAGAACAACACAAATACACGGCTAAAAAACAAAACAAAACATGTCTGACACACGTCTGTATTAAAGTCATGTCCACTGACAAGACACAAACATCAACATTTTAACCCCAATAAAATAAAGGCTAATGTTAGCAAAGAGTTTGCTTTTAAATTCAACTGCACAACATCAGTAGGGTGAACATATGTCCACATTTGGTCTGGACGGCTCTAAAACCAGACTGTCCAGACATCTGTCACACGTCCTCACTTTTTACATAAAGTGCGAGAAGTTTAAGTCAGCAGCTGCCAAGACGCACACCACACTGTCCACATAATATTTGGAAATAAAAGAGCATGTTGTCTTAATGTGCGTTGCTGCTCATATCACTCAGGTTAGCTAGCTCTACAGATGGCCATGCCATTTTTTTTTTTTTTCATCTAAGGTGAAGTATTTCCACACATGCGATATGTGTCTGTCACTCTGTTTTGTTTTATCAGTCCACTACAACTGTCTGACCTGCAGCAGCCATGTCTGGTTTAGGTCTGACTGGTCTGTGTTTACGCACTGAGAGAGAGAAAGAATAACATGTGACTTGTCGACTTGTGCTACAGGAGTCAACGTGTTGACGTTTCTGTTAATGCTCTAGTCAACACAAATGTTTACAGACAGTGAATAGTCTTTCACATAAAAGGACACATACTATAGACACTCAGTTATAATAAAGACTCATTTGGCTGTGATGAAATAAAACCATTTCCACTACTCATCCTGGACATTCACTGTTTGAACTCTTGCCTTCAGGAAAGCGCTCATAAATCATAAATCCCTCATGAATCATGAAGGAAACAGGTGTAAAGTGAAACATGTATTTTTCAAAGGTTTTAAAGATGTGTTTAAAATATATATATATTTATATATATTTATTTTTTCACGATTTATGTATTTATTTAAATATTATTGTTATTATTATTTATTTAATTGTATTGTTATTTGTTATTTTTATTATTATTTATTTATTCATTCATTTTTATTTGTTTATTTTACATTTTTTAGCATTTTTAATTTTACTTGATTGATTACAAACTTGGTCCTCATGAGACATTTAAATGAGGATATGTGTGTGTGTGTTCTTATTAAAAACTGTCAGTATGAGGGTTGTTCTTCTCTTCATTACGACCCAGTCTGTGGCAGAAAAAGCGCCAGAACCCACTGACCTGTGGAACCTTCCGGTCTTCTCTGCACCATCGTATCATTAGCTCAGAAACCTTTGTGAATAGATGCTAAAAAAGCCCATCTGTTTATGATCGTAAACACTGTCCAATTCCCTGCACTCCATTTTTTGTGGACGTGGCCATTAGTTTCTGTTCAGGAAAAAGTACCTCGTTATTTTGCGATAACTCATTGTTTGGAGGAAAATACCATATTCTTTGGGAGATATTGTCAAGTTTCTCAGTATTTTGGGGATGATAAGTCATTATTTTGGCTTTTATCTGTGGTGGAAACGTGCTCCCATGTGCAGTATTCAACTCTGCTTTTATGCTCACATTTCTAAAATCCACTATAAACCCCCCCCCCAGGTTTACACAAAAAGTACTAGACCAATTTAAATGAAATTTTCAGGAAAGATGCAAGGAAGCCCAGAATCCAGGTCCTGTTAAATTTTGCCAAATGTAGGTCAAAGGTCAAGGTCACACTCACCAAAAAAGTGCTTGCACAAAGATCAGAGAGAGGGCAAATCAGGAATGTCCTTTTCATTCCTGTACCTCACTTTAGCATTTAGCTTATTTTTGCTCTCACTAGCTACATTTCCATTACCGTTGAAAATTCGCAAAATGTAAATATCGCTGTAAAACACTGGTAATGGAAACACCTGACTTTTGAAAAAAATACTCAAATATTGATAAAAAGTTTCCACGCTTTCATGAGGTGGTTTTTCAGACATTTCGATAGTCTAATATATCGCAAAAGTGCAATGGAAACAGTTTTTCAGCAATTATATGTTGCAGGATGTGACATACATGGTCATGTGATCACTTCTCTTCGAGTGGAAATGGCAGTCGCTGTAACCATAACAACCATTGGCTGCTTTTACACAAGAACTACAGCCGCCGTCTTAGACTGACAGCAGTGAAATGTCGTGGGATAATATTTCACGAGAATTACGACGCTCCTGCCTCGAACAACCGTCAATGGAAACGCGTTCAAAGCACAAATATACTTCGTGGGAATTTTAGGAATATTGTTTTGAAAAAACTGTAATGGAAACGCAGCGACTGTTGATGTGCATTGCCATGAGAACCCAGAAGCACACATTTGAAGACTATAGGTCAAAGGTCACAATAAAGGTCAAAATGTAATTATGGCTATAACTATTGATGTACTCATTTTACAGACTTCCAATCAGCACCAAAATGCTGGTCTTTAAATTCTGCATCTTATCTGCATAGATTTTGAACTATTGTTGACCCAAGAGGTCAAAGGTCACTGGGTTAATACCTAAAACCAAAAAAACCGGTGGAGATAGAGACTATCCAAAAGGAAACCAGGCGTGGGCTTTAAAATGATGTCATCACCTTTGACCTTGAGTGACCTTGAAAGGTCAAAATCAAGGTCACCTGATTTTAAATGGTGGTAACTCCAAACAGAGTGGTGGTAAATACTCAATTATTATTGTTGACATGTAGGCTCTAAAATGGCATCATGATATTTGACCTTGAATGGCCCTTAAAACTTCAAACCCATAGTCTCACATTTTGAGAGGATAATGTCCTTTAAGATCTGAAACTTTTGCAAGGGGGGGTGGGGTTTGTTGTGCCAGACACCACTTGGTATTTAATATTAACAACTTATTATGTAATATTTATATTTTTCCTTTTTTTTTTTACCCCATTGCCAGCTCTTATTCGCGCTCACCAAGTTCCACGACTGATGTGAGGCGCAGAGGCAGTGTGAGCTCCAGAGGAAGCTACAGATACAGCGTCGACAGGTGACTTCCTGTTTGTCCTCATTAACGCAAACACAGATTTACATATGCACTATATTTACAAAAATATATATGAACGGATGAATCTTTCCATCCCATAGTTAATCCATAGGGTTTCATCTTTTTTTTTTCCTATGGTTATGTTTACGTGTTTTACAGAACGAATCATTTGGGGAATTATCCCATTTTTCCAAAGTGGCTCCATTGGGAAATGTTAGGAAAAAATTATTACTTAACTGTTGAATGCTTCAAATAAATATAAACTGTCAAATGTGTTGAATAAATATGTTAATTGCATAAATATTCATATTTTTGTATTTGTAAGAGTTTTTAAAGGTGTTGTGTTTTTCACCACTTTTTTATGCATTTTTTGTTAATTTTAGCACTTTTTTGGTATATTTTTCTTTACACTTTTTTGTTTCTTAATGTATTTTGTGGGAAATTTGAGTAAATTTGAGTTTTTAATCAAAATTAATCCAAAGTAACCATGTGATTAATCTGATTAAAATGTTAATCATATGACAGCCCTACTTTTACAATACTTTTTATAATAATGTGAGTATTATGGTTGAAAGGATCATGTTGTAACATTTATTTGTACAATTTTTTTTTTCCTCAAATGTCTCTTTTAGTGGACATTGGGACTTGTTTATTGCTGAATTAATTTAATAGAAAATAAAAAAAAAATCATGAATATATGAACAACATAAATTTGGATTATATTATATATCTATGGAAATTATTTTAATTAATCTTCACCACAAAGGATATTTTGACTTTAATTTCCTTATTAATCCTGACAGGGAAATTCAAAGTACAATCAACTCTCCACAACATCAGCACTTAAAAAAAAAAGAATAAATACAGAATATAAATACCTCTAAGATAAAAAAAAAAACTGAATAAATTCTGATTAAAAGTTATGCTTATGATTAAGAGAAGCAGAGTTAAATAAGATAAAAAGTGTATATATTAAAATAATATATATATATATGTGTGTGTGTAATTAACATGTTTATTAAATAGTTTCAACAAAACTACTGTTTCATTGAATTGTGTTCAAAGTTTTAATCAGATTAATCATAATGATGGATTAATCTGAGTTAATGTGTTAATTTTGACAGACCTACTTTTTTTACATATTTATATTTATACTGTTGCCAGTAGAGTGGATGTGTAAGTAGTGGAGATTGTCATTGTTATGTTATTTTTCTCAGACTACGAGACAGAAAGAGAACGTCCAGCTCCAGAGGGTCAGACGCCAAACACCATCATAAGGTTAGTGGGAAGAGACGAAGACGCAAGTCCTACTCACCCATGAAGAAGAGAAGAAGAGACTCGCCAAGTCACCTGGAAGCACGACGAATCACCAGGTACAGCCTTTACACTTGCACAGTAAGAGTAATAGTATGGAACAATACCAATTCCACAGGTGGTAAAAGTACTCACCTTCTGTACTTGAGTACAAGTGCAGCTACTGGTGTGGAAAGTAGAAGTACTCATTCAACTCCTTCACTGAAGTAAAAGTAAAAAAAAAAATGTACTAGCCTCGTACTAGCATTAGCATAGTGTTAGCATTAGCCTAGAGCTGCCATTAGCCTTGTACTAGCATTAGCATAGTGTTAGCCTAAGCTAGCAGAGTCCCAGACTAATGCATGCTTCAGGTTAATGTGTTATTTCGACCGTTCTGACTCTGGTGGGGTTTTTGTACTTAAATTTCCCACAAAATAGACAAAAGTACACTAAGAAACCCAAAACTAATTTACAAAACATGCTAAAACTTCCCCAAAAAATAAACAAACACAAAATGTGATAAAA
>CM035791.1:44415160-44487660 GCA_020466265.1 Siphamia tubifer | reverse complement strand
TGTGGAGATGTGTACAGTTACCGTTGGAGCCGTTTTGATTCATATTTTTCCAAATGGCTTCAGAGGGATCATTATCAGGAATAAGGACGGCTTTATAGCTCTGATCTTTGCACTTCACAAGGTGGAGAACACACGCCTTTCCTGTGAAAAATGTAACGGCGAGGGCGGTCTGACGGCTGAGCAAACGGCCTGTCAGCTCAAATGTCAAATTAATTTATCCTCTGATCAAGTGGAAAACAATTGAAATGTCAGTCGGTGTAATACAACAGAGATGGATTGAAACATCTTGCAGAAACAGGACCGGACCAGACGGGGGATTTCTTTCTTTTTTGACAAATTCTTCCACAGGAGGAGTTTTTTTTTTTCTTTTCACCTTGAGTCAATGCTTATTTATTTTGGAGGTAAAACAGTGGTTTAAGACATAACTATAATGAATATTTAACTGAATTCAGGTTTTTCATTGTTGATTTCTATAGATAATATTATTAATTAATAGTTTAGTTAACCCTTTGATGCATGAATTATGAGGACATTAGTCATTAGATTTTTTATTCCTCTTTAGGCCTGAAAAAAAAACAAAACAATGTGATTGAAATCATTTTAATGAACCTATTTTTTATGGAGTTATAAAAATATCCACTCAGCTGGAAAGTGTGTTTAAAGTTTGAATCAAAGAAATGTGTATTTAAAACACAATATCAGAACTCTATGAAATAAAACATTTTAATGGAGAGAACAGACTGTTAATTACAGTCTAATAACAAGTAATTAATTTACAGGTAAACATGTTAGTGCAGATGAGGTATTAAAGGGATTATCCAGAGTAAAATTCATTTTAGCTCAATTTTTAGGTGATTAGGAGCACATACATATAGTTGACATCAAAATCACACCATGTGGTTGTATACTGAGAAATTTAGATTTTGCCGCTTTGAGCCAAACTGTGTTAGCATGGAAGTGATTAGGGCATGTATTTATCCTAACACGAAAATCTATTTTTAGACCTCTTCTAAAATCTAAACAACATCATACTTACGTGGTAGAAGTCGAGGGTCCCTAAAGGCAAACTGAAGTGTCCTCAGATCTTCATGTCATCAGATAGTGTGTCCAGAGTTACTGATCTCAAGCTAGTACCTTTACGGATGCAAAAGACGTATTTAGGAGGAAGTCCATAATAATCGAAATTCAATTCTGGAAATTCACAATTTCGTTGCATTCTTTTTAAAAACAACCTGTTAGTAGGCTAAGCTTTACTGTTGCATACAGTTTAATTTCAATTTCTAATGAAATACTGGACTATGTTTTTAAAACACAATCCAATGAAATCGTAAATTTCCAGAGCGTCGAACTCTGCACTCGCCAATCGACTAGCTCGGACTTCCTCCTAAAGACGTCTTCTGCATCTGGAAAAGTACTAGCTTGAGATCAGTAACTCTGGACACACTATCCGACGACATGAAGACCTGGGGACACTTGGCTTTGCCTTTAGGGACCCTCTACTTACTACCACGTAAGTGTGAGGTTGTTTAGAACTTTAGAAAAAGTCTAAAAATACAGTTTTATGCCCTAATAACGTCCATGCTAACACAGTTTGACTCAAAATGGCAAAATCTAAATTTCTCAGTGTACATCTGAATGGTGTAATTTTGATGTCAACTCTCTGTATGTACTCCCAATTATCTAAAAATTAAGCTACAATAAATATTACTTTGGATAATCCCTTTAAGAACAGATTAGTTACAGTAATGAACTGACTGATATGGAACTAAAACCACAATATACAAGAGAACGACTGTAGAACAACTGTCCACTGGAGTGACCAGGATGCATCAAAGGGTTAATTATAATTAACTTCATCCATAAGTAGCTGGGATAGGCTCCATGTGACCCCATGACCCTAATGATGATGAAGTCTGTTCAGAAAATGAATGAATGATATTTAATGGATGAAATAAGAACCAAAATAAGAACTGGAATTCACTCAGTTGCAAGAAGCAGAAAAAAGGCAAGACTGAAAAATGTGAACAGCTGTTGTTTTCTGGTTTTCTATAGAACACACACACACACAGACACACACACACATACACACACACACACACACACACATACACACACACATATACACACACACACACACACACACACACACACTGGTATTAGACACATTTCAAACACACAGTGGTGCAGTGGATAGGACTAGTGCCTCACAGGAAAAAGGTCACATGTTTAATTCCAACAGCAGTCGATGGAGGCGGGACCTTTCTGTGACTCTGGCTCCTCCCACCATCCAAACACATGCAGTGATAGGTTGATGGGTTAATCTAAATCACCCATAGGTGTGAATGTGACAGTGACTCAGTCCATTTACAGTCACATCTAAGTGCAGCTGTTGTCAATAATTTCCACAGAGGGCCAGTGTGGCTGCAGGTTTTTGTTCACACTTTGACTAATTGAGTCCAGTCTGGTGTGATAGTTAGAACAAAAACCACATTGGTCCTTTGTGGAATAGTTTGGACATGTGTGACCTAAGGACTGAACTGGAGTTTTTCAGAAATCTCAGTTTACATGTGCAGCAAAAGAATCTAATTATTGTTGGACTTTAAGACACTAGGTGGTGCTACACGCTCTTTAGCATTAGCATTCTTCCAGTTGGCGCCATAGAAGATGAACAATCAGTTTTAATAAATGCGTCAGATTTGAAGTAGACGCGGTAGGTGGACAACACCCAGAGATGATACAGCAGAGGTGTTTAAATTATGAGATAGTGAGCCTCTCCTAAAAGAACTCAAAAGCTAACTGTAGTTAGATAACTACATGCACTGTAATTAGCTAACCATATGTACTGTAGTTAGCTAAACCACATGTACTGTAGTTAGCTAAACCACATGCACTGTAGTTAGCTCACCACATGTACTGTAGTTGGCTAACCACATGTACTGTAGTTAGCTCACCACATGTACTGTAGTTGGCTAACCACATGTACTGTAGTTGGCTAACCACATGTACTGTAGTTAGCTAACCACATGTACTGTAGTTAGCTAACCACATGTACTGTAGTTGGCTAACCACATGTACTGTAGTTAGCTAACCACATGTACTGTAGTTGGCTAACCACATGTACTGTAGTTAGCTAACCACATGTACTGTAGTTAGCTAACCACATGTACTGTAGTTAGCTAACCACATGTACTGTAGTTAGCTAAATCACATTTACAGTTTTTTTATTCCGGTTTATATTTTTCTCCCCTGTAGTCCTCAAGCGCCCTCCAGGGGAGGCCCATCTCACTATTTGAAATCCACTGTGTTACAGTAATGTACATGTTGTCATGGTGACTGTGGTCACTTCCTGAAGGGGGTGTGGCCAGGCCAGTCCTAGTCGAGCTATCCATGGATGCCAGAATAGTTTGATTTAGAATCGTATTATCTGGCACCAATAGTCCGATTTCCAAAACTCCAGGTGGATTCAATCACAGTCTGGTTAAGGCGTATACATACATATACATAACTACACATATTAGGTGGACTAAGGCAGTAAGTGCATGTAAACGTACTGTATGACTGTGGTTAATACAATTTTCCCACCACACTGAAGCAGACACAAACCAAACATCCTGGAAATCAGCTGCTGTTTGTTTTGTTTTGTTTGCGGTAAAATACCAGAGCAGTTCTAGTTTGGAAATGTGCAGAATCATACATATTTATTGCTTATTTAATATTTATTGGCTGTTTTGTTTGTTTGTTTGTTTGTTTTTTTGCCCTCTCAGTAGTGGTCAATCTTTCTATGCAATGCTGTCAATTCACGACGACTCCGACGACGACACTGCTGTAATTTATTTTTGATATTTCGTAAATTATTCCTCGTGTTTTGCTCACGACGAAACCTCAGCTCAGAAGCACATGTTCAACGGACGGAATGACGGAGAGGAGTCTTCCAGTCAGACCTTGTGTTTTCTGTTTTTTTTTTTCTCTTTTCTTTTCTTTTGGAAGATGCAAAATTTTGAGGCAATTTTTGACTCCAGAGTTTGAAACTTTTTGCAGATTCAAACTGCCCTTCTGTCGTATAATAAAGATGGTTATATTTGTGTATGATCCTGTGGTTGGAACTGTTCTAGACCTGACGGACTGCGCTCTACGCACTCAACACTCGCAGCTTATTTCCCTAAATTGCAAAGAAATTGGACGAACGAGGGGAAAAACGACGTCAGTAAAGGAGGGAACCCGGCACAAAAGTCGTCCATAAAGTAGGAGTTAATGACGACGACTTGTGTCGACCGACGTTTGTCGGGTTTGTGCGATTGTAGCGTTGACAAACTCTGCAGATGGGCCTCATCCCTCATGTCACATATGTAAAGTTTACATGAGTTCTAGTGCAAAATAATTTTAAATATGTAACTACTGTGGTGTAAATATGCATCTGAATGGTATCAGTTCTACCCTGGTGTGATTATTTCATTTGCAGAATGTGATCTGGGCCTTGAACATATTCCAACTGTCTATGAAGCAGACCACTCCATGCCCAGCCAGCGTGTCCATGTGGGCCCCATATGGGTCACATTTGGCCCATACACAAGGGTTCCTGTGTGAGGTTGATGACTGTTTCCACGACAACCCCCACGTGTTTGACCATATCCAGAGATGGAGAGTCCATTACAGATACTATAGTACCTGTTTCCATTACAGATACTATAGTACCTGTTTCCATTACAGATACTATAGTACCTGTTACCATTACAGATACTATAGTACCTGTTACCATTACAGATACTCTTAGTACCTGTTACCATTACAGATACTATTGTACCAGGTTCCATTACAGATACTATAGTACCTGTTTCCATTACAGATACTATAGTACCTGTTACCATTACAGATACTATAGTACCTGTTACCATTACAGATACTCTTAGTACCTGTTACCATTACAGATACTATTGTACCAGGTTCCATTACAGATACTATAGTACCTGTTTCCATTACAGATACTATAGTACCTGTTACCATTACAGATACTATAGTACCTGTTTCCATTACAGATACTATAGTACCTGTTACCATTACAGATACTATAGTACCTGTTTCCATTACAGATACTATAGTACCTGTTACCATTACAGATACTATAGTACCTGTTTCCATTACAGATACTATAGTACCTGTTTCCATTACAGATACTATAGTACCTGTTACCATTACAGATACTATAGTACCTGTTTCCATTACAGATACTATAGTACCTGTTTCCATTACAGATACTGTAGTACCTGTTTCCATTACAGATACTGTAGTACCTGTTTCCATTACAGATACTGTAGTACCTGTTTCCATTACAGATACTGTAGTACCTGTTTCCATTACAGATACTGTAGTACCAGGTTCCATTACAGATACTATAGTACCAGGTTCCATTACAGATACTATAGTACCAGGTTCCATTACATGGTATCAGCTCTACTCGACTCTACTTGATTCTACTCAGGTACCAGGACGTCATTACGTCATTTGTTTTGTTCATCCACCAAAGACAGAAATAATGAACGTCCAGAACTGAGCAGTTGTAGTTTTACAGACTGACATTGTGTTGTGAACTAACTGCTCTGTTTAATGTAACTGTGTGTTTTAAAAATGATGGGTTACATGTTTGTAACAGAATGACACAAAGACAACTCCACCAATCAGTGTCTACGCTGATGACACGTCATGTTATAGTATCACTTTGAACCTCAGCGGAATAGGTACCAAAAATCTAGGAGGGGGTACCATGGGACTGGGTCCTTTTCCATAGTGGGAATAGACCAAAGCAAATAGAATCGTGTAGAATCAGTCAGAGTAAATACTAGTGGAAACATGGTTTTAGTAGAAGTACTTTGTTACTGTACTTAACACCTACTGTCACAAATATGCAACATACCAAAAAAAAATTATTGTATGTGCTCGAGCAAAACAATGTTGTTCTAAAGTTGTCTTTAAACAGAACAGTTTACACAAAGAACACGAAGAAACACAATGTGAAAAAAATATGCAAAAACATGTTCATATCCACAAACACCAAAAAAGAACAACAGAAATAGAACACAAAATATCAGTAAAAGGAAGTTATTTTAGCTTTTTTTTTTTTTTTTAGTATTGCAAACTAAGACATTTGTAAAATATAGAATTGAAGTTGTGCAAATAAAATAAGAGGCAGAGAAAATGATATGAAAGATATGGTCAAACACATGTTTGGTTACCATGGAAACCAGGGTCTAATCCGTGTGCAACCCTTCTAGGGTCCACATGTGACTCTTGTGGGGTTCACATATGACCGTTCTCAGGCCCACATGTGACCCTTTTCCGGTTCACATGTCACCCTTCTGGAGTCTACATGTCACCCTTCTGGGGCCCAAAGGTGACCCTTCTGGGGCCCAAAGGTGACCCTTCTGGGGCCCACATGTGACTCTTCTGGGGCCCATATGGACATGCTGGCTGGGTGAGGAGGTGCAGACATTAGACTTTCACTCATTGGATCCTGTTGATCACATGGTTTATTCATTTTCATCTCCAATAACCAGGTCACATAGCAATAGTGAAACAGTGTTTTGGTGTTAAATCGTCTTTTTCCAAACCCAGGACACACAACAAAAGCATATGTTTTTCACACTGTCACATTTTATCTGTCAGTGTGAACTTGTAATAATGTGTCAGTTGGAAATTAAATTGTCCTGCATCACCCCATGAAATCATCAACTCCCCCCACATTCACTACGTGTTCAGAATAAGCTCTATATAAAAACCCTGTTCTCAACAACACTGAGTCGCACTCTTCTTCTATGTGGCATGAAACTCATCAGCACACTGTAAAAAACATGAATACATTTTGAAATGCTGTTGTTGTTTTTAATGGATGAAAAAAGGACAGTTGTGTTGACCAGAATAATCCTGTTAAAGAACACATCAAACTGTAAACATGTTTACAGAGTAATATGTAGACTTAACATTTTAAACATGTAGACTTAACATTTAATCATATAGTTTTAACATTGAAACATTAAACATTAAATGAAGTGTCTCATACTCAGTCTTAGACATATTTAGGTTCAGTGTTTTCAGTTTTTAAAGGACACTTTAACATGTTAACAATCAAACCTAGGATTCAAACTACCAACCCTATGGTCATTAGATGACCAGCTCTACCAACTGAACCACAGACACCTGTTATTATACATATTTAAACTCTAAAATTGTTAATTGTTTAATTCTTAATTGCTTTTTTACTCAAACACAAGCAAATATTCTGTTATTTAATATATATATACATATTTAATATTTGTAATATTTAGTGTTCTTACAATTTAAATGGCACCACATGTGTAGTTTTATTTTGTCAAAACAATAGAAAAACAATGTCTTCATATAAATCTGCTTTTGTTAATATAGTTTTCCTGTAAAAAAAAATATATATATATATATATATATATATATAAACTACATTTGATTTAATCATTCACAGAAAAATCTTCACAGTTGAACAACTTTACTTTGTATTTTTAAAGTTACCATTTGAAACCTTTTTGCGTTTCAGTCATTTTTTACAGTGCATCAAACACAAACTTGTGTTGTTAGCTGTTCTGTTTTATCTGAGCTCTGACCTCAGTGTGTTTTTGCTCTGAAGCTCTGACTTATTTTCTATTAAAAAGTTGTGAGTCACTCAGAGGAGGAGGATTTAACTTCCCTTTGACTGACATGAAGCAAAAAACTTTATTTGGGAAACAGGAGGTTGTCCTTTTGGTCAGCTGTTGGGCCTACGCTGTAAAAAATATCCACCAACTAAACTTTGCTTCATTCCACATTAAGTTGAAATTCCTCACTTGAGGCCTTTAACCCTTTTATTAACTCTAGCAGTTCCACAGTAACAAAAATAATAATAAATATATGTCAGGAAATTAACTAAACAACCAAAAATAATCAATAAAATGAACAAAAATGAATAATAAACCAAAAAAATCATAAATGACATGAACAAAGTAAGATACAAATGAATGAATACGGCCAAAGTGATCAATAAAAAAAAAGTATATTTTGTTTATTCTTTTATTTCTTTTTCTTTGTTTGTTCCATTTGTGTCTTACTTTCTTGATTTATTATTAATTTTCTTCACCACTTTGGCAGTTTTTGTTAATTTTGTTGATTATTTTACATTTTTTTTCTCCATTTACTTTTTCCTTTTTTCTTTAATTTTCTTCCATTCATGTCTTTGTTCACATCACTTATCATTTCCTTGGTTTATTATTAATTTTCTTCACCACTTTGGCAGTTTTTATTCATTTTGTTGCTTATTTTATTAATTTTTCTACATTTATTTTTTTTTTTATTATTCTTTTTTTCTTTCATTTTCTTCCATTCATATCTTACTTTGTTCACATCACTTATCATTTCCTTTGGTTTATTATTAATTTTATTGACCACTTTGGCTGTTTTTGTTCCTTTTCTTGCTTATTTTATTTTTCTTACTGAAATGCTCAAGTCTCAGGAGTTAAAATGTCAGTATTTTTTACAGTGGGGTGTGCTCTCCAGATCCTCCCAGCACTTTTCCTGACACTTGCTGTGGGGCGACACGTCGTCTGGGAAATCCTAGTGGAGTATAAAACCAACAGCCAGAAGGAATTAAGAGCAGGAGGCTTTAGAAAAACTCTACTCTTCTGCACTGTGGTGTTGGTTCCGTGGTTAACGGTGATGCGCGTGACGCCAGAACGACGCCACTGGTGACCATATTTAGACAAAAAAGCGGGTAGAATCTTCTGGAAACAGGTGTTTAAGGTTCTTCTTCTGGAACTTTTGTCAACTTTCCATGGCAGAGGGAGACTTCTACACCATGGGGAGCCGCCAGAGGTTTCCCAGGGATCCTTTCGGGGAGTCGCCGTTCAGAGAGCAGTCACCGTTCCGGGACCAGCTGGCGTCCCGGTTCATGGAAGATGACTTTGGGATGCCCCCGTTCCCGGATGACCTTGCTCTAGACTGGCCCGGTTGGGCTCGACCCGGTCGGCTCAGTTCCCGCCTCAGCACGTCTCCGTTCACCAGTACTTTACGTACGGGGTTCCCCCCTCGACAGTCCACGGGAGGAGCCCCGCTCTACACCAGCCGCTACGGAGGAGGCCCCGGGGAGCCCGCGACCCGGAGTTCCCCGGTCACCACCGGAGGAGAACCGTGGAAAGTTTGCGTGAACGTCCACAGCTTCAAACCAGAGGAGTTACACGTCAAAACCAGAGATGGATTTGTAGAAGTTTCTGGTGAGTTCACGGGGAAACAGACAATTAAGTAATCGATTAATCAATAAGAGGTGGTAAAAGTAAAATAAAAAAAAATACAATTAGATTTATGCAGTAAAAATACAAAAGCCTTTGAATATAATTGGGTATAGGTTATGTATGAAGTTACGTAAAAACCAGGATTATACAAAAAAAGTACACGTTTCCATTAACAAATATTCTGTACTGAAGTAGAAGTACATATACTAATGTGGAAAAATGATCTGGTAAAAGTACTGATTCAACTGAAGTAAAAGTAATATTCATAATGTGTATTTTTTTGTCATGAATGAAATAATACTTACTGAATCAAACAATATAAAAGAATCCCAAATGAAGCCTTTAAAAGTGAGTTAATGTGTAAATAATATGTTTGATCGGGTCACAGTACTGTTTTACAATTTTGTGAGTATGGACCGAAAATTTTGAAAAAATGGGGGCGGGGGTGGTCGTCACAATTGAAATAATAATAAAAAAAGTTAGAAATAAAAGATTAAAAAATACATAATTATAAGAAAAAGTCAAAATTATGAGTCACAAATAACATAATAATGTATAATTATGATCAAAAGAGTAACAATTCTGAGATAAAAAGTCACAACGAAGACATAAAAGACATAATTACAACACAGTTTTGATGACGGTGACCTTTGACCTACATTGACCAACATGTAATGGGCTCTATTCTGGACCACCTCACACCTTTTAATGAAAGTTTCATGGAAATTAGTCCAGTAGTTTTTGTATAAAGTTGCTGAAAATCAAACAAACTGAACCAGAAACAAAACTTTTCTCCCCTTTCTGGGTAAAAAATAAATCTGTGCATTTTTTAAGATACATAAATAAGTTGGAATAAAAACAGGAGAATCATATTATCTGTGTGAAAAGTGTGAGTAAAGGAGCAGGTTCTGGACTGAAGAACATTCTGGAAGAAATGGATGATTGATTTACAGATACTAGTCATACTGTAGGACACTCTAGAAACAGCTGTTAGTTTAGAAAGTTTTTAACTTGATGAACAGCTGTTCATTTATGATCTCTGGAGAGGAAAAGGTTTACTTATGAAATAAGTAAAATAGTAATTGTAATAATTATTATTTTTATTATTATTATTATTTTTAAAAAGATACAGTGACCAGATGAATGGATTTACCATTCATAGAAAACAGAGGGTGTCATGATGGTGCAGTAGTTAACACTTGTGCCTCACAGCAAGAAGGTCCCTGGTTCGATTCCCACACCAGACCTTTCTGTGTGGAGTTTCCATGTCTGCGTGGTTTTTCTCCAGGTACTCCAGTTTATTCCCACCATCCAATCTAAATCTTAATCTAAATTACCCATAGGTGTGAATGAGAGTGATTGTTTGTCTATATATGTTCAGCCCTGAAATGAACTGGAGACTCATACAGGGTGTACCCCACCTTCACCCACTGGAGCTGGATTAGGTCCCCAGTGACCCCCATGACCCTAGTGAGGATAAAGCGGGTTCAGATGACGAGAAAATAACCGAGAAATGAGCGACTCAGAAAAAGTCTGTCCATGAAATGTTACGACAACATTGACATCACCCACGTGGGTTAAGCCCCCCCCCCCAATTGCAGCGAATATGAAGTAGCATTAGCATTAGCATGTACAAGAGAAGACGGTGCCACAGTAGCTGCTGCACAAACTTGGGGGCAAAAAATCACAGCTCAAACTGGTTCATGTTTTCTCTGTGGAAATAAAGCCTGTTCAAACAAGACCAAACATTGTTTGTCCAGATATTCAAGATGATAAAACACACTCTACATTTGAATCAAATAAATTCAGATGTTGTGGAAAACTACAAATACATTTGAAATTATTTCTGCAATCGAATCATGTTTAATTTTCTTTTTTCCTCAGACCTTCTGGAAGTTAATGTTCTATTTTCTTCTTTTTTCATCAGTATATTTATTTTTTCATCATTCTATTCTTTTCCCTTTTTTTTCCACCAGTATATTTATTTTTTTCACCAGTATATTCCTTTTTTTCACCAGTATATTCCTTTTTTTCACCAGTATATTTATTTTTTTCATCAGTATATTCCTTTTTTTTCACCAGTATATTTATTTTTTTCACCAGTATATTCCTTTTTTTCACCAGTATATTTCTTTTTTTCACCAGTATATTTATTTTTTTCACCAGTATATTCCTTTTTTTCACCAGTATATTCCTTTTTTTCACCAGTATATTCCTTTTTTTCACCAGTATATTTATTTTTTTCACCAGTATATTCCTTTTTTCACCAGTATATTCCTTTTTTTCACCAGTATATTCCTTTTTTTCACCAGTATATTCCTTTTTTTCACCAGTATATTTCTTTTTTTCACCAGTATATTTATTTTTTTCACCAGTATATTCCTTTTTTTCACCAGTATATTTATTTTTTTCACCAGTATATTCCTTTTTTCACCAGTATATTCCTTTTTTTCACCAGTATATTTATTTTTTTCACCAGTATATTCCTTTTTTCACCAGTATATTCCTTTTCTTTCTTCTTTTTTCAGCTCAGTCTAATATCCTCAGACACATTTACCACAGATTTCAGATATGCATCATATCAGGAGTTAACCTGCTCCATAGATCAGCTGTTTGGGTTCAGTCTAATCTCCGTTTGTTTAGTTCCTGTTTGTGTCATTTTTCTTCATTTCTTTTTTTTTTTTATCCATATACTCAAACTTTATTAAACACAAAGAAGCAACAGGTTTTGTTGAAAGCATTTTTTTTTAACTCTATTAAAAGAAGAAGATTGTTTTCTAGACTTTTCCATGTCATTCCAGACCTTCAGCCCCTGACATGCTAAAGTCAAACTGCTCCACAGCGTTACTATGGCAACAACACATTATCAGTCCACTGTAAAAACAAACCTGTAGAATCGAGTCGATAAAAGTGAAAAAGTAACAACTGATTCAATTAGAGTAGATTTAGTTAAATGTCGCAAATTTTAACTAAAAGGAATCAAACAAACTTTTACCATTAGATTAAACAATTAATTACACATAAAACATGAGTAATGATCAGAGGTGGAAAAAATACTGCAGTAGATGTACAAATACATGTGTGAAAAAAATACTCTGGTAATGGTAGAAGTACTGTTTCAACTCCTTTACTGAAGTAAAAGTAAAAAAAAATTATAACTTCTGAACTGTAATAAAGTAAAAAGTTAAACAGAATTGATTGTAATGAATGAAATAATACTTACTGAATCAAACAATATCAGGAAATAATCCAAAAATAAAGCCTTTAAAAGTGTGTTAATGAGTAAATAATGTGTTTCATCAGGTTATAGGATTGTTTTATGGAAAAGTCACAATTGACATTAAAAAAAAAAGATTAATTATAAGAAAAAGTCCAAATTCTGAGATTAAAAGTCATATATATATATATATATATATATATATATATATATATATATATATATATATATATATATGAAACTAGAAAAGCACTCAGAGAGCACAAACCTCCGCCAAGGCAGACCCCCCCACACACAAATCAAAAAGCTATGGACGGCTCTTTATGAAAATTTCATGTCATGTTAGGAGTGTCACAAGGAACTGATGATTAGTCATAAAATGGCTCAATTGATATAAAAAGTCATAAATACTGTATAAGATGTGAAATGCATAATTATGAGATAAAGTCATAAATGTGAGATAATAATTATGAGTGAAATAGTTATTTATATAAATGTAAGGAGTATAAAGTACATATATTTATATAAATGTAAGGAGTATAAAGTACATATATTTATATAAATGTAAGGAGTATAAAGTACAAATATTTGTATAAATGTAAGGAGTATAAAGTACAAATATTTATATAAATGTAAGGAGTATAAAGTACAAATATTTATATAAATGTAAGGAGTATAAAGTACAAATATTTATATAAATGTAAGGAGTATAAAGTACAAATATTTATATAAATGTAAGGAGTATAAAGTACAAATATTTATATAAATGTAAAGAGTATAAAGTACAAATATTTATATAAATGTAAGGAGTAGAAAGTACAAATATTTATATAAATGTAAGGAGTAGAAAGTACAAATATTTATATAAATGTAAGGAGTAGAAAGTACAAATATTTATATAAATGTAAGGAGTAGAAAGTACAAATATTTATATAAATGTAAGGAGTAGAAAGTACAAATATTTATATAAATGTAAGGAGTATAAAGTACAAATACTTATATAAATGTAAGGAGTAGAAAGTACAGATATTTATATAAATATAAGGAGTATAAAGTACATATATTTATATAAATATAAGGAGTATAAAGTACAGATATTTATATAAATATAAGGAGTATAAAGTACAGATATTTATATAAATATAAGGAGTAGAAAGTACAGATATTTATATAAATATAAGGAGTAGAAAGTACAGATATTTATATAAATATAAGGAGTAGAAAGTACAAATATTTATATAAATGTAAGGAGTAGAAAGTACAAATATTTATATAAATGTAAGGAGTAGAAAGTACAAATACTTATATAAATGTAAGGAGTATAAAGTACAGATATTTATGAACAAATGTAGGGAGGAAAAGTCCTGAAAACTAAATACTCCAGTGAAGTACAGATACCTAAAGGAAAGTACTTTTACTTAGTCACTCAGCTCTGGTAAAGTTCATGTATTAACTGTTAATAAGAATGTGTTCATCTGTCTAATTTAGGGTTGGACACATCACTGTTAATGTCAATAATATTGATAGCAAAGTGATTATTAATATCAACTCTATATTAACCATAAGAAACATGTGAAAAATGAGATAAAAATGTCAGTATTATATTTAATGTTATTAATAATAATATGAAAAACAACAGAATTTCATAAAATAAAGGAGACACTTAACTAATGGTGCGAGAATACAACACAATAAAAATATTAATTTAACAAGAAAACAAAATAAAGGGTAAAAACACACCATAACTGTTCTATATATAAAAAAACATTTGAATTTATTTCTGTTTTATTGTATTTTTATCTTAGTATTTTTCTTTAGCTTTTTTTTTATTCTTATGTTTATTTTATTGTCCAGTACTTTGGGACCCTTGTGGTTATTTAAATGTGTGCTCTATAAATAAAACAGGATTGGACTTCTTATCAACTCAAAAAATATGAAAAGCAAATGCATGATGGGAAATCCCTCCAGCAGCTCATCCAACATGTGACGATATTATGATCTAGATTTTATTCTATTATTTTTACTCTTTACAAATGGGTCACATTTAACCAACCATAGATTTCAGTTGTAACTATTATTGGTGATTAAAATAGAAATGTTTTCATAGTTTGTATTTATTTTGTATTTTTACCAACCCCTAAAATTCTTTATTTTTCCAGTGTAAATTAAGTCATGCGTCCACAGTCTTCTCTGTTAGAACAGTTCTGGTCAGTGACTGGAGGTCGAGTTAAACCACCTGTTAATCCCCCACTTGGCTGGTCTCAGGTCAGTTTATTATTGGATATATGTCAGGTCTATTTATAGAAGATGGACCACATGGAAAACCATAAATGTTACTGGAAGTGCATTAAAACCAAAGAAGAATTATTATCTCTAAAGTACATAGTCATGAAATATTTTAGTTTAGTGTTATCCTTACTTACATATAATAATATGAATAATAATAATTAGGTCTGTCAAAATTAACATAAATTAATCCATCATTATGATTAATCAGATTTAAATATTTTCATGCAATTAAATGAAACGGCAAAATAATAATAATGACAAAATATGTTAATTGCATATATATATATATATATATATATATATATATATATATATATATATATTTGTGGATATGTTTTGGGTATTTTGTCACTTATTTCTGTATTTTAGAAGTGTTTTTTTAATATTTTTGAAAATTTCATTGCATTTTTGTGTTAGTTTATTTTTTTGGTGGATTTTAGCATGTTTTCTTTGTTTCTTTTCTCCACATTTTTTGTGTTTCTTAGTTTATTTTGTAGAAAATTTGAGTAAAAATAAATAAAATGGAGACAAAACAGTCAACTGAAATCTTTTAATCATGATTAATCAGATTTAATCCAAAGAAACCCTGTGATTTGATTAAAAATTACAGCCCTAATAATGATTATGTCAGAAGATTAAAAGCTTTAATCAGATTAATCACATAGTTTCTTTGGATTAATTTTGAATAATCATGATTATATATTCTTTTTTTTTAATAAACGTTTGTATTTTTATTTTGCATGAACAAATTGACTCAAGTAATAAGTGAATATATCTGCACTGAACATGTTTTTTATAAGCTAGGCAACACATTAGCCTAGTACTAGCATTAGCTTGGTGTTAGCATTAGCCTAGTGTTAGCAGGATCCACAACTAACACATGCTTCATATTAATGTGTTATTTTAATCTGGAAGTGTTTCAGTAAAAACAAAAGTGTAAAAGCACTTTGTCAGTCAACTGCTATGTCTCAGTGTTTTTTGAATTTTTACTTTCATTTCCTCCAAAATACAGTAAGAAACCCCCCCAAAATTATACAAAACATAATAAAATCCATTAAAATTCACCCAAAAATATTTTAACAAAAAAGCAATAAAAAAATCCAAAACATATTCAAAACTCTTTTAAAATACACAAACTTGTGATTAAAATATCCAAAACATATTCAAAAATATGAATATATATATATATATATATATATATATATATATATATATATATATATATATATATATATGTGTGTGTGTGTGTGTGAGATAAACATGTTTATTCAACAGCTCGAACAGTTTCAACAAAAGAACTGTAAATGACTGTTTGATTTAATTACATTAACATTTTTAATCAGATTAATTATGACGATGGATTAATTTGAGTTAACGTGCTCACTTTGACAATCCTTAATAATAATAACAATAATAATAATAATAATAATAATAATAACATAGCATATTTTATTATTCAACAAAGTGTTTTCCTTGTTCTTCTATTTGAGTTCCAGTTTCTGTATAATCATCAGAAAGCTCCAGTTCTACACTTTTATATATATGACATAAATAAGTATTTAATTTAACCCATGTGTGGTCCTCTGTACATGGCCGTGTCCTATGACCCTATCACCCCACCCCCAAGGTTATAATTACTGTTTTCAGAATCGCAAATACAATAACCAATGGCATCATACGTATGAAAAGGTACATTTGTGGGCCACTGGGTCACTTTGACCCGGAGGACCACACAAGGGTTAAGATGAAATTACAGATATTATACTGTGACATTTTCTAAAGGGAATAATGCTGCTGTTGCATCTCTAAAATCCCACTGATAACTCTGATGTATTTTTAGTTTTATTGGCCGTTCCAGTTGGTTTAAAGTCACAGCTGTTTAACACATTAACACCCACATGTTTAATATGTGTTTGATACAAGCATCTGATCAAGACATGTCAATAATTGTTGGAAAATACAGTTCTTTGTCTTTTCATGGTCATCATGGTCATCTGTAGTTACCGTCATACCTGCTAACATGTGAGTAGCAGAATCTGGGAGGTTTTTACGGTGGATGTTGTGTTTTCAGGAGACAGAAAATGTTGTTTTTATCATAAATTATGGTAAAGTGGTTTGTCATGAGCTTCCAGTGCATGATTAAACATTGCTAGACTATATTTATCCAGACATATAACTTTATTTTTCAATGAATGGCATGTATTGATAAATTCAGATTAACTTTATTAATTTATTCTTACTTTATACACACACACACACACACTCCTGTCCCTGCTTCTACTTCTTCCTTTCCTGGCTGCTGGCAGTGTTGGCACAAAAGCATGATGAATAAAATATATTATTGATAAATGAAATGGCTGAATCCTCTGTATTACTTTAGCTAGCTAGCTAATCAGATGTTAGGTGATTAGCCAATGATGCCGCACAAGACTATTGAGTTGGGCGACCAATGAAATTTGTTTGGGGCGTGGTAAATATAAGTCAATCCGTCACCATCCTAGGGGGGAAAAAAAATCTTGTGTCCAGCTGAAAGTTTCAACCTGTGCACAGATCTATGAGTTGTCAGATAGTCAACGAATTATGTGTCTACGTTCCATACATGACCTGTGACAACTGGAGAACATCAGGCAAATGATATGTCTTCAGATTTAGTTTTTGACGTTCAAACCTAATAAATTATGAGAGATTATCAGGAGAAATTACAAAACAGGATGGGTCTGAAAAACAGGAGTGTTGGCAGCTATGGTTGCCATGGAAACACCGTCATCAAACCCATGGAGTTTACAGTTGCATTCAAATCCAGCTTTTGGTAATAATCCATTTAAGGACTTAACTGGAGTTGATCAGAAATCCCAGTGTACATGCAGAGGTAGAGTGGACTCCCAGACACTAGGTGGCGGTACACACCCATTAGCGTTAGCATGCTTCCGGTTGGCACCATAGAAGAAGAACAATCACGTAAACAAAGACATCAGATTTGAATATTTGTGAACGGACACAAAAGCAGCTCGACGGGTTAAAGTGATCAGTAACTAAAGTGTTCAAACAGAGGGCGAAGGTGCGCCGAGGCTGCTGGGTAAAAGCGTGGTCCTATTTCCAGAACATTCCTTACTCTTTGGCGGCACAGCGCTGCTTGTCTTATTGTAAACAGAGACTGTTGTCACGGGCCTTAAATCTAAATCCAGCTCATGAACGACTGAGGGAGTGATTCTCTGGGAATGTCCAACAGGTGTCTAAGCTTCTGCCTGACAACCGCCAAGTCCCCAAAGTCCCAGTCCCCCAAATCTGGAGCAAGGCTCACTAACCCCTTAACGCCTGCTGTCACAAATATGCAACATACCCACAAAATCTATTAATATTTCTATAGTTAAATTATCTCCACTTAATTTAGTCTTTTAGCATTTACTTGTTTTACTTGTATTTAAATTCAAGTGTTAAGGTTTTAAAATGTATTAATGAGTTTATTGAAAACCCTGAACAATAAAATGTTCATTTTAATCACCTAACGCCTACTGTCGCCAATATGCAACATACAAAAAAATCTATAATAAAATTAATTATCTCCACTTAATTTAGCATTTTAGCATAACTTAACTTAGCATTTACTTTGTATTATTATTCACCTTAAAATCAGGCATTAAGTTGTGAAGTGTTACTTAATTTTTCTCTTTATTTAACCCATAAACACCCAGAGTTACTTAATTTTTCTCTTTATTTAACCCATAAACACCCAGAGTTACTTAATTTTTCTCTTTATTTAACCCATAAACACCCAGAGTTACTTCATTTTTCTCTTTATTTAACCCATAAACACCCAGAGTTACTTAATTTTTCTCTTTATTTAACCCATAAACACCCAGAGTTACTTAATTTTTCTCTTTATTTAACCCATAAACACCCAGCTCCATAATGTTTTCTTAGAAATGGGCTGATGGGATCTGTTTATCAGCTATTTCTGGGGTGTCCTATTACTAAAGTATCTTGCAAATGAATTATTGATTCTTCTCCATGCAATAATTTTGTAATAAATTGAAATTGATTGCTTAAAAAAAGAAGAAATGAACCAGAAGGTGGACATTTGGCCATTTTTTTTAATTAGTTTTCCTGTCAGTTTTTATTTTCTACCTGTAATTAAAAGGTGATTTTATGACATTTGCTTTCATTCGACAGAGGAAAATTATCAATATCAGCTCTAAACTGTCGTCTTAGAAATATGTTCTTACTCCTGTATCGTCATAGGTGAAGGCTGATGGAAAAGTAAATCGGTATTGGCCCTAAACCTCTATATTACTAGTTTAGATCAGTGTCTGTTTGGTTTGTTTATGGGTTAATGGGTCGTAAAGGTTCCAGATTTAAATCGATGTTGTAGAAGACGACAGATTCCAAGGACAGCAGAGTATAACGAGGACAGAGTAAAGAGCAGCCCCCACCCCCCCCACCACCACCACCCCCCTCCCCTCCCTGGACTCCCAGACTTTTCTAAATACAGAGTTTGGAATGCCAGTTGGGTGGTTCAATCAGCTCCGTGCCCCGCCCACCTGCTACACTGACTCCACCCACTTCTAAAAGTGTGACTGGGAGCGTGACACCCGCATGTTTTCAGCACATGGATGAACAAACCTTTAACATAAAATCCTCAGGGTGAACCAAGCAGACATTATATATAGTTTATGATTCAGTGCTTAGTTTTCCTCTGGTCACTGAACGCATCATTGTCATTTCATGTTCTTAGACCAGGGCAGTGTATTGGCAAGAATCTGGTGATAATAATACTAGGATCATGATACTATTAGGACTTTCAAATGGTTAGTTAGTTAAATAATATTTGGATGGGATTAGTTTAATCAGGTGGCATGAAGTAAAGTAATAACTAAAGATAAAATAACGTAAGATTAGGACTGTTAAAATTAACTCTGATTAATCCATCATCATAATTAATCTGATTAAAAAATATCATCGCAATTAAATGGAACAGTTGTTTTGATGAAATGTTTGAAGGTGTTGAATAAACATGTTAATGGTCGGGTCATGGTACTCAGCTCTTTGTGTGTGGAAAAAATGGAAAGAAAAAAAGTCACACTTGAAATAAAATTTTTAAAAAAAGCATAATTACGAAAGAAAAAGTCAAAATTGTGAGATAAAAAGTCGTAAATATGAGATAAGAAGTGCCTAATTATGAGATAAAGAGTCGAAATTATGTGATTCAAAAGTCACATGAAATACATAATTTTGAGATTTAAAAAAAAAAGTCAAAATTGTGAGATAAATAATCAAAATTAGGAGATGAAAAAGTCCTAAATATGAGGTAAGAAGTGCATAATTATGAGATAAAGTCAGTTGTTGAAGGTGTTGGAAACACTTGTTAATTACATATATTCATATTTTTGCATAAATTCTGGATATTTGATCATATTTTTAGATTTTTTTTTCTTTATTTTAGTAATTTGTGAATATGTTTTGCACAAACGACATGAAGAAACGTAGGTGTTAAAATAATGTGTTGAACCAAAGACTTCATCATCATTGCTCATCATTACATCATTAATGACGTATTTGTCGTGTTTTTACATCTCAAACTTTACACTTCACACTTTATTCAGGTTTTTTGTTTGGTTATTGGATTAAAAGTCGGGTTAATCTGCTAAAATAATACACAGGCACATGTTGTTTTTTTATCAGCAGCTGTGATGTGACAGATGGGATTAAAAAGAAGCTAAGAACAACTTCCTTCATGTAACTGAGGAGCGAAAAGGGGGGAAAACATGATGTCATTCTGTCCTCAAAGCCAGCGAAGCTTCTGCTGGATGTGATGTAACTGTTCTGTGGCCTCTTGAATGCCTTACATAGAACATGTGGAATTTGGCGTCTGTGTTGGAAGAAGGCGAGGCGTGTGTTCGCTGTTGGACGAACATTTGACCTCCTGGACCTTCGCAGAATAAAAATGAAGACGTTAACTGTGAGCTGAGCTTCAGCTTTACAAGAAGGGACGGAGGTGGGGGACAGGCAGGGACGGAAGTGGAGGACAGGGAAGAGTGAAGGTGGAGGACAGGCAGGGACGGAAGTGGAGGACAGGGAAGAGTGAAGGTGGAGGACATACAGGGACGGAAGTGGAGGACAGGGAAGGGTGGAGGACAGGCAGGGACGGAGGTGGAGGACAGGGAAGGGTGAAGGTGGAGGACAGGCAGGGACGGAGGTGGAGGACAGGGAAGAGTGAAGGTGGAGGACATGCAGGGATGGAGGTGGAGGACAGGGAAGGGTGAAGGTGGAGGACAGGCAGGGACGGAGGTGGAGGACAGGGAAGGGTGAAGGTGGAGGACAGGCAGGGACGGAGGTGGAGGACAGGGAAGGGTGAAGGTGGAGGACATGCAGGGGCGGAGGTGGAGGACAGGGAAGGGTGAAGGTGGAGGACAGGGAAGGGTGAAGGTGGAGGACAGGGAAGGGACGGAGGTGGAGGACAGGCAGGGACGGAGGTGGAGGACAGGTGGGGCAGTTGCTTGGAGCCAAGTGTTTTGTGTTTGTGTGTAGTTAAGAGTGTGTAGTTGTCTTTGTGTTGTTTTTATGTGATGTGCATTTTTTTGTGTGTGTAGTTGACTGCATAGAGTATTTATTGTATCTTAGATTCATTTTAAATTGTATTTTAAGTTTGTTTTAATTTTTTTTTTAGTTGTATTTAATAGTTTTGTAAAAGCAGTCTGTGAAAACTGCCACAGAAATAAAATATACTTATTGAGTAGTTGTGTCTAATATTTTTGCGGCATGTACACAGGTGTGTGTGTGTGTGTGTGTGTGTGTGTGAGTTGGGGGGGGGGGGGTTGTTGTTGCTTGGAGACACACACGTCAGTGGAGGGGTGTAGAGTAGCACATAATTGAGGTTGGAGGGGTGGGGGGTGCAGGCCATGCTGCTGGCGGTGGCGTTGACATTTAGCAGTGCTAGAGCAGCTGCAAACAAACCCAAGAGATAGGACGTCCATAAACAGAGCTGGGGAGGAGAGGGGGGCATGACTCTGGAGACAGGAGGGGCTAACCACATGTATGAGTTAAACAAAGTAATAAACATGTTTCATTATTGCAACACAATCACTGCAACCTCCTGGGGGGGGGGGTTGATGGTGTTTTTTCTGTACTTTAGAAGAGTTTTAGGTTTTTTTTTTCTCACTTTTTGTGTTGGTTTATTTTGGTAAATGTTTAGTAGATTTTAGCATGTTTGATTTGTATAATATTTGTAAAATATTTGTATATATTTTTTCACCATATTTTTGTTTCTTAGAGTATTTTGTGGAAAATGTGAGTAAAAAAATAAAAGTCAACAAAGTTTTGCTAGTTTTCACTGAAGCAGGTCCAGAATAAAATAATCTGCTAATACTAGGCTAATGTTAGCATCAGGCTAATGTTAGCATCAGGCTAATGTTAGCATCAGGCTAATGCGTCACCTAGCTTGGACAAACACATTCAGTACAGGTATATTCACTCTTTTCTTGAGTCTGTCCATGAAAAGTGAAACACAATCAATATATATTAAAAATGAATATTTAATCTTGATGAATTAAAATTAATTTAATAAATAATATCCACTTCTTTAATAATCTGACAGTCCTACTTTATACACTGATGTTTTCTTTTCCTCCAAACAGGAAAACATGAAGAGAAGCAGGAAGAAGGAGGAATAGTAACAAAGAACTTCACAAAGAAGATCCAGTGAGTGTGATTTCAGTCAATAACAGCTGTTTCCTACGTCTTGTTTTCCTCGCTACATTTCTCAGCTCTGTGATAATGATGCACATGTTCTTTTTTTGGCAGAAGAATGTGTTGGCTTCAAACTTGTTTGTCCCCGGTTTGTCTTTAATGGACAGAATATAATGATGTACACAACACACGTTGACAAGGCTGTAATTAAATATACAGACTTTTGAAGGATTTGTATAAATAAGCAGGAATTACAGTTGCTATTATTAGTTTTATTTATTTGTCAGGAGGGATGTACAAATACATTCATCTGAAAGAGAAGCAAAGCTTTTTACCAGATTTATTTCCTAATTTCTTTCCATCTGCAGGTGTGAACAGTACACAACATTTACATCATACATAGTTAGAAGTGGTCAAAGTACTCCCATTCTGTACTGAAGTAGAAGTACAGCTAGTAAAAATACTCCTTCATTCAACTCCTCTACTTAAGATTAAAAAAAGTACAAAAATTCAATTATATAATTATCCAGTAATAGAGTAAAAAAGTACAAACTACTTTTTTTTTAATTTTTTTTTTTTACCATTGATCAAATAATAGTTATTTAACCAGGAACATTTGGAAAAGTAAGTTTAACAGTAACTTACTTAAAAAGTTTGTATTTTTAGCGCTGTTTTTAATATTGTTTTAAAGTTGTCACACATCAGCCTCTATTTATGTGGAATGACAACATGCAGTTACTGACAAACATAGAGATTGAACTAGGTCATATATTTAAGAACAGAGTGTAAGTATTTCTATTTTTTTCAGCCTAAAAATGGTTCTTACTCCTCGAGGGAGTAGGGTTGTGTAGCCACTCTGGGTTGGGAGGGGAGGGGTGGGGTGGGGTCCTGCCTCAGGTGGAGGAGTTCAAGTTCCTCTGGATCTTATTCACCAGTGAGGGAAGGACAGAGCAGGAGGTTGACAGGCGGATAGGGGTGGAGTCACTAAACTGGTCTAATATTGTGAAGAAGGAGCTAAGCCAGAGAGTGAAGCTCTGGATTTAACGGTCAATCTACATTGTAACCCTCATGTATGGTCATGGTCTTTGGGTAAAGACCCAAAGGATGAGGTCATGAGTAAAAGTAACCAAAATGAGTTGCCTTCACAGGGTGGGCGGGGCTGAGTATTAGAGATAGGGGGAGGAGCTAAGAGTAGAGCCACTGCTCATCCACATCCAGAGGAGCCAGTTGAAGTCTGGGGGCATGTTCTGGGGGGGGGGGGGGGGGGAGACGACCATGACGTCCTGGGGGTGGGGGGGGCTCATGACACACTGGAGGGATGGATTCTATCGCTGGTCTGGCCTGGGGATTCCCCAGAAGGAGGGGGGGCTGCCGTGGTGAAGCTACTGCCCCCAAGACCCAGATAAGATGAATATGAGTACTGGTCTATATGTAAAGAACAGATATTATACTTTTTATTCCACTTCATTTTGTTTCTTTTTATTAGTAAAAATGAACAATAATAATAATAATGGATTATATTTCTATAGAGCTTTTCTATGTTCACATCCTCAAAGTGCACAGTGGATCCATTATCCATTCACTCTCACAAGACATTGTGGACAGAGAGACGACAAGACATGAATCAGACAAAACAACAATCAAACCTGTAACAACAAATAACAACAAATAACAATACTGACAACATGATGTTAAAGGAAAAGATGCTAAATGTAAAGAACTGAGCACTATGTAATGAGGATGAAAGGGATAGAGGGGAAAATGATAATTATAGTCATAACAGCAGCACAGAAATATAATAATAATAATAATAATAATAGTTTAATTTGCTAGTATTATTGTGGCTGAGGCCGCTACAAATATAACAATTGATTAAGTTTAATATTTTTAATAATACAGGGTGTCCCATATGGACTTCATACAGGAGACATAATACATTCCATACATGTATAGTTCTAACATGTTTCTTTATATTTCAGATAACCCAAAGAATGAATAAAGAGCAATTAATTTAAATGTCGGTCATTTAGAGCATATTATAGAACTAAACATGATGCCAGTGTCCCTGTGCTCATCCAGACCTCACAATGACTCTCTTTTGTTGACAGTCGGTTATTCAATAGATCATAAAATCAGAATTGGAATCTGTTGAGACTTGAGGGAAGAGAAGTGATTTTAGTAAATTGTGGACGTTGACGACGGATGAAGCACGATGGCAATAGCTCATCGCGACTTTGCCCGGATGAGCTAGAAATGGTTTATGTTAAGAAACGTGTATTTTTCCTTTGTATTGAGACTTATAGGGTTCGCTGTGTATTTGTATCACTTGCTATAACATTGGAGTTGTATGAATTAATTTTAATATAATTCCACTTAATAAATATATATATATATTTTTTTTTTTGCGGGCGGGTAGGGGTTAATTCATACATCTTTTAAAAAGTTTTCATTGTTAAAGCTGAAAGAAGAGTTAAGAAACCTGTGCTGCTTTCTGAGATAAGTAAACTCTTAAATACGTATTCAGTGAATACCTAATCTCGCCCCTATTTTGTGCCAATGCCAAGTTTCTATGACAATCTGTTCTTGAATTGGAGCCAATAATGTGATTTTGACCTTTCTGCAAAATACGCCCTTGACCTTTGACCTTTACTCATCTGCCGCACATTAGCTATATGTATAGTATATGACCATGTAATTTCATGATGATATCTCAAATATTCATTGTGTTATAGCATGATATGTCTCTGCACACACACACACACACACACAGACTACAATAATTTCTCCCAACCAATGTAGGATGAGATAAAATATTAAAAACTCCAGGATTAGCTGGAAAATGTTTAATCAAAACACTGGAAACTAACCTTTTTTTCCCCCTAAAAAGTAGTGAAACGCTGACCTTTGAGAGAAGCCAGTTTCATATGGTTTTATAAAATAAGATGCACTGCTGTGTGGCTTATTCAAACACCAAACTGTATATAAAGTGGTTCAAATGAGCTCAACTTCCATATCTGCAGCAGAATACAAATGAAAAATACAATGTGGCAGTGATGAAACAAAAACACCCTGGTTTATAATATTAAAGCATTAGCAGGAACCTTTTACTGCACAATGGACCTTTGCTGTTTCATATTATCACTATGTGCTGCATTATTCTATGAGGAAATGACCACAATATGTTTCTCATTAATAAAAACTACTTACACCTATATTTTATAGTTGTAAACATAGTAGTGTTCACACATAAAGATCCAGTGCTATTTTTGCAGCAGTTCCCAAATGATTTTTTTTCTGTCCATTTAACCTTTAAGTGATGCATCAGCATTTATTATATTAATATTCTCTCTATTTAACCTTTAAGTTATTTATCTGCATTTATTATATTATTTGTTATTATTCTCTGTATTTCTCTCTATTTAACCTTTATTAATTGATTTACCAACATTTACATATATTCATATAAAAGTAAAAAGTTTCCAGAAAAATAAACACTCTAGTAAAGTGCAGATACCTAACAAAAACTGTACTTCAGTGCAGTAATATTTTACTTTTCTTTAGTTACTAGTTAATACTGGGTCAGTATAAAAGTCCCTCACAGCCTTTTCCTACTGTAACCAAACAGATAACGGACTTTTCCTTGACCCGCTCTAATTGGACACTGGGAAAACTTCAAAAGGCCCCGTTAACCGCTGGGGCGCATCGCCGTCTCGCAGGCGCGTCATTCTGCTAATTTCCTGTTGGCTAATTAGTTAGCAGTTGTGCCAACGCCACAACTCTCAAATGACAATCCTTGTAATTGGTAAAGGCTTCGGATCAGGACCATGTTCCTCAGCCAAGCAAAACCTGAAGCAGATGACTGACTGTGTGTGTGTGTGTGTGTGTGTGTGTGTGTGTGTGTGTGTGTGTGTGTGTGTGTGTGTGTGTGGTGGTGGGGCATATATATAAATAACTGCCCTGGATACACAAATCCTCCAGCCATATTCAAGGCACAGGAAGGGATGTAGCACAGAGAATTAGCATTATTTGTGTATTAATATCCTCCTCCATGATTCTGTTTGATATTTTCTTGGTGCAGACGCAGCAGCAGTTTGGACACAGGCGTCTTTTCACACAGTACAAGAAACAAAAGCCAAGTTTTTATCTCCTATAACAAGTATGAGGGGGAGAGTGGAGGGAAATTTCACATGGAGTGTCTCCTGCGTCACTGTAGTTCAGTGGTTTTAAAAATGTGGGATAGTGTGGGATAGCCTCCCTGTAACGAAGACCCCTTCATTACTGAAGGATGACTTTGGGGTTTGTGGGTTTTTAATAAAGACACATTGCAATTTATTTATAACAAATTAACTTTATTAGCACATAGCACTTTATTTACAAAATTAGCACAAAACTAATTGCATATCGCACATAATTTATTGATTAATTGGAGTTTTAACCTGTTGATTGTTGTTTTACACCATGTACGATCATCTTAACACTGCCCTAAAACCACCTAAAGGCAGTTGTAACACCCCCCCCACACACACACACACACACACACACACACACACCTTTATCTTCACCTCTATATGTACTTGAATATGTTTTTGTTCACATTTCTTTCTTTGCCATATTTTTTTAAATTCAATTTAACATCTAAGTATATATTTTTTAATAGCTCTTTTAACATATCTTTACATTTTGTGTGTTTTCAGCATCTTGTTAAACACATTTTAACATCTGTGTCTGTTTTAAAAATGTATTTTTTTCTCCATATTTTAACATGTGAATGTTTTTTAACATCTTTTAAGACATCTTAAAATCTTTGTTTTTAACAGTTTTTACACTTTCCTGTTATACTGTATGTATGTATATATATATATATATATATATATATATATGCACGCACACACAAAGCTGTGAAGATTAATGATTAAACCTTCATCAGGATGAATCTGATTAAAATATTTAACAGTTAAATGGAACAGTTGTTTTGTTGTAGGTTTTGAATAAACATATTAAATATATATTCATATTTTTGCACATATTTTGGGTGTTTTTCTCTGTATTTCAGAAGAAGTTTTAAGATTTTTCATCGCTTTTTGTGTTGGATAATTTTTTGGGTCAATATTGGTGGATTTGAACATCTTTTGAAAATGTTTTTTCTCCATATGTTTTTTATTTATTTTTTTATTTTTTCATATGTTTTAACCCAAATCAATCCTGTGATTAATCCGATTAAAAATGTTAATAAATTGACATCCCTAATTTTTCTGAAAGGGTTCACAATATTTACCCTTCGTTGCTAGCGTTGCCCCTGGATACGGTCTGTGGACTCACCGTGTAGATGTGTTGGTGTTTGTGGGGACTTCTTCCTACTATAGACCGTTTGGAATGTCAGTGCATGAAAGCCCATGTAGTTAATAATCCTGCACTGAGAAGTAAAATCTGACTAAATGTAAGTCCAAGGGTTGGTTTTGTCGTCTATTCTGTCCAGACCAAGGTAAAGATAAACCCAAATCTCTCAACTATTAACCAAAGTTTGTGCATCAGTGAAGTGATCACAGGGAGCGTCCAGATCTGAGGTCATGTGCTTGTTTTAAGGCATTTATTTATTTATTTGTTTTTGAGCAGAAGAAAATTAAGCAGTTTTTGTGTAATAGAAACTAGTGGCACAGCAAATATGTTAATAAAGATAATCAGGACCTTAAATAAATTTGGGATGTAAAGCTCGAAAAGGACGAGGAAGAAGAAAACCTCTTAAATCCAACCTTGGTAGTGTTTCCATCACAGGATAGTACTGACTTTACAGTACCTGGTCGTCATAGTGATGATCTGTGTAGTATTATGGGCTGTCCTCATGGTGTAGTATTATGGTCTGTCCTCATGGTGTAGTATTATGGGCTGTCCTCATGGTGTAGTATTATGGTCTGTCCTCATGGTGTAGTATTATGGGCTGTCCTCATGGTGTAGTATTATGGTCTGTCCTCATGTTGTAGTATTATGGGCTGTCCTCATGGTGTAGTATTATGGTCTGTCCTCATGTTGTAGTATTATGGTCTGTCCTCATGGTGTAGTATTATGGTCTGTCCTCATGGTGTAGTATTATGGTCTGTCCTCATGGTGTAGTATTATGGGCTGTCCTCATGGTGTAGTATTATGGTCTGTCCTCATGGTGTAGTATTATGGGCTGTCCTCATGGTGTAGTATTATGGTCTGTCCTCATGGTGTAGTATTATGGGCTGTCCTCATGGTGTAGTATTATGGGCTGTCCTCATGGTGTAGTATTATGGTCTGTCCTCATGGTGTAGTATTATGGGCTGTGGATTAATGTACCGATATATTTACTGTCAACCTCCACATGTGTGTTTTGTAAAGGGGCGGAGTCACAGACACAATTGTCTGACCAGTCACCTTTTTGTATGAATGTGAATCTGGGTGGAGGGATACCAAAAAAAACTAGTGCCAGGTACCAGGTGATTTTTCGTAATGGAAAGGTACTAAAGTGAGCTGAGCCGATACTAGTGGACCTGTGTCATAAACAGCAGATAATAAAGTGTAACATGCGTCTAGTTTGATATTGAAGTGGTTTTTAGTGAACGTAAACCACAGATGGACTGAAAACACACCGCAAGTGGGTGAGTAGGTGGGAGCGTGCACGTACCCTCCCATCACACATGTGCTCTCCCACCCCGGCCCGTCTCACTGTCTTGTCTTTTTCTGCCTGAGCGTCTCTGCAGGGAAAAACCATATTGGACAGTTTGTTGGCAGCTGTACAAAATCAATGTCTGAGATAAAATGTGCGCTTGCCAGAGGTAAATAAACTCCCCGAGCTGGACAGATAAGGTTTCTGCCAGAGTCCCACGTAATGGACCGCCTGAGTGATTTGACTTTGTCAGAAGGGGCAACTTTGCTTGGCGGCAATTGGCTCCTTGAAAGATAGTGGTGGTGGTGGTGGGATGGGGGTGGGGGTGGTGAAGGGGCAGATACTGAAATATGCAGAGACGTATTCATGTGCGAGATGGAAAAATGCCCGAGGTCTGACCTGCATTTTATTTAAATATTACTTTATTTACTACATTTATTTCTGTTTATATGTTCAGTCCAAGTTATGAAAATGGTTCGTTCAACATGTTTTTGGTGAAAAACGGTTAAAAAAAAAAAAAAAAAAAGGGGGGGGGTTTACCGATTAGGATTGTTTGATTTTAGGTTTAGTTTGTTAAAACATGTCAAATTAAAAAAAAAAAAAAGAAGTAACTATTAGGGATGTGACTTTTGTTCCAAAACACTATTCACTGGAAACTTACTCGAAAATCAACGACCCATAATTGTGTCTCACAAAGACGATAAAGTTTCGATTTTAAATTTTTCTACAGTACTGTATTACTCTATTGTTTACCCCCCCCCCCCCCCCCCCCCCCCCCCCACCCACACACACACACACACACACAAAAAGGGGGGGGGGGTGTATTGCGTTTGCCTGTCTGTCTGTTATGAGCAGTTTTTGCACAACAACTACTGAACTACTCGGCCGATTTCCATTACATTTTCAGGAACGGTGTGAGGTGGTCCGGAATATATCCCATTAAATTTTGGTGAATGTAGGTCAAAGGTCACGAAAAATGTGCTTTCTTAATGATAAGAAACAGGGCAAATCAGTACAAATGTGGGATTTGTTGTGCCAGGCACCACTTGTATGGCATTGTGTTATATTGTATTATATTATATTGTATTTTATTGTATTGTATGAGCTGTGTGTGCAGCGCTCCAGCTCTAATGCACATTAGATATGATCTCTGTCCAAATAGAATTAAACTGCAGACCAGAGTTTGACATATGTGAACTACTGTAAGGGTTAAGCACCAACGCTAAACCCTGTGTTTTCTTGTATTTGTGGTAGAGTGTGTTGTTTCTATGTTCTATCTGCAGCAGACTTGCCCCCCCCCCCCACACACACACACACACATCCACCCACCCTCACCCCCCCACCTCCACTGGACAGTCTTTAGCGCTGTAACAACATTTCATAGAGCTATATTACTACAGTTTATCTCTGTGGTCACACTATCCTGGCTGTGTTTTATCTATATTGGTTTGACTCTAATCCCATTTTTGGACTCTGTATTTCTATTATTTTTACAACTTTGTCTTCATTGTTTTGTAATGGTCCTTTCCTCCACCTATGGCTGTTGTATCTCACAGCAGTGTGGACTCAGATATTGTATTTGGCTGCACTAATAGGCTTAACTGGACCTCTGTGCTGAGTGCGTCTGCTTCTGTTAGCTGAAGTCTTTATGTTCCCACTACGTCCTGTTCTCACTTCTATTTCCCAGTGGAATGAGAAGCTGGAGGAGGGTTCGAACTAATTAACCCTACGGTTTCCCTCCCAGAAAGGCCTTTACTTAAGAACCACATGTGTTAAAAAACAAAAAACAAAAAAAAACAGCCCACTTGTGGAATAATACAACAAAAAATCAGCTCCAGTTTCAAAATGTAAAGAAAAAAGTTAAGAGTTAAAAACAAATACTCAATAATTGTAACATTTTTAACCCTTTAAATGCTATGTTTGCAATGTAAAATTATCTCTATTGAACATGAAAATGATTTATTTCCGATTATGTTTAATGTTTAAATACTGTGTGAGTGCTTTGTTTTTCATTGTTTTGTTTTATTGTCCTTTTATTATGTTGTGTGTAAAGTGTATTTGAGTGTCATGAAAAACACTTTATAATACTTACACACAATTAACTATTTGTTACCCATTTGTCAATGTTTGTTAATGTATTGTTCATACACAGTTTATCATAAACAAAGCATTTATTAAACTATTAAATAACAAAAATTAAAATTAGATTAATTTGAACAGACAAGTGCAGTGTTTGTTTACCTGTTTTGCAGATAAACATATGGTTGTAAACACTGCACCTGTCTTTTAGAAAGAATCTAATTTAACATTTATCTTTGGAAGACAGTAGGAACTTTACAAACAAATGGTTAATACATAGTGAATTGTGTTTAGGTTTTATACGACACTGAACTCTAATAGACACTAAAACACTATATTTATATATTTTTATATCCCTGGTTCTATTCCCACACCAGACCTTTCTGTGTGGAGTTGACATGTTCTCCTCATGTCCATGTGGGTTTTCTCCAGGTACGTGTGGCTCCTCCCACCATCCAAACACATGCACTGATAGGTTAACTGGTTAATCTAAATTACCCATAGGTGTGAATGTGACAGTGATTGTTTGTCTATATATGTTCAGCCCTGAGATGAACTGGACACTACTACAGAGTGTACCCCGCCTTCACCCATTGGAGCTGGATTAGACCCCCAGTGACCCCCATGACCCTAGTGAGGATAAAGTGGGTTCAAATGACGAGACGATATTTTTATATTGTACATACTTGTCTTATCACAGCCATATCTTATTTTTATGCTTTTATTAATTGGGAGAGATTAATGTAATCTGTGTGTGTGTGTGTGTGTGTGTGTGTGTGTGTGTGTGTGTGTCGGCAGACATGTATAACTATGCTATAACTCAATGAATACTTGAGATATCACCATGAAATTACATGGTCATATACATATAGCTAATGTGTATCAGATGCAATGATTCATTTGAGTAAAGGTCAAAGGTCAAGGTAGTATTTAGCAGAAAGGTCAAAGTCACATTATTGGCTCTAATTTAGGAACAGTTGTCATAGAAACTTGAAATTGGCACAAAATATTAGGCATTATCTGAATACTTGTTTTCCCCTTTAAATATATTACACTGAAGGAGATTCTTAGATCTCATTGTACATTTGTTTGTATAATGACAATAAAGGCTATATCTAGAAAGTGTTACCATAAAATTTATTATTATTATTATTATTATTATTATTATTATTATTATTATTATTATTATTATTATTATTATTATTATTATTATTATTATTATTATTATTATGTCACGAAACACACAAAAATATAATATTTCATGGTTTCTGCCTTAATGTCTTATGGTTAAACCAGTGGTTATAGTGGAAATAATAGTGTGTCTTATGCACACTAGGGAGACACATGTTTTTCTGGTCATTTTCTTTTGTTTTTAATGTGCACATTTTAGTTGGCGTCCAGAATGTAATAAATGATGTGAAAAATGAGCAACTTTTGAATTCTGACCTCATTTAAATTATTTTGAAAAATAATGACGTTTTCTAACCCTGTGCGTAAAAACTACACCTGGATAGCGGAGGGTTAAAGCCAGCAGTTCTTTCCTGTGAACAGATTGATGTTTATACGAACTTCCAAAGACACTCGGCTGCTCTGGCTGAAAACCGACAAACGCCCATATTTGGTCACGCTGTCAGATGACCCAGGCTTTCCATGGATCTATGTGTTCATACTTCACAGCTCTCATTCCACAGTGACACTGTTCTTACCGTTAAATGAAGCCAGAGTTGGACTTAACCCTTTATTTATTATATATTTATACTCTGAAATTCATAAGGTTATGGGACATCGTCATGTACATCGTTTGTTCCTTGTGACATTTCCAACACATCCGGAAAATTAGATCAAAATCCATCCGTAACCTTTTGAGTAATGTTGCAGACAGACAGACAGACAGACAGACAGACTTAGGCCCTGTCCCATTTCTCCCCCTAACCCTAAAATTTCCCCTAACCCTAGATTTTGCGCGTTCATGTGTAGGGGTAGGGTGTCCCATTACCTAGGGGAGCAAGTGGGAGTGCGATTTTGCCCTTAAAATCAACCCTTAAAATGTAGTGAGGTTGGTTGTGGACTTCGTTTTGAGTGGAAGATGAAATTACCCATGATGCACTGTGAGCTCAGCGAGCCGACTGATTTCTAACAACAAAAATGGCGGCCGCAGCTGGAGGAACTGGACCGGTAATGTTACCTTGTCAAGCTAGCGGTAATGCTAACGTTAATGTTATAAATCGCCAACTATTGAAGAAAAAATACATGAAAATATTTAAATAAATCAACATACCTGAGACAAGACTGAAAGGCAAAGTAGACGGCGAATGCGTCTTCTGTTTGCCACATTTCTTCTCTGCGCATCCCGAAGGTAAATAAACAGAGCCAACACAACAGGTAACACAGCTGGGACCGCCATTTGTCCTCCGTGTAAATAGTAGTCAGCTGCTGTCAGTCTCGCGGAGGGGTGGGTTCATATTTGGCGGGGTAGACTTGTCAGCGTGTGACGTCAGCACGTTTGTTACGTTCACTTGGCGAGTGGTGTCCCATTTTCAGGGGGAATTATTTCCCCTTAATGAGTGGAATTTACTTTTTAGGGCACTTAAAACCAAGTGGAAGTTTTAAGAGGGAGAAATGGGACGGGGCTATAGAATCACCCAAAAACCAAGTCTGTCTGTCTGTCTTATTCTTACCTGTTATATACTCCCTGCATATTTTTTTTTCATATCGTAGGGTTTAAAAATAAAATAAAATAAAAAAATCACAATGTCATTTTTTTATTTCTAATATTTTGCAGCCGTATCTTAAACCTTGAATGTCATCTTGTAAACGTATGGAAAATCCTCTGGTTCTTAAATCTTGTCTCCACTTCTTTTTCTTTTGTTTCCCAGGATCCCCTTAGACGTGGACCCTCTGACAGTCTTCGCCTCCTTGTCCCCTGAAGGCGTCCTCATCATCGAAGCCCGGCAGTCTCCTCCTTATTACCTCTTCAGCGACGACGGATCCCAGAATTGTGATACGCAGGAGGCGGAGTCTCCTAAACCCCAGGAGGCGCCCGCGGTTTAAGCCGAACTGTGACCCCCACCCACCCCCCCACCACTGCGCCCACTGACGTACCAAAACCAACCTGCACATGTTAAAAGTTTTGATATGAAGTAGGCGTCCTTCAGATCGCTGGTGAATGAAAATAAGTCTAATATAAAAGCAGGAGTTTCCTTTTATGACTGAACATCTGTGGTCACTTTCACAGACGCAGACCTTGACTAAACCTTCGCTCTTTCTAGTGTTCGTAATAATATTCCGACCTCGGTATACGACGACAGGAAATGGACCTGTTGTACAAATCTGCTCAGTTATTTCACCGTTTCATTCTGTACAAAATGAAATTCAACGGTCAATTAACCCTAGAACGCCAAATGTATCATATTTGATACATGACTTTTGAGGCCCTCTTACGTCGTACATATAGAAAGGGCAAATGTTGCGCCTCCTGGGGTTGGATACGTCAACACGGCGGCCATATTGGAGCGGTTCACAAAATATAATTTTCCTTTGAGTCTGTATGGAACCATAAAGGAAATAAAAATATGGGGGTGGGAGGGGCTTCCCCTGTTGAGTTGTCTTAGGGGAGGCTCATTATCCCACATTTTGAAAAGCTCTGCCTTAAAACAATAATGTTAAAATCATTTCTAACATCGTGTATATTTTATCTGATATAATCCTGTAGAAAATTTTCATCAGTTTTCATCACTTTCTATAAGAGTGCGACGCTGTAAACCAATCTGTAGTACTCTTCTTTAATTTCCCAATATACAATATCAAATAAAATTAATTAATTAATTAAAGGTACCATGGGGGACCCTTTAAAATGGCAGCAACATAATGAAAATCACATGACAATCGTTGTGTGGATGAAAAAACGTTCTAGGGTTAATGAGAAAAGAAGCAGAACTTTGAACATTTGGAAAATTAATCATCAATATGTTAGACATGTTTGTGTTATATTATGGTTTGTTTGTTCAAAAATAATATTTCAGTATTGAGATCTGATGTATCAAATATGATACACAGTTGAAACTCATTCACATTTGAAAAAAAAAATCAATATATTTGGGTTTGTTCAAAAGGACCAATAAAAGCTTCAGTTTCAAAGAACTGGGTTTTTCTGTCAATGATTTAACGGTTCAGGGTTTACAGGGTTAATTAAAGTAAAACAAAAAATGGGTTCAGTTATTGAATAAATAATAATGAATAAATAATGTACAGCGCAGAACATCCTCTTAGATCTTTGAGCCTTTTATTTTTTTTACAATCAAACTACTACGTCTATTTTCTTCAAGTTAAAGTCTTTTTATGAAACTAATTTTTATTCTTCTCACATCTCCATGCAGGTTTTTACAACCAAAACATGAAAAAACTGCTTTTGAAACACGCTATTGTCATTAATACATGTACAGTGTTTGACCCTTTAACTTCTGAGACTTAAGGAATACCACAGAAAAAATTAAAATAAGCAACAAAATGAACAAAAACTGCCATCGTGATCAGTAAAATGAACAGAAATGAATATCAAACTAACAGAATAATATGTAACACGGACAAAGTAAGACACTAACGGAACACAATTGAAGAAAAAGAATAAAATAAATGTAAAAAAACATAGGAAAAAATAACAGAAACTAAGAAATATTCAGAAAACGACAAATAACATGAAAAAATGCACACACAAAAAACAAAATTAAGTAAAAAAAAAAATTTAAATAAATGAGTAGTTTTAGTTTGTGCTTTTTCTTTTTCTAAATCAGTTGCTTTTCGACACCTGTACATCAGTTCCATCAACAAAATTCTCACTAAAATAACACAAAAGTTTCCATAGTTGAACTATTGATGAACTTTAACCCTTTCATTCACGAAGTATATGAATTTACATCAATATATTTTGTTTTCCTGAGTGTCTTTAGGCAAAAAAAAAGAAAAAATGCAAATGAATAATTTTTTTTTCTGAACGGACTGTATTTTTCACTCAGCTGGACACTGTACTTTTAATTTTAGAAGCAAACAAACATGTACTTACTGACATTGTGTGAAAACTGTGAAATAAAAACAATTTTAATGCTACTAATCTGATGTTTTATAAAATTTGAACACGCATGCATGGAGATTATATAATAAAAACAAACAAAAACAATATGATTTAATTTTCAGTAACACTTTACATTACGGATCACTAATAAGGTGGTAATTCTGTGGTAATTAGGATGTAATTTAATGGTAATAATACCTTTGTAACCGCTTATTACAGGTAATGGGTCACTAGTAACAGAACAAAAGTGAAGGAAAATAATAAAATTAGCAACAAAATGAACAAAAAGAACCCAAGTGATTGATAAAAATGAACAGGAATTCATAATAACATGAACATGACATGAACAACGTAAGACAACAACAGAACAAAAGTGAAGAAAAATTATAAAATAAGAAATTAAATTAAAAAAATAAATAAGTAAAAAAAACAAAAAATAATAATAAATATTTACAAAATAATAGCGTGACAAAAAAATTACTAAAATGAAGTTTTAAAAAAAGAAAAGAACTATTGTAGTTTGATTCCAGTAGTTTTAGTTCAGTTTTTTTCTTTTACTAAATCAGTTTCTTTTCCTTATACACCAGTTCCATCAACAAAACTCAGTAAAAATACTTAAAAAACGGTAGAATTTTTCTGAATGTTTAAACTAAACCTTCCATTCAGAACGTATCAGCACTGACGCACCAGGACTTAAAAGGTTAAGATGCATTTTTTTTTTTTTTAGGTTTTTGTAGAAATAAATCACCAAAAAGGCCTTATTTTTTTTCCTCTGTGTTTTCCCTTTGTCTCAGAGTCTGTTTTTTGAATTAATGAATGTTACTTAAACTGAAGATGATTTAATCAAGGGTGGATTGTGTGTATTTATACTGCATTCAACCAAAGTGTATTGTAAATAGATTTGAATTCTTTTATTTTTCTTTATTTTCTTTTTTCTTTATTTTATTTTATTGTCTTTTTAGTTTATTTCTTTTTTTTTTTTTTCATTTTATTCATTTTAAGTTTTTGTTTATTTTAGGGTTTTTTTATACATAAAAAATAATTAAAAAAAAAAAAAAAAAAAAAAAAGGAAATTGATTTTAATCTGTACCAATTCATGATAAATAATAATCTGAAGTGTTACGGTGTTAGAATGTGGTTTGAGTTTTTGTTTTTTTTTTTGTTTTTTTCAGACTGACTTCTTTGCCAAACACCTTGGTTTCCTGCCTTCTTTTATGTTGACGTCTTTGTATTGGCTGATGCAATAAAAATGTCCAGCCAACGTCCCAGCGTGTCTTAACATCTGTGTCTTTTTTGGAGAGCCACTCCACGCCTCCCAGGCTTGGTTCCAGGGACCCGGGGTTCCAGGGAGCCTGTGCTGTTGTTGTTGGATAACAGAGGGAATTGGGCAGCAGATTAGCACAGGGCTTAGTTTAACGCTGCCTCAGATTGGCACGACCCAGTACTGCAGAACGAGTCCAAGGCATGGAGGCAACGGCGCCAGAACTGTTGAAAGGACAAAAAAGAAAAACTGGGCCAGTTCCTTTAGATGTTGTGACGCAAAATAATGTCATATTCTCTGGTTAGTGAAATCAAAAAGACAGAAGAGGTGCAGATAAAACCAGTCTGAGGCACTTCCTGTCATGTTCCTTATAGACTTATTAACTCACCTGCCTCCAAATACACTTCAGTGACATCCCATAGACCCACGGTTCTCAAACTGGGGTCCGCGGCGCATGTCCAGGGGGTACGCGAAATTATTCACGGTTTTGTTTTTTTTTTGTTTTGTTTTTTTGCTGTTTTATTTTGAAATGCGGAAGTTTTATTTTGTAGCGAGCGGGCGGAAGTAACAGCGCTGTTTGACGTTAGCTTGACTAAATTAAGACGGAGCGAGTCACAGGCTATTTTTAGCCACCCTGCAGTGAACATGGATCGATTTTTCAGTCCGCCAAGTTCCTCAAGAAGTGGTAAAAGAAATGACAATGAAAATGACAATGACAAAAACAAACGTCCTAAACCTAAAAAGAGAAAGTACATTGATAGTTATATTGAGTTTGGCTTCATTGAGAACAATGATGGGAGACCAAAATTCCACCAAAAGTCTGTCTGTCTCACACACACACACACACACACACACACACACACGGTTTTGTGTGTCTTTTGTTCCGTTTATTATTTTAAAATTATTTAAAATTGTTGTTTCTGAAGTGCTCATTTATATTATAATACCTGAAAATTTCGCTGGTTTGCACAAAAGCACTATTAAAAAAGGTTATCATTGTTTAATAATAATCATTGTTGAAGTGGTTTTTTTTTTTAATCATTTTCAGTATCGCGAGGATGAGGGGGGACATGGAAAAATTTCACCCCTCCAAGGGGGACCTGGGCCAAAAAAGTTTGAGAACCCCTGCCATAGACTTCTATATGACACTGTACACACTACATTTAGTGTAAGAAACTGCAGCGCAAACTATTTGAATTCTTTCAGAGTTGCTGTATTTTCCAGACTATAAGGTGCACTGAAAAGTCTTTAATTTTCTAAAAAAAAATGACAGTGGGCCTTATACTCCAGTGTACTAATCTATATATATATACAGTATATACTGGGTGCGGTTTGAGAGGGGGGGGGGGTTACCCTGGGTTTGGACTGTAAGGGTCTTACACAAACTGCCTGAAAGAGGAACTTAAAATAAACACATTTAAGGAGGTAAATATCTGACAGTCCAGTGATAGAGATCAGCAGAGGGACAGGTGCATTCTGGGAGATTATTTACCATTAATTGAGGAAAAGTGTGTGAGGGCACAGACGACGTTCTCTCTCTGGCTGGTGTCAGGTCAAACTGAGCGTCTGAGACACGTCCCTGGATGGTTCACGTTCGGAGGGGGGGGTACTGCGAGTCGTCCCAGTAGGAGTTGGTTCCATCCAGAGAGTAGATGGGACAGGACCCTTTATCCATTTTCCACTTCCTGATTTGAAAACAGAAACGGAATGACCACCACGTACACACACACACACACACACACACACACACACACACACACATACATATATATATATATATATATATATATATATAAAATCAAATATATATATATTTGATTTTTTTCTTTAAGATTTTTTTTGCTAACTTTAAATATTTTACTTAATTCAAAATATTATTCCTTTAAATTACTGTATTTTCTGGACTACAAGGTGCACTTAAAAGTCTTAAATTTTCTCCAAATACGACAATGTGCCTTATAATCCAGTGTGCTCTATAGTGTAGAAAATACAATACATTTGTATTTAATTCAAGGTAAAAAAAATTTTGTTTGATTCAATATTTTGGCCTAATTTAGTGAATGGATCATAATGTGCACGTAGATCTGACACCAATATTCCTTTGGATGAAAACTTATTCTCTTGTTCATTCTAAGAATTTCACATTTTGACCCCACACTTATTTTGGAAACTTGATCCAACCTTCATTTAAGACTTGAGTTTTCTTTATCACTAACACATGTGGGAACATTTCATTAGTTTGATTCCAGAAGCATTTGACTTGTAGACCACTGTTGTTGTTTTTTTCTTTGAGCTTTTTATCATTGAGTGCAAATCTGTGATGAATCCTGCTGAAAATTGCAATTATGTTAAAAAACAACACATTTATATTTATTACAGCTTTATTACAGCTCCAACAGCAGAGTGGCTTTACCCTCCTGAGACCCAGGAAAATATGTTTTGGCTTTTTACGTTAAACAGCACAATGCAATATATATATATATATATATATATATATATATATATATATATATATATATATATATATATATATATATATATATATATATATATATATATATATATATATATATATATATATATATATATATATATATATGCCTTTGCAGTGGATGACATTTTTTTGTTTTTTATTAGTTCAATAAAGCAGTGAAATGCATTGTTGAGTCTCAGGAGAATAAAAGTAGAGAACATTAAAGTGTACCCACAGACCTGATGCAAAACAAACAAATGCAGACTGAGTTTGTTAATGCACTTTATGCATCATTAGTTCTGCTGTTCTTCCTGTTTAACCCTTAAACACCCAAACATTCACTGGTGAACAAAAGCATCGACAGAAATAAACTATTTAATGTCGATCCATTAGTTCTATCAGTACATGTCTGCTGGAACATTCACTTCATCTGTTCATGGTGAACTTTGTCTCAACTCCTCTGGGTGGTTCTGGTCCTCATTGGGTGGACTTTCTCTCACCACCTCTGGGTGGTTCTGGTCCTCATTGGGTGGACTTTCTCTCACCACCTCTGGGTGGTTCTGGTCCTCATTGGGTGGACTTTCTCTCACCACCTCTGGGTGGTTCTGGTCCTCATTGGGTGGACTTTCTCTCACCACCTCTGGGTGGTTCTGGTCCTCATTGGGTGGACTTTCTCTCACCACCTCTGGGTGGTTCTGGTCCTCATTGGGTGGACTTTCTCTCACCACCTCTGGGTGGTTCTGGTCCTCATTGGGTGGACTTTCTCTCACCACCTCTGGGTGGTTCTGGTCCTCATTGGGTGGACTTTCTCTCACCGCCTCTGGGTGGTTCTGGTCCTCATTGGGTGGACTTTCTCTCACCGCCTCTGGGTGGTTCTGGTCCTCATTGGGTGGACTTTCTCTCACCGCCTCTGGGTGGTTCTGGTCCTCATTGGGTGGACTTTCTCTCACCGCCTCTGGGTGGTTCTGGTCCTCATTGGGTGGACTTTCTCTCACCGCCTCTGGGTGGTTCTGGTCCTCATTGGGTGGACTTTCTCTCACCGCCTCTGGGTGGTTCTGGTCCTCATTGGGTGGACTTTCTCTCACCGCCTCTGGGTGGTTCTGGTCCTCATTGGGTGGACTTTCTCTCACCGCCTCTGGGTGGTTCTGGTCCTCATTGGGTGGACTTTCTCTCACCGCCTCTGGGTGGTTCTGGTCCTCATTGGGTGGACTTTCTCTCACCGCCTCTGGGTGGTTCTGGTCCTCATTGGGTGGACTTTCTCTCACCGCCTCTGGGTGGTTCTGGTCCTCATTGGGTGGACTTTCTCTCACCGCCTCTGGGTGGTTCTGGTCCTCATTGGGTGGACTTTCTCTCACCGCCTCTGGGTGGTTCTGGTCCTCATTGGGTGGACTTTCTCTCACCGCCTCTGGGTGGTTCTGGTCCTCATTGGGTGGACTTTCTCTCACCGCCTCTGGGTGGTTCTGGTCCTCATTGGGTGGACTTTCTCTCACCACCTCTGGGTGGTTCTGGTCCTCATTGGGTGGACTTTCTCTCACCGCCTCTGGGTGGTTCTGGTCCTCATTGGGTGGACTTTCTCTCACCGCCTCTGGGTGGTTCTGGTCCTCATTGGGTGGACTTTCTCTCACCGCCTCTGGGTGGTTCTGGTCCTCATTGGGTGGACTTTCTCTCAACGCCTCTGGGTGGTTCTGGTCCTCATTGGGTGGACTTTGTCTCACCGCCTCTGGGTGGTTCTGGTCCTCATTGGGTGGACTTTGTCTCACCGCCTCTGGGTGGTTCTGGTCCTCATTGGGTGGACTTTCTCTCACCGCCTCTGGGTGGTTCTGGTCCTCATTGGGTGGACTTTCTCTCACCACCTCTGGGTGGTTCTGGTCCTCATTGGGTGGACTTTCTCTCACCACCTCTGGGTGGTTCTGGTCCTCATTGGGTGGACTTTCTCTCACCACCTCTGGGTGGTTCTGGTCCTCATTGGGTGGACTTTGTCTCAGCTCCTTTGGGTGGTTCTGGTCCTCTCCTCTTAACTCCACCTTTGTTTCCATGTATAAATGCAGAAGATTACAGAAATTAAATTAATTGCATTTGATTAGAATTTAATTTTTAAATGAGTCACAACATTCAGCAAATTCTTCAGAACTTCTTCTACTATAAAAAGCGTTACCAGGCTCAACAAACCCGAACCTCCCTGCAAACATCTCCCTCTCAAGACGATGTGTTTGACCTTTCAAGATCGTCAAAGGTCAAATGTTCGTCACAAAATGTTGCCTTTTTATGTCATTAGAAGATTAGAATTATGACTGTTATCTCATAATTATGACTTTTATCTCATGATAGTTACTTATTATCTCAGAATTTTGACTTTATTACATAATTTGATTCTTTATTTCATAACTGTGCATTTCTCATCTGACTTTTATCCCATAATTTAGACTTTTTATGTAATAGTTATGCTTTTTTAAATCTCTTTTTTTTTTCTTTTTTTTTTTAATTATTTTTTTTGGGGGGGGGTTTGTATCTCATAATGATGACTTCTTATGTCAATTATGCCATTTTTCGTATATTTTCTGTCCATATCCACTAAAGTGAGTAACTGTGACCTGATCAAACACATTTTCTACACAGTAACTCACTTTTAAAGGCTTTCTTTTTGGATACTTTCAAAATTTTTATAATTTTTTTTCCTAGTTGAATAAGTATTATGTTATGTATGGCAAAAAAAAACCCCAAAAAGTTGACTGAGTACTTCTACTTTTATCAGAGTATTTTTTTTCATACCTGTAGCTGTACTTCTACTTCAGTAATTTTACCACCTGTGTTTGTCACATGTAATTAAACAGTGCAGTGAACATGATAATGCAGTTTTTTCTCCAGTTTTAAAGGGTGTATTTTCCAGGATTTTCCGTGCGTACTGTACCTGTACTTCCTGGTAAAACACCTGGCAGTAAATCCCCACTGGTCTGTTCTCTCCTGGTGTTTCCCTGGGGATGGATTAGCGTTTATGTGGAAGCATTTCAGGACACAGCAGGATGAAATAACAGAGAAAAACCACTCAACATAGAAATGAATTTGTGCCACAGAGCTGTGATTTTAATTTCCCCCAACACATTAGTTAAGCAGCTTTCTTATTCTGTTTCGTTCAGTGTCCGATCCATTAGTGTTTAGTTTGAAGGGTTTATTCTGTCAAGTGTGAGAAAACTTCATTTAGATAAGTCTGTCAATTTATAAGATAGTAATATTAGATAAATGACATTTTAATATTAAAGTAATGCATGAAAAAGTAGGAGCAGCTTATGTGGAAAATGAATTATTAATGTTGTTATTATTATTATTATTATTATTACTACTACTAATAATAATAATAATAATAATAATAATAATAATAGAACAGATTTGTATATACATGTAGAGAGTAGAAAGTACAGATATTTATATAAATATAAGGAGTATAAAGTACAGATATTTATATAAATATAAGGAGTATAAAGTACATATATTTATATAAATATAAGGAGTATAAAGTACATATATTTATATAAATATAAGGAGTATAAAGTACAGATATTTATATAAATATTAGGAGTATAAAGTACAGATATTTATAGAAATATTAGGAGTATAAAGTACAGATATTTATATAAATATAAGGAGTATAAAGTAAATATATTTATATAAATATAAGGAGTATAAAGTACATATATTTATATAAATATAAGGAGTATAAAGTACATATATTTATATAAATATAAGGAGTATAAAGTACAGATATTTATATAAATATTAGGAGTATAAAGTACATATATTTATATAAGTATTAGGAGTATAAAGTACATATATTTATATAAATATAAGGAGTATAAAGTACAGATATTTATATAAATATTAGGAGTATAAAGTACATATATTTATATAAATATTAGGAGTATAAAGTACATATATTTATATAAATATAAGGAGTATAAAGTACAGATATTTATATAAATATAAGGAGTATAAAGTACAGATATTTATATAAATATAAGGAGTATAAAGTACAGATATTTATATAAATATTAGGAGTATAAAGTACATATATTTATATAAATATTAGGAGTATAAAGTACATATATTTATATAAATATTAGGAGTATAAAGTACAGATATTTATATAAATATTAGGAGTATAAAGTACAGATATTTATATAAATATTAGGAGTATAAAGTATGTATATTTATATAAATATTAGGAGTATAAAGTACAGATATTTATATAAATATTAGGAGTATAAAGTACGTATATTTATATAAATATTAGGAGTATAAAGTATGTATATTTATATAAATATTAGGAGTATAAAGTACGTATATTTATATAAATATTAGGAGTATAAAGTACAGATACCTAAAACCCTCCTTCAGTACAGTAATGGAGTATTTGTACTTCCCACCTCAGTAAATAGTGGACCGTACTCGGTCCAGGACCAGCAGGTCAGACTCATCTGCAGCTGCTCCACATTCATCCACTGACGCTCCAGCAAAGGCACAAATCCAACGTCCTGATTGAAAAGTGAAGTGGAGCTGCAGCGTTTCCTCTGGAGGACCCAGGGCGTCATGGTGCCAGGGTCCACAGAAGACCCTTGTGTTCTGCTCTGTTCACTCATGCTTTAAGTTAGACCCAAAAAAACACTGGGAGAGGATTTCAAACCACAAACAGCTGCTTTTCATGTTGGAGAGGATATTTTAGAAGCCTGTTTTTAGGAAATTCAACAATTAAAATCCACTTAACCTTTGTCTAATGGTGAAAGTTAATTACAGTGATTATGTTGTGGGTCATTTTGACATGCACTGTATAAATTCACCGAAAACAATAAAAGAAAATAGTGCTGTAAAAATGGACACATTAACTCATTAATCCATCATCATAATTAATCTTATAAATAAATTAATTAATAAATAAATTTGCTGGAACAGTTGTTTACAGTCAATTTGTTGAGTCTGTCTAAGGTGTTGAATTAACATGTTAATTGCATATATATTCATATTTTTGCACATGTTTTAGGTATTTTATTTCATTTTTTGGTCTTTTTTTCTCCTTTATTTCAGAACAGTTTTACCACAAAAAAATAAGGAAAACTCAAAAGACAAACAAACTAGGAGATCTGCTCTCAAACAAATTCAAACTATCTAAATTAGACAATAAATGAAATAAAACTGAACGATAATGAAAAATCCCAAACAAGTTTAATCTTGTTTTGAGCAGCTTTTCAAAAATACAATCAAAATACTATGAATAATAGGGCAATAAATTAGATCATAAAGACCAGAGGTGGTAAAAGTACTTGCATTCTGTACTTAAGTAGAAGTACAGCTACTTGTAGGAAAAAATACTCTGGTAAAAGTAGAAGTATTGATTCAACTCCTTTACTGAAGTAAAAGTAAAAAAGTACAACTTCTCAATTGTAATAAAGTAAAAAGTAAAACTGCCTTTTTTTGCTAATACTTATTTAAGCAGGAAAAACAGATTTTTTTTCCAAATATATCCAAAAATAAAGCATTTAAAAATGAATTACTGTGTAGATGATGTCGTTTTTTTTGTCATGGGACTCAGTTTAGTGGGTATGGACAGAATGTTTATAAAAACAAATCAAAAGTCATAAATAGGAAATAAAAATAAAGCATAATTGTGAAAAAAATGCAAAATTATGAGAAAAAAAGTCAGAATTATGACAAAAAAGTCACAATTATGAAATAAGAAATAGATAATTATAAGATTAAAAAATCTAAATGATGGTATAGTCAGTCACAATTTCTTTTTTTTTTTTTTTAAATATTAAAATATTAAAATATTTGGCTGCAAGACTAAAATATGCATTGATCTCATACAACGTTGATTCCCCCTCTGTGGAGTTAAACAATAAGAACAAATGCAAACAAATAAGAAAAAAAAAAAGTCAATCACAATTTCTGACTTAAGACTTATTTTTCATACTGTTACATTTGTCTAGTTTGAAAAAGTAATGAGTCTATTCTGAGAATGTAAAGAGTATAAAGTACAGATATTTATACAAAAATGTAGGGAGTAAAAATAAAAAGTTTCCAGAAAAATAAATACTCAAGTAAAGTACAGATACTTAAAAAAAAAATCTACTTAAGTACAGTATCTGAAGTACTTCTACTTAGTTACTTCCACCTGTGATAAAGACATATTTATTTCAGATGTGAACAGTTAATTATCCACATTAACATTCTCTCCACAGACACACCAGAGCGTTCAGATTTTACTCACCAGTTCATGACCTGAGATGAAGAAAAGTCACAAAAGTTCATGAAGAAAAAAAATTTAATGGGTCAAACTGACCCTTAACATAATGTGAGGAATTAGAAAGGACAGATGGTGTGATGTTAACTGTGGTCAAAGGGCCTTTATATAGTGTTGTGTGTGTTTTAGCACTTATGAACCACTCATAACGATCCCATGAGGAGGATGATGTGTGTGTAGAGGAGGCCGCAGAAGACCAAACACTGACTAATTAGTTGTATTTATAACTTTTAAGGGCGCGATGGCAAATAGCGTGCGGTCGTTTGAGGTTGAACTGAGCTTGAACTGTTGCATCTGTCGCCTGATAACTCTTCTTCACACGTCCCAGTCAGGTCTATTCTGTCTGTCTGACTGGGATCCTCCGTTTTATGATGAAAGACGCTTTTGTGAGAAGAAATAAATCTGAATAAAACAGCAGAGGTGGTTAAAGTACTTCTATTCTGTACTGAAGTAGATTTTTTTTTTAGGTATTTCTACTTTACTTGAGTGTTTATTTTTCTGGCAACTTTTTACTTTTACTCCCTACATTTTTGTACAAATATCTGTAGTTTGTACTCATTACATTTTAGAATAGACTCATTACTTTTATAAACTAAATAGATGTGACAGTATGAAAAATAAGTCGCTGTGACTTTATATAGAATAGTTATATGACTATTATCACACAATTTTGACGTTTTATCTAAGAATTTTGACTTTTTCTCTTTAAATTATGCATTTTTATCTCACATTTATAACTTTTTTTTTCCAAATCTCGTGACTTTTTAGCTCAATTGTGACTTTGTGACTTTGTAAATTTCATGCTCATATCCACAAAACTGAGTAACTGTGACCTGATCAAACACATTATCTACACAGTAACTCACTTTTAAAGGCTTTATTTTAGATACTTTAGAAACTGTTCTGATTTTATTTTCTAAAATATTATTGCATTCATGACAAAAAAGCAGTTTTACTTTTTACTTTTGTACTTTATTACAATTGAGAAGTTGTACTTTTTTTTTTTTTTTTTACTTTTACTTAAGTAGAAGCGCTGAATCAGTACTTCTACTTTTACCAGAGTATTTTTTTCACACCAGTAGCTGTACTTCTACTTAAGTACAGAATGTGAGTACTTTAAACACCTTTGGAAGTACAGCTACTGGTGTGAAAAAATACTCTGGTAAAAGTAGAAGTACTGATTCAACTCCTTTACTTAAGTAATAGTAAAAAAATAACATTTCACAATTGTAAGTACAAAAATTACACTGCATGTTTGTTTGTTTTTTACTATAAACGCAATAATATTTAACCAGGAGTTAGTGAATCACCTGCAGACCGTGGTGTGGCCATAACCTTATTTGTAGATAATTGGTTCCAGATATTGTTGTAATTATATTGGGAAGATTCACTTGGATTAAACAGGTAGAAAAGAGATAAAAGACCGAGTAGATGAATGGTCTGATGTTCACACTGGCACTGACTGATGGAACTATTAAGGTACTAATCTGAACACCAGCACCAGGAGGTGACTTTGAAATCTGTTCCATCACATTACAACATATAGTTGTTACACCCCAGACTGGGGGAACTACGGTGCAACACTAAAGTACTGCCCTCCTACTTCCAACAATAATTTACAACCAAAGTCCAATTTCAAATATTTATTCTAACAAAAGGTGTCAGGGAGGATGGAACCAAAACAACAAACCAAAAATGACCCGTCTCATTATCTGAACCCACTTTATCCTCACTGGGGTCACAGGGGTCACTGGGGGCCTAATCCAGCTACAATAGGTGAAGGCGGGGTTCACCCTGTATGAGTCTCCAGTTCATCTCAGGGCTGAACATATATAGACAAACAATCACTCTCACATTCACACCAATGGACAATTTAGATTAAGTAATTAACCTATCAGTGCATGTGTTTGGACGGTGGGAGGAAACTGGAGAAAACCCACATAGACACAGGGAGAACATGTAAACTCCACACAGAAAGGTCTGGTTTGGGAATCGAACCAGGGTCCTTCTTGCTGTAATGCAGGAGTGCTAACCACTGCACTACCGTTATTGTCAATAATTGATTTAACGACTGAATTGGAGTCGATCAGAAATCTCAGTTTACATGAACAGCGAGGGAATCCAATTATTGTTCCTGCAGACAAAAAAACTATCCAAAACTATTACGTTCGCCTTCCCTTTCAGGAGCAGTGGTAAAATGTGTAGTTTACTGTTGTAGCAGGAAGCAGGAGAACAGGAAGTGACATTACTATGTAACCCAGGTCAAATTTGTCAAAGTAAATAAATACTATTATAAACATAATAAATGTTAAGCTAAATTTCTTTATTAGAGATCCCATGTTAATAATAAAAGCAGTGATAAAATCAAATAAATATGATTAAAAACAATATTTCATCTGTATTTGTGAGTTATTCTGTGAACTAATTAATGTGAACTGTTGCTTTAAGAAAATTGTGGGTCCTTTAGCCAATCAGAGTGACTATTCCAAGTTACGCACAAGAAACTAATGATGTTCGATACCACTGATTTCTTTTCCAATCCAATACAGAGTAAAATTCAGGCTGGTATTGATGATACCGATATTTCATGAGATTTTATTTTTTTCTTTTAAAGTAGAGTATTTAAAATCCTAGCTTCCTTAATATATAAAAGGCATAGGTACAAGTAATAGAAAATAGAAGTAGAAAAAACAGAGTACATAATCATACAAAATATGTTCAAATAGTGTTTCCAAATCTGAAAAAAGAACAAAATTATAAAAACATTAAGATAAAGCATTGCTTAATTATTAAGAGCAAGTATGAAGATCAAAACTTGCATCTTTATTATTGTTACATGAATATGTTAACTTGAAAATATTGACCATTTAAATGACACAGCATCCAACATTGACACTGTTGTTCCCTTATTCACAGTTTTTTGTTCAGGAACCAGATAATTTGTACAGTTTTCTCCTTTAGTCATTTTTTTTTTGCTCAGAACCTCCTGCCTTTCAAAACATTCTCTGCTTTGCTGACACATGACATACTTACCAGGTGGAAGAAAAAGTAGTCCTTCCAACCGCCTGTCATTTAAACATTTCAATAATGTAGTTACTTTTCACTGTGTTCCTGTTAAGGGTAGACCTCAATCTCAAATTACTTAAGTATCAAAAGTATCAATATTTTGAATTGAGAAGCCATTTTAGAACAGAAAGATCCGGTCTTGGGGGTATCGACATTTTAGAATCAATCCGCACATCACCAACAGGTCCAAAAGATGGCGGATGACGTTGGAGATAAACCGAATAGGGAGCCTAAGTGACGCGATTCGATTTCCGGTTGATTTCCGGGCAATGGGACCTAAGTGCCATAAAAAAATTAACGCGAGTCAATGGAGGGATAAAAGTTTTTTTCTCATCCCGTTTGAAATGTGCTACGGTTTTCTCATATGATGTCTGTGAATTTTAAAGATACATTTTCACATTGAGAAAGCACTCACTTTGGACAGGCATCCAAAGTTACGTTAGGTTTTATGTGAGAGTAAGTAATGGACTACAACGTTCGTCTCATACATATGACGTCACCACCAAGCTTCACCATTAAACTCTTTGAAAATGGCTGTGACTTTGGCGAGCTTCACCTCCTTCTTTCAGGACGAAGGTAAGAGCATCAAACGTGGAGTAAACCACTTTAAATCAGGACATGTGGAAAGTGGCAGCTACTCCGGGGGAGAGATAGTTGGTCGAGTGAGAGCCAGCATGCGGGACAAGCTCTAGTCAGCCGGGAAGCGGTAGAGGGAACATGTGGAAATGGTGTTGTGATTACACTGTGGCACAAAGCACACAGGCATTTTCAAATGAAAAATAGAAAAGGCGGTATACGGTTTTGAAAAGTTTGCAGGGAAAGATTCAGATGTGACGTCAGCTATGCGATGTCTGATATGTAGTCCAAACATAGTCCAAATAATTACATATTTTTACACGCTAATAAATCACAAAACACGTATCAAAGAAACTCCAAACGCACATAATTGGTTATGATTTTAATTGAAGTACAGTAAATGTGTGATTCAGGGCATAAAGTAAAGTGGACCAGAAAATAATTATTTTTTCTTCATCCACTCATGTTAAATTTTTCCGAATTTAGGCCCAGTGGACCGACCGGAAAGGGCGGAGACTCCCTATTAGTGAGCCTGACCGACAGAATTTTTTTTTTTACTAACTTTATTTTGTGCTTGAAAGTGTTTTCTTTTTTCCTTTCTGTCTATTGTGATAGACTGCGGTTAAGTTTAACGTTATGTGTAACATTTAATTAAGAACAGAATACGGTGAACCACTGGAGAGCTCGCGCCAAGTGCATGGACACGTACTGATGCTAATGGAGAAGCGTCCAACAAAGGAATAACCTGGACACAAACTTTTCTTCAGCCAAACTTCAATACTCTGGATTGAAAGTGGACTTTCATATCACGGTAAGAGCAGTTTCATTTGAGCTACGGATCTGTTTTCCTTTGTTCTTTGGATGACGTGAACTCCGCACAGACTGGCTAACGGTCACTAGCACGGATTTTCTGCTTTCATCTGATTAACTGGAACTTTCAGAATTTTGATATTTTTACAGGACTTAACTCACGGAATTGGTTCATATATATTATGAACTGTGAATGTTCTGTTCATAATTTGAATGCAGTTTCTGTTCATGTATTGCCTCATTAACTGGTAGAAAGTTCAGTATTGCTATGCATTAGTTTAATTAAGAAAAAAAAAACAATAGAAGATAAAACTTGGTTTAATGTTTCTAAAATAGGCTTGTGTTGAGTTAAAATATGATAGTTAAAATCATATATTGTTTATAAAACCGATGGGGGGGAGGGGTTACAGATGATTTTGATAAATCAAGTAACCATTTACCTCCTGATATCAGTGCTGACACTTTCTGAATTGATGGTTTAATTTAAATATTCAGAAAAAAATCATTATCATTAATCATTATTTTACTGTTTTTACTTACCTTAGAAAATAAATGACAGAAAATACTTGAAGCTCACTGGAAAGAAGAAAAAAACCCACAGCATAGAGGATTTTGCCATAATAAATACTCACTTAACACTTTAACCATTGATGCATCATGTTCTGAATGGATATTCATATATATATTATTTTTATTTTTACTGAGTTTATCTCATTTCATGAATTAAATGTGGAAAACTACTTTATGCTACTTGATAATCCAAAAAACTAAACTTTTTTTTGACTGTTTTTACTTATCTTGTATAGTACCTAGTAAAATAGAGTTGATACCATGTGGTGAAAATGCATCAGTTGAAGCTCCAGGTCCCTGAAGTAAACACACGTTCCTCACCATAACAAACTATGCCAATAAAACTGGAGGATCCGGAACACACAGATGAGTTTTATCAGACTTATTATTTTCCATTAAAGCAACCAGTTAATCAAAGTCAGTGGAGTGAGTTTATGTGTTTTTGGAGAATGACAGACATTTTGAATCTATTATGTGAGATGAGCCCCTCTTCCTCCTGTAAACACATCATTACCAAATCATTTTGATGTCTTGAATTAGGATTAACTTCAAAGTTTACTGACAGTTTATTCGTCTCCTCATTTGAGAAGGAACTCAAACTCCTCCGTTTTATTTATTTATTTTTTCTCATTTCTTATTTATCCTTCTGCATCTTTGCGACGAGTAAAGATCAGAAAACCCTGGTTGGTTCTTTCCTGCTTTACTTTTTACCTTTTACACTAATATTTCCACATGTTTCTTTGAATGCCCATGATCCCTTTCATTTGATGTCGTCTCTGTGTCATTTTTCTGTCACTTCAGCTGCTTTTCACTTCAGCGACTTTACGCTCACATGGATGAAAATCAGCCACTTCATCTACTTTTAATAGACACTGATCCTTCTCTCTGATCGAGCACATTAAATGGCCTGAAAATAGGATTTTGTATCCCAGATGAAACTATATTTTGGCCAAATTGATAAAGAAAAGCCATCACACCCATGACCCAGTTAACTTTAGATTTAACCTTTTACTATTCTGGACTGATTTAGCTTAAAACACCTGAAAAATGCCTCTGTGAATGAAAACTGCATCTCTTCAACTGTTTGGAATACAGATAAAAAATGGGCTCTTTGTAAAGGGAACAACCTGGAGTTTGGACTAAAACATTCACTTTTACTGTTTATTTAACAGAGAAAAAGCTGTAGACTTAATGGCTCTGCATGCTCTTGTGGCGAAATGTCCCAGTTTGCTTGTCGCAGATATTTGTAATTTATGCCAGCGTGGGCCGTACATGGAATACACCTCACCACCACAATGCAAGGAGCACTCTCCAGTAGGATTTCCCACCTGGATCCCCACTCCTTTTTGTCATCGGGCCCTTTTGTTGTTGAACTTGTCTCGCAGATACTTCTTTTTTTTTTTTTTTTTAGTTTATTTCACACAATTTACAATATACAGCAAAAGACAAATGCAATTTAATGTGCTGTGCTGGAAGAGGCAGAAAGCCTGATAGGCTTATAAGGAGCCTCCACCAAGTAGAATGTAAACCAAGGCATACAAAAGTACATGAAATAAAATACATAGGCCTACATAATTAAACACAAAACAGAAAACTAAACAAAAGATCATTAAAGATAAATGCACATATGGGATTAAATTAGATCAACAGAAGGAGTTAAATCAGTACTTCTACTTTTCCCAGAGTATTTTTTTTTTTTACCCCAGTAGCTGTACTTGTACTTCGGTACAGGATGGCAGTACTTTTCTCAGCTCAGAAGAGGACTGGGCAGTGGTCAGTCACAGTAAATCACAGAGCTTCACAGATCCATGGGATATGAGCAGATAATGCATCAATGGGGCTGAAGTGTCAAACGGCTGGTTTGTTCCTGTGGACGCTGCATTCATCATAGTTATTGTGAGTCTGGCTCAGATGTTGTCACACACTGCGTCGCTGGCAAATAGAGAGATATGTGGACGCTATCGAAAGTGACAGATCAGAATGGAGTGGCTTATCTATGGAAATGTGTTTGTGTATGTGGGGGGGCATCCACACAGCAACACAATGAGGTTTTGTTTTGTACCGGATAGAAATTGGGCGCGTCCGCATTGGGCACATATGGCAACGAAACATGTTCTGAAAACAGTGCAATACACATGCCACACCTCTAGGGGTGCTGTAAGACTAGCAGTGACTGTAGCTCTGCTAATACCACTACTCTGGTGTCCACCATCATGGGTGCCGTCTTGTTTACGAATGAATGCTGTGTACACACCCGTTCTCAAAAGACATAATTTTGGGGAACCAAAAAGGCCACTGCTGTGGACGTGAGGCTGAAATGATAAACTGTATTGGATTCAGTCGAAAACGTTGCTGTGTGGACAGGGTGTTATTTCATCCAGGAATGAGTGTGAAATAATATGAAGTGATGTTTGAATGTGGATCTCTGAAACATGGCCTATGAAACAAAGAGCAGCTTAGCAAAAAATAAAACTTTGTTAGAAACTGCAGCTGAAAACCCACTTCAACATTTTAACCCATTAAAGGACATTTTAACTAATTGAAGGATATTTTTAACCAATTGAAAGACAAAACAACTGATTTAGAAAAAGCCCGAACTAAAACTACCAGAACCAAATTACAATGGGGGGGGGCTAAGTCCCGCACTTCTACTTCCGGTCCATGGGTGCTTAGCTCGCAAAAAAAAATGTGAATGGGAGTGAATGGAGCGAGTCAAGCTAAATTCTGATTCCGTTTGACAAGTGCTTTGAAATTTACATATGATAGCGGTTAATAAGAAATATTTGATGTGGTATAGGTAGACCACCCATTTTTGATGGGAAGGTTAGGTTTTATGTGGGCTTAGTAAGACACTACAATGCATGTGATATGTGACATCACACTCCACTTAGCTGTGTTGTGTGGTCTGTGGTGACGTCACATGCTCGCCAGGCGTGTAGTCCAAATTCTTAACAGGTTTTACTCACAAATGAATCAGCCGTTGTTTAACATAATCAGTTGAAACACACATCAATAATTATCATTTATTATGAGGTACAACATGTGTGTTTGAGGACACATGACAAACCAGATACGATTTTAGCATTTTATTTCCCATTGAATACCATTCATTAATTTTCCGATCTCAGGCACCATGACCCTCCTGGAAGGGGCGGAGACTTAAGCTCAGAATACTAGTTGTTGTTGTTGTTTTTTTTTTGTTTTTTTACTTTGATCACTTTGTTCATTCTGTTGCTTATTTTATAATTTTTTTGACTGGAACTGCAAAAGTGTCAGGGGTTAAAGGGTTAAACAGCTGCAGGTTTAGCCTTGGTTGTGGTGTCAGTGTAAGCTGTAAAAGAGGAAACAAAGCAATGTCATCTTCTGCTCTTTCTGCTCTGTTGGTGCATTTGCTCTGCTTTTCATTGAGTTCCCTGTGCTGCTGTTAAAACAAATGCAGAACTAACCGCTTCCACTGTCTCTTCTCCTGGAAACTGCAACAGAAACACTTCTACAGTGTGTCCCATAAGTCTCCATACATGGGAAAATTCTACCTTTCTTAACATAAGCCATTTTTATGTCTATTATATGCTCTGTATGACTGCTGTTTCAATTCATTGTTCTTTATTCAAATGCATTCTTTGCATTATCTGAAATATAAAGAAATCCATGTTAGAAACATATACTGTATGTATGGAATGTATTGTCTCCTGTGTATGGAGGCTGACGGGACATCCTGTGCACCAAACACAAAGAAGGGAAGAAATCACATTATCCAATAGTTGAACTTGGAGGACTGGATTTTTACAGTTCACTGATCATTAGTGGGGGAGGGAGAATAGGTTAACTGTGGTTTAAATATTAATAATAGCATGTGTGCGTGTGTGTGTGTGTGTGTGTCCAGTATTCAGATGCTCAGTTCTTTTCTTTGTTTCCACTAAAGTATCAAAAAGGCACCAACAGTTCTATGACTGAAATAGATTTACAGTAAATGAGCTCATCCATCAGTGGAAGAGTGTGTGGACAAGGTGATGAGGAGGAGGGTGAAGATGAAGAGAAGCAGAGGCATGGGTGTTCAGACAATCTTCACAGTGAAAAATGCTGTGGGTGTCATTTCCAGACGTGTCCTTTGGGCGCTGGAGCCTCTGGAACATGCTTTAGTTCTCGAGTTCTTCCTTTTATGTCAAAGAAAAGTCCAAAAGCAGAAAAGCATAAATGTTCAGATACGTCTGTTAGAATGAATGTATTAACTTAGATTAAATCATCATCATGTTTATCTCAATTCAATGGAACAGCTGTTTTGTTGATTACATACATTAATATTTTTGCATCTGTTTTGGATATTTTATATAGTTTTTATTTCAGAAGTTTTTTAATGTTTTACATTTTTTTTATCACTTTTTGGTGTTTATTTTATTTTTTTTAAGTTTAATGGGTTTTAGCATGTTTTCTATTGTTTTCCTCCACAAACTTTGTAGTTTTAGTGTATTTTCAGGGTTGTCAAATGATTAAAACTTGCTATTGATATTGCTTTGTTCTCCATTGTTATTGAATGCATTGTGTATTGGTTCTATTAAATTTCAAGCTGTTTTTAGAGTGTAGAAAAATGAACAAACAACAGAGTTTACTGGTGCTTCCTCATACATGTCCATGACGCGGTGATGAGGCGTCTCTGATTGGCTCAGAATATGTGAAGGAACACTCCCCCCTCCCCTCTCGCTCTGTGTGTGTTTACCATCCCAGAGTAGCATCCAGCTTGGTTTGGTGCCGTCGCTTGTTTTGAAAACGTTCAGGGAAAAAAACGATGCTTTATTTCCACAGAGAGTACATGAACCAGTTTGATCTGCCACTTTTTAAAAGTTTGTGCAGAAACTACTGTGGTGCCGTCTTCTCTTGTAGATGCTAATGCTACTTCATATTTGCTGCAATAGGGGATGGGCTTTACCCCATGTGGATGACGCCAATGCCCTTGTGACGTGTAGTGGACAGACTTTTTCTGATTCGCTGGTTTCTCTGTGTTTTCTATGAATGGTAAATCCAACCAGTGGAGGGGACACACCACGCAGCAAACACTGCATGTGTTGGTAACTCGGGGTGACCCATCAGGTTCCGAAAGGAGCATGGAAAAGTGGTTTTCAGTGGAATGACACCTTTAAAATAATAACAACAATAGGCCTGGCGGTGAAGGCCTAAAAAGTGGAGGGGCAGTGAGAGGCTTTGATGGAATAACAATTGTTCACTGCAGGTCTGTTCAGTGTTTGTGTCGTGTAGCCCGTGGAAGCCTGGTACTGACAGAGCTGTGGCATTTGATCCTCTGTGTGTGTGTGTGTGTGTCTGTGTGTGTCTGTGTGTGTCTGTGTCTGTATGCTTGTGTTCCTATCTTTATGGGGGCATTGATCTGTTTAGTGTTCCACCATGGAGACCAAAATTCAGGTTACCACAAGGGTTACATTTATATAAATGTAAGGCCCCGCCAGTAAAATATAAATGTGTGTGAAGTATGCAAGTGATGTGGCCATACAAATAAATTAACTTTATTTCTCCTCAAGTCCCTAATGAAGCACGAGGGAAATGAGGACTAGAGAAAAGCGTAATTTTCAAAGTTTTGAAGATGTTTCTTTGAAAAAAAAAAAAGTTATATATCAGTGATGTGTGGGTCGATGTATAAACGACCCACAACCCACCATTTTTTTTGTTTTGTTTTTTTTAACTAGCCTGCCCGCAACTCGAACCCAAAGAAATATTTGAAAAGGATGGACCCGACCCGCATTTTTAAAAAGTAGTAAATGGTCTTTATGAACATCACATGATCTTACTCACATACCTGCATTGAAAATTCCATGTCATTGCTTGTAAGTTAATATGTTGAGAAAATATGTTTGTCCTACTTCATCATTCAAACGTCATCCACGCGTAGCATCTAAACCAAGGGGGTGACAACCTGTAACACCCAAAGAGACATTTGAACCCAGTTTCCACAGAAAACAAAAGACTGGGAGCCCCTCATTATCTTTAAAAATATCAGTGAATGTGTCCCAAACCTTACTTTTTTGTTTGTATGTTTCTGGAGCTTCCACTCTCCCAACCTTTTCTCTCTCTTGCACCCTCTGTACCATAGGATACTTCTGACATTCTACATCACCTTCATGGAAATTCAGTCAATAAAGTGTATGTATTAATAATAGAAAATTGTACCTAATATTTAAATTACAATGATTTACCACGTTATTCTAATGTTTATCTCAAACAACAAATGACCCGACCACAACCTAAATATCTGACCCGCAACTGGGAATGACTGTGACCTGTGATTGTGACAGTGACGGCAGGTGCCCACTCACTTAGGGTCATTAATTCATTACATGATTTATTTATTTTTTATTAATTTTTTATTGTTGTTTTGAATTATTTTTGGGGGAAAAGAAAAATAAAGATGTTTACACTTACTCCCCAATGACTACATTACCTACAAATGATGAATACAACTATCTGGTCCTCATGACACATGGAAACCTGTGTGTGTGTGTGTGTGTCTGAGACCTCTGACCCCCCCCAGGCTGTAGAACCCTCATCCTCTGGGGCCAGCCAACAGTCCTTCTAAGCGGCTGACATTTCTGTCATCCTCTGATAGAACCCATAGAACTGAATAATTCATGCAGGTGTTGCAGGGGAAAGGGTGCCATTTCCACAGGACAAACTACCCCCCCCCCCAAATGAAAAGTGTGTGTTTATCCTCGTAAGTGAACACACTAGCGTCATCATCCTTTGTGCTGCTGAAGGCTTTTAGGCTCTATTCTCTGTCAGCTCACATGTTCAAAGCTCTACATCTCAGTGCTTCCCAGGCCACAGTAAATCTATTCAATCTCATCGCTCTGCTGTTGTGTTTCTACGAGAGTTGGTTTTTTTTTCTTCTTTTGTCTGTTTTTCAGCCACTTTATGCAAAAACTACTGGACCAATTCCATTGACATTTTCATTAAAGGTGTGAGGTGGGCCAGAATAGATTTCATTACATTTTGGTGAATGTAGGTCAAAGGTCAAAGTCACAAAAAATGTGTTTTTACAATGATCAGAGAAAGGGCAAACCAGTAATTTCCTATTCATCCCTGTACTCAGTTTTACATAAAGCTTCTTTTTACTCTCACTATTGATGTGCATTGATATCAGAAGATTAAAGGACAAATTTGAAGACTCTAGGTCAAAGGTCAAAGATCACAATAAAGGTCCAAATTGAATTTTGGACATAACTTTTGAACTCTTCATCTTACAAACTTCCAAAGGGCAACAAACTGCTGGTCTTTCTGTGTAGATTTTGAACTATTGTTGACACAAGAGGTCAGGGGTCACTGGGTCAATACCTGAAAAACTAAAATGGAACTATAACGGGGAAAAACCTGTGTAGATGGAGACTTGGGCAACCCTGAAAGGTCAAACCCATAGTCATGTTTTGAGAGGGAGATGTCCAAGAAGAGACAAAATGTTTGCGAGGGGGCGGGGTTTGTTGTTCCTGGCACCACTTACTAGTAGTTCTATCAAATGAATGCAATTTTTAATCAGATTAATCACAGGGTTGCTTTAGATTACTTTGGATTGATGATGATTAGTCATTTTTCTTATCTTGTCCTCTGAACCCGCTTTATCCTCACTAGGGTCATGAGGGTCTGTATTCAAGGTTTGTAAGCATTAGCCTAGTGTACATTTTCAAGGCCACATTTTCAAGGCTCTGAGCACAATTCTTTAGTTGTTTCCAAATCTCAATATAAAAAGGAAGGTTGATCGTTAATTTGCAGCTTTTAGACTATAGCTGCTTCCAGCACGTCTACAGTCAATCACTGAGTTAGCTGCTTTTAAGTCTGAGCTGAAAACACATTCATGTAGCCCACTGTCCTTGTCTTTTTATGTTGTTGTGTGTATAGATTTTATAGTTTGGATTTTATATCTCATTTAGGAAAGCATCTTTTTGGTGTTGTAATGTGCTATACAAATAAAATTTTATTTGGTTTTAGTGCTAGCATTAGCCTAGTGCTAGCAGAATCCCAGACTATGCTTCATATTAATGTGGTATTTTAATCTGAAGTGCTTCAGTGAAATGTCGGTCGACCGTTCTGTCTCAGTGTTGTATTCTTTTGTACTAAAATTTCCTACAAAATAAACAAAAACACAGTAAGAAACACCAAAAATGCAGAGAAAATATACAGAACATGCGAGAATCCACTAAACTTGACAAAAAACCCTAAATAAAAAAAAGAAAAATCCTAAAGTTATTCAAAAAGTTTTATAAAATACAGTAAAAACACCAAAAATTTGATAAAATATCCAAAACTATTGAAAAATTATTAACACATATGAAATTATCATGCTTATTCAATAGTTTCAACAAAACAACTGTTCCATTGAATTACATTAACATTTTAAAAGGGGGGGGGGGGTGACGAACTGCGTTTTACACCAATTATTGACAGGATTATTGGAACAGCAGCTGTTATTTCAGATCAGTAGATAGTCGGATCTTGATGGTCAAACCTCTGGATTATAACTAACATTAAAGCATAAAATTAAAATTTGCTGCTATTTGACCTGAAATTAAACTGTCAACATCGAGGACATACCTATTCCTGTTTTATTCTGCTTTATATGATGCAGTTTTACAAGTATATCTGCATCTATTTGATAGATATTGAGTATTTCCTGTGTTGCATCATTTCGTCAGACCCAGTGAACCCTGTTATAATCAGTACAAACATGATGAAATTGAAATTTCTCACACCACTGGTCGACAAGCAGAAGCATTCAGACAAAAAAATAAAGATAAAGACAAATTAAATTTAACCCTTTAGCTCCTAACAAGTCTGTGACGATGAGTGTTATGAGTGTCGGCATTAAAAAACAGGATTATTGTCACTGGGAAAAAAACAACAAAAACATTATGGTCCAATAGATGTTTTTGTTGTTGTTATTATGAGAAAAATGTCAGAATTATGACTTTTTTTGTCATGAGGAAAAAAAGTTGAAATTCTGAAGAAAGGAGGAAAAAAAAGTCATTATTCCTACATTACTTCACAGGGGACTATTGTTAATGATATTATGACTTATTTTTATTATTATACAAAATATTAATAATAATAATGGATTGGATTCACATAGACTCATTATTCATTCACCCTCACAGTCTCCCTCTGGTGGTGGTGAACTAAGTGTATTTTACTCGGTTCTTGGTGCATTTTAGTGTAAATTTTGTGCATTTAAGTGAACTTAATGCATTTTAGTGTATTATTAGTACATTTTACTCTATTCTTAGTGCATTTTATGTGCATTTTAGGGTATTTTAGTGGATTTAATTTGACTGTGTATTTTTAGGGCATTTTAGTGTATTTTTAGTTCATTTAACTCTATTCTTAGTGTATTTTACTGCATTGAACTCTATTCTTAGTGTATTTTAGTGCTTTTAACTCTTTTTAGTGTATTTTACTGCATTTAACTCTATTCTTAGTGTATTTTAGTGCATTTAACTCTATTTTTAGTGTATTTTACTGCATTTAACTCTATTCTTAGTGTATTTTAGTGCATTTAACTCTATTCTTAGTGTATTTTAGTGAATTTAACTCTATTCTTAGTACATCTTTATTTTTCAACTGTATTTCTGGCACATTGTTTTTGCTTAAACATTTTGAAACAAACCGATGTCGTCTTTCCACATATGTGCTCCCTTCGTATATATCTGGTCTCATCGTCTGAACCAGCTTTATCCTCACTAGGGTCATAGGGGTCACTGGGGGCCTAATCCAGCTACAATGGGTGGAGGCGGGGTACAAACTTATGTTTGGATGTTGGGAAGATACTGAAGTACCTGGAGAAAACCCACGCAGACATGAGGAGAACATGCAAACTCCACACAGAAAGGTCTGGTGTGGGAATCGAACCAGGGACCTTCTTTTTGTGAGGCACGAGTGTTAACCACTGCACCACTGTCCCGCCCCCTTTCATATATATTTGATATAATATTTTCTATATATCCTAATGTGGGCCTGAAGACAAACATAACCGTCAGCGTTGTCACACTTCAGTGTTCATAGGAGTAAACACTGTCCTGATAAAACCAGTAAACAGTAAATTTGGATCAATCATATGAACTATACATGAAATAGATGAAGACTCCTGTAGGAAACATATAATATATATATATATATATATACAAAATACAAAATACAATTATGAACTTTATTTTCATTATTATAGAGACCCCCCCCCCCCAAATGTATTAAATATTTTTTCAAGGGCACCTGATGTTTGAGGTGGGGGTCTACGGCTCCCCCAGACCCCCTGTTGACATGACCCATCATGCTGTGCCGTCATCACTGTGGATGCAGCTGATGGGTTCCAACCGTGTACTGTAACAAACCTGCGCTAGATTTGATCAGTTGGCTTTAATTGTAACATGTGATTGAATTCATTTGCATGGTGTTGTTTGTGTGTCACGCACCACAGAACTCACCCCGCTGACGACACGCTTCATGTTTCATGCACGACTGAGATCCATTTATGAGGATGTGACAGTAGAGGCGACGCTTTTCCAAACGGAGCTACAGCATGCTCATTGTTGTGATCAATGTAAAGATTCCTCACTCTTTTGTTGCCTGGCAACAGACTGCCACCTAAAGGCAAAGATGATGTGATCTGTGTAAACTGTCCAACCTCCACCAGCTTTTCCCTGTGTACAAAGATTTGCCAAATTAGCATTATTATATTTTTCTGTTGTTACTAATATGACGACCATCATCATTTACACCATCACACCCCCCCTCTCTTTTTCCCCTTTCACCCCTCATCAGTCTATATTGTTCATTTGCTCTTTACATTGTGTTTGAACCTTACTGTGGTTGTGGTGTGTGGGGGGGGGGGGGTCCCTACAAACACCATAACTGTCATACACAATAGAAATGGGAATTTCCCCACTGTGGGACTAATAAAGGATTATCTTTATTTTACATGATCTTAAATGAATAAATATCAGCTCTGAATTTAAACCACTATCAGACATGGATTAAAGTTTTCCGTTGCCGTGATGGATTTTTTTTCTGGATCATTTATGTCAACTTATTTTCTGTCAACTGAACTCAAATGGGAGATGAGAACTGATCAGAAAAGGTTGAGGGCAGGTTGTTGTGATGGGTGTTTGGCAGTGATGTAGTCTACTATGTCAGTGGTCTTGAGGCCTGGTACTCTGGGCCCACTATCCTGCTTGTTTTAGGTGTCGTCCTACTCCAACACACAAAGCGATGGGTCGTTTATAGGCTGGATGACCAGCTGATCATTTGAATCAGGTGTGTTGGAACAGGGTGACATCGTAAACATGCAGGACAGTGGGACCCGAGGACCAGTCTATGTGATACACAGGTATACGCCGTAAACCCACCAGAAAATTTGGGGGAGTTCTTTATACCAACTTAATATTCATTGTTCAATATGTAGAAAAGCACAGCCAGTTTGCCTACGTTTCACAGTGACTCCTCATGGAAGCCTTGGAAGTTTAACAGCATGACTAACAATGAGCACTAGTGACCCGTTTGGAACCACCCTGGCCCCATGCGAGCTCCAACAAGGACCGCTATAGCAGTCGTCCAGTTTTTTTACTTTAATCCCTGCTACCAGATATTTTTGTTGGGTTCATTATATATGTATTTTCATCACTGTATTTTTATTGCGTTTTACTTATTGAATGCATTTTCAGTGCATTTTACTCTATTCTTGGTTAATTTTAGTGTTTTTTACTTTAATTTTAGTGCATTTTACTATATTTTTTGTGCATTTTACTCATTGTATTTTAGTGTATTTTAAGAGCATTTTCAGTGAATTTTACTCTATTCTTGATGTATTTTAGTGAATTTTACTCTATTCTTAGTGTATTTTATTGTATTTTTAGTGCATTGTAGTGTTTTTCTTACATTTAACTATTCTTGGTGCATTTTACTCTAGTCTTAGTGCATTTTAGTGTATTTTTAAGAGCATTTCATGGCATTTTCAGTGCATTTGACTCCTTTCTTGGTGTATTTTTACTGTATTTTTACTCCATTTCACTCTAATCTTAATGCATTTGACTCTATTCTTCGTGCATTTCAGTGTATTTTTTGTGTATTTTAGCAATAAGGGTCTTTCTGGGAGGAAAGCCGGAGAGTTAATACGAATAAAAACAAAAACACTGCCACCTAAAGGCTAATGCGATGTGATCTGTGTAACCTTTCTCCCTCCACCACCTTTTTCCCTGTGCACAAGGATCTGGAATATTAACAGCACAGTCAATTTTCAACCACTTTGTAAGACTTTGGCCAAATATTGTCATTGTTACTAAGTTTTCAAGTCAGTGTTGATGATGAGTCAGTCGCACAAAGAACAACTACTTGTTATTGACTGGATGGACAGACAGTGGAGTTTGAAGAAAGAGAAAAACAAACATAATGGGGTTTCACTTCAGAGCTTCTTGGCTTTCAAACACAAAAGTTTCATTGTGTAGTTCTGTATTGATGATACATTGCTTCTTCTCAATGCCTTTTATTTTCTTGTCACTCCAGATCCTGCAGCCTGTCATTGACTTGGCAGCTTTTCGTCTGTCTTTTTTTTCTTTTCCCTTCAGCTTATTATTGTTCAGCTTTCATGTAACACGCAGACACAAATATTTTTACATGCGGGCCTCAACAGCTCGAAAAAAGACACTCGGCTGCAATTTAGAAGAAATTAACCTGTTAGAAAAAAAAACAAACACAGAAAGACCCAACGCTACTTTTGTGTCGGTTAACAAATCTATTTTATTATTATTATAAATAATAATAATAATTAAAGGAGCACACTCAGAAAAACTCAGGAAACAGTAACTCTGAAGAATGAGGGTCAAAGGGCAATGAAAAGCATCATGGGTAGCTCCCTCATAGCCACTGGGATGCTCCATACAGTACGTATGTGATGTATTAACGTACATTACGTAGTTGCGTATAGTAATTTACATACAGTACGAAAGGAAACTGAAACCTCCAAGACAAATACAGTAAATAGAATTTTATTTCGCATTCAGAGACGAAAAATTGAGGCAAAGGTTTTTCGTGATTTGGATCATTCATTCGCTAGGTTTTTCATAGAAATAATGGATCTGCAGATTAGAGCTGCACAATATATTGTTTGAGCATTGGCATCGCAATGTATGTGTACGCTATAGTCACTTCGCAGGTCCTGTGATTGTTTTTATTTGATTTTTTTAAATTATTTTTAGTTTTTCTTTATGTATATATATTTAATTTTTCAATGTATTTTTCATTAAAAAAATTTTTTTTTAAATTTTAATTATTTCAGCTACAAGAAGAATCATACTGAAACATACGTTCTGTCGACCACTAATCTCTTTGACAGCTGTTATCTACACCTGAGCATTTTTTCATATTGCAATATATATCGTAGGGTTAAAAAAATTGCAATTTCATTTTTTATTTTTTTTTGTATTGTTCAGCCCTACAACAGATATTAAACTGTTTCGATCAGTAGATGGTTTGTATATTTGGGTCTTTATGGGTTAAATGATCGAAAGTGAAAGAAATCACTTTTGTACAAAGACCAAATCAAAATGAGTCACGTCTGAAGCAAGGTCACTGAGACTCCTCCTCCAGTCTTGGCAGCCGGCAGCGACTCCAGGGAAAACTTTTTTTGCACATTTGATGCTACGAGTCATTAGCGATGCTGATAGAAACACACTTTAATTAAGACTGCTTCGTTTTTGGACTTCCATGTCACATCTGAAGATTAATAAGTAATATCAGAGGTGTGGTGGTGGTATGCAAATAGAACAGACATGCCTCCCAGCGAAACTGCTGCACTCGCTGGATCGTTCAATTGAGCCAAATTAGCATGCTGCAACACAACTGCCCCCCCCTTTTTTCCTAGCTGCTCCAAGCTGAAGTGCTTGGCTCCACTTGTGGGCGACACATTAGCAGCCAGCTGCTCAGTGGATACTGAACAGGAAGTGGAGCAGCAGCGTGTTGGAACATATGCAGGCGTTTGTGCCTTTACTCATCTGCTTTCATCCATGTCACTCTAAAGCAAATCTGTGGGAAGGAAAGGTCACAGGACTCTTGTCGTGTTACTGTAGCTGTCACCTGCACATAACACCCTGAGAGTTGGTTCAGAATCAGAAACATTTTTCCGCTCACTTTGTCACACCTGGTCGTCAAGGCGATAGTACTGACTTTACAGTACCTGGTCATCCTAATCGGCAAAATCAAAACAAACTAGAAAAGGTAGATGCCCCCACCACCACACACACACACACACCCCTCGGATCACCACCAAAATCTAATTTCCAGATCTCCCCGTTACCAACCTACCCTGTAAATTTCAGCAAAATCCGCCCATACGTTTTTGAGTTCACAAACAAACCAACCAATGCCAGCAAAAAGTTAAGCTCCTTGGTGGAGGTAAAATATATTGATTCACATACTATTTGTCTTATAATATGTACAGAGGAACAGAAATGCATGACCTTGTTCAGGATATTCTTATTTTCCCAGCAGTACCCGTATGTGAAGCACTTGAATCATCCTCCTGTCGGTGCCTTTGACCACGGTCTGGATGAAGGGTTCTTCCTGAGCGTCTTGGATGGCAGGTAATGCGCTGAGCGCTAATGCTAATGCTAATGCATCATGCTGTGTGGATTAGGACGTCTAACATTCAGACACAGAATTAATACCTGGATAATAACATGACTCGAACTAGGAAGCATTTGCACTGATTATAGACGTAAACTGCACACACATACACTGCAGTTTGGTTTATTATAAATGCTGGATGTTTTTCAGAAAGTTGTTGCATATATTAAAGCAGAGGTAATTGGAAAGTAATTAAGTAAAAGTACTTCAATACTGTACTTAAGTAGATTTTTTAGGTTTTTAGGTTTTAGGTTAGATTTTTAGGTACTTGATTGGAGTATTTATTTTTCTGCCAACTTTTGACTTTTTCTTCCTACATATGTTTGTAAATATCTGTACTTTCTACTCCTTACATTTATATAAATATCTGTACTTTCTACTCCTTACATTTAAATATTTTCACTTTTTACTCCTTACATTTAAATAAATATTCTCACTTTTTACTTCTTACATTCTCAGAACAGACTCGTTACTTTTTTAAGCTAAACATGCGACAGAATGAAAAATAAGTCACTTCAGAGGGAAAATCATTGGAGGAGAGAAACTGGAACTTTAGAGATAAGAAAAAAGTGAGTAAGGACAAAAATAAGCAAAAAACATTCATGAAAAATTAACAAAATGGGCAAGAAAATGGAGAAAAATTGACCGAAGTATGTAGCTCATATTAACATTCTGTTATAGATCGATAGATAATGAGGTGGTATGTGAGATTAATTCATAGAAGTGAACAAAACAAGAATAAAATTAACAAACAAGTTAATAGTAAATAAGTAATTAGTTAATAAGTAAAGATAATACATGAACACCAAAAATAATGAAAAATGAACAAAATGAGAAAATGTATTTAAAAATGAACAAGAAAAGACAAATAAAAAGCACAGTGGACAGTTTTTGTAGTTATTATTAATGGACTACAGACTGTAGAGTTTACATTAACCTTACATTGACTTCACTGAGCAGAGGGGAGGTCATGGAATGCTGTGTAAGGGTCAAAGGTCATGCTGTCTGGCTCCTCTCCTCTCTGCCACAGGCCACCTGACAGCAGGAACACAGCGCTGGGCTTTTAATAGCATCCTCCAGCAGGTTAAGGATGATGCAATGACCAGGAAACACAGAAACATTCCTTCAACATCATCTTCAGAAGCTTCCGGAGCTGATGTCACATGGTGCAGGTTTGAGTTGAAGGCCTGTAGAAAACTAAAACCGTTACACGTGTGTCCATGTTCACAACAGATGTGACATTAATTCATGCAGTGACTGTGGATCTGAACCCATAAAGGTCCAGTGTTACTGCTCTTCCAAAATACACTTATTCACTATATATAATTTTATTTATTTTAGGGCTGTCGAATGATTAGATTTGACATTATTAATTATATATTCTAAATTTATAATCAGATTAATCACTTTGTTTTGGGTTATTTTCGATGAATCATGATTAAAACACTTCAAAAGTCACAAATCTTATAAACACGACAAGAGAAATACATAATTATGACAAAGGATCAAAATTATGAATAAAGTCGAAATTCTGACATAAAATGTCACAGTCAATCTTGGATGTATATGATAATTTCAGATCCTTTTCTGATAATTATTATTATTATTATTATTTCACATTTTTAACTTTTTATCCCATAATTATGATTTTTTTTTTCCTCACATAAGGTTTTTAAAAAAATCCCCTCATTTTTCCTAAATGTTCTGTCCATACCCACTCTCTCTCTCTCTCTCTCTCTATATATAGATATATATATAATATATATATATATATATATATATATAATACACACACACACACACACACACACACACACACACACACACACACACACACACACACACACACACACACACACACACATACATGCAGACAAAGTGATCTGACACATTTGTAGGTTTAATAAAAATGGAAATGAAATGAAGATTTTTCAAAAGTACATATAATGCCATTTTTTTCATTATGTTTTAAAAATTATTTTTTTTTATGTTTTGAGAATTAAATCAATCAAATGGGATCCATTATTGAGCTGGTATGGGGTCATGTCTACCAAGATTTAAGTGCAAACGGAACGCTCGTGTTGCAGTTACAGATTTATTTGTTTTGATAAATGTTTCCACAATGAAAGCGTGATGCTCACCAGTCCAATTCATGGCAGCAACTGAAAAAGAAACGAAAAACACTGGCATTATAAAGAAACAAAACTAAATGGTATTATATGAAAAATGGCATTATACGTACTTTTCAAAAATAAAAACACTTTTTTTTTTTTCTTTACTTAATTTGCATTTTAATAAACCTACAAACGTGTGAGATCATTTTACGTGACCCTGTGTGTGTGTGTGTGGTGTGTGTGTGTGTGTATACATAGATAGACAGAAATTGTGTGTGTTATTAAAATAATATATTTACCTATGTACCAGAAAGTGGGACATAAGATTGGTAAGAAGTTAATTTTAATGTTTGTCACACATAAAAATATCATCAAAGCCAATGAGGTTTGGTCAAAAGTGTTCTCCTGTCATTAAAATAATCCTCCCACTTCCACACACCCACTCGTCCCTGTGCAGTAAATCATCCAGATCAGTTCATGCCAGCGCAGCAGGCGACCACAAATGACACCTAACTGGAGCATTATGGGTGAAACGTGTTACGTCTGCACAGATTAATGACTTAATTATGCTGGTTTAGCTTTCAACCATAACCTTTCCTCAAATACTGTTTGCTTGTTTTTCTCATACTGCACGCATAATTACCTTTGCATTAATGTGGCGGCAGAAAATTAAAAGACAAACGGGCTGAGGCAACTGTCGAGGTGACTTTGGCAGGAGGACCAACTGAGGGAACATACGTCAGCGTTTGATACTCACTTCACTACACTGGGTTTTATTTTGATGAGCAGAGGAGGTAAAAGTACTGAAAAAGTACAGCTACTGGGGTGAAAAAATACTCCTTTACTGAAGTAAAAGTGGAAAAGTACAACGTGATTGTATAAAAATGGATCATGATGAAATAATATATTTATTCAACCAGGAAAAATCATAAATATTTCAAAAGTATCCAATAATAAAGCCTTTAAAAGTGAGTTAATGTGTGATCATGTCACAGTTCCTCAGTTTAGTGGATATGGACAGAAACATGGAAGAAAAAGTCATTACAAATTAAGTTATTTCACAACAATTTTTTTTATTCATTTTTCAAGTTTATTATTTTGTAAAGTATTCAGGGTTTTTTTTTTGTTAATTTTTACATTAAGTCATTATTACAAGATTGAAAAAAGTCAGAAATGTAAGATAAAAAAAATTAGTTAAGAAATGCACAATTATGAGAAAGACTTGAAATTATAGAATAGAATTAAGACTTTTATCTCATAAAGTCCCAGTTTTTCTCCTCCATTGATTTTCCCTCTGAAATGACTTATTTTTCTACTGTCACATCTGTTTAGTTTGAAAAAGTAACAAGTCTATTCTGAGAATGTAAGGAGTATAAAGTACATATATTTATATAAATGTAGAGTATAAAGTACAGATATTTATATAAATGTAAGGAGTATAAAGTACATATATTTATATAAATGTAAAGAGTATAAAGTACATATATTTATATAAATGTAAGGAGTATAAAGTACATATATTTATATAAATGTAGAGTATAAAGTACATATATTTATATAAATGTAAAGAGTATAAAGTACAGATATTTATAGAAATGTAAAGAGTATAATGTACAGATTATTATGAACAAATGTAGGGAGTCCAAAGTTTACAGAAAAATACTCTAGTAAAGTACAGTAATGGAGTACTTGTACTTAGTTACTTCCATCTCTGTTGGCAGCAGTTTTCAGGTGTGGTTTTTAACCTTCGACTTGACCAACAGAGAATACTTCAGGTTTTTTTTTCTTCCTTTTCTGGGTCTTCACTTGTGTCCTTGACTCGTGTCCAAACAGTTGACTGAAAATCGACATTATTTTTTTTTTCTATTCTTCCACCTCAACACAAACAAATATAACCTTCCTGGTGGAACTCTGTGCCCTTGAGAAGATCTGTGGAGGATGTTTAAGGTTATCTTCTGTGTAAAAGTACTATGAACAAAGCATTCTTTTTAAGGGAAAACAGCGGTCACACTTAAGGTCACACTGACCCCACAAACGACGGGTACATGGTAAACAGTGTGTGTTCATACAATAAAGGACTGAGATTAACTTAATCATGGTCAGTGTAGGATGCATTTAAGTATTAAACTGAATGATACTGCTGCTTTGTTCTGGTGGATAAAGGATGAGTCCAAGCAGAGGTGGAAAGTAACTAAGTAAAAGTACTTTATTACTGTACTTAAGTAGATTTTTTTAGGTATCTGTATTTTGAAGAGTTCATTTGCAAAAACAGATAACTCCATTTTTCATTCTTTTCACAAAGTAGCATTTTTTTACTCTGCATTCCAGGTAATACTCATTGATTTGATATATTATTTATTCAATTTAGTGGACCTTACCAAATGAAATAAATATATCAAATCAATGACTATTACCTGGAATGTAGAGTAAAAAAAAAAAGCCATTTTGTGAAAAAAATGAAAAATGGAGTTTTTGCAAATGAGCTCTTCATTTATTCTTCTGCCAACTTTTGACTTTTCCTTCCTACATTTGATCATAAATATCCGTACTTTATACTCTTTACATTTAAATAAATATCTGTACTGTATACTTTATGTGGGATCCCTGAATGGTTCTGTGGGGTCCTACATATTTGCACAGTCATGTGTATCCAGAAACAGCCCTGGGTAAAGTTGTCTGGATGCAAGAAACAAGATATGAAAAATGAATCAAAGTCTAAATAAATAGTCAGAAATGTCAATCATTTAGTGAAACGAATGAGCTGTAACAGCTGAAAAATGTTCTACGATAAGAATCAAACTGCTTAAGGAAGAGCTGAAGGTCAAATGTGTTCATGAAAATCCCTCCTAACCTGTAGTGCAGTAAATAAAAAGGCTTGGTTTGGATGGAGTGATTGCACTTGTTCACCCTCCTCCATTAGATTCATGTCAAACAGATGTTCCTACAGCTCAGCCAACATCAACAAAGGCAAACAAACAGGCAGATTCCTGAATATTTAATGTCAAACATCTGACAGTCACATATTCCTGCCGCTTTCAGTCTTTCTTTCACGGCTTTGATGCCGGCTGCGCCACAGATAACCTTTCTGAAAAATATGTCAAGAAATTTTTTTACAAATCCTCCTTGTTAGAACCTCAGGTGTCGGCTGACATTAAACACACAACAAACGCAGGGTTCACAAAAGCAGCATTTACAGATTTACGCTTTGCCAGTTTTATGCACCGCTTTGATCTGGTATCAAGGATTTAAGGCCAACGCCGTCAATATCCTGCTGAAGCACCAGCTTTTAAGCAAAAGTGGAGCGCAGTTTTATCCAGAGGGGGTACAAGTACTCTCAATTCTGTACCTCATTGTCATCATTATGAGGTACTGTAGTTCTGTTAACCACGTGTACTATAGTTAGTTAACTATGTGTACTGTAGTTAGTTAACTATGTGTACTGTAGTTAGTTAACCACATGTACTGTAGTTGGCTAACCACTGGTTCTGTATTCCATATGGGAATATAGTTAGCTAACTTAAATATCCCACAAAATTCACAAATATACACACAGAAACATACGAATGTGGAGGGAAACATGCATAAAATTAACCCAAAAAGTCAACTAGTACAAAAAAGCAATGAAAAATCCAAAACATATTGAAAAACAGAAAAGAACACCCCAAAATGTGATAAATATCCAAAACAAACAAAAAAATATGAATGTAGTATTTGCAATGAACCTCTTTAACACCTTCAACTGTTTCAACAAAACAACCGTCCCGTTTAATTGCTTAAACATTTTTAATCAGATTAATCAAAATGATGAATTAATCGGTGTTAATTTTGACAGCCCTTCTTTTTTATATATACTTACATTTAAATTCAAGCATTGAAGGGTTAAACTCGGGGACAAATATTCCCTATTACGGCTTGTGTACATGATGCATTGGCTCAGAGTTGACACACATTTCTTCTTACATCGCGTTATTACCGGTGTTGGACTACTGGCTCGTTCTGTGCACAGACGTTTGTAGAATAACGGCGCTATTGGAAGGCCGGTACCTGACGTTATGACAGATGCTAATCTGAGCCGCTATCGGGCCTGGCAGACAAATGGCCTCCATGGTAATGAAAAGAGCTGAGAGCGACCCAGGCCAGATACATGGGGGGTGTGTGTGTGTGTGTGTGTGTGTGTGTGTGTGTGTGTGTGTGTGTGGGGGGGGGTGGGGGGGGGGGGGGGGGGGGTGGGGATTCATATTGTGTTTGATGTGTTAGAGGAGATCATGGGAATGGATGTGGTCATAAAGCCTGGAAGCGTGGAAGTGCCGGAATGACGGACGACTCCTCCTGACTGCAGGTGAAACCATATCCAAGCTGTTGGAAAGAAACGACATGTTTAGCATTTGTTCTAGACTGAAGCAGATCTGACACTCGACTGTCTGATGTCCATGTTTTC
>CM035791.1:44382277-44415060 GCA_020466265.1 Siphamia tubifer | reverse complement strand
AAGTATATTTTATTGTTTTTTAATTGTATTTTAATCATTTGGATTGTGTTTCACTGTAAATAACTTTGTAACTTTACATGTCTGTCAAGTGTTATATAAATAAACTGTACTTATATTTATAACTTTGTATATGGTTTGGATATTTTATCAGATTTTTTGGTGATTTTTTTTCTGTAATTTAGAAGAGTTTTTAATTTATTTATTGAAAGTTAGTTTATTTTGGTGAATTTTAGCATGTTTATTTTGTATATTTTTTGTATTTCTTAGTTTATTTTTTGGGGAAAAACAGAGCAATCAACTGACAAAGTGTTTTAACAGTTTTCCTTTCAATGAAGCATTTCTAGATTAAAATACCAAATGAAGCATATGTTAGTCACGGAGTCTGCTAGCACTAGCTGATGTAAGCACTTGGCTAATGCGTTGCCTAGGTGACAACAAGCCTGTTAATTACAGATTTATTCACTTCTTTCTTGAATCTGTTTTCTCATGAAAAAAACAATTATTGTAGATTAAAAATGTATATTTAATCATGATTAATCATAATGAATCCACAACAACCCTGTGATTAATCTAATTAAAACATTTAATAGTCATTCTATTAGTGCTGTTAAATGATGACATTTTGTAATCAGATTAATCATGATGATGGATTAATCTGAGTTCATACATAATTTTTTTTTTACAGATCTAATATACAGTATAATGTAATGATGATGGACAAGTAACTTATGTTTTAATAAATAATATAATATAGTGCAGTATGTAAAATATGTATATTTCTATGCATAGTTTAATATACTACTACTACTACTACTATTAACTAATATTATTATTATATAATTATCCTCTGTTTGGATTTTTTGGTATCAAGTATTTTCCTATATTTAATTCACAAATCATAGAGATATACATGAAAATCCAAAGTAATTTAAAGATTAATTATATCACAACAGACGAAACCGAAGGAAAAAAAACACTTTTTCACCAATATATTGCTAACTAAGCATAAAAACAAATGTTTCCATCCACTTTCATTAATCAAACTCCATGGGTTTCACTGATGAATCATTGATGTCGAAGATGATGGTGTTTCCACGGTAACTACGGAGCCTCTGAACATCCAACTAGGGCCATATCTGATGACCATGAAAAGCTTAATTACTGTATTTTCCATTCATTATTGACATGTGTTGCTAAGTTTAATGGTTGAACAGGTTGAAACTGTTTCGATCAGTAGATGGTTTGTGCCACCGGTGATACTTTGGGTCTTTAAGGGTTAATCTGCATTTCAGGGTTAATCTGTCTTTAAGGGTTAATCTGTGTCGATGATGACAAACGAGGAAAATGTAATTATCTGTCAAACCCAGTGAAAGGCAGGAGGTTACAGTCAGGGCTTCCTGGGCTGGTATTTCATAAGAACCAGCCAAAACAAGCTGTGCGAGAACTGGCGTCACACATTACACAAGAGTGCGTTGCCACGGTTACGCTTCCTGTCCATGTGGCAGGTTTGCGAGCGGCAGCCTGTCTGCTGTGCTGGAAGAAAAAAGTCAGCGCTCAAATTCCTCCTCACCCCCCCCCCCCCCCCCCACCCCCCTCCTTTGAAGCTTTTCTCAAAACCAGGGAACCAAGATACAGAGTGGATCAGGTGGATTTAAAACCACATATTTAAAAACAAAACAAAAAACCCACATGTGATCTAATCTAACACCCTCCATCTGGGTCGACTACACAGGCTTTTACAGACTCCTCTACCCGTGTCAGCGTCTGGCTGCACATAAACACCCATAAACACCCAGTATGACTTCTGCCTCAATTTACAACTTTACTTTTGTTTTATGTCTGTCAAAAATTAATGCATTAAAGGGATACTTCACTATTTTTCACATGAATCTGTATGGGATCACCATCTTTACTCTGGTGCACCCACAGTGATTTACCCCCGATAGTGTCCTGTGAGTCGAGGTCTGGTCCGGTTTTGGTCAATGCGAAATTAGTCCCCGGCAATTTTCCTCGGGTCAAAAAAGTTAAATGTGTTTGCTCTCAAACAATATGTAATTGAATGAGTGATTCATTTGCATAACAAAACCATCACGGAAGAAAAACTCACACCTCGTAATTGCGTGGAACTACTTTTTCTCAATAGCAATCAATGGTCGTCACTGCTAACAGCTGCACACCTTAGCAAACTACTTTCATCAGTTGTTCAGCAGTGTTTGCAGCTGCTATGTGCAGGTGCACAGGTGTTAGCAGCGACAACGTACATTGATATCTTCTGTAATTTAGAAGACTTTTTGAATATATGTTTTTGGGATTTTTGATCGCTTTTTTGTGTTAGTTTATTTTGCTGAATTTTAGTGGGATTTAGCATGTTTGATTTGTATGGGGTTTTTTGCCAATATTTCTGAGTTCCTTAGTGTATTTTTTATATTTTGTGGGTAAATGTGAGTAAAAAAAAAGTCAGCAGTCGACTGCCAGTGTTTTCTTTGCACTGAAGCACTTCCAGAAATAAAATACTACGTAAACGTTAATCTGGGATTCTGCTTGGAAGAGGCTAATGCTAGCACCTAGCTAATGCCAGCACTAATGTGTTGCTTTGCTTACAACAAAAATGTGAAGTGCAGATATATTTCCTTCTTTCTTGAGTCTGTTTGCTCAATTAATATAGATTCAACAAAATTATTATACATTTTAAATTAATATTTAATAATAAGAAATTAATCCAAAGCAACCCTGTGACTAAAATATTACTTGGCAGATTTATTTTTTCCACTATTTAAACTTTACTAAGTTCAGAGGATAGAATTATAGTAAATGATGATAAATTCACCATTTACTATAATTCTATCCTCTGAATTTTGCATTTTTTCCAGTGAAATTAATCTAGGTCTTTATTGACTGATCATGTAGATATTGATAACAGCTCAGATTAAATTCAAAGGATATTATTTCAAAACAGGAAAAACAGAAGAAAAAACAACTTTTTAAGCCAAATAACTGAATATAAACCCACACTTGGAAAAAATAATTCTAATCTTACAAGTGTATTTTTCTCATTTCTAGTCCAAATATCTTCCATTAGGCAGATTCTTTGCTTAATTCAAGACTCATTTTCTTGAATTGAGTCCAAACAAGAAAAAAAGGGTCCTTTGTAACATTTGACTGAAAAAGTCACAATTTCTTTAGTTTTCTTGATTTTAGCTGTAATGATCCTAAACTTTACTCTGAGCTATGATGAATATTTACAGGTTTAGTAAATTAAATGTTGGAAAATACACGATAAAGACGATAATATGGCAATAAATGGTGATAAAGCACTGAAGGACAGTTAAATATAGACAAAACTACATTAGTGAAGTGCAAATTTCACACTGCATGGGTTAAACTCCAGAGGAAAAACTGTGAGACGGCGTCTCATTTCACATGTGTCAGCGTGTCTGTACGTAATTACAGGGACTCTACAATCATGATCATAGAGCACATAGACAGGCATGGACATATACTATATATATATATATATATATATATATATATATATGTACACACACACACACACACAAGATAAGCGGTGTGATGGAACATACCACACACTATAATAGTCAAACACAATAGAACAAATCTATAAATATCAGCTCTGAAGTCAAACTACTAAGAGATATTTATGTTGGTATCATATTATATATATATATATATATATATATATATCTTTGTCCAAATAAATGGAGCTTTAGTTGAACTAAACAATAAAATGAACAACAAAGGTTTGAAACAAATGTGTATGTCACTGGATTTTGCTGTATTTTTATGGCCTTTATTCTTAAGTGCATTTTGTGAGTGCAATAAAAAAAACAGACAAAAAAGTTGACTGACTTTGTGGTGTTTTCATGAATTTTCTCTTCACCGAAGATGAAAATATGACATTAACATGATGTATACATTAGTTGGGGACTAGAACTAGGCTAATGCTAGCAATAGGCTAATGCATTGCCTAGCTTATGACAAACGCATTCAGTGCAGATATATTCACTTCTTTATCAAGTTGGTTTGCTCATGAAAAATGAAAGAAATATAGATAAAAAAAATTTGTATTGTCAAATTATTACAATCTTTAATCAGATTAATCACACGGTTTGTCTTGGATTAATTTAGTTTAATCATGATCACATATTTATTTTTAATGTATATTAATTGTGTTTCATTTTTCATAACTTCATAAAGAAGTGAATACATCTGCACTGAACGTGTTTGTTGTAAGCTAGGCAATGCATTAGCCTGTTGTTAGCATTAGCCTAGTGCTAGCAGAATCCCTGTTGATGTGGTATTTTAATCTAGAAGTGCTTCAGTGAAAAGAAAACTGTCAAAACACTTTATATCAGTCGACTGTGCCTTCTCTGGGTTTTTCTACTCAAACTTCCCACAAAATACGCTGAAAAACACAAAAAATGCAGAGAAAAAAATATACAAAACATGCTAAAATCCACTATAATTCACCCAAAAAAATAACAAAAATCAGTGAAACATCCCAAAACATATTCAAAAAGACTTCTAAAATACAGAAAAAAAGTAAAAAGTATATTATGCAATTAATCGATTTATTCAACACCTTCCACAGTAAACAACTGTTCCATTGAATTGCATTAGATATTTTAATCAGATTAATCATGATGATGGATTAATCTGAGTTAATGTGTTAATTTTGACAACCCTAATAAAAACATTGAATTAATTTAAAGGCATATGTATCGTCATGACATTACATTTGGCAGACCTACAATAGAGGACATAATATACAGCCTGTAGTACTAGCAGTTACAAGGTGCACTAAAATTCCTGAAAGAGGGAGATGAGAGGTGATGCTAGTCTTGTTGATCCTAGGGAGTGTTCCACCACTGAGGGACTAATACAGAGAACAGTTTTGCCTAGGATCGCTTAGAGTAGGGGTCTCAAACTCATTCCTTTCAGCTCAATTTAATCTCCAGTGGGCTGGACTAGTAAAATAATAGCATATTAACCTAGAAAAAAATTACAATTGAATTTTTTTGCATTTGTTTTAGTGCAAACAAACCCTATGACCTTATGAGCTTGCTTTAAAAAAAACTATCCAACAAAAAAGGTGTGAATAACCTGAAAAAAAATGGAAATGTCTCAAAAAAAATACATGAAGGTCTAACAATATTATGCTTCAATGTATCATTTACACATGTGCATTATGGATCAGATCTACTACAAAGACACTTAACTGTTAAAATTGTGCTTAATTTTCTTTAGAAATTTCAGTTTGTTCATATTCCTTCATGTTTTTCACATTTTATTGTTACAGGATAGTTGGTAAGTGTAAATATTTTCCCAATTTAATGTTATTTTTTCCATTATAATAAATACAGAAATTTGAAGATGTCAATATTTATAGGCGTAATCTACATTATATTCACATCAAAATGAGAAGAAAATATGGAGTAATTCTTTCAATATGTTATTCTGTTATAATTTGACTGTAGACCATATTGGTCTGAATGTGGAACCTGAACTAAAATCAGTTCCACAGCTTTTACTATATATCATTTTTGCACTTTGCAAATTCATCCTGGGGGCCGCATTGGAACCTTAGCCGGGCCACATTTGGCCCCCGGGCCGCATGTTTGAGACCCCTGGCTTCGAGCGAGCAGAGAACACTGCTAGTTGGTTTGTGTTGTTGCTCTGGCAGGAGCAGACAGCTTTAGTATGTCCTTCAGATAGACAGGGGCAGTTCCTGAGATGGTTTTGAAGGCAAGAGGTAGGGTTAGTGTTAGTGTTGACATCACATTGACACCAAAATAAACTAAAATATGTGCAAGGGGCGGGGTTTGTTGTGTCTGGAATTTTTTTTTCTATTAGTTACATAGAGTCTGAAGTATTTCAAGGTAAATAATTTTCATAGTTCTAGTAATATGAGAATAAAAGTCAGTCATTTTAACTTGTCCAGAGCAGTGTGTGGTCAGGGTGTAAATGTTCAATGGTCTTTTAGGGACAGCGCTTCAGTGCGTTTCCTCCCCTAGACCCATAGCAGGTGCTTCCCCTCAGAGGCCTCAGTTGTAAAAGTGTGTGGACTTAAAGTGAAAGCTGAACGTCTATTTTAGTGAGTGTGAAAACAGCTTTGAACCCAGCGTCTATGACACCAGGACCAGATGTCACACCGACACAAACTCCACTTAATCATTTGTTTTGTGCCAGTGAAGGTCAAGAAAAAATATTTGTGCAGAGAAATGTGGAGTGAGTGTGACCTTAACCGTTTGATAAGACTATTGAGTCTGCATGTGCAAAGAAGCAGCTGGAGGCGTGTGTTTATCGCAGGGACAAAGGGCGAACACGGGGAACATGAACACCAACGGAAAAGACACAAGAAAGAAACTTGTTACTCTGAGTCATTTATAGCTTTAAAATACGGACCTTTACGCAGTGCTTCGTCACTTCTGCAAATAAAATGACTACAAAGAAACATACAAGTTCTTCTTTTTTTTTTTGTTCATTGCATTAACACTTGAACTAACAAAGTGGTCAAACAATAGAATAGACTTTATCATTAACCCTTTGGTGCATCCTGGTCACTCCAGTGGACAGTTATTCTACAGTTGTTGTATTTATGGGTTTTGTTGTGTTAGTTCCATATCAGTCAGTTCATATCATTATTGTAACTGGTCTGTTCTTAAAGGATCTGGAGTAAAAATAAGTTTAACTCATTTTTTAGATGATTTGAAAACAACAACCTGTTTGTAGACTCAGCTTTGTTGTTGCATACGGCTTCATTTACATTTCTAATGAAATACTGCACTATGTTGCAACGAAATTGCGAATTTCTAGAGCAGAGGTGTCAAACATGGAGCCCTCCTAAGGCTCCAATCTGGCCCTTTGGATTAATTTATGAAATGCAAAAATTACAGTAAGATATCAATTATTTTAGTTCATGGTCCACATCCAGACCAATTCAGTCTCATAATATAATAACCTATAAATATTCACAAGTAAAAGAAAAAATCCTCTTTGTAAATGTATTTTTTTTCTCCATTTAGTGACACTAAATCAAAGTATAATTTCACAAAAAAATCTTAATAATCAGAACAAATATGAAATATCACAAATGTCTTCAGAGAAGTATTGGTAAGTATAATTTTAATAATATTCCACCTATTACTAAATATTTTGCGTATCTGAATCACCCTAACCTGAACCACTATGATCTGTAAGTTAGAATGCAGATGTGTAAATGATAAAGTAAAGCCTAATATTGTTTGTTTTCATGATGTAATTTTACTTTTTTCACTCTAAAACAGAAAGAAAAGTTTGGAGTTCACGTTATTTATATATTATTAGTTTTGTTTTTGTTTTTTTACTGGTTCGGCCCACTTCAGATCAAATTTAGCTGAATGTGGCCCCTGATCTAAAATGAGTTTGACACCCCTGTTCTAGAAATGCCTAAATCGACTGTTACGGACTTCCTCCTAAGACGTCTTATGAATACGGAAAGATACTGGCATGAGATCAGTAACTCTAGACAGAGTATCTGACATGAAGACGGCAGGACACTTATCTTTAGGGACCCTTTACTTACTACCACATGAGTGTGATGTTGTTTAAAACTTTAGAAGAGGTCTAAAAATAGTGTTTCGTGTCGTGAAAATACACGCCCTAATCACTTCCATGCTAACGCAGTTTGGCTCAAAACGGCAAAATTGGAATTTCTCGAAGTACATCTGAATACTGTGATTTTGCTGTCAACTATATGTATGCACACCCCATCACCTAAAAAATGAGCTACATTTATTTTTACTCTGGATAATCCCTTAAAAACCAACAAGAGAAAATCACCCAAAACCAACAATAGCCTAGAAAAGCACTGTGAGCACAAACCTCCACCAAGGCAGACCTCCCCTTGTGAAACTCCCGACACATCCTGAAAATTATATCAAAATCTATCCATAACCGTTTGAGTAATGTTGCTGACATCACCCAAAACCAACAAGAGAACATCACCCAAAACCAACAAGAGAACATCACCCAAAACCAACAAGAGAACATCACCCAAAACCAATTCTCGCTGCCAGAAAGAAAATTTATGTGGATTTAAAAAAATTTAAAAATTACTTATATGTATATACATATATTGTATTTATTAGTTATATTTTAAATTTCTATTAATTCACTTTTATTCTTATTTTTTGAAAAAAAAACAAAACTTTTTTTTGGAAAAAATTATTTTATTTCTTTCTTTAATTTCATTATTTCAGCTACAAGTAGGATGACACTGAAACATATGTTTTGTATCAACGACTAATCTGTTTGACCATTTGTGTCGGCACCACACAGCTGTTATATACTCCTGAGGACTTTTTCATATTGCAATATATATATATATATATATATATATATATATATATATATATATATATATATATATATATATATATATATATATATATATATATATATATATATATAAGGTTAACAAAATAATAATTGCAATGTCATTTTTTCTAATACACCACAGGGTTAAAACATTGTCATTGTAGTAGATACAGAATTGTGTTCGAGCCAGCGTTAAACATTCGCACCAAAGCTCAATGTCACATGTTCTCGTCTGATACTTTGAAGTCATTTCCATGAAACTGATCCAGTTTAATGTTGCACAACTTGTCACCACAGTGTAAACACATCCCCCTTCCATCCATGCAAAAAAAATCCACTTTCCGAACCACACACTCCTGGAGGGGCTGGTGAACCAGAGAGTAAATATTGAATTTTCCTGGAGGTGGTTTAGTCACTGTGCTTTTGGCAGCTGAAGTTAGAAAGAACACACAGGACAGCGACGCCATGTTAAAGCTCGATTTTACCAAAAATATACCTGGGTAGCTCTGCCTATATTCACCTCTGACCTTCACTGTGGTCTCCAAACCCCTTTGTCTTCTGATCAAACAGACAAACACTTGTTTGCATTTTTACTCCACTTGCCCTCTTGACCTTTGACATGCCTTCTTTACTATGTATTGTACCATTGCTGATATACTGTGTTTACTTTTAGATAAACACGCTCTACACTGCATCACTCAGTACGCTTACGTGCTTTTAGAAATTAGATTATTGCCACCCCCAGTTCACATTGAGTGTCTCCCCACATTCCCCAGATGAAGTGTGTAGAAGTGTTTCAACCATTGTCCAAAAATATGTAAACACGGTGAAGGTAGCAGTGCTGTTCCTCCCTCTATTTCTTATCTCTGCTTTACCTGTGTGTCATGTTAAAACTGTCATTTCTTTAAAAAAAACCCACAAAATGTTTATACTTCCTCCGTGTCTTATCTTTTTTTTTTTTTTACTTTTGTTTTTATTATTAAACAATATATAAAACAGTAATTGTCGTGAGATCACTCCCCTCCCCCCTAAAAGAAATACAAAGAAAGGTAAATAAATAATAATTAATACTACTAGTAATAATAATAATAATAATAATAATAATAATAATAATAATAATAATAATAATAATTAAGGCTTAAATGTCCATTTCAATAAAACTGTTGCTGTGCACTTAACCGCTCCATTTGACACACTTGTATTATTTTTCTTTTTTGTTTAATTGTTGGTGATGTTGGTTTCAGCCAGAAAATTTTAATAATTTTTCTCGCAGTCATCAGAAGAATATGGAGAATGAATTCTTGGTCATGGGTCAGACCATCAGGAAATATGTCCAGTAAAAATAATAATGGGTCCAAAGGGAGGTTCACTTTCAATAAATTATCCAGTATGCCTTTTACATTAGTCCAAATGTTTTTGACAGTGGCACATTCCCAGAATATGTGGGTCTGATCACCCATAAGTCCACAGTTCCTCCAACATTTGTTGTTAATACAATTTTTCGAAAGAAAGTATTTTAATGGGGTTCTGAAAAATCTTATTTTAACCTTCCAATTAAATTCCTTCCAAAGTTAAATCCCCACCCCCCTATAACAACCAGAACATACATGTTCCCAGGTATCTTCAGCCAATATTTCATTTAATTCCAGTTCCCATTGTTGTTTTATGTATTATCTGACAAATCTAATGACAGTTTGTCATATATTAAAGATACTTGTTTCTTCATAACGCCACCATTTTCAATTAAGTTGATAAAATGTCTTTCTATGTTTGTTTGTTCTCTTCATTAAGTAGTTTCTTAGTTGTAAATATTTATAGTAATCACCTGATGTTTGTGTTTTAACTGATCAAAACTTTTAATTGTGTTTCCCTCAAACAGCTGATTGACAGTGATAAGTTTTGTCTGGGCCCCCGTCTGCTAATGCTGCCAAGAACTCAATATTTCTACTCATAGACGTGTCTCGACAGAGGGACACCGTGTCTTATCTTTGACGTGACCCGTGTGACCATCTTGTTTAACTCAAAAACGTCCAGCTCCTACCAAGGAGTAACGTGATCTCGTATTGTGTACTTTTTGTGCTTGCCTACGCTCTTTTTTTCCCCCCCTGTTTGTATTTTCGATCAGTAATTGATATTATCGATTAGCGATCAATATTAAAGTTAGTGCCTCAAATGGCTGCAAAACCTGACTGGCCTGGGGGGGGGGTTAGTCAAACAAACAAAGCTAATTCTAATTCTAATGTGCAGTGACTGTGTGTAGCTGCAGTCTGCTGAAGACACAAAGATTTCAGCCAAAGTGAATTAATTTACTTAATTTTTTATTTTTTTTCCCTCTGTTCCCCCAGAGCCTGGGGGCCTTTTCTGTAGCAACCCCAAACCTCTGGAACTCAGTCCCCCTAACCATCCGTCACTGTTCTGACCTCAACACTTCTAAAAACAAATCTATTTAATATTACTTTTAATGTGTGATTACATTGATTCTGTCTGTTTTAACATGTGATTGCTTTGTTTTCTATTATTTTGTGTTTTTTTTATTGTCGTTGGCTCTTATTGTACTGTTCTCACTTCATGTAAAGCGTCTTTGTGTGCCATGAAAAGCACTATACAAATAAAATTTATTATTTATTTATTTTTTCAATTATTTACAAATGCATTGGGTTTGACTTGGTCAAATCGGTTGGGAACTAGTTTCCATTGTGGAAGAACACAGCCGATGAACACCTATGATGCACACACCAGTGAGAGAGGGTTACGTTACGTTATTATATATATATATATATATATATATATATATATATATATATATATATATATATATATATATATATATATATATATATATATATATATATATATATATATATATATATATATAGTTAGTTTATTTTTCTGTGAATTTTAGCATGCTTTGTATATTTTTTTCTCTAAATTTTTTTGTATTCATTACTGTATGTTTGTGTATTTTGTATGGAGAATTTAAGTACAAAAAACCCAGACAGAACATTTGACCAACTGAAAGTATTTTGATCATGATGAATCAAAATTAATCTGAAGCAACACTGATTAATCTGATTAAACATCTGTACTCATTTGACAGCCTTAATATTTTATCATATTAGAAGACGTGCAAATGTGAGTAAACAAACTTTGATTAATTCTTTTTATGCATTATTTTGTCTGCAAACATTTTTTTTGTTGAGCCATAAATGACAGTATACATTTGTAAAATTCCTCAGCTCCAGTGCTAACAGTTAAACCTGCAGCTTCAGATGCTTTTAGAACAAGTATTCAGAGAATGCCTAATCTCACCCCTAATTTGTGACAATCTCAAGTTTCTATGGCAACCTGTTCTTGAATTAGAGCCAATAATCGGATTTTGATCTTTCTTCTAAATACAACCTTGACCTTTGACCTTTACTCAAATGTATCCTTGCCTCTGATGCGCATTAACAATATGTATATCACCATGTAATTTCATGGTGATATCTCAAGTATTCATTGAGTTATAGCGTGATATGTCTCTGTGGACACAGACAGACAGACAGACAGACAGACAGAGTACAATAATCACAGCAGTTTGATTAATATAAAATCAATAATGGACAAATATGCAGAAGAAACAGGCTGAAAAACATTAGGACATTAGGGTAACTTTCAACCCAAACACTGACTGACAGGTTCTAATGAAAAGTGCTTTTGTCCCCCCGTCCTCCCATTGCTGGGTCGGGGGGGTGAGCTCATCTTCCAGACTGCAAAGCATTTTTGAAATGTGTGTGTTAGCTTGTGCTGCCAGTTTTACCACATCCCACCCTCCCCCTCCAGCAGGGAAACTTTACACACTGGGTAAAATATTTTCTCTCTCTCTCATAAAGAACATCTTATCAAAGAAGGATAAGGAACCAGACGTTAACGCTGGTTTACATAGAAAACAGTGTAATTCTTTGCATTTGAAGTGTAGAATGAAACAGATTATAGAATAAAACTGAAAAAAAAAATTATATATATATATATATATATATATATATATATATATATATATACATATATATTGTTACATGACAAATACAAATCAGTTTAGTAGTTCTGTTGTATTTAGCAGCAAAAACACATAAGAAATATAGGCATGTATAAAACTCTACAGCATAAAATATTAAATATACACATGTATATAAAGTATTACTGAAATATAGAAAATATAATCCTATACTACAGGACTACAGGTAAGAAATATATATATATACTATAACAAATAAGGATACACACACACACACACACACACACACACACACACACAGGCAATAAAAGGATATATACAGGTAATGTTAGGAAAGCAACATCCATGTGTTATGAGTACTGCACTGTACATTAGACTGTGTGTGTGTGTGTGTGTGTGTGTGTGTGTGTGTGTGTGTGTGTGGGGGGGGGGGGGGGGGGGGGTTACTGCTTGTGTGTATATTCTTATCTAGATTAGATTATTTTAGATTAGATAGAACTTTATTGATCCTCAGAAAAAGCCCTGAGGAAATGGAAGTTCCCAGAGCAGCACAACACAAAGCAAAAACACCAGAAAGATCACAGAGAAAAGTTACCCGAAAAACTTAAGAAAAAGATTTTAAAAATGACATTAAAAAACAGTATTGAAAAAGAACATTATTACATGATGTAAAGAACTGTCAGTGACAGGAGGTAAAGTGACAGAGCAGAGCATTATAATAATCATAATAAGTAGCTTATCATTCACAAATATGATATAATTGTATGTTGATATATATATATATATATATATATATATATATATATATATATATATATATATAGATATATAAAGAGAGAAGGTTTAAAGATGCATGGCAATAATAATAACAATGAATAGGTAGCTTACAATACAATTACAATACAATAATATAGTGTAGTCTTTGCAATATGTACAATAAATCCATCTCTAGTTACATATTCATCATTAATAGTCTCCATTTCTATCATTTTTAATTTAATAATTTAAAGTTGAAGAAAACGTTGAGGAAAAAAAGCAGATTATATTGCTGTTATCTATAGTTTAAAGGTCACTATGGCTGAACTTAACACCAGTGGCTTTTATTGTTCATGTGTTGAAATGACCCACCAACACGACCAATGGTTCATATTTATAATAGAAAAGCTACAGTACAAGGAAGACAAATGGACAAAAGGTGGAAGAAACGGACCGTTTACAGAGAAAAATATGGATAAAACTAATGTAATGTAATAAGTTTAATGTAACGAAGCAAAGTTGAATATTTTGTTTTGTTCAATATGTAAAAAAAAAAAAAAAATCAATAACAACCCAAGTGGGAAAAAAAAATCCAAAATACTGAAAATAGTGGCCTTTAAGGATTACATTTAAATAGATGGAAGTGAAGAAAGAGAATCTAAAATATTCTGCTGAGACCCAGTGAAAGTTTTAGGGTTTTTCTTTCTTAATTATTATTATTATTATTATTATTATTATTAATACTACTACTACTAATAATAATAATAATAAATTTTGTTTATAGGTAAATTTCTTTGCACTTAAGGACACTGTACAGTAACAGAAAAGTATAAAAACAAGCGATAAAACAGAGTAAAAAGCAAAAGCAAGTTAAAACTGTAATAGATAAATAAATAAAAAAATTGGACAGTGCAATGGAATGTCTTTGCAACGGACAAACATTCTTATGTCAAACTGTGAACTTTGTGTGAAGACGGACATGCAGAACTGGCTCAAACATGAGTTGAGCAGGTTTTTCCAGGAAAAAAATGTCTGCTGCAGAACAGGAAGTTCTTGTCATTTATGGTCCGTTTAAAATGAATAGAGTAAAACACCACCTACAGATCCGTCACCATTGACTCAACCACGCAACAATAAAAAATACAACTTGGTTCTGGACTTTGTTCTGTTGCTAATTACTGTCTTCTTCTGTGTTTGTCTCCTGTTCAAACACACACGGACATTTCCCTATTTTCATTATTTAAAAAAACCCCACAGTTTATATTAAGGCTGTCAAATAATTAACATTTTAATCACATTAATTACACGGTTAATTTGAATTATTTTTGGTGGGTTTGTTAGTTTGTCTGTTTGGAGAAACATAACGGAAAAAGTTATTGACGGATTTTAAATATATTTTCACTGAATGTCTGGAATGACAAAACTACTACTACTACTAGTAGTAGTAGTAGTAGTAGTAGTAGTAGTAGTAGGAGTAGTAGTAGTAGTAGTAGGAGTAGTAGCAGTAGCAGTAGTAGCAGTAGTAGTAGTAGTAGCAGTGGTAGTAGCAGTGGTGGTAGTAGTAGTAGTAGTAGCAGTGGTAGTAGTAGTAGCAGTGGTAGCAGTAGTAGTAGTAGTAGCAGTAGTAGTACTAGCAGTAGCAGTAGTACCAGTAGTAGTAGTAGCAGTAGTAGTAGTAGTACTAGCAGTATCAGTAGTAGTAGTAGTAGTAGTAGCAGTAGTAGTACTAGCAGTAGCAGTAGTAGTAGTAGCTGTAGGAGTAGTAGTAGTAGCAGTAGTAGTAGTAGTAGCAGCAGTAGTAGTAGTAGTAGTACTAGCAGTAGCAGTAGTAGTAGTAGCAGTAGTAGTAGTAGTAGTACTAGTAGTAGTAGTAGTAGTACTAGCAGTATCAGTAGTAGTAGTAGTAGTAGTAGCAGCAGTAGTAGTAGTAGCAGTAGCAGTAGTAGTAGTAGCTGTAGCAGTAGTAGTACCAGTAGTAGTAGTAGCAGTAGTAGTAGTAGTACTAGCAGTATCAGTAGTAGTAGTAGTACTAGCAGTAGCAGTAGTACCAGTAGCAGTAGTAGTAGTAGCTGTAGCAGTAGTAGTACCAGTAGTAGTAGTAGCAGTAGTACCAGTAGCAGTAGTAGTAGTAGCTGTAGCAGTAGTAGTACCAGTAGTAGTAGTAGCAGTAGTACCAGTAGCAGTAGTAGTAGTAATAGTAGTAGTAATAATACTTTATTAATGTCACAACAGGGACATTCTTTTACTGCTACAGACAGTGCAGACACACCCTCAAAAATCATTCAACCGTCCATCACACATATCAAACACACACCTAACAGTCCACAATACAACTACATTATGTCATAAGGAAGTCTAAATAAAAACATCTTGAATAAATATAACCAACATAGCATAACATAGTCTATCAATATAAAAACTGATTAGATTTTGGGGGTGATCTGGATCCAGGATTTATTTTTTATTTTTTTAAGTTTTCTTTACTATTGGGAGATAGAGCTGGTTTGGACACAAATGGTTGTAAGTGGTGGAGGTCTGCGCTCTAACACTGCTGTTTTTGTTTATTTATTTACATACAGTTTCTCACAACCTTCTGCATGAATAAAAACAGGTGTGTGATCATTCCATGCCACTCTGTCCATCTTTACTGTCACCAAGTATTCTGTTATTCCACCTGAATACTGGGTTAACCTAATGCTAACGCTAACGCTAATGCTAACCAGGCATGAGGCTTCATTTCAGATCGTTCAGGGTGTGTTCAGAGGGTCCTGGAGTCACAGCTATAATTACAGCTTTAGTGGATGAAATAAGGAGCTTCAGTTAAACCATGAGAGCAGTTTAACCAGTGGAGTCTGGGAACAATCTGTTATAGGTTAGTGAAGAATGTTAACAACAACCTTCTGTCTGGAAAAGTCTCTTCATAATTACAATAGAAGGACTGGAGCTTTTACTTGTCAATATATAACTATCAATAGTGTGGACAGGATTAAAAGGGCAAAGAACAGAAACGCGTGGAGCTTAATTTCACAGAGCTTTTGTGGTTACGACTGACAGAAATATTAGTTTTAGTTTCATTCATTTATTTTGCAGTTTCGTACTTTTTTATTGATATGTATATAAGAATACAGACACTTATATCCAAACACACTGGTGTCGGCTTCACGTTTGCATACACCCATGCATATTTTAAGTACAATCAATAAGAAAAATTTAACAAATAATAAAAAAATTTATAAATATTCTAAATAAATAAGAATATATATAAATATATATATAAACTGACTACGCATGGTCCGATGCCGCAGATTTACGGACGTGAATCAGTTTCCTGGTGCCAGGGGTCAGCTGTGATGTTGGTAACCCACCTGACCCATTTGGAAACACAGGAGTCTAATGCCCATTCAGAGGGTCTCCCAGAAACCCCACGATGGCCGGCACACGCCAGCTGAAGTGGGATCCACACGGGCAGCAAAAGCAGTGGACCCTAATGGACAAAACCAGAGGGGGGGATGAACACCACCCCCCAGCAAATCACACCCAGGGTGCACGTATATATCGGTACCACATGTGTGCAGATGTGTCCTAATACGCCTGTGACCTCAGCTGACTCCAGTAACCCCCCCCTCATGTTCCCAGCTGCAGACCACACACACTAGCTTTTATTATTATTGCTGCCGCTTACACCCTCCGTTTCTCGCGTCTTCATTACAGTTCGTAAAGTACGTCACATGACAATAAGAGCAGTGGTGTTAGGTCACATGACACAGCTCCATATGTCAGGAGACCATTCATTCCTCAGCAAAAAGAAAAGTGAATGAAGAAAAGCATAAAGGAGCCTTTCAGAGCATCAGCCTGTGGTTCATGTTGACATATTTCTGTGTAAATGCAGCTTATATTCAGAGTTGGTTAAACACACAGACTAATGGAACAGAGCAAACACTGTTACATAAGGAGCAGTAGTAGATGTTTAGGTCTTTGACCTTCAGAGTCAAACTATAGCAGGAGTCTGTGCATTAGTGAGCTGAACATATTAACCCTTAAAGACCCAGAGCTGTAATTAGTTCATTTCAAATGTGTCACAGAGAAAAGAAAACAAACAACCAAGTAAGAAAAAAAAACTAAATAAATAAAGGACACAGTCACATTTGTCATACAATTCTACACACATTCAAAAGAGAGTGGGAGTAAAACTTATCAAATGTCACCCCTCCTTCATCAATTAAAAAAATAAAATAAAATAATAATAATAATAATAATAATAATAATAATAAGGCTTTGCTTCCTGATGTAAAACAACAGCAGTAACGTTTCACAGAAACAGATAATGTCCCAGGCCCCGCCCCCTGTCCTTAGACCCTCCTACTCAGCAGGAAAAACTACAAAACCCAGTGGGAAAGAAGAAACCTTGTGGAGAACCACAGTGAAGGACAGACTATAGATCAGGGGTCTCAAACCTGGTCCTTCAGAGCTACTGTCCTGAATGTTTTAGACGTGTCCTTCTAACACACCTGACGGTCATTATCATGGATGACAGGTTTATCATTTGAATGAGGTGTGTTTGAAGAGGGATACATCTAAAACATGCAGGATAGTAGCACCCCTGCTGTAGATGAACGTCCATTTGTAGATCAAAGGGAGGGGGGGGGGGGGTCTGGGGTCACAGGTCATGACTGCAGATCCTGTTGTTAATGGTTCCTTATGCAGATACCACTACTTTTCTGACAGTTCCCATCTTAATTTTTATATTTATTTCAACCTTTAACCCTTTGGGCGCCCCATTTTTTTTCAATGTTGACATATTTTTTACATGAATATTTCAAAGAGCTGTTGCACAAAAGTGGTAAGAGATAGAGCTTTGCTCCAAATTACAAATTTGTAGGGCAGGACCTAAAGTATATTTTTAAGATATTTTTGTAGATCTAATTTGCATATTATGACATCATCATGACGTCATCAGTAGGCGGACAGCTGAAATTAAGGAATTTCACAGTGGGAGAGACTCTGGATCAATCAAATTGGGATGTTTTGCTTAAAAATTTAATGTTTTGTCATCTACTGAGTGTCTGTGACATTGTTGTTGCTTAAAATACTGTTATTTACTTTAGATGCATCCGTAGTGAGCATCCAAGAAAACATTGATGACATATGTTGACTGCTCGGAATTCTGTTGAAATTTCTCTTGTGTGTCTGGCCATAAAATAAGGTAATTTTAGACAATATGCATGGAAAAAAGAGAAAATACTTCATATATTATCAAGAGGGTTGAAATATCATATTTGAGTATCAATAACTCTAGCTAAGAATCCTTTTTAGCTTTATTATTATATTTATATTTCAGGAACTGATTTTATATTTCAAAGAACTGATTCAAAATACAATTCAAAATATTATTTACATGGCAAAGAACTGATTCAAAATATTATTCAAAACAATGAAACATGTAGGCCTAAGAACTACACAAACATGCCAAATATTCATCCATACACATGCCTCAGGGGGTCACTGAGAAATCAGTTCTATTCTATCTATCCGACATCTATCCGACATCTCAATCCTCTTGCTCCAGATCGAAAACGTGATCCTGAAGCACCACACTGCACATTTACGCAAAAGTTTTCCTGGTCAGATTCCTCACTATCACTGCTACTACTTCGGTCAAAATCATCAAATGTTGGATCTTCAGGTTCAGAATCCGAGTCAGCTAAGACCTGACACAATGCCTCATGAACCGTGAACCTCTTTTTTGCCATTTCGTGTGTTTGATGTATAACTTTAGTCAGCAATGCGAGAGCAGCCGCCTCCGTAATACTCCGGAATAGCTCTGAGCGAGCGCTTCGAGGTGCGGTCATTTACCAAGGCATCTCCTGGAAAACTTTTCATGGGGGCAGGGCCTAAATTTGTGCTCGGGAGACAGATTTGCATGTCTGCCACCTAATAGTATGGAGTATGAACTGCATTCAAATCGCAGTTAGATGAGAGAGTGGATTAAACAGAGCACCGCTGCTTGGCGCAAATTTGCGACTTGGGCGCCCAGAGGGTTAAATGATTTATGCCCATTTATTATCATGTTATGCTTTGTATTTGTACTGTTTTGTGATAATGTGATGACAGGTGGAACGACAATGAGCTGCTGAACACTAGGATAGATGACATTTATGGAACACAATACTACTATGGACTTTATTTTACCATTTGTAAGATAATTGTATGGGAAATATTTATTTTCATCAATTGCTAAAACCTGTGCATTTGAATCATTCAACACTTTAAAATATTTCCAACAACTCTCCAAATGTAGCAGCTTTTGAAAAAAAATTATAATTCCCCAAATGTTCCCTCTGTAAAATACATAACAAAACCATAGAATGATTGATTTTAAATTCTGTATAAGTGATATTTTTCCAAATAAAAGTAGTGAACTTTGAACTGTAAAGGTCACAGACATTGGCCTGTTGGTAAATGGTGTGTTTCAGTTCAAACCAACAAATACTGACAAATAAACCCTGGTTTAAATCACTAGCTTTTTTCCTGTTAAATTAAAAAAAGGAAAAGTGTCTTGGTCCAAACTATAGGCTGTGTTGTTCAGCTTCTGTTGATGGCATTTTACTTATTTTGTTGATTTTTTTATGCATCTTTTGTTGAAAGTTTTGTCCATTTTTGTTCATTTTGTGGATGATTTTGTTAAATTTTTGTTACTTTTGTTCATGGTTTTGTCCATTTTCTGTTCATTTTGTTGATGGTTTTGTCCATTTTTTGTTCATGTTATTGATAGTTTCATTCATTTTTTTGTTCAATTTGTTGATAGTTTTGTCCATTTTTTGTTCATTTTGTTGAATGTTTTGTCCATTTTTGTTCAATTTGTTGATGGTTTTGTTCAATATTTCTTAATTTTGTTCATGGTTTTGTCAATTTTTTTGTTAATTTTGTTGATGGTTTTGTCCATTTTTGTTCATTTTATTGATAGTTTCATCCATTTTTTGTTCATAGTTTCATAATTTTTTTCTTCATTTTGTTGATGGTTTTCTTCGTTTTTATCCCTTTTTTTGATGATTTTAATTATTTTTTTCAAGAAATATTAATCATATTTAATTGCTCATATTTAATTCTCTTCATTTCTTCTTATAATCTAGCCCCTACCTGCCAAATGCAGCCAAATACACCCTGGTTTAAGCACAAAAAATTAAAGTGAGGGACAAAGAAATCTAAAAGTATTAGTGTTTTTCAGTATCCATCTTTTTCTCTATTAAATAAAGAGTAAAAGTGAGTATTTCAGTCTAAACTCCAGGGTGTTTCCTTTATAGAGACCATTATTTTATCTGTATTCCACACAGTTGAAGAACAGCTGCAGTTTTCATTTAAAGATGAATTTTTCAGGTGTTTGTAAAATCCAATATTGACATGAACGTGTCCAAGCAATAAAATAATTACCTACAAAACTAAAAGAAAACATGTGATCAGGGACTGAGTGGTGTTTTTCATGATGACACCTTTACCTGCTGGGGTTAATGACAGGGAAAAATAACATTTAACCACAGGTTCCACCATCTGTCACCAAATCAACTCTTCCATTGACGTTAAAGTGTAAATTCTTCAAATAACCTGTGACATCACTGCCTTTAGAAGAATAGAACTAAATATAGAGAGAAACTGTGAAGGTGTTGACATACGGTTTAAGCCAGAGGAGGTAAAAATACACATTCTGTACTAGAGTAGAAGTACAGTGACTGGTGTGAAAAATACTCTGGCAAAAGTAGAAGTACTGATTCAACTCCTTTACTGAAATAAAAGTTAAAAAGTACAACTTATCAATTGTAATAAAGTTAAAAAGTAAAAGTCCTTTTTTTTTTTTAACCATGAATTAAATAATACTTATTTAACCAGGAAAAATCATAAAAGTTTCAAAAGTATCCAAAAATAAAGCATTTAAAAGTGAGTTACTGTGTAGAAAACATGTTTGATCAGGTCACAGTTACATCATTTTAGTGGGAAAATTAAAAAAAAAAAGTCACAATTGTGAAAAAGTCATCATTATAAGATAAAAAAAAAAACTATCATTTGCAAGGCTGCAAAATTCTAATACTATGTGATCCAATTTTTATGTAGTATTAATAGTAGTAGTAATATTTTTTGTGTTTTGTACTAAAAAAAAACTTTTTCAAATGTATTTATTTTAACAAACAGAAATTAAAGGGTTAAAAAATTTGACAATTACGGAGTATTTGAAAACAGGCGATTTTGGGTGGAGCCCCACCCACAGGACCCCTAGAGCTGTGAGGGTTTGTGTGTGAGTGTGTGTGTGTGTGTGAGTGTAGTTGTGTGTCATTCAGGGACATGTGTTGAAATTATTTCATCTATTTTTTTGCTTTTCATCTCAAATGTCCTTGAAATTATACTACTTTTTGTGGTGTGCACATATGTGTGTGTGTGTAGTTGTGTTAGTGGAGTTGTGTGTGTGTGTGTAGTTGTGTTAATAGAGTTGTGAGTGTGTGTGTGTAGTTGTGTGTGTGTAGTTGTGTTAATAGAGTTGTGAGCGTGTGTGTATATGTAGTTGTGTGTGTGTGTGTAGTTGTGTTAATAGAGTTGTGTGTGTGTAGTTGTGTTAATAGAGTTGTGAGTGTGTGTGTATATGTAGTTGTGTGTGTGTGTGTGTAGTTGTGTTAATAGAGTTGTGTGTGTGTAGTTATGTGTGTGTGTAGTTGTGTTAATAGAGGTGTGTGTGTGTGTGTGTAGTTGTGTTAATAGAGTTGTGTGTGTGTAGTTGTGTGTGTGTGTAGTTGTGTTAATAGAGTTGTGTGTGTGTGTGTGTTCATAAATGTGCCTGTGCTTCACTGTTTCCTCATAAATATGAATAAAAAGTCAAACCCTGACACTGAAGCAAAGTTTCTCTGATGACGTTTGACTGACGACCATGAACAACTACAGTTTGTTTGAACGTCACAACAACAACTAAACTGACGACAAAAGTAAAACCACATGTGCAGCCAAAACATGTTTCTGTTCACGTCATGTGATCTGAACATGATCAGTCTGGACTTTTCTCTTCTTCTTCTTTTTCTGAACTTTCATGATTAATCTGCTTTATTTTTAGACACTAGTTTCTTCATGTGACATTTAACTCCAGTTTAATAAAACGTTTCTGTCAGTTTTTATTTCTTCTCAGTGTTGATGTGCATTAATGTCAGAACTTTGAAGGACAAATGTGAAGACTCCAGGTCAAAGGTTTGCTTCTACTTGACCCTAACCCTTTTTTGGTTATAAATACAGTGGTACCTCTACTTACGAAAGACCCAGCTAACGAAGGATCCCAGTTACGAAAAATTCCCGTCTCTGCGTATGAAAAAAAAAATTCTATTTACGAAAGGAAAACGAAACCCTTGAGACATAAATACATGACTGTTTGTAAATTACTGTACGTAGCATCCCATTGGCTATGACGTAGCTACCCATGATGCTCTCATAGTGCTTTTCTACTTTGAGTCTGGTTTTAGTTTTGTTATTTATATTTTCTACTCATTATCATTAATCTGGTCTGTATTGACACAGGACTGAAAGAACACCAGGACATATTTTATTATTTCATTACTTCTGGTACACTCTGTACTGGAGCATATGACAATAAATACACCACAGATTTAAAACAAGACAAACACAATGAGTTTGATTTGAGCAAAAATGCTTATGGGCGAATTTTGATGACATTTCCAGGATGCGTCACAAGGAACAAATTATTACATTTTGGTGGTGATTCAGAAGAGACACTGGATTCTGGATCATTTGAAATGTATTCTCCATTATTTATTTCATGTGCGCCTTATGTCCTCTCTTATATTCTATATATATATTTCTTTTATTATATCCTCTATTTTTTAAATCTTTTTTATTCTTCTATTTGAAACCTAGAGCTGCTACTCAGAATTTCATTATGCCTGCATAATGACAATAAAGATTTTTGATTTACCACAATGTAAAATGGGTTAGTCCAAAGTCCAAAATCTAATCATTTCCAGATCTCCCCATTACTAACCTACCCTGTAAATTCCATCAAGATCCATCTGTAAGTTTTTGAGTTATCTTCAGGAGGTGGTCAAAGTACTCACATTCTGTACTTAAGTAAAAGAACAGCTACTGGTGTGAAGAAAATACTCTGGTAAAAGTAGAAGTACTGATTCAACTACTTTACTTAAGTAAAAGTAAAAAAGTACAATTTCTCAATTGTAAGTAAAACTGTTTTTTTTTTTGTAATGAACGCAATAATACTTATTTAACAAAGACAAATCTGAAATGTTTCAAAGGTATCTAAAATAAAGCATTTAAAAGTGAGTTACTGTGTAGATAATGTGTTTGATAGAGTCACTGTGCTCAGTTTGTGGGTATGGACAAAAAATTTAGGAAAATCGAGTTACAATTGAGAAGAAACGTCATGAGATTTGTTTAAAGAATTACAAATGAGATTTTAAAAATGCTGAATTTTAAGAGAAAGAGTCAAAATTGTGAGATTAAATGTTAAAATTGGGAAATAAAAAGTCAAAATTATGAGATAATTGTCACAGTTTCTCTCAGTCACTGATTTTTCCTTTGGTGACTTATTTTTCATACTGTCACATCTGTTTAGTTTGAAAAAGTAGAAAGTCTATTCTGAGAATGTAAAGAGTATAAAGTACAGATATTTATGTAAAAATGTAGGAAGTAAAAGTAAAAAGATGCCAGAAAAATAAATACTCAAGTAAAGTACAGAAACCTAAAAAAAAATCTACAGTAATGAAGTACTTGTACTTTGTTACTTTCCACCTCTGGTTATCCTGTGAACTAACAGACAGACAAACTCTGGCAAAAACAAAACCTCCTTGGCAGAGGTAAAAAGTATTATCAATAAATATTCTTTTTTTTCTTTAACTGTTGCATTATGCAGTTTCCAATCAAGATCATCGTTTGATGTAAAAAAATAAAAAAAATTAAAAAAAATTAAAAAGCAAAACCTTTTCACTTTCTTGGGTGTCAGAAGGATATGTATGGAATGTATTATGTCTCTTATGTATGGAGACTTATGGGACAGCTCCCTCTGGTGTTCATCTACTGTTACTACACTATATAACCCAACAGCTCCCTCTGGTGTTCATCTACTGTTACTACACTATATAACCCAACAGCTCCCTCTGGTGTTCATGTGTTGTTACTACACCCCGAACTTGGCTGAAAAGTTGCTCTCCACATGCAGAAGTGAGTTAAGAGGCAGCGCTTCCAACACACAAGTCAAACACACTGATGCCACAATGAATCTGAGAGCATAAAGCGTTCATTAAAATCTTAAATACCAGTCCAAATGACTCAACGTCTCTATGAGCTGTGACAAAATTAATCACACTGTGGAAAATCACAGCGATGAGGCACTTATTAAAACGTACACTGAGAGTTCTCATGAGAAATGACTGTAAAAACCTGCAGCCAAAAACCCTAATAGCCAATAACTTCTGCAAATTGGCCGGCTTTAGATTGAATAAATAGAGTTCTTATTTTAATTATGCCAAATGAATTCAGCGGATTATCTATCTGTGCTTCTAAAAAAAAAAAAAAAAAAAAAAAAAAACACTGGGGGAGGCATTGAAATCCAAAGATAAAAACCTCCTAATTATTCAAACTTTTACAGCTTCTTTTTCATCAAAGGCTTTGAAAAACTCATTTTTTTCCTCCCCTTTTAACTTCATTTAGCAGGAAAAACAATGCGGTGTGGGCAGAAGCTGCTCTTCTCACAGACTAACTCTGGGGATTAACTGGAACAGCAGTTAATTACTTTAAACCAATGACCATGAATTCATGCTTTGATTTTTGGACTCGTTTATGATTAGAGGAAGAGCGAAGGAGGGAGCAGAGGAGGAGAAATATATGGGAAAAAAGAGGAAATATGTCTGGGGAAAAGAGGAGAAATATCTGAGAAAAGAGGAAAAATATGTGAGAAAAAGAGAAATATCTGCAAAAAGAAAAATATCTAAGAAAAAGAGGAATAGTATCTGAGAAAAAAAAGGAAAAATAAATGCAAAAAAAAAAATATGGAAAAATATGTTGGGAAAAAGTAAAATGATCTGAGAAAAGAGGTAAAATATCAAAGAAAAAGAGGGGAAATACCTGCAAAAAAGAAGAAAAATAAATCTGTGGAGAAAAAAAGGAAAAATTTGTGAAAAAGAAAAATATCTGAGAAAAGATACCTCAAAAAAGGAAAAATATCTGCAAAAACAGGAAACTATCGGAGAAAAAGAGGAAAAATGTCTCAAAAAAAGGAAAAAATCTCTAAGAGGGAACATATCTGAGAAAAAACTGAAAAATATTTAAAAAAAAAAAAAAAAAAGGAAAAACGTTTGAGAAAAAAAGGGGAAAAATCTCTGAGAAAGAAGAAAATATCTGCAAACAGGGAGTGCGGCGTAGAGGGAATTTAAATGGACATGTTTAACTATATAAATAGAATGAACATATATAATGTGCATATAGAACCTCCAGAGGACAAATGTACAGACATAAATGTCATATATCAGTTCTTTGTCACAGCTGTCGATGTGAATCTCTTATTTTAGTTTCTATTTGTGGTGTGTGTTTATGGTTCCATCACTTTTTTCTTCTCATCCAGACACTTCTGTCTCAACCTGCAGGAATAAAGTGACTTTTTAAAGCTTTGTGATTATTAGTTCATGAGAGGGAGCCGTTTCTATGACAACAGAGCAGATTTTCCCACTGTGTGTCTGTTCATGAAGTCCTTTCGTGCACAGTTTTTCTTTTTCTGTCCTCACAGTGACTCATTATTTTGGGCAACTGCTTCTTTCTTCTGCACTTTTGGTGTGAGGATCATGACTTCAGGTGACTGTTCTACTTCAACTCTACACATTATTCCATTCTTTATCTACAGTTTGCTGTTGCCGCCACAAAAACATAATTAAAATACTGAGGGAAAAAAAAGGATTTTTCCAGTATCACATCCCAGCTAAATTGCTTGTTCCTTTTTAGTTCCTCTGAAACTTAGGAAAATGTAATATTATATTCATTCTAACTATGCTTTCAGGAGTATATACACTGAACAAAAATAATGTCTGTTTTTTAAGTTTCTTTAACAGAGACAATGCTGTCCTACAAAGCAAAAAGACAGTAGCTGCATTTTTTGGTGAAAATTAGTTATTGTGTTTTTTGCAACATTCAAATCATTCTTTGTCATGTAATAAAATATCTCATCTCAAACATCTGTTGTTTTGGAGAAAATTAGTCAGTGTCTGTACAGTAACTGCAAAAAGTACTAGTAAAACAAAGCAAAAGACAGTAAAGACCATTACTGTGTTCTTACTAATGTCCATTAGGACCCTGCACCAATAGTTTACAATCAATCACTGTATTAGACTGAAACAGATGATGTATTTACTGTATTTTCTGCACTATAAGGTGAACTGTCAATGAATGGTTTTTATGAAGGTTTTTCAGATATAAGGCACATTAAGTGAAGTCAAAATGAGATAATTGAAAATCATGAAATAAAAAACCAAAATCATGAAATTAAAAAGTCAAAATCATGAGATAAACAGTCAAAATGATAAGATACAAAGGTAAAATTATGAGATAAAAATTCTAAATCATGAGATAAACTCCAAATTCCCAGTCCCTAAGCTCTACCAGAATTAATCCATATTTCAGGTGCACTGTGGTTTTTGTAGAACTATGTAATATGCAGTAACAATAACTGCCTCGTGTCCAATAATCTACCAACAACTACTGGGGCTGAACAACAACAACAGAATTTTAAGGTCATTTCTCAGTTTGGTGTCTGTGCAGTTACTGCCTTTTTACTTTGTAAGACAGAATACATACAAAATATGAAGCGTATCAGATATTTAGCTTCAGCTCATTTTCACTCTCCGTCCCCAGTCAGGCTTTGAAATACTATAAAAATATATGTTACCCAGCATGCCAAGCCCCGCCCCCTCAGACACAACAAACCCCACCCCCCTGCACACATTTGACCTGATTTGCCCTGTCTCTTATTGTGGAAACACATTTTTGGTGACTGTGACCTTTGACCTACATTCAGCAAACTTTTATAGGATCTATTCTGGACCACCTCACACCTTTCCTGAAAATTAGTCCAGTAGTTTTTGTGTAAAGCTGCTTACAAATAAACAAACAGCCAAAGTTTGACTAATAAAAAAGCGACAAAAAAAAAAAAACTTTCAAAAACTCTTCTGAAATACAAGGGAAAAACCACAGACAAAATAAAATAAAATATTCAAAAGTTATGCAAACATGTTTATTTAATACCTTTAAACAACTGTTCCATTGAATTGTTTTAAAATATTTAATCAGATTAATGATAATGGATTAATCTGAGTTAATGTGTTTATTAGAACTGAAACTAGTTTACATGATTTACATTCTGCTCGTGGGGACCTGAATTTTGGTCCCCATGGCAAAACTGTGTAAACATCAATGTCCCCATAAAGATAGGAACACACACAAAAAAGTGTGTGCCAGGAGCTTGTGTTCCTCCTTCTCTGATAATTAAACTGATGGCAGCGTCTACCTGACAGCTCGAAAGAAGGGCACGATCTCCCTCACAGACAGAAGGAAGACAACATCTACCTTTTACAGGCAGAAGGGCATAATCTTCCCCGACAGACAGTGGGAAGGGCACAATCTTCCTTACAGACAGAGAGAAGGGCACCATCTTCCTTGACAGACAGAAGGAAGGGCACGATCTACCTGACAAAGAAAAACACACAATCTACACCATGTATGAATATATTGCTCAATTCCAGCTAAAAAAAATAAAAAGGAAGAAGTGAACATGATACGTTTTCCTAAAATAGAATTTTTGAAAACTGTGAGAAGTTACCCTTTAGGTGATTCTGTGATTCACACTTTCAAGTGTGAATTTTAAGTGTGAATGTGTTATTTTAAGTGCATTGTACCTAGAAATGAGGAAAAAATATGGATATTTTTACAGTGTAAAAACTGCAGACTGAGTAGACTTCCTGTGGGCGTGCAGATGCGCTGTGCAGGTTGAACTTTCTGAAACTGCAGAAGTAAAGATGGAAAAAAGTTTCATGAATTATTCAAGTGCACATTCGTAAGGTTGACAGAAAATCAGAAGTATAGAGTTAAGGTCAAAGTTCCTATATTCCACCAATAAATACTTTCAAACACAGCGTTGCACATTACTGAATATTTTATTTCAGTTTGACCAAGAATGTGTTAAATGTCAGAATAACAGAACAAAGAATGGGTTTGATTTTATTTCAGTAAAACAGTATATATATATATATATATATATATATATATATATATATATATATATATATATATATATATATAATGCCAGAGAACCTGAGGGCTGCATAGAATATAGGGTTTTTTAACAACCACTTTTAATGTGACTTTTAACTAATTCTATTTTTTCACTGACATTTTAATTCTTGTCTCCTTTAAAGTTGACATTTAACCACTGCTTCTGTTTTTACCTTTTATAGTATATGAAGATGGAGGACTGAACCTGCCATAATGAAAAACTATAAAAAGAAATATAACAAAGGGGTTGGCAAAAAGCTGGCAAGTACATTTGTATTTTTTCATCTTTATTTCTGTATTTATTTCTGCATTGCTTTCCATTTCCATTTTCTTCATTATTCTCCCTGTTACATTTTTTCCTCTATTCCTCTTCCTGTACCACATACGTATTTATTTCTGTCACAAATTTATTTGTGTCTGCGTCATTAGTCTTGATTTATTTCTCTAAAACCCATGATCCGACCCGCATGTTTTTCCACCCAGACCTGAACCTGTGAAAAAAATATATATATATTTTCATGAAAACCACTGTTTTTCTTTGTGGGTACCCATTGAGTACCCGACCCAGTGTGGGGGACGGTGCCTCCCTACTAGTGATGCGCGGTTAGGGGGTTTTACCGCCCCGCCCAAACCCAAGACGTGGCTAGGCCCGCCCCGCCCAACCCGCATGATGTCACGTATCGATAAAACCAACCCGCCCGCTATCAACCCGCGAGCTTAAATTTGTCTCTAAACTCACATAGTACATTCGCGGCATCTTTACCTTGAGCTTCTAATGTTAAAAGTCATGAAGCATAATTTTTGCCTCCTTTCTAACGTCTCAATATGCACTCCAGCACATAAAATAGACTCCACCCACATCATCACTCTATAAAGCGAACACATACAACGTTTCCGTACAACCTTCGCATCGCCTGTTTTAATCTTCTCCCTGATCAAGTCCGACATTTTCACTCTTATCTCTGAGTGTTCAGGGAGATTTGGCGCTAATAACAAATAACAAAAAGTTGGGATAAAAAAGCATTCAAAACAGGAACTGACGGGCTTGCACATGCGCGAGCCGAGCACACACACACACACACACCTCAGCGGGTATTGATCATCCCTGACCCTCCCCACCCGCAATATGTATTAATACTGCGACCCAGCCCGCCCGACTCGCGGGTCACCCGCGGATATCCGCTGGCCAGCGGGTAGCCCACGCAACACTACTCCCTACGATAGCACTTCCTCTCTTTGGCCTATGGTCTCCTGTGCTCAACCTATTTTTATTCCAATCTTCATGGGGACATTGATACGTTTACAGTCACACCATGGGGACCTCTGACACAATAGGGACCAAATTTCAGGTCCCTGTTAAGGTTAAATATAAATAAAGGTCCCCCTGAGTAAAATATAAATGATGTGGCCCTACAAATGCATTCAGATTTTCCAGAAGTCCTCATAAAGGATGAGGTTTGAAGATGTGTTTACTATTTTTATGTATTCTTTTAAATTATATTTAATTCATTTTTTATTTATTTTACTTAATTTTCTCATTATTTTATTTAAAAAAGATGTCTTTACATTCACTACCTAATGGCTACTTGTTTATGAACTTGGTCCTCGTGTGTGTGTGTGTGTGTGTGTGTGTGTGTGTGTCTCAGTCATAGTGGGATTTGTCTGTTAGTGCTGAGTGTGACAGGTGCAGGACTTTAACAGATCAGTGAAAGTTAGACCTCCTGCTGAGCTCAGACTTTATCCAGAACTCAGAAGAACAGACAGAACATAAATAATATTATATCCACTGCAGCCAAAGGTCCAGATGCTTTCTGAGCTTTAATCCACTGCCTGATGTTTTGGCTTCAGCCTGCAGCGGTTTGGTCTTTTATTTTTATCATTTTGAGAATTAATTAATTTTTCACTTTATAAAACAAAATTTCCAGGAAATAAATTTCTCGTAATAATAACAAACAATCCAAATTTACATTTAAATAACTTTTCAATATAATTGCAAAGCTTTTTATTGAGCACCAGTTGAAAACAAACAGTGGTCGTTCTGAATGACTGACACAGGATATATGAGAGAGAGAGAGAGAGAGACACAGACAGACAGACAGAGACAGACAGACAGACAGACAGAGAGAGAGAGACAGACAGACCGAGAGACAGACAGACAGACAGAGAGACAGACAGACAGAGAGACGTACTTTATAGGCATTAGCAGTTGTGCTTGTGTAGTATCAGAACAAAGGACATTATAAAATGTTAAAAATATCTATAAGAATTAAGATGTATTTGGCTCTATACAATATAGTGTGTGAATACTGGGGGGACTGTCACCTGCATTTCGTGGGTGGTCTTAACCCCAAGTGGGTGATGCCAATGTCCACATGATGTGTAGTGGGGACAGACTTTTTCTGAGTCGCTCGTTTCTCTGTTTTCTATGAATGAATCCATCCAGTGCAGGTGACACCCCTTTCAAACGCAGCATGTGTTGGTAACTCGGGGTGACCCACCACATTCCAAAAGGAGCGTGGAAAAGTGGTTTTCATCTGCCCGCTGTACAGAAATACTTCTTACTACATACCCCGCCACACAACACGCAATGTTTTCAAAGCCGTTGGACGCTCCGTTGTGAACAGTAGGCTGTTGTTCAATGCTCACCTGCTAGCTCACTGTAAACTATGGTATGAAATTATTTAATGGAGGCGTGACTGATCATTACTGTATCTGATTGAGATGGGCCCCCATTTAGGAAATCCATTCCACATTTTAGCAATCAGGTAGCAGAGCAGCCGACAGGGAACCATGCTCAGAGAGTCATTTCGGCAGACAATATTAATGTGTGGATTGGAAACTTCCGATACGTGAATTACGTTGATATCAGAACCCGATACCGACATTGGATTGGATCGGCCCCATCCCTACCTTTGACCTCGAGAATTTTGTACTTCAAAGTTCTGATGTCAATGCATATCAACAGTGAGAACAAAAAGAAGTTATATGTAAAAGAGAGTATACAGGAATGAGAAGGAAGTTCATGATATACGCTAGCTTCTTTTACCACTCAAGTACAGAATGCGAGTACTTTTACCACCTCTGTATACAATAAACAATGTGAAGAACGGTATATGGTAGAAACCGAACCATTAAGGATTGGAATTACTGACGGAGGAGGTAAAAAAAAAAAACCTACGTTCCCCTGTTTGCTGTGAACTGTTTCTTTTTTCAGCATCTTTATTGTGTCTCTGCTTCAGCCAGGGTCTGTGCTAACGGAAAATAACTGCCGCTCTTCATCAATGCATTCATCACTTGGCTGACCTTCTGCCACCAGTCGGACCGGCCTTGGAGGCAGAGACCGAGGCCATTATCAAACTCATAATTCATCTTATGGTAAAAACCGTGCAGTGTTTTAGATTGATTTCCACCATCAGAGCCGCCCGCCTGCTAAAGGGCCCAAAAGTGTCGTAACCTTGTGATAATGTTTCATTTCATCCTCTCCTTGTCTTCCTGTACAGTCATACCTCAGCTGGATCATTTGGCCCATAAAGCTTAAGACTTTCTGGGAAATTGGATTTGAAGCTGAGTGAAGGCCCTGGAGGCTGGAACATGATGACGTTAGGGACCAAAAAAAAATAAAAAATTTCTTTCCTTTGCTGCCTTTCACCCCCTCTACTTTTGCTTTTTTATTTCAGTTTTTCAAATGAATTTAATCAAGTTTTAATCATGTAGTACTTTTCATACATGGTGCATACCCCTCCTGCAGCAGCAGGTAGAGTTAAAAACTAAAATAAAAATAACAGAATAAAACAATGTTCCAAGTAAGACTTTAATTAAAAGCTAAGCTAAAACGGTAGGTTTTGTGTTTACTTTTAAAATCTGAACACTGGCAGCAGACCTCAGGGCGACTGTTCCATAAAAACTGAGTTTTAGTTTGAACTCTAGGAACAGTAACATTTTTTATTTTAAAATCAACATTCTGAGGAAAAACTAAAAAGCCGGAGGGAAAAATAGTACAATTCTATAGAAAAAAAGAGGCAAAATTCTGAGGAAAAAAACAGTAAAAAATTCTGAGGAAAAACAACAGCACACACCATGGTGGCTGAACGATACGCTCTTGCCTCACAGCAAGAAGACCCGGGTTCCATTCCTGGACCGTGCAGGCCTTTCTGTGTGGAGTTTACATGTTTCTCTCCCCGTGTCTGGATGAGTTTCCTTCGGGTGCTCCAGTTTCCCCCATCATCCAAAAACATGTTCGTTAGGGTAAAATCTTCCAGTCAGGTGATTCTGACAATTAGCCTGGTTCTACAGCGGGAGATGGGTCCCCGGGCGCCGCCCATGGCTGCCCACTGCTCCTTACAGG
>CM035791.1:44359818-44382177 GCA_020466265.1 Siphamia tubifer | reverse complement strand
TTCTGATACTACACAAGCACAACTGCTAATGCCTATAAAGTACGTCTGTCTGTCTGTCTGTCTCTCTGTCTGTCTCTCTGTCTGTCTGTCTGTCTCTCTCTGTCTGTCTCTCTCTCTGTCTGTCTGTCTGTCTGTCTCTCGGTCTGTCTGTCTCTCTCTCTGTCTGTCTCTCTGTCTGTCTCTCTGTCTGTCTGTCTGTCTGTCTGTCTGTCTGTCTGTCTGTCTGTCTGTCTGTCTGTCTGTCTGTCTGTCTGTCTGTCTGTCTGTCTGTCTGTCTGTCTGTCTGTCTGTCTGTCTGTCTGTCTGTCTGTCTGTCTGTCTGTCTGTCTGTCTGTCTGTCTGTCTGTCTGTCTGTCTGTCTGTCTGTCTCTCTTCATATCCTGTGTCAGTCATTCAGAACGACCACTGTTTGTTTTCAACTGGTGCTCAATAAAAAGCTTTGCAATTATATTGAAAAGTTATTTAAATGTAAATTTGGATTGTTTGTTATTATTACGAGAAATTTATTTCCTGGAAATTTTGTTTTATAAAGTGAAAAATTAATTAATTCTCAAAATGATAAAAATAAAAGACCAAACCGCTGCAGGCTGAAGCCAAAACATCAGGCAGTGGATTAAAGCTCAGAAAGCATCTGGACCTTTGGCTGCAGTGGATATAATATTATTTATGTTCTGTCTGTTCTTCTGAGTTCTGGATAAAGTCTGAGCTCAGCAGGAGGTCTAACTTTCACTGATCTGTTAAAGTCCTGCACCTGTCACACTCAGCACTAACAGACAAATCCCACTATGACTGAGACACACACACACACGCACACACACACAAACACACACACACACACACACACAGACCAAGTTCATAAACAAGTAGCCATTAGGTAGTGAATGTAAAGACATCTTTTTTAAATAAAATAATGAGAAAATTAAGTAAAATAAATAAAAAATGAATTAAATATAATTAAAAAGAATACATAAAAATAGTAAACACATCTTCAAACCTCATCCTTTATGAGGACTTCTGGAAAATCTGAATGCATTTGTAGGGCCACATCATTTATATTTTACTCAGGGGGACCTTTATTTATATTTAACCTTAACAGGGACCTGAAATTTGGTCCCTATTGTGTCAGAGGTCCCCATGGTGTGACTGTAAACGTATCAATGTCCCCATAAAGATTGGAATACAAATAGGTTGAGCACAGGAGACCATAGGCCAAAGAGAGGAAGTGCTATCGTAGGGAGTAGTGTTGCGTGGGCTACCCGCTGGCCAGCGGATATCCGCGGGTGACCCGCGAGTCGGGCGGGCTGGGTTGCAGTATTAATACATATTGCGGGTGGGGAGGGTCAGGGACGATCAATACCCGCTGAGGTGTGTGTGTGTGTGTGTGCTCGGCTCGCGCATGTGCAAGCCCGTCAGTTCCTGTTTTGAATGCTTTTTTATCCCAACTTTTTGTTATTTGTTATTAGCGCCAAATCTCCCTGAACACTCAGAGATAAGAGTGAAAATGTCGGACTTGATCAGGGAGAAGATTAAAACAGGCGATGTGAAGGTTGTACGGAAACGTTGTATGTGTTGGCTTTATAGAGTGATGATGTGGGTGGAGTCTATTTTATGTGCTGGAGTGCATATTGAGACGTTAGAAAGGAGGCAAAAATTATGCTTCATGACTTTTAACATTAGAAGCGCAAGGTAAAGATGCCGTGAATGTACTATGTGAGTTTAGAGCCAAATTTAAGCTCGCGGGTTGATAGCGGGCGGGTTGAGTTTATCGATACGTGACATCATGCGGGTTGGGCGGGGCGGGCCTAGCCACGTCTTGGGTTTGGGCGGGGCGGATTTCTGTAAAACCCCCTAACCGCGCATCACTAGTAGGGAGGCACCGTCCCCCGCACTGGGTCGGGTACTCAATGGGTACCCACAAAGAAAAACAGTGGTTTTCATGAAAATATATATATTTTTTTTTCACAGGTTCAGGTCTGGGTGGAAAAACATGCGGGTCGGATCATGGGTTTTAGAGAAATAAATCAAGACTAATGACGCAGACACAAATAAATTCGTGACAGAAATAAATACGTATGTGGTACAGGAAGAGGAATAGAGGAAAAAATGTAACGGGGAGAATAATGAAGAAAATGGAAATGGAAAGCAATGCAGAAATAAATGCAGAAATAAAGATGAAAAAATACAAATGTACTTGCCAGCTTTTTGCCAACCCCTTTGTTATATTTCTTTTTATAGTTTTTCATTATGGCAGGTTCAGTCCTCCATCTTCATATACTATAAAAGGTAAAAACAGAAGCAGTGGTTAAATGTCAACTTTAAAGGAGACAAGAATTAAAATGTCAGTGAAAAAATAGAATTAGTTAAAAGTCACATTAAAAGTGGTTGTTAAAAAACCCTATATTCTATGCAGCCCTCAGGTTCTCTGGCATTATATATATATATATATATATATATATATATATATATATATATATATATATATATATATATATATATATATATATATATATATACTGTTTTACTGAAATAAAATCAAACCCATTCTTTGTTCTGTTATTCTGACATTTAACACATTCTTGGTCAAACTGAAATAAAATATTCAGTAATGTGCAACGCTGTGTTTGAAAGTATTTATTGGTGGAATATAGGAACTTTGACCTTAACTCTATACTTCTGATTTTCTGTCAACCTTACGAATGTGCACTTGAATAATTCATGAAACTTTTTTCCATCTTTACTTCTGCAGTTTCAGAAAGTTCAACCTGCACAGCGCATCTGCACGCCCACAGGAAGTCTACTCAGTCTGCAGTTTTTACACTGTAAAAATATCCATATTTTTTCCTCATTTCGAGGTACAATGCACTTAAAATAACACATTCACACTTAAAATTCACACTTGAAAGTGTGAATCACAGAATCACCTAAAGGGTAACTTCTCACAGTTTTCAAAAATTCTATTTTAGGAAAACGTATCATGTTCACTTCTTCCTTTTTATTTTTTTTAGCTGGAATTGAGCAATATATTCATACATGGTGTAGATTGTGTGTTTTTCTTTGTCAGGTAGATCGTGCCCTTCCTTTTGTCTGTCAAGGAAGATGGTGCCCTTCTCTCTGTCTGTAAGGAAGATTGTGCCCTTCCTTCTGTCTGTCGGGGAAGATTATGCCCTTCTGCCTGTAAGGTAGATGTTGTCTTCCTTCTGTCTGTGAGGGTGATCGTGCCCTTCTTTCGAGCTGTCAGGTAGACGCTGCCATCAGTTTAATTATCAGAGAAGGAGGAACACAAGCTTTAAAAATGTCCCCTCCTGGCACACACTTTTTTGTGTGTGTTCCTATCTTTATGGGGACATTGATGTTTACACAGTTTTGCCATGGGGACCAAAATTCAGGTCCCCACGAGCAGAATGTAAATCATGTAAACTAGTTTCAGTTCTAATAAACACATTAACTCAGATTAATCCATTATCATTAATCTGATTAAATATTTTAAAACAATTCAATGGAACAGTTGTTTAAAGGTATTAAATAAACATGTTTGCATAACTTTTGAATATTTTATTTTATTTTGTCTGTGGTTTTTCCCTTGTATTTCAGAAGAGTTTTTGAAAGTTTTTTTTTTTGTCACTTTTTTATTAGTCAAACTTTGGCTGTTTGTTTATTTGTAAGCAGCTTTACACAAAAACTACTGGACTAATTTTCAGGAAAGGTGTGAGGTGGTCCAGAATACATCCTATAAAAGTTTGCTGAATGTAGGTCAAAGGTCACAGTCACCAAAAATGTCTTTCCACAATAAGAGACCGGGCAAATCAGGTCAAATGTGTGCAGGGGGGCGGGGTTTGTTGTGTCTGAGGGGGCGGGGCTTGGCATGCTGGGTAACATATATTTTTATAGTATTTCAAAGCCTGACTGGGGACGGAGAGTGAAAATGAGCTGAAGCTAAATATCTGATACGCTTCATATTTTGTATGTATTCTGTCTTACAAAGTAAAAAGGCAGTAACTGCACAGACACCAAACTGAGAAATGACCTTAAAATTCTGTTTTTGTTGTTCAGCCCCAGTAGTTGTTGGTAGATTATTGGACACGAGGCAGTTATTGTTACTGCATATTACATAGTTCTACAAAAAACACAGTGCACCTGAAATATGGATTAATTCTGGTAGAGCTTAGTGACTGGGAATTTGGAGTTTATTTCATGATTTAGAATTTTTATCTCATAATTTTACCTTTGTATCTTATCATTTTGACTGTTATCTCATGATTTTGACTTTTTAATTTCATGATTTTGGTTTTTTATTTCATGATTTTCAATTATCTCATTTTGACTTCACTTAATGTGCCTTATATCTGAAAAACCTTCATAAAAACCATTCATTGACAGTTCACCTTATAGTGCAGAAAATACAGTAAATACATCATCTGTTTCAGTCTAATACAGTGATTGTAAACTATTGGTGCAGGGTCCTAATGGACATTGGTAAGAACACAGTAATGGTCTTTACTGTCTTTTGCTTTGTTTTACTAGTACTTTTTGCAGTTACTGTACAGACACTGACCAATTTTCTCGAAAACAACAGATGTTTGAGATGAGATATTTTATTACATGACAAAGAATGATTTGAATGTTGCAAAAAACACAATAACTAATTTTCACCAAAAAAATGCAGCTACTGTCTTTTTGCTTTGTAGGACAGCATTGTCTCTGTTAAAGAAACTTAAAAAACAGACATGATTATTTTTGTTCAGTGTATATACTCCTGAAAGCATAGTTAGAATGAATATAATATTACATTTTCCTAAGTTTCAGAGGAACTAAAAAGGAACAAGCAATTTAGCTGGGATGTGATACTGGAAAAATCCTTTTTTTTCTCAGTATTTTAATTATGTTTTTGTGGCGGCAACAGCAAACTGTAGATAAAGAATGGAATAATGTGTAGAGTTGAAGTAGAACAGTCACCTGAAGTCATGATCCTCACACCAAAAGTGCAGAAGAAAGAAGCAGTTGCCCAAAATAATAAGTCACTGTGAGGACAGAAAAAGAAAAACTGTGCACGAAAGGACTTCATGAACAGACACACAGTGGGAAAATCTGCTCTGTTGTCATAGAAACGGCTCCCTCTCATGAACTAATAATCACAAAGCTTTAAAAAGTCACTTTATTCCTGCAGGTTGAGACAGAAGTGTCTGGATGAGGAGAAGAAAAAAGTGATGGAACCATAAACACACACCACAAATAGAAACTAAAATAAGAGATTCACATCGACAGCTGTGACAAAGAACTGATATATGACATTTATGTCTGTACATTTGTCCTCTGGAGGTTCTATATGCACATTATATATGTTCATTCTATTTATATAGTTAAACATGTCCATTTAAATTCCCTCTACACCCCCCTCCCTGTTTGCAGATATTTTCCTCTTTCTCAGAGATTTTCCCCCTTTTTTTCTCAAACATTTTTCCTTTTTTTGAGATATTTTTCCTTTTTTTCTCAAACATTTTTCCTTTTTTTTGGAGATATTTTTCAGTTTTTTCTCAGATATGTTCCCTCTTAGAGATTTTTTCCTTTTTTTTGAGACATTTTTCCTCTTTTTCTCCGATAGTTTCCTGTTTTTGCAGATATTTTTCCTTTTTTGAGGTATCTTTTCTCAGATATTTTTCTTTTTCACAAATTTTTCCTTTTTTTCTCCACAGATTTATTTTTCTTCTTTTTGCAGGTATTTCCCCTCTTTTTCTTTGATATTTTACCTCTTTTCTCAGATCATTTTACTTTTTCCCAACATATTTTTCCATATTTTTTTTTTGCATTTATTTTTCCTTTTTTTTCTCAGATACTATTCCTCTTTTTCTTAGATATTTTTCTTTTTGCAGATATTTCTCTTTTTCTCACATATTTTTCCTCTTTTCTCAGATATTTCTCCTCTTTTCCCCAGACATATTTCCTCTTTTTTCCCATATATTTCTCCTCCTCTGCTCCCTCCTTCGCTCTTCCTCTAATCATAAACGAGTCCAAAAATCAAAGCATGAATTCATGGTCATTGGTTTAAAGTAATTAACTGCTGTTCCAGTTAATCCCCAGAGTTAGTCTGTGAGAAGAGCAGCTTCTGCCCACACCGCATTGTTTTTCCTGCTAAATGAAGTTAAAAGGGGAGGAAAAAAATGAGTTTTTCAAAGCCTTTGATGAAAAAGAAGCTGTAAAAGTTTGAATAATTAGGAGGTTTTTATCTTTGGATTTCAATGCCTCCCCCAGTGTTTTTTTTTTTTTTTAGAAGCACAGATAGATAATCCGCTGAATTCATTTGGCATAATTAAAATAAGAACTCTATTTATTCAATCTAAAGCCGGCCAATTTGCAGAAGTTATTGGCTATTAGGGTTTTTGGCTGCAGGTTTTTACAGTCATTTCTCATGAGAACTCTCAGTGTACGTTTTAATAAGTGCCTCATCGCTGTGATTTTCCACAGTGTGATTAATTTTGTCACAGTTCATAGAGACGTTGAGTCATTTGGACTGGTATTTAAGATTTTAATGAACGCTTTATGCTCTCAGATTCATTGTGGCATCAGTGTGTTTGACTTGTGTGTTGGAAGCGCTGCCTCTTAACTCACTTCTGCATGTGGAGAGCAACTTTTCAGCCAAGTTCAGGGTGTAGTAACAACACATGAACACCAGAGGGAGCTGTTGGGTTATTTAGTGTAGTAACAACACATGAACACCAGAGGGAGCTGTTGGTTTATACAGTGTAGTAACAGTAGATGAACACCAGAGGGAGGTGTTGGGTTATATAGTGTAGTAACAGTAGATGAACACCAGAGGGAGCTGTTGGGTTATATAGTGTAGTAACAGTAGATGAACACCAGAGGGAGCTGTTGGGTTATATAGTGTAGTAACAGTAGATGAACACCAGAGGGAGCTGTCCCATAAGTCTCCATACATAAGAGACATAATACATTCCATCCATATCCTTCTGACACCCAAGAAAGTGAAAAGGTTTTGCTTTTTTATTTTTTTTATTTTTTTATTTTTTTTACATCAAACGATGATCTTGATTGGAAACTGCATAATGCAACAGTTAAAAAAAAAAAGAATATTTATCGATAATACTTTTTACCTCTGCCAAGGAGGTTTTGTTTTTGCCAGAGTTTGTCTGTCTGTTAGTTCACAGGATAACCAGAGGTGGAAAGTAACAAAGTACAAGTACTTCATTACTGTAGATTTTTTTTAGGTTTCTGTACTTTACTTGAGTATTTATTTTTCTGGCATCTTTTTACTTTTACTTCCTACATTTTTACATATCTGTACTTTATACTCTTTACATTCTCAGAATAGACTTTCTACTTTTTCAAACTAAACAGATGTGACAGTATGAAAAATAAGTCACCAAAGGAAAAATCAGTGACTGAGAGAAACTGTGACAATTATCTCATAATTTTGACTTTTTATTTCCCAATTTTAACATTTAATCTCACAATTTTGACTCTTTCTCTTAAAATTCTGCATTTTTTAAAATCTCATTTGTAATTCTTTAAACAAATCTCATGACGTTTCTTCTCAATTGTAACTCGATTTTCCTAAATTTCTTGTCCATACCCACAAACTGAGCACAGTGACTCTATCAAACACATTATCTACACAGTAACTCACTTTTAAATGCTTTATTTTAGATACCTTTGAAACATTTCAGATTTGTCTTTGTTAAATAAGTATTATTGCGTTCATTACAAAAAAAAAAAAGTTTTACTTACAATTGAGAAATTGTACTTTTTTACTTTTACTTAAGTAAAGTAGTTGAATCAGTACTTTTACCAGAGTATTTTCTTCACACCAGTAGCTGTTCTTTTACTTAAGTACAGAATGTGAGTACTTTGACCACCTCCTGAAGATAACTCAAAAACTTACAGATGGATCTTGATGGAATTTACAGGGTAGGTTAGTAATGGGGAGATCTGGAAATGATTAGATTTTGGACTTTGGACTAACCCATTTTACATTGTGGTAAATGGAGAATACATTTCAAATGATCCCAAATCCAGTGTCTCTTCTGAATCACCACCAAAATGTAATAATTTGTTCCTTGTGACGCATCCTGGAAATGTCATCAAAATTCGCCCATAAGCATTTTTGCTCAAATCAAACTCATTGTGTTTGTCTTGTTTTAAATCTGTGGTGTATTTATTGTCATATGCTCCAGGTACAGAGTGTACCAGAAGTAATGAAATAATAAAATATGTCCTGGTGTTCTTTCAGTCCTGTGTCAATACAGACCAGATTAATGATAATGAGTAGAAAATATAAATAACAAAACTAAAACCAGACTCAAACTAGAAAAGCACTATGAGAGCATCATGGGTAGCTACGTCATAGCCAATGGGATGCTACGTACAGTAATTTACAAACAGTCATGTATTTATGTCTCAAGGGTTTCGTTTTCCTTTCGTAAATAGATTTTTTTTTTTCATACCCAGAGATGGGAATTTTTCGTAACTGGGATCCTTCGTTAGCTGGGTCTTTCGTAAGTAGAGGTACCACTGTATTTATAACCAAAAATGGGTTAGGGTCAAGTAGAAGCAAACCTTTGACCTGGAGTCTTCACATTTGTCCTTCAAAGTTCTGACATTAATGCACATCAACACTGAGAAGAAATAAAAACTGACAGAAACGTTTTATTAAACTGGAGTTAAATGTCACATGAAGAAACTAGTGTCTAAAAATAAAGCAGATTAATCATGAAAGTTCAGAAAAAGAAGAAGAAGAGAAAAGTCCAGACTGATCATGTTCAGATCACATGACGTGAACAGAAACATGTTTTGGCTGCACATGTGGTTTTACTTTTGTCGTCAGTTTAGTTGTTGTTGTGACGTTCAAACAAACTGTAGTTGTTCATGGTCGTCAGTCAAACGTCATCAGAGAAACTTTGCTTCAGTGTCAGGGTTTGACTTTTTATTCATATTTATGAGGAAACAGTGAAGCACAGGCACATTTATGAACACACACACACACACACACACACACACACACACACACAACTCTATTAACACAACTACACACACACAACTCTATTAACACAACTACACACACACACACAACTCTATTAACACAACTACACACACACACACACCTCTATTAACACAACTACACACACACTCACACACCTCTATTAACACAACTACACACACACACCTCTATTAACACAACTACACACACACACACACACACACACACACACACAACTCTATTAACACAACTACACACACACAACTCTATTAACACAACTACACACACACTCACACACCTCTATTAACACAACTACACACACACACAACTCTATTAACACAACTACACACACACACACTCACACACCTCTATTAACACAACTACACACACACTCACACACCTCTATTAACACAACTACACACACACACACATATGTGCACACCACAAAAAGTAGTATAATTTCTAGGACATTTGAGATGAAAAGCAAAAAAATAGATTAAATAATTTCAACACATGTCCCTGAATGACACACAACTACACACACACACACTCACACACGCACACACACACACACACACAAACTCACACACAGACCCTCACAGCTCTAGGGGTCCTGTGGGTGGGGCTCCACCCAAACTCGCCTGTTTTCAAATACTCAGTAATTGTCAAATTTTTTAACCCTTTAATTTCTGTTTGTTAAAATAAATACATTTGAAAAAGTTTTTTTTAGTACAAAACACAAAAAATATTACTACTACTATTAATACTACATAAAAATTGGATCACATAGTATTAGAATTTTGCAGCCTTGCAAATGATAGTTTTTTTTTATCTTATAATGATGACTTTTTCTCAGTTGTGACTTTTTTTTTTTATTTTCCCACTAAAATGATGTAACTGTGACCTGATCAAACATGTTTTCTACACAGTAACTCACTTTTAAATGCTTTATTTTTGGATACTTTTGAAACTTTTATGATTTTTCCTGGTTAAATAAGTATTATTTAATTCATGGTTAAAAAAAAAAAAAGGACTTTTACTTTTTAACTTTATTACAATTGTTAAGTTGTACTTTTTAACTTTTATTTCAGTAAAGGAGTTGAATCAGTACTTCTACTTTTGCCAGAGTATTTTTCACACCAGTCACTGTACTTCTACTCTAGTACAGAATGTGTATTTTTACCTCCTCTGGCTTAAACCGTATGTCAACACCATCACAGTTTCTCTCTATATTTAGTTCTATTCTTCTAAAGGCAGTGATGTCACAGGTTATTTGAAGAATTTACACTTTAACGTCAATGGAAGAGTTGAGTTGGTGACAGATGGTGGAACCTGTGGTTAAATGTTATTTTTCCCTGTCATTAACCCCAGCAGGTAAAGGTGTCATCATGAAAAACACCACTCAGTCCCTGATCACATGTTTTCTTTTAGTTTTGTAGGTAATTATTTTATTGCTTGGACACGTTCATGTCAATATTGGATTTTACAAACACCTGAAAAATTCATCTTTAAATGAAAACTGCAGCTGTTCTTCAACTGTGTGGAATACAGATAAAATAATGGTCTCTATAAAGGAAACACCCTGGAGTTTAGACTGAAATACTCACTTTTACTCTTTATTTAATAGAGGAAAAGATGGATACTGAAAAACACTAATACTTTTAGATTTCTTTGTCCCTCACTTTAATTTTTTGTGCTTAAACCAGGGTGTATTTGGCTGCATTTGCCAGGTATGGGCTGGATTATGAGGAGAAATTAAGAGAATTAAATATGAGCAATTAAATATTAATATTTCTTGAACAAAATAATTAAAATCATCAAAAAAAGGGATACAAATTAAGAAAACCATCAACAAAATGAAGAAAAGAATTATGAAACTATGAACAAAAAATGGATGAAACTATCAACAAAATTAACAAAAAAATTTACAAAACCATGAACAAAATTAAGAAATATTGAACAAAACCATCAACAAATTGAACAAAAATGGACAAAACATTCAACAAAATGAACAGAAAATGGACAAAACTTTCAACAAAAGATGCATCAAAAAAATCAACAAAATAAGTAAAATGCCATCAACAGAAGCTGAACAACACAGCCTATAGTTTGGACCAAGACACTTTTCCTTTTTTTAATTTAACAGGAAAAAAGCTAGTGATTTAAACCAGGGTTTATTTGTCAGTATTTGTTGGTTTGAACTGAAACACACCATTTACCAACAGGCCAATGTCTGTGACCTTTACAGTTCAAAGTTCACTACTTTTATTTGGAAAAATATCACTTATACGGAATTTAAAATCAATCATTCTATGGTTTTGTTATGTATTTTACAGAGGGAACATTTGGGGAATTATCTTTTTTTTTTCCAAAGCTGCTACATTTGGAGAGTTGTTGGAAATATTTTAAAGTGTTGAATGATTCAAATGCACAGGTTTTAGCAATTGATGAAAATAAATATTTCCCATACAATTATCTTACAAATGGTAAAATAAAGTCCATAGTAGTATTGTGTTCCATAAATGTCATCTATCCTAGTGTTCAGCAGCTTATTTTCGTTCCACCTGTCATCACATTATCACAAAACAGTACAAATACAAAGCATAACATGATAATAAATGGGCATAAATCATTTAAAGGTTGAAATAAATATAAAAATTAAGATGGGAACTGTCAGAAAAGTAGTGCTATCTGCATAAGGAACCATGAACAACAGGATCTGCAGTCATGACCTGTGACCCCAGACCTCCTCCCCCCCCTCCCTTTGATCTACAAATGGACGTTCATCTATAGCAGGGGTGCTACTATCATGCATGTTTTAGATGTATCCCTCTTCAAACACACCTCATTCAAATGATAAACCTGTCATCCATGATAATGACCGTCAGGTGTGTTAGAAGAAGGACACGTCTAAAACATTCAGGACAGTAGCTCTGAAGGACCAGGTTTGAGACCCCTGATCTATAGTCTGTCCTTCACTGTGGTTCTCCACAAGGTTTCTTCTTTCCCACTGGGTTTTGTAGTTTTTCCTGCTGAGTAGGAGGGTCTAAGGACAGGGGGTGGGGCCTGGGACGTTATCTGTTTCTGTGAAACGTTACTGCTGTTGTTTTACATCAGGAAGCAAAGCCTTATTATTATTATTATTATTATTATTATTATTATTATTATTATTATTATTATTTTTTTATTTATTTAGTTGTTTTTTAATTGATGAAGGAGGGGTGACATTTGATAAGTTTTACTCCCACTCTCTTTTGAATGTGTGTAGAATTGTATGACAAATGTGACTGTGTCCTTTATTTATTTACTTTTTTTTTCTTTCTTGGTTGTTTGTTTTCTTTTCTCTGTGACACATTTGAAATGAACTAATTACAGCTCTGGGTCTTTAAGGGTTAATATGTTCAGCTCACTAATGCACAGACTCCTGCTATAGTTTGACTCTGAAGGTCAAAGACCTAAACATCTACTACTGCTCCTTATGTAACAGTGTTTGCTCTGTTCCATTAGTCTGTGTGTTTAACCAACTCTGAATATAAGCTGCATTTACACAGAAATATGTCAACATGAACCACAGGCTGATGCTCTGAAAGGCTCCTTTATGCTTTTCTTCATTCACTTTTCTTTTTGCTGAGGAATGAATGGTCTCCTGACATATGGAGCTGTGTCATGTGACCTAACACCACTGCTCTTATTGTCATGTGACGTACTTTACGAACTGTAATGAAGACGCGAGAAACGGAGGGTGTAAGCGGCAGCAATAATAATAAAAGCTAGTGTGTGTGGTCTGCAGCTGGGAACATGAGGGGGGGGTTACTGGAGTCAGCTGAGGTCACAGGCGTATTAGGACACATCTGCACACATGTGGTACCGATATATATGTGCACCCTGGGTGTGATTTGCTGGGGGGTGGTGTTCATCCCCCCCCTCTGGTTTTGTCCGTTCGGGTCCACTGCTTTTGCTGCCCGTGTGGATCCCACTTCAGCTGGCGTGTGCCGGCCATCGTGGGGTTTCTGGGAGACCCTCTGAATGGGCATTAGACTCCTGTGTTTCCAAATGGGTCAGGTGGGTTACCGACATCACAGCTGACCCCTGGCACCAGGAAACTGATTCACGTCCGTAAATCTGTGGCATCGGACCATTCGTAGTCAGTTTATATATATATATATATATATATATATATATATATATATATATATATATATATATATATATATATATATTCTTATTTATTTAGAATATTTATAATTTTTTTTATTTGTTAAATTTTTCTAATTGATTGTACTTAAAATATGCATGGGTGTATGCAAACGTAAAGCCGACACCAGTGTGTTTGGATATAAGTGTCTGTATTCTTATATACATATCAATAAAAAAGTACGAAACTGCAAAATAAATGAATGAAACTAAAACTAATATTTCTGTCAGTCGTAACCACAAAAGCTCTGTGAAATTAAGCTCCACGCGTTTCTGTTCTTTGCCCTTTTAATCCTGTCCACACTATTGATAGTTATATATTGACAAGTAAAAGCTCCAGTCCTTCTATTGTAATTATGAAGAAACTTTTCCAGACAGAAGGTTGTTGTTAACATTCTTCACTAACCTATAACAGATTGTTCCCAGACTCCACTGGTTAAACTGCTCTCATGGTTTAACTGAAGCTCCTTATTTCATCCACTAAAGCTGTAATTATAGCTGTGACTCCAGGACCCTCTGAACACACCCTGAACGATCTGAAATGAAGCCTCATGCCTGGTTAGCATTAGCGTTAGCGTTAGCATTAGGTTAACCCAGTATTCAGGTGGAATAACAGAATACTTGGTGACAGTAAAGATGGACAGAGTGGCATGGAATGATCACACACCTGTTTTTATTCATGCAGAAGGTTGTGAGAAACTGTATGTAAATAAATAAACAAAAACAGCAGTGTTAAAGCGCAGACCTCCACCACTTACAACCATTTATGTCCAAACCAGCTCTATTTCCCAATAGTAAAGAAAACTTAAAAAAATAAAAAATAAATCCTGGATCCAGATCACCCCCAAAATCTAATCAGTTTTTATATTGATAGACTATGTTATGCTATGTTGGTTATATTTATTCAAGATGTTTTTATTTAGACTTCCTTATGACATAATGTAGTTGTATTGTGGACTGTTAGGTGTGTGTTTGATATGTGTGATGGACGGTTGAATGATTTTTGAGGGTGTGTCTGTACTGTCTGTAGCAGTAAAAGAATGTCCCTGTTGTGACATTAATAAAGTATTATTACTACTACTATTACTACTACTACTGCTACTGGTACTACTGCTACTACTACTACTGCTACAGCTACTACTACTACTGCTACTGCTACTACTACTACTACTACTACTACTACTACTACTACTACTACTGATACTGCTAGTACTACTACTACTACTGCTACTACTACTACTGGTACTACTACTGCTACAGCTACTACTACTACTTCTACTTCTACTACTACTACTGCTGCTACTACTACTACTACTACTGATACTGCTAGTACTACTACTACTACTAGTACTACTACTACTACTAGTACTACTACTACTACTGATACTGCTAGTACTACTACTACTACTAGTACTACTACTACTACTAGTACTACTACTACTACTACTGCTACTACTACTACTGCTACTGCTAGTACTACTACTACTACTGCTACTACTGCTACTGCTAGTACTACTACTACTACTGCTACTACTACTACTGCTGCTACTACTACTACTGCTGCTACTACTACTACTGCTACTACTACTACTACTACCACTGCTACTACTACTACTACTACTACTACTACTACTACGGCTACTGCTACTACTCCTACTACTACTACTGCTGCTACTACTACTACTACTACTACTACTACTGGTACTACTACTGCTACTACTACTACTGCTACAGCTACTACTACTACTGCTACTGCTAGTACTACTACTACTACTGCTACTACTGCTACTGCTAGTACTACTACTACTACTGCTACTACTACTACTGCTGCTACTACTACTACTGCTGCTACTACTACTACTGCTACTACTACTACTACTACCACTGCTACTACTACTACTACTACTACTACTACTACTACGGCTACTGCTACTACTCCTACTACTACTACTGCTGCTACTACTACTACTACTACTACTACTACTGGTACTACTACTGCTACTACTACTACTGCTACAGCTACTACTACTACTGCTACTGCTAGTACTACTACTGCTACTACTACTACTACTACTGATACTGCTAGTACTACTACTACTACTGCTACTACTACTACTGGTACTACTGCTACTGCTAGTACTACTACTGCTACTGCTACCACTGCTACTACTACCACTACTGCTACTACTACTACTACTGCTACTACTGCTACTGCTACTGCTACTACTCCTACTACTACTACTGCTGCTACTACTACTACTACTACTACTACTGGTACTACTACTGCTACTACTACTACTGCTACAACTACTACTACTACTGCTACTGCTAGTACTACTACTGCTAGTACTACTACTGCTACTACTACTACTACTGATACTGCTAGTACTACTACTACTACTGCTACTACTACTACTGGTACTACTGCTACTGCTAGTACTACTACTGCTACTACTACTACTACTGCTACCACTGCTACTACTACCACTACTGCTACTACTACTACTGCTACTACTCCTACTACTACTACTACTACGACTACTACTACTACTACTACTACTAGTAGTAGTAGTAGTAGTAGTAGTTTTGTCATTCCAGACATTCAGTGAAAATATATTTAAAATCCGTCAATAACTTTTTCAGTTATGTTTCTCCAAACAGACAAACTAACAAACCCACCAAAAATAATTCAAATTAACCGTGTAATTAATGTGATTAAAATGTTAATTATTTGACAGCCTTAATATAAACTGTGGGGTTTTTTTAAATAATGAAAATGGGGAAATGTCCGTGTGTGTTTGAACAGGAGACAAACACAGAAGAAGACAGTAATTAGCAACAGAACAAAGTCCAGAACCAAGTTGTATTTTTTATTGTTGCGTGGTTGAGTCAATGGTGACGGATCTGTAGGTGGTGTTTTACTCTATTCATTTTAAACGGACCATAAATGACAACAACTTCCTGTTCTGCAGCAGACATTTTTTTCCTGGAAAAACCTGCTCAACTCATGTTTGAGCCAGTTCTGCATGTCCGTCTTCACACAAAGTTCACAGTTTGACATAAGAATGTTTGTCCGTTGCAAAGACATTCCATTGCACTGTCCAATTTTTTTATTTATTTATCTATTACAGTTTTAACTTGCTTTTGCGTTTTACTCTGTTTTATCGCTTGTTTTTATACTTTTCTGTTACTGTACAGTGTCCTTAAGTGCAAAGAAATTTACCTATAAACAAAATTTATTATTATTATTATTAGTAGTAGTAGTATTAATAATAATAATAATAATAATTAAGAAAGAAAAACCCTAAAACTTTCACTGGGTCTCAGCAGAATATTTTAGATTCTCTTTCTTCACTTCCATCTATTTAAATGTAACCCTTAAAGGCCACTATTTTCAGTATTTTGGATTTTTTTTCCCCACTTGGGTTGTTATTGATTTTTTTTTTTTTTTTACATATTCAACAAAACAAAATATTCAACCTTGCTTCGTTACATTAAACTTATTACATTACATTAGTTTTATCCATATTTTTCTATGTAAATGGTCCATTTCTTCCACCTTTTGTCCATTTGTCTTCCTTGTACTGTAGCTTTTCTATTATAAATATGAACCATTGGTCGTGTTGGTGGGTCATTTCAACACATGAACAATAAAAGCCACTGGTGTTAAGTTCAGCCATAGTGACCTTTAAACTATAGATAACAGCAATGTAATCTGCTTTTTTTCCTCAACGTTTTCTTCAACTTTAAATTATTAAATTAAAAATGATAGAAATGGAGATTATTAATGATGAATATGTAACTAGAGATGGATTTATTGTACATATTGCAAAGACTACACTATATTATTGTATTGAAACATAAGCTACTTATTCATTGTTATTATTATTATTGCCATGCATCTTTAAACCTTCTCTCTTTATATATCTATATATATCTGTATATATATATATCTCAACATACAATTATATCATATTTGTGAATGATAAGCTACTTATTATGATTATTATAATGCTCTGCTCTGTCACTTTACGTCCTGTCACTGACAGTTCTTTACATCATGTAATAATGTTCTTTTTCAATACTGTTTTTTAATGTAATTTTTAAAATCTTTTTCTTAAGTTTTTCGGGTAACTTTTCTCTGTGATCTTTCTGGTGTTTTTGCTTTGTGTTGTGCTGCTCTGGGAACTTCCATTTCCTCAGGGCTTTTTCTGAGGATCAATAAAGTTCTATCTAATCTAAAATAATCTAATCTAGATAAGAATATACACACAAGCAGTAACCCCCCCCCCCCCCACACACACACACACACAGTCTAATGTACAGTGCAGTACTCATAACACATGGATGTTGCTTTCCTAACATTACCTGTATATATCCTTTTATTGCCTGTGTGTGTGTGTGTGTGTGTGTGTGTGTGTGTGTGTGTGTGTGTGTGTGTGTGTGTGTGTGTGTGTATCCTTATTTGTTGTAGTATATATATATTTCTTACCTGTAGTCCTGTAGTATAGGATTATATTTTCTATATTTCAGTAATACTTTATATACATGTGTATATTTAATATTTTATGCTGTAGAGTTTTATACATGCCTATATTTTTTATGTGTTTTTGCTGCTAAATACAACAGAACTACTAAACTGATTTGTATTTGTCATGTAACAATATATATGTATATATATATATATGTATATATATATATATATATATATATATATATAATTTTTTTTTCAGTTTTATTCTATAATCTGTTTCATTCTACACTTCAAATGCAAAGAATTACACTGTTTTCTATGTAAACCAGCGTTAACGTCTGCTTCCTTATCCTTCTTTGATAAGATGTTCTTTATGAGAGAGAGAGAAAATATTTTACCCAGTGTGTAAAGTTTCCCTGCTGGAGGGGGAGGGTGGGATGTGGTAAAACTGGCAGCACAAGCTAACACACACATTTCAAAAATGCTTTGCAGTCTGGAAGATGAGCTCACCCCCCCGACCCAGCATTGGGAGGACGGGGGGACAAAAGCACTTTTCATTAGAACCTGTCAGTCAGTGTTTGGGTTGAAAGTTACCCTATTGTCCTAATGTTTTTCAGCCTGTTTCTTCTGCATATTTGTCCATTATTGATTTTATATTAATCAAACTGCTGTGATTATTGCACTCTGTCTGTCTGTCTGTCTGTCTGTCTGTGTCCACAGAGACATATCACGCTATAACTCAATGAATACTTGAGATATCACCATGAAATTACATGGTGATATACATATTGTTAATGCGCATCAGAGGCAAGGATACATTTGAGTAAAGGTCAAAGGTCAAGGTTGTATTTAGAAGAAAGATCAAAATCCGATTATTGGCTCTAATTCAAGAACAGGTTGCCATAGAAACTTGAGATTGTCACAAAGTAGGGGTGAGATTAGGCATTCTGTGAATACTTGTTCTAAAAGCATCTGAAGCTGCAGGAAGGTTTACTGAAGCAGGTTTAACTGTTAGCACTGGAGCTGAGGAATTTTACAAATGTATACTGTCATTTATGGCTCAACAAAAAAAATGTTTGCAGACAAAATAATGCATAAAAAGAATTAATCAAAGTTTGTTTACTCACATTTGCACGTGTTCTAATATGATAAAATATTAAGGCTGTCAAATGAGTACAGATGTTTAATCAGATTAATCAGTGTTGCTTCAGATTAATTTTGATTCATCATGATCAAAATACTTTCAGTTGGTCAAATGTTCTGTCTGGGGTTTTTTGCACTTAAATTCTCCATTCAAAATACACAAACATACAGTAATGAATACAAAAAAATTTAGAGAAAACAATATACAAAGCATGCTAAAATTCACAGAAAAATAAACTAACTATATATATATATATATATATATATATATATATATATATATATATATATATATATATATATATATATATATAAATATATAAATAAATAACGTATTGGGGAAACCCTCTCTCACTGGTGTGTGCATCATAGGTGTTCATCGGCTGTGTTCTTCCACAATGGAAACTAGTTCCCAACCGATTTGACCAAGTCAAACCCAATGCATTTGTAAATAATTGAAAAAATAAATAAATAATAAATTTTATTTGTATAGTGCTTTTCATGGCACACAAAGACTTTTTACATGAAGTGAGAACAGTACAATAAGAGCCAACGACAATAAAAAAAACACAAAATAATAGAAAACAAAGCAATCACATGTTAAAACAGACAGAATCAATGTAATCACACATTAAAAGTAATATTAAATAGATTTGTTTTTAGAAGTGTTGAGGTCAGAACAGTGACGGATGGTTAGGGGGACTGAGTTCCAGAGGTTTGGGGTTGCTACAGAAAAGGCCCCCAGGCTCTGGGGGAACAGAGGGAAAAAAAATAAAAAATTAAGTAAATTAATTCACTTTGGCTGAAATCTTTGTGTCTTCAGCAGACTGCAGCTACACACAGTCACTGCACATTAGAATTAGAATTAGCTTTGTTTGTTTGACTAACCCCCCCCCCAGGCCAGTCAGGTTTTGCAGCCATTTGAGGCACTAACTTTAATATTGATCGCTAATCGATAATATCAATTACTGATCGAAAATACAAACAGGAGGGGAAAAAAAGAGCGTAGGCAAGCACAAAAAGTACACAATACGAGATCACGTTACTCCTTGGTAGGAGCTGGACGTTTTTGAGTTAAACAAGATGGTCACACGGGTCACGTCAAAGATAAGACACGGTGTCCCTCTGTCGAGACACGTCTATGAGTAGAAATATTGAGTTCTTGGCAGCATTAGCAGACGGGGGCCCAGACAAAACTTATCACTGTCAATCAGCTGTTTGAGGGAAACACAATTAAAAGTTTTGATCAGTTAAAACACAAACATCAGGTGATTACTATAAATATTTACAACTAAGAAACTACTTAATGAAGAGAACAAACAAACATAGAAAGACATTTTATCAACTTAATTGAAAATGGTGGCGTTATGAAGAAACAAGTATCTTTGATATATGACAAACTGTCATTAGATTTGTCAGATAATACATAAAACAACAATGGGAACTGGAATTAAATGAAATATTGGCTGAAGATACCTGGGAACATGTATGTTCTGGTTGTTATAGGGGGGTGGGGATTTAACTTTGGAAGGAATTTAATTGGAAGGTTAAAATAAGATTTTTCAGAACCCCATTAAAATACTTTCTTTCGAAAAATTGTATTAACAACAAATGTTGGAGGAACTGTGGACTTATAGGCCCACATATTCTGGGAATGTGCTACTGTCAAAAACATTTGGACTAATGTAAAAGGCATACTGGATAATTTATTGAAAGTGAACCTCCCTTTGGACCCATTATTATTTTTACTGGACATATTTCCTGATGGTCTGACCCATGACCAAGAATTAATTCTCCATATTCTTCTGATGACTGCGAGAAAAATTATTACAATTTTCTGGCTGAAACCAACATCACCAACAATTAAACAATTGAAAGAAAAATAAAACAAGTGTGTCAAATGGAGCGGTTAAGTGCACAGCAACAGTTTTATTGAAATGGACATTTAAGCCTTAATTATTATTATTATTATTATTATTATTATTATTACTAGTAGTATTAATTATTATTTATTTACCTTTCTTTGTATTTCTTTTAGGGGGGAGGGGAGTGATCTCACGACAATTACTGTTTTATATATTGTTTAATAATAAAAACAAAAGTAAAAAAAAAGAAAAGATAAGACACGGAGGAAGTATAAACATTTTGTGGGTTTTTTTTAGAGAAATGACAGTTTTAACATGACACACAGGTAAAGCAGAGATAAGAAATAGAGGGAGGAACAGCACTGCTACCTTCACCGTGTTTACATATTTTTGGACAATGGTTGAAACACTTCTACACACTTCATCTGGGGAATGTGGGGAGACACTCAATGTGAACTGGGGGTGGCAATAATCTAATTTCTAAAAGCACGTAAGCGTACTGAGTGATGCAGTGTAGAGCGTGTTTATCTAAAAGTAAACACAGTATATCAGCAATGGTACAATACATAGTAAAGAAGGCATGTCAAAGGTCAAGAGGGCAAGTGGAGTAAAAATGCAAACAAGTGTTTGTCTGTTTGATCAGAAGACAAAGGGGTTTGGAGACCACAGTGAAGGTCAGAGGTGAATATAGGCAGAGCTACCCAGGTATATTTTTGGTAAAATCGAGCTTTAACATGGCGTCGCTGTCCTGTGTGTTCTTTCTAACTTCAGCTGCCAAAAGCACAGTGACTAAACCACCTCCAGGAAAATTCAATATTTACTCTCTGGTTCACCAGCCCCTCCAGGAGTGTGTGGTTCGGAAAGTGGATTTTTTTTGCATGGATGGAAGGGGGATGTGTTTACACTGTGGTGACAAGTTGTGCAACATTAAACTGGATCAGTTTCATGGAAATGACTTCAAAGTATCAGACGAGAACATGTGACATTGAGCTTTGGTGCGAATGTTTAACGCTGGCTCGAACACAATTCTGTATCTACTACAATGACAATGTTTTAACCCTGTGGTGTATTAGAAAAAATGACATTGCAATTATTATTTTGTTAACCTTATATATATATATATATATATATATATATATATATATATATATATATATATATATATATATATATATATATATATATATATATATATATATATATATTGCAATATGAAAAAGTCCTCAGGAGTATATAACAGCTGTGTGGTGCCGACACAAATGGTCAAACAGATTAGTCGTTGATACAAAACATATGTTTCAGTGTCATCCTACTTGTAGCTGAAATAATGAAATTAAAGAAAGAAATAAAATAATTTTTTCCAAAAAAAAGTTTTGTTTTTTTTTCAAAAAATAAGAATAAAAGTGAATTAATAGAAATTTAAAATATAACTAATAAATACAATATATGTATATACATATAAGTAATTTTTAAATTTTTTTAAATCCACATAAATTTTCTTTCTGGCAGCGAGAATTGGTTTTGGGTGATGTTCTCTTGTTGGTTTTGGGTGATGTTCTCTTGTTGGTTTTGGGTGATGTTCTCTTGTTGGTTTTGGGTGATGTCAGCAACATTACTCAAACGGTTATGGATAGATTTTGATATAATTTTCAGGATGTGTTGGGAGTTTCACAAGGGGAGGTCTGCCTTGGTGG
>CM035791.1:44328852-44359718 GCA_020466265.1 Siphamia tubifer | reverse complement strand
TCATTCTGATATTAAAAAACGCTGATGCATCGCTATTTTTTTAAAGGAGGGGCTATAATAAGCTGAAAAAAATGAAGACTGTGATGGTGGGAGTGGGAGGGTAAGTACCGCGTGAAATGTAAACATTCATGTCATGTTGCCTCAGATAAGATAACGGTTTATTTTTTTCAGTTCGTAGAGAAAAGGTCAGAGAAGTGCTGCAAACTAAATCGTAAAATATTCCACATTTGCCATATTAATAGCTCTTACTTATTTAAAAAGGTGTGCTTCCTAAATTAAATAGTTTTTCTGGAGTTTAACTTACTTTATGGACCAAGTCACATTTCTCCGACTGATCTTGAACGCAGCTCAGTCACCTTTGGTAAGTGATGCTACAAAACACAAATAATGGACACGTGTAAATGAAGTTTGTATGATGGAAATATGATATAATCTTTAACCCTCGGGTATTCCTCCCAGAAATACGGATCCCCTTTGATGGGTGACATGGCGAAAAAAGTCTAAATTGTGGTCATGTAACGTGCGCACTAAATACTAATTTGTGGTCACCTCGTGACCACAAAGTGGATATCTCGTGCGCATAATATGTTAATTCATGGCCACGAATTAAGTGTAATGTGCGCACAAAATACTTATTAATGACATCAGCAGAGGTAGTCTAAGTACTCGCATTTTGTACTTAAGAAGTACAGCTACTGTTGTGAAAAAATACTCTGGTAAAAGTATACTGACTAATTCAACACCTTTACTGAAGTAAATGTATAAAAAATACTTATGAATTGTAAGTAAGTTAAAAGTAAAACTAATAATACTTATTTAACCAGGAGAAATCCTAAAAGTTGAAACATTATTCCAAAAATAAAGCCTTTTAAAAGTGAGTTACTGTGTAGATAATGTGTTTGATCAGATCACAGTATTTAGTTTTGTGGGTATGGGCAGGAAACATTGGGGGGGGGGGGGGGGGGGGGGGGGTCACAAATGAGATAAAGTCATCAATTTGAGATTAAAAAAAAAACAGAATTCAGATAAAATGTAAAAATTGTGAGATAAATAAGGGATACGAAATGCACAATTATGAGATAAATGGTCAAAATTATGAGATGAAGCCAAAATTGTGAGATAAAAAGTCAAAATTATGAAATAAGTCAGTTTCTCTTCTCTACTCATTTTCTTTCAAAAGTTAGTTATTTTTCACACTGTCACATTTGTTTAGTTTGATATTTATGAACAAATGTCAGAAGCAAAATTAAAAAAAAATAATACTCAAATAAAGTACAGATACCTAAAAAAATCTACTTAATTGTCTTAGTTGCTTCCCACCTCTGGATATCAGATATAATTCCTATACAGCTGGGTAAAAAATAAATCAAGCACAATGTCGTTGAAGGTTGATGCGCAGATGGAAAGAGATGGTATGATATAGTTTTATTTTAGACTGTGACTGAGCTACAAATGCATTCTGAAAAGCATTGGAACATGATATTGAGAGCCACGTTGTGCAACAGTTTCTATGAACTCAACTAGTATGGCTTCATCCAAACCATTTGGTCCTGTACGGAACCTCAGGAAAAGTTGAAGATAATTTAAATCAATTTCCCCAATGTACCTTTTCAGGTATCGGGGGAAACTATTATCTGAGCTGCTGTCGTCTCCTTTAGAAAGTTGAGAAGCTCCTTCACTCTTTTTACAGCTGTTTTTTTTTTCTTCTGTGCAATGATATGATGTAGTAAACCAGCTGCAGAATCCACAACAGGACGCAAGCACTTAATTACAAACATTAGGACCTGAATGATTTCTTTGTGTTCAATCTGTGCCAAAACAGGGAGCAGTGTGTCCTTGGTAGGGACTTATTACATTCATGTGCATCGAGCAGATCCATCAATTCATCTGTGTCCACTGAATTATAGTCCTCCAATGTCCTCAGGAGGACAGGTCTTTGTTCTTGTGATATTTGATTGATTTGATTAGAATGCTTTATTTCAAACATGTGCAGAATGCAACAATAATCAATACCACAATAATAATAATAATAATAATAATAATAATAATAATAATAATAATAATAATATTAATAATAAACAATGACATGTCCGAAAAGGAGTAGGATAAAGCATAAGCTTATTTAATCCTACCCCTTCTTCACTTTCCCAATAACCTGAATTCATCTTATAGCAATAGAGTGCATAGTACAAAAATGATGATAATAATAAAAATAATAACAATAATAATAATAATGATAAATAATTGAAGTACTAAATATATACATATATACAAAAAAACAAAACGGAGCCAAAAAAATGAGCAGATAGGAAAGTAGGTAACAAATAGAAATTTTAAATTTTATTATTATTTTTTATTTATTTATTTATTTTTTCTAATTTGTCTGCATTTTGTTCTCATTTTTTAACCCCACAGAGGGGTAGTCAACATTGCTTGAGATCAATGCATATTCCAGTCTTGCAGCCAAATACTCTAATATTTAGTGCATGTGTGTGACTATCACTGGTCCTCCCCGAAATATTTCACAGCAAAAAAAGAATCCTTCAAACTACCGGTTGTTGAGCCATATAATACTTCCTCCAGAAATGATATTGCAAGCTTCATTGGGAAGTAACCAGCTTGTTTCCACTCTACTACAAACACTGTTGCTACAGCCTGTCATTGTTCACAGTGAAAGTCGTGCCTGATAAAGAGGACTTTCACCTCAACCTCCAGTGTGTAACTGTCATAGAAATCCATCCAAAATTCTGTCAGACAGTCTCGCAAAACACCACTTCCTTCCCCCTAGAGTTGCACAATATACTGTTTGAGCATCGACATCGCTATATACGTGTATGCAATAGTCATATCGCAGGTCCTGCAATTATTTTTATTTTATTTGTATTAATTTAGTTAATTGTTTTTATTTATTTATTTAATTTTACTGTAATTTAATAAAAGAAATACTCATTAGTTATTGTTTATTTATTTGTCATATTTATTTCTTCTTTTTACATTTTTTTTTATTTAGTTATTTTTAATTTTATTTAATAATTTCGGCTACAACAAGGACGATACTGAAACATACGTTCTGTGTCGACCACTAATCTGTTTGGCCATTTGTGTCGGCACCACACCGCCGTTATTTATACTACTGACTATTTTTTCATGTCGCAATATATATCTCAGGGTTAAAAAAAATAAATCACAATGTCAGTTTTTTCTAATATCGTGTAGCCTTACTTCCCTCTGTTGAAACTCTCCATTTCGTAAACGCATTTTAATGTTGACCTCAGATGCAATAATGTCCGGGTCCTTGAAGGTACTGATGAAGTGAGTGAGGCAGTGACTGTTACAGGACAAGATTGTGGTTGAGGAAGTACTGGTGAGAGATGATTGATGAGGTACATCATACTCTTCTCTTGGAAAGAATATTTCAATACTTGGTTCATCCACACTTACATCCAGCTTGTCATTCCCACCAATAACAAGTGATGCCCGGCACAACAAACCCCGCCCCCCGTTGCACACATTTCAGCTCTTAATGGACATTTCCCTCAAAAAATGTGGGACTATACGTTTGACCTTTTTAAGGTTCCTCAAGGTCAAAGGTCATGATGCCATTTTGGAGCCTACATGTAGTTTCCTATCTGTAAACAATAGTAACCGAGTACTTATCACCACTCTGTTTGGAGTTACTACCTGTAGTGGCTAATTTACACAAACAATAAAACTTAATTTCAAAGGCCACTAAACGGCACCAGGTAAGCAGATCCTACGCAGAGATCAGGGAAAAAAGGCCAATGTCCCGTCAGGCAGCTTCATTTACTGATTTTTATTAGACAGATCTTAGTATTACAAAAAATGTCATTTTCCTATCTCCCTGACCTACTGGTGAAAAACCATATGCCCTGCCTGGTGCTCCTCCACCTGAGTGTGCTCATCAGGTAAGTAAACTCAGCTGTGCACCCACAGTGCCTGTCACCTTTCAAAATAAAAGCACATAGCTGCAACTTAACTAAAGGAAAACAAAGACAAATAATAAATGTATTAAATTGATTAGAAAGAAGATACTGAAATACTAAATAGCTCCCACATTCCGGCCCCTAATTGTGAGAACCACAATTATACATTTTAAACATGTAGGGAGCTATTTTTCTATCCAGACGTGTCTTCCGTGTATGTTCTGTAGAGAGAAGACAGGATAGAAAAGTGAAATAGATAAAAAATGTCCATTGTCTTATTCTGTGGCCTCCAGCAGCAAGCAGATCTTCGTCACAGGTCTCTCCAACACGCTGGTTTGAGTTTGGATGCTCACAGAGCGGACCAATCCTTTTGAGTCGGACTTGGTGCTCAATATTCGCCCCATTTTCCAAGATCCTCTTGGAGCTGAAGGGTCAGCAATAATGGCAATATCTCCTGGGGAGAAGTTTCTTCTTGGAGCTGCCCATCTCTGCCTCTCTTGCATCACAAGTAAGTATTCAGATGTCCACCTTTTCCAGAACAGCTCGGCAATATACTGTACTTGTTTCCATTTCCTTTTGATGTACAGATCGCTCTTTTCAAAGAGTCCTGGGGGAAAGATGGGTTTTCCTTTCAGTAACAGAATGTGGTTTGGGGTGAGAGCCTCAAGGTCATTAGGGTCGTCGGACACTTTTGTGAGGGGTCTGCCATTTAGTACTGCCTCTACTTCACAGAACAGTGTCTGCAGGCCTTCATCATCCAAAACCTGTTGTCCCAGAACAGAGGTCAGTACACTCCTTACTGAGCGAATGAGACGCTCCCAAACACCGCCATGGTGTGAGGCAGTAGGTGTATTAAAGCTCCACTTAATTCCATCCTGAATCAAGGCATTCTGGATCTTTGCATTATTCAGAGCGGCAAGGCTTTGTTTCAACTCCTTGTTTGCACCAATGAAATTTGTGCCATTGTCTGATCTCAAATTTGACACAGGGCCTCGTCTGCATATAAATCTCCTCAGGGCATTAATGCAAGAGTCTGTATCAAGGGAATGTGCCACCTCCAGATGTATTGCACGGCTGGTCAGACAAGTGAAAATCACTCCGTATCTTTTTAGGAGGCTTCTTCCTCTCTTCACTTCTATGGGGCCAAAATAATCAACTCCCACATTAGTAAACGGAGCAATATCCGGCACAACTCTCTCTTCAGGTAGGTCTGACATCTTCTGCTCTCCAAGTTTTCCTCTGTGCCGTCTACACACCATACACTCTGTAATTGTCCTTCTTGCTGCTGTATTGGCATTAATTATCCAATATCTTTGTCGAAGCCTGTGCAACATGTAATTCCTCCCAGCGTGTCCGAGTTGTTGATGGACATGACGCAAAATGAGCTGGGAGACATGCATGTCCTTGGAAAGAATGACAGGGTGCTTGGTTTCTGATGGTAGAGCAGATTTATGCAGACGACCTCCAACTCTGAGAACTTCCTCCTCTAGTATGGGGTCTAGTTTGTATAACGGGCTGTCCTTGGAGACCATCTTTGAGCCTTGTTTGAGAGAGGCAATTTCACTTTTGAAATTGTGTTTCTGAACAAAACGAATGATCGCCTTCTCCGCTTCCTCAAAATCAGCTGGAACCAGGTGTTTTCCACCAAGTGTGGCTTTAAAGCTCTTAAGGTTTTGCTCCAAAGTACTTCTGACTCCAGCATCTTTGTCCTTTTCATCAGCTTTTAGTTCATGTCTTTTTTGTCGTAGAAGCAACAGAGTGTTTTTCAGCTTAAGGAACCAGGCCACAGACACTTTAAGCTTCCTCCAGGACGAGAAGTAGTTGATGAGCTGGTGTGTTGGGCTCTCGGGGTCCTTTACAATGACATTCACTGCTGCTTCTCTTTTAACCTCGGGGTCATCAGTGGGTATCATGTCATCCACTTCCAGTATAGGCCACTCATTCTCGGGCATATAGAGGAAATCTGGGCCTTTAATCCACTTTCCATGTTTGAGAAATTCCTCAGCTCTCATACCACGTGATGCTTCGTCCGCAGGATTCACCTTGGAGCCCACATATCTCCACTGGTCCACATCTGTAGCTTCTCTGATTACAGTGACTCTGTTGGCAACAAATGTATGAAATCGCCTGGTTTCGTTGGAGATGTATTTGAGGACAGTTGTGCTGTCAGTCCAAAACACAGATTTCTCGATTTGCCACTGTAATTCCTTTTGAAGCATTCTATTCATTCTGACAGCGAGGACTGCTGCTGTGAGCTCCAATCGAGGAATGGTGATATGTTTCAGAGGTGCAACTCTGGCCTTTCCAGCAAGGAACGAAACATGCACTCTATCGCCATCTTCAAGTCTCAGGTATGACACTGCTCCATAACCAGCTTCACTGGCATCAGAAAAGGTGTGAATTTGTGCTTTCAAAGATGTTTTGAATTTCAGTGTTTTGACACAGCGTTCCACCTTGAATGCACTCATCAATTGTAGATCGCCCAGCCAATCAGACCACTGCTTGGACAAGGAGGGGGTAATTTGTTCATCCCACTTCAGGTTCTGCCGGCAAAGCTTCTGCAACAATAACTTGGCTGGCATAGTAACAGGGGCCAAAAATCCTATAGGGTCATACAAAGAGCTGACCACTGACAATATACCTCTCCTGGTCTGTGGGCGTGGCTGCAAGGAGGTCCAGAAGCCGAAGCTGTCTGTCTCTACACACCATTGCAGTCCAAGTGCTCTTTCCATAGGTAGGTGGTCTTTATCCAAATCCAATTCTTTCATCTCTGTTGCTCTGAGGTCACCTGGTATCGACGCCAGGACAGAACGGCTGGTTGTCACCCATTTTTGGAGGTTGAATCCTCCCAGACTACAGAGCACAGTCAAATCCTTTACAAGCCCAATAGCATCTTCTTCAGTGGCTATACAAGTCAGACAGTCATCCACGTACATGTTATGATTGACAGTTTTAATTACTTCAGGAGGGAAGTGAGCTGCATTGTCCTCCGCAGTTCGCCTCAGTGCGTAGTTAGCACAGCTAGGGGATGAAACAGCTCCAAATAGGTGCACCCTCATTCGATATTCAACTGGTTCTTGCTTGATATTACCTTGGGGCCACCAAAGGAAGCGAAGAAAGTCAACATGTTTATCCGGTACCCTCACTTGATGAAACATGGCCTGGATGTCAGCCATGACTGCGACTGGCTCCTTTCTGAAGCGAATGAGGACCCCTATGAGAGTATTTGTGAGATTGGGGCCCTGCAACAGCTGACAGTTCAGAGATGTTCCTTTATATGAAGCACCGCAGTCATATACAACTCTCAGCTTTCTTTTAGTGGGGTGATGTACTCCATGGTGGGGAATGTACCAGACCTTTCCCTCCTCTGGCTCCAGCTGTTCAGTGGGTACAACTTCAGCATAACCTTGAGCCAGCATATCATTAATGAATGAGGTGTACTCTTCTTTAAACTTGATGTTCTTTTCAAACTTTCTCTTCAGGCCTTGTAGTCGCTGCTCTGCAACACAGCGGTTATTTGGTAGGACTGGATTCTCTTCTCTGAAAGGTAAGTCAATATTGTAATGTCCATTTTTCAATTCAGCTGTGTTTCTCATTATCTCCATGAATTTAATGTCCTCTCTGGACATTTCCAATTGCCCCTCTGACGTTTTTTCATTAAAATCATGGTTGTATTGTTTAATGAGCATCTCCTCCAGATGTTCAACTGATATGTGGTTTGCTGTAACAACAGAGCATCCAGTCTTAATTCTGCTGTTGTTTCCACTCCTCAGAGGTCCATTTATGGCCCAGCCAATTCTTGTTCTCACTGCGTATGGTCCTTCATTTTGGCTATTAATGAGCTCCCATGGCTCCATCACCTTTGCAGCATCAGTACCGATGAGCAGGTCAACATCTGCATCCAGGTCATACAGCTTGATATTTCTCAAATAGTGCCATTTGTTCACATCTTCCTGTCGAGGAATGTTTTCACGTGACACTGGCATGGCATTTTGTGTCAAGACATTTGGCAGTTCTATAAAATCATTCATGTCCATACCTGCCACTTCCAAGTGAGATAATACATTGGTATCCACAATTTTCTTTTGCCCCATTGTCCTTAGCAGTATGCTGGCTGGCTTGCCACTTAGCCCCAATCTTTTTGACAGATTATTAGTACAAAATGTACCAGAACTCCCCGGATCCAAAAATGCATAAGTCTGCACAACTCTGTTACTCCTTTTGTTCTTCACTTGAACTGCCACAATGGAAAACACAGCAGTGTCCTGGTCACCGGCCCCTATATGGCCACATGTTTGAGACTGACCAGATTTATCCCTCACAGGATTTTGAGCTTCCTTATACTCAATATGAAGGATTGATGGATGCCTTTTCTGACACACAGAGCAGTCCAAACGATGCTTACAAAATTTGCTTGTGTGTCCAACTTTCAGGCATCCAAAACAAACACCATGTTCCTTTATGAAATTTATTTTATCCTTTTGTGTCTTGATTTTAAACTGTGGGCAGTTATCCAGTGAATGACTGATTTGTTGGCAGTATAAACATGATTTAGTGAGACTTTGGGTAGGGACGGGCTTGACATTATCCTCCAGGTGGCTTTTGGTTTCTTCTTTCACTGCAGTGACACTGGTGGCAAAGGTGCCCTGCTTCCTATGCCTTGGCTGACTGACAATGGGAGATGGCTTGTTGTAACTGTTGTGTTTTGGATCTTGAATATTTCCAAACAGTGGGTCAGAAACAATTCTCACTTGTTTTTCAACAAAATTGACAAGATCAATAAACAATGCTCTGCAACCACGTTGCTCCTGTAAGTCACATGCAACATTTCTCCATTTCTCTCTCAATTTATAAGGAAGTTTCATGACTACATTCCTGAGGTTTGATGGCATGTTCAGTTCATTCATGTGCATGATCTGTTGTGTTAAATTCGAACATTCCCTCAAGAAAAGAGAAAATGATTGCAATAATTTTACATCTTCTGTCTTAATTATGGGCCAATCATGAATCTTGTCCATATAAGCAGAAGCGATTTTATATTCATTTCCAAAGTGTTCAGACAACAAGGCTTTTGCTCTTTGATAACCTTGGACAGGGGGTAGGTGCTGACAGCTTTTCACCAAATTTTTTGGCTGCCCTCTGGTGTACTGTTCCAAAAAATGCAAACAATCACTTGTGTTGTTAGTTTTAGCCTCCACACAGCTTTCAAAAGATCGTATAAATGAGTGATATTCAAGGGGATCACCATCAAAAATGGGTATGTTTCTTACAGGTAGGGAAGAGGCTAAATTTTGCTGTACCAACATATTAGTAATTTCAGTTTGCCGTTGCATGATATTCACAAAGTCATTTTGAGTGCTGCTGTTAGGTGCCATGTTCAAGGTCGGTGCACCTCTTCCTCGTGGAACATCATGAATCATTTGTGTTACTGGTGTTTGAGTGTTATTGGTTGTTGGTCTGAGGTTGGTCTGTATGGCTGCCCTTTGTGTTGTTTCTGTAAACCTGATGGTCTGACATGTTGTCTTTGGCCTTACAGCGACAGCCTCAGAGTGATATTCATTTTGCATGCCATTGTTATTTCCCTGTGGGACAAAATGATTTGCTCCCGGGTTGAGTTGACTTGTCATTTGATTCTGAGCCTTGTTTCTTTCCAGGTAAGAGTTCATTGCATTAGATGTTTTTGAACTGCATTTTGAGTTGATTTCCAGTACATTGAGTTTGGCATTAGTTGCAGCGAGCTCACTCTCCAGAGCCAGCTGTTCCTTCTCCTTTCTTATTTTCTCTCTTTCCTTCCTTAATTCTTCCTCCTTTTCCTCCAACTCATGTCTCCTTTTTAATGCATTAAGTCGCTCGATGAGTGCTGCTTTGTCAGCCTCCACTTTCAGCCTGGTGGATGCCGTAGAGGAGGTCTGAGACACATTTGAGTGTGTTTTATGTGACTTTTCCCTTTGACATGACATGTTTGAGGCACTGTCCTCTGGATTGATATCATCAATAATACCACTTTGTTCAGTTTGAGTTGCAAGGACATCATTATCAACATTTTCATTAATCTCAAACCCATTTTCATTTGTTTCAGCACCAGTTTCATTTCCAACATCATTTTCATTTGATATCACATGAGGGTGTCCAGCAGCAGACAACCAACCCTTAACCTCCTGAGTGAAACCATACAATGTCATCATTTTTGCATTGACATATGTGTTTTGCCTTTCAACCTCCTCTTCAGGCAAATTCATATTTATGAAAGAATTATGGATTTCCATAGCCTCCTCATAACATTTAATAAAGTCACACAAATGACCTTGAACAGATTTCACATTTTCAGTAGACTCCATCAACTCACGCATTGAATCAATGTATTTCATGGCCTGTTTGAACTTGGCAGATCTTTTTTTCTGGCATGTTTGCATAAAGAATGCCAACCCCTTTGCTGTGAACTTCATGCCTCTTTTTGTCAAGGGCTCTGACTCTGACTGAGCAACACTCTCCTTAGTTGCCACATTTGATTCACCCACAGTCACTGTCTCACTTTTTTCAGCTGAATCCATTTTATTAGTGTGAATGAAGAAGATTTAAACTTATGGCTCACACATCCAATAACTCCCAATATGCATTGACATGTAATGGGACAATAATGCAGTCACTCCAATGAGTTTACCTTTTTCCAATAAAGCCGACAGATTATTTTCCACATACCAAGTGTCGTTGCGTAGAGCTTTGTTCAAGTGTGTTGACCATTTGGGCCACTTGGTCCTCCTTTCTCCTTTTCTTTAACAGCTGATCCAAACTTCAAAGTGGCAGTGTGCTGTGCAAGTAGGCCGGTGTGGCTGGAAGCTTCCTTGACTGGTTTGTTTGAAAGTGCAAGTGCAACAGTGCGTCGACTCCAACTCCAAACGTCCAAAACAGTGCAAAAATCCAAATACATTAATCAAAATATCCGCTTCAAAAAAGGAAGGTTTTTCACTTTGTGTAGTGGCTAATTTACACAAACAATAAAACTTAATTTCAAAGGCCACTAAACGGCACCAGGTAAGCAGATCCTACGCAGAGATCAGGGAAAAAAGGCCAATGTCCCGTCAGGCAGCTTCATTTACTGATTTTTATTAGACAGATCTTAGTATTACAAAAAATGTCATTTTCCTATCTCCCTGACCTACTGGTGAAAAACCATATGCCCTGCCTGGTGCTCCTCCACCTGAGTGTGCTCATCAGGTAAGTAAACTCAGCTGTGCACCCACAGTGCCTGTCACCTTTCAAAATAAAAGCACATAGCTGCAACTTAACTAAAGGAAAACAAAGACAAATAATAAATGTATTAAATTGATTAGAAAGAAGATACTGAAATACTAAATAGCTCCCACACTACCATTTAAAATCAGGTGACCTTGATTTTGACCTTTCAAGGTCAAATGTGGTGATGTAATTTTAAAGTCCATGCCACATTTCCTATCTGTCAACAATAGTAACTAAGTCTCTATCTCTACTGGTTTTTCTGTTATAGTCTATTTGAGGTTTTTAGGTATTGACCTAGTGACCTTTGACCTCTTGGGTGACTGGAACCATGCATTTCAAACGAGTTATTTATTTTTCTGTTTATATATTTTTTGTTTAAGTATGAATGTATGGGTTGTGACTATGGAATGGGGGGTAGGCACAAATAAGCAACTCAGCTTCAGCCTACTCCTTTTGAGCTATCATTATATAAACACTATAACTTGTACTGTTACAAGATATGTAAACTGCTCAAATAAATTCAACTCAACAATAGAAGATGCAGATAAGATACAGAATTGAAAGACCAGCATTCTGGTGCTGATTGGAAGTCTTTAAAATGAATACTTCAAAAGTTATATCCATACTTCTATTTTGACCTTTACTGTGACCTTTGACCTAGAGTCTTCAAATGTGTCAAATGTGTCCTTCAACTTACAATGCACATCAACAGTGAGAGTAAAAATAAGCAATATGTAAAAACAATGTACACATTGACCACACCAACATCAGTCTCCAAACACATTACTTCCATTACAACCACTGATTTAGATTAATTCATAAGCCAAAATAATGAAAAAATATAATTTGTATGTTTTTCTGCATCTATAAATATAGCGACATCATGATCAATAGAGGTAATTTTTGCAAATGATCCCAAAAATCATTTAACATTAAAAGGATTTAAAGGTTTAAAAATGTTACATGAAAATTTGATTTTACCTCTTTTACATGTTATTCTGTTTCATCAACTTAAGCTGTAAATAAGAATAGAAAACTCTATGATTTTTGTTTTTACATTACATTTACATTATTCCACGTGTGTGATTTTTTTTTTTTTGGCACACTGGGTGTTTAGTAAGGGCCTATTCTGGGGGGGGGGGTCTGAGGGTTAACACTTCTTTTTCCAAGTAGCTTGCACAACTGAGCTAGGATCATGTCAAAGTACAACAAGGGTCAAAAATCAATGCAGCTCATGACACGACGGGGCAAACACTGATAAGAGTCTGTTACTTTGCAGAGACTTTACGCAATTTTCATTCATGCACTTGGTATAGGATAGTGATGAGAGTGAAAATGTCCTGTGAGTGTACTTAAAGATAAAAATAATACTCTTATATACACAGATATTTTCAGGCATTATGTAAAATTACATCCTAGGGTTATGGCTGCACGATATTAGAAAAAAACTGACATTGGGATTTTTTTTTTTTTTTTTAACTCTGCTATATATATATATATATATATATATATATATATATATATATATATATATATATATATATATATATTTGTATATTATGATATGAAAAAAAAATCCTCAGGAGTATATAACAGCTGTGTGGTGCCGACGCAAATGGTCAAACAGATTAATGTTCAACACAGAACATATATTTCAGTGTCCTCTGTTTTGTAGCCGAAATTAAAAATAAAGACTAATAAATAAAAACTATAAAAAAATAAATAAAATTAATTAATTAAAAATCTATACAAATAAAAACTGTATATTATGCAGCTCTACATTAGGTGTAACCAAAAATAAATTAATACAAATAAATACTAATAAAACAAAATTAAAAAAAATTAAAATGTAAAATACATACCAATAAAAAAAATTCAAACTAAAATAAAAGTAATTGCAGGACCTGCGATGTGACTATTACGTACATGTTCATTGTAATGTCAATGCTCAAACCGTATGTTATGCAGCTCTACATTATGTGTAACCAAAAATAAATAATAATCTCAAATGTATTAATTTTAAAAAATAATTGAAAGTTAAAAAAAAAACATACAAATAAAACATTTAAAATATAAAAAAAATTTAATAAAAATAATTACAGGGCCTGCAATGTGACTATTGCTCACACGTACATTGCAATGTCGATGCTCAAACGATATATTGTGCAGCTCTACATTAGGTGTAACCAAAGAAAAAACAAATATATTTCCCTTTTGTGGTTAAGTTTAGCATCTATTTTACATTTAACACAACCAGCATGAACAATGAGAGAGAAGAGAAGCTTTAATTGAACTTGAGGTGTGAACATATATCGTCACACGTGTCTGAAAGCAGTTAAATGAACATTTTAGTGTGTTAAATATAAACCTATTACAGTGCATTTGTTCTTTGTTGTATGTTGTTTTTCTCTCAGGGTGACCAATGGAGGAAAATCCACTCTAGCTCAGAGTCTCCAGCAGCAGATTCCAAACAGCTGCATCATTGCTCAGGATTCTTATTTTAAGGTAGATCTGCTTCACATTCAACTAGTAACAGAATGAGGTTGTATTTAAAATGATGTGTGATCTGGGTAAATATCTTCTTTAGGATGACTCTGTGGTGCCAGTTGACAGCAATGGGTTTAAACAGTACGACGGTAAGGACACTTTATCTGCTCATTCACTGTTCAACAGAAAAGATAAAAAGGTTCAGTCAGGATTTACACAAAACAGTTGGATTAGATAAGGAATAAACCTCTGTTTTAACATTTATTATTGTTTAACTGTGTAAAACAGGTGAATTGTACTTTGTTAATTATTGTATTTTGAGTCTGTCTGTTTACGCAAAACCTACTGGACCAATTTCCATGAAATTTTCAGGAAGATTGTGAGGTGGCTGAGAATAGATCTGTTAAAAAATGTGGTGAATGTAGGTCAAAGGTCACCGTCATTAAAAATGTGTTTGCACAATGATGAGAGATTGGGCAAAATTAGGTGAAATGTGTGAAAGTGGGGTAGGGTTTTAATATGCCGGGCAACACTTGTTGTACTTTTTATCACTTAATGTTTATTTTTACTGATTATTTAGTCTCATTATTTTAATACAATTTCCCCTTGGGATCAATAAAGTAATTCTGATTCTGATCTGTTGGTCTGTATTTGTACTTTAAAGTTGAATGGAATCTAATTAGCTGTATATATTGAGTCACATGATGCCAACGTACAAAACCGTTGGAATAAAAGTGGGAAGAAGGAAAAAAAAAAAAAACGTATTTAATTCAACCCCATGTTCTCACCAGTAACTTAACATAATGAAATGTCAATACTTTCCTCTATTTATAAACTTCAAAACAGAATTAATATTCACTAATATTAGCAGATAGGCCTTCGTTCCAAGTCTTTGTTGAATCTTCCGCTGTGTGAATATTGTTGTTTAGTGCTGGATGCTCTGCACATGGACCAGATGATGAGTGATGTGAAGTCCTGGAGAACAGATCCTGAGTCGTTCTTAAGGAAACGAGGCCTGAACTCTGAGCAGACGTTGAATGTGTATGTGCTGATAGTGGAAGGTTTCCTCATATTCAACTACAGGTACACACACGTTGGATTGTTTTATTGATTGCATGAATACACACACACACGCACGCACGCACGCACGCACGCACGCACGCACGCACGCACGCACGCACGCACGCACGCACGCACGCACGCACGCACGCACGCACGCACGCACGCACGCACACACACACACACACACACACACACACACACACACACACACACACACACACACACACACACCTGCTTGTATTGGATCTTATCTTGGCATGGATCCAGCTGGTGTCATCATGTCTGTGCATGTGCTGATGTCGTCAACTTAACACTCGCCTCTTTACTTGTGCCAGCTTTGAAGTAAATTAAATAAAACTAGTGGCGTCAAATGATTAACATTTTATCAGATTAATCACAGGGTTGCTGTGGATTAATTTTTAATTAATCATGATCAAATATAAATTTTTACCCAGTACCCCGAACAGGAGAGGGGTACTGTGTTTGAGTCGGTTTGTTTGTTTGTCAGTAGCTTTACACAAAAACTACTGGACCAATTTTGATTAGATTTTCAGGAAATGTGCGAGGTGGACCAGAATGGATCCCACTAAATTTTGGTGAATCTAGGTCAAAGGTCACAGTCATCAAAAATGTGTTTTCATAATAAGAGATTTTTTTAAATCTTTTATCACAGATTTTAAATTTTTTCATCACTTAATGTTTATTTTTTACTGATTATTTACTCTTATTTTAATACAATTTCCCCTTGGGATCAATAAAGTAATTCTGATTCTGATAACTACATATCTGTTGCTCTATATTTGTACATGGACAATGACATTAAAGTTGAATGCCATATAATTATCTGTGTATATTGAGTAAACTGATGCCACATACAAAACTGTTGTTTTCTGTATTACAGAATCAAAGTATGTATGTATGTGTATATATATATATATATATATATATATAGAGAGAGAGAGAGAGAGAGAATTACAATAGAATTTTTAACACAAAATCTACAAGACCAATTTCCATAAAATTTTCATGAAAGGTAATCCAGAATATTCCATTAAATTTTGGTGACTGTACAGTAGGTCAAGGGTCACAAATCAAGTGAAATGTGTGTGAGGGAGCGGAGTTTGTTGTGCCAGACAACTTGTTTATCCTGTTGTGAATCTAATTATTGGGTCAAAGAAAGTCATCATTAAAATATGTTTTTTCCAAAAACACTTTATGATTATTTATTTTCAAAGTGACACAATTTCCAGTTACTTGTTCATATGAGTTCTAGCCATCATTTATTCAAAGCAAAAATGTTCCATTTGAACTGAGTAATATGAAAGTTTAGTGTAAAATAACATTATATTGCAGGTTTTCTCCCAGTAACACTGTCCTCTGTGTATTCACAGGCCCTTAAATGAGTTATTTAACAGGAGCTACTTCATTCAAATTCCTTATGAAATCTGCAAGAAGAGACGAAGGTGGGAATCTGTCAAATCCAAAGGTTTGACCTCAGGATTCTAAATGACCTTTGAAATTGTTAGATAAAAAGATTCCTGTTGTACTTGTGCTGTTTGACAGTTTGAGGGTGTACTCGCCTCCTGATCCCCCGGGTTATTTCGATGGACACGTGTGGCCCATGTATCTGAAAAACCTCCAAGAGATGAAGAACATGGTATCTGGAATCTGTGAGTCTGCATTCAAAGGCCATAATATTCATATATTTGTGCTCGATGTTTTTGTTCAGAGCAGGGGTGTCAAAGTCATTTTTGTTCAGGGGCCACATACAGCCCAATATGTGACCCACCACCACGAAACCAGGCATAAGTGTCTGGAAATAAAAACTGAGTTATCTGTGTAGCTTGGTAGAGTGGAAACTAAGGTTTAAGATGGTGAAAAAATTATGTTTCTATCACAAGTAGAACCAAAGTTATGGTCATTTTAATATCCACATTTGGACCTATTTTGCAATTTGCATATTTTTAGATATTGTCCGTTAAAGTTTTGGACTGTTTTGGGGTAGGAAGTCCTTAGCAATGCATAATAATTTGTATCCGATTGACAAAAAATATTCACAGATGTTAAAGGACACTCTGATGGACATGTCACAGAAGTTTTATATATTATAATAATAGGACAGAAGTGTGACGTATTATAATCATTTGGCTTACACCATTGGACAGAACATTCAATATAAGCTTTTACCTCGTACCAAACACTTGGGTGTTTACCCACGGAACGGAGATCGGTTTGTTCGGCGAAAAGAGGTGGAAGTCGTCTTTGTCTTTGCTCAGCAATACCTGAACTTTTGTCGCCGCTTAAATAATTGACTCAATAAACACCTTTATTGATTGGATTTCAATGTAATGACCACAGGAACTGAAAATAGAGGTGTTACGGTACTGTTTTTTGATAAGGTGTAAACACACATAAGAAATCGCCTTCCAGCCTAAATTTGGCTGTAGCTCTGAACGGCTCAGCGCGACTTATGCCTGGTTTCTGTTTCTGTTTCTGGTTTTTGTCATAAATATAAAAATTTTACTGTAATTTCAAAGTTTTTTTCACTCTACAACAAAGAGAAAAATGAACTTTTTCTATTATTTATAAGTTATTAGGATAATTTTTTACTGGTCTGATCCACCTTAGATTGAATTAACCTAAATGATTTGAGCATTTTTGTTTATTAATATTTTCAATGTAATTTTTGCATTTCACAAAACCATTCCAGGGACCAGCCACAAGTGTGACAACTGTGGTATAGATAGATTAGAATTAAATGGCTTAGATCAGTGGTTTTCAAGTAATGCAGCAGGTCTCCTTTGGGGGGCGCTAGAGGACTAGAGAACACATAAACATATTGTTCAGTTTGTGTTCATATTAGGCCGTAGAAGTCACTGACATCTGACTGTGTTTCTCTGGAAAAGTTAAGATATTATATTAAGAATCAGAAAGACTTTTTTTTTTTTTTATAGAAAAATTTGTAAAAGTGCTGGAATATTTGAGAACTCGGGCTGAAAATACCAGAATTGAATCCCATTCAGACTCTTGAGATCATGGCTGTGAACATACAGTATATTAGATATGCTGCTTTTTTACCCCAAAATAACTTGTATGTACCTGCTCTGGACTGTATAATTTTGAAAATGTTCAATAAAAAAAAAAAAAAAAGTTTAAACATCTGGTGAGCGTATGTAAATTGCTCATTTAAAAAACACGCAAGAAAAAACAGCTTTGAGGGTCTGTCCATTGTAGTGAGCGCTGCACATTAAAATAAGAAAGAATAACATTTGATGATATTTTTCCAGTGTTTCTAGATGGACTGCAGTCAAAGGAGGAGCTTTTGGATGCTGTGTATAAGGATATTAGGAAAGAAATACCACAGCTTACAGGTAAAGTGGAGCTAATGTAAGACGGGGCTGAAATAGAAAACATTTTTCTTCAAGTATGTATTAATTCTTGGGTGTCCCTCCCACAGTCGCCCTTACTAAGCAGAAAGTGTGTGAAAAAGCACAGTTGTGGAGTAAAGTTAAAAAAAAAAAATAAAAAAATCATAGTTTGGTATTTTTCTTTACAGCTCAAGCTGATGAAACAGAAAAACATGTAAAAGAGTTCAAAACAAATGCTCATTAATTATTAAAAAAATATATATAATTCACCTTTTAAATGCTGTGTTTGTAAAACAATTAAACCATTTTTTTGGGGGATACAATAATAATCTCTATTGTTCATATCGCTATTTTTTTTGATGCAGAAAAACACATATAATATATAAAGTATAAATATATATGAATATTTTTTCATGATGTTTGCCTTAATGTTTATGTACACTATAGAGATAGATGTTAATCTGGTAATTTTCTTTTGTTTAAAATGTGAACATTTTAGTTGTTCAGAATTTTAAAGATCATGCAAAACAAAAATTATTTTTAATTCTGACCTGATTTAAATTCTGAAAAATAATAAAAAATAAAAAACATAAAATTTTTAACATGAAGTGTGAAGTGTGCATACAAAGCACACCTGGATACCAGAGGGTTAATTTCATTTTGTGTGTTTTTTTTTAAATTTTTATTTAAAAAATTTTTTTCAGAGGAAGACTGATGTGGAACGGAACGTTGCTGTTTGCACAAATATCAGACTGGAAGGACCAAGTGATACGTGCCGTTTTTGGGGAATTGCATTAACGATGTATATTTTGAAGTAGATGGAAAAACTATAGCTCATGTCTTAACATTGGAAATTCTCCACCTGGAGAAGAGATGCTTGTTCCCAGAGTCACTGTGACCAGATATAAGATAAATATATTTGAATTTAATACGTCTGAAGTGAAGTGAATGAATGGAAGTAAATGTCTAATGTTTACAGTGTATTTGAAGAACCACATGTGGAACCATGTCCATAAGATGCACTGAAATGCTAACATTATATTAATGTTTTGTTACATATTTTTAGTTTTAATAATTAATTGTTTTTATTTGTTAAAGTTTATGGTCTGTGAGGTTCAATAAAGCTGCTGATTTCCAACAACAGATAAAAAGTCTGGATAATTTTTTAATTGAAATGTATCTCCATCTAGTGGTTGAATCTGATGTCTGTGACAATACTGGCTAAAGTAGTGTTCCTCAAACTGTGGGGTGGGCATGAAGGCTTGAGGGGTGGGGAGTTTTGGTGCCCCCCCCCCCCCCCCCCCTGAACGGAAAGGGTGGGGGGTATTTATTAGCAAAAATATGATTTCCCAATGATCAGAGATGGGGAGTTTCCTTTTCATGAACGTATACTCAGTTTTAAATCTAGCTTCTTTTTGGTCTCACTGTTGATGTGTTTTAACATCAGAACCTTGAAGGACAAATTTTAAGACAAGGTCAATAAAGGTCAAAATTGAATTGTGGATATAACTTTTGACCTCATCTTACAGACTCCCAATGAGCATCAACTGTTGGTCTTTAAATTCTGCATCTTGTGTGTATATATTTTGACCTATTGTTGATCTGAGAGGTCAAGGGTCATTGAGTCAATGTCTATTGAGTGACCTTGAAAGGTCAAAATTAAAGTTGCATGATTTCAAATGGTTGTAAGTCCAAACAGTGGTGATAAGTACTTGTCTGAATCTTGAGATATTACCACTGATGTGTTTTAGCTGTTAACCTTTAGTGTAACCTTTACCTTTGACCTTCATTGCTCAAAATCTAATGGTTTTTCCTTGACCCATTATCTATCATTCCTGAAAGTTTAATCAAAATCCATTCAGAACGTTTTGCGTAATCCTGCTGACAGACAAACAAACTTGAATTTAATAACTCCTTGGTGGAGCTGATGCCAGGCACAACAAACCCCTCCCCTTGTACACATTTTACCTGACTTGTCCCATCTCTTATTATTGTTGAAACACATTTTTGGTGACTGTGACCTTGACCTTTCACCTACATTCACCAAAATTTAATGGAGTCTATTCTAGACCACATTACACCTTTCCTGAAAATGTCATGGAAATGTGTTCAGTAAAAACCCCTCTCCCCATTGGGATAAAGGGGAAAAAAGCCCCAAAAACTTTCTTGTATATTTTTTATTTATTTATGTTTCTAGTCTAGTCTGATTTTTTTTAACTTAAGCTGAATCTGCATTTACTGCATAAAACCACTTGGTGTCAGTAGAGTTGAAAGATACTTTTCCTAAAACTTGATCACAATAGACAATCCATGTCTTTATATTAGTGTCTCATGTCATTATCTTTTTTATTCACATACACTGTTGAAAGGATCTCAGTAAAAAACATTTTTGCATAGAAACTTTAGGAGGCTGTTGTTATAATGTACCTGCTGCTGAAACCTTACGTTTGCTTTTCTTAGTTTGTAACTTATTTTCCGTACAGATGCTTATTCTAACACAGGGCTCCCAAACATGCGGCATGGGGGCCAAATGTGGCCCGCCAATGGTTCCAATGTGGCCTGTGGGAGGAATTTGGAAAGTTCAAAAATTCCACATTCAAGGCTGTAGAACTCATTTAAGCTAGAACTGTGTAGAAATAACAGACCAATACGATAAAGTAAAATAAAATAACCTACAAAATACGACTCCATATTTTCTTCTTAGTTTAATGTGAAAAAAGATATTATACCTATAAATGACAACTTCATATATTTGTCTGTTTTAATAAAAAAAAAAAATAGCATCAAATTAGTCAACTATTTACATTTACAAAGTATCTTGTAACCATAAAATGCCACAAAAAGGGCATTACTGTGTGTAAATACCACAAGGTGAGATGAATAACACAGCACAGTTCGGATAGATATTAGCATTGTGTGTTGTTTATCTGTGCATAAGTTAACGCTGTTGTTTAGCACCGGTGTGTTGTTGAAGCTAATACGGTAATAAGCTAGCTGTCATCTCAAACGACAAACGACCCCGAATATCATTAAAAATATTTTTTAATGACCCGTAACTACAGGTGACCACGGGCACCAGCTCACTTCGGGTCAGCCCATGCATTATTGACATTGTGGCTTTAATATGTGTAATTATTATATATTTGTATCACTTGCTTTCAGATTGGATATAGTTATGGGAGGGGGTGGAGCTAAGCACACAGAGCCAGAGTTGTAAAATGTGGAACATATCCAGTCTGTGTCCGCATGGCTGTGTTTACTGTTGTGTTTTTGCACAGTTGTGTTCAGTCACTGAAACAAACAGTTGTCTTTGTTTTCCACTGGAGACACTCTGCTGTTGCACGGCTATATACGCCTATTGTTCCTTGTATGAGAACGTGGTTTTATTGGAGATGACGTGTGGTTTTCTTATCAGACTCAACTGACCTGAAACAACTGGTGAAAATAAGAAAGTACAAACGAGTGTAAAAACTTAGTTTAACCCTCAAAGAGCTAAACAGCTGTTTGTTTGTAAAGGCATCTGCTGATCTAAAAGGTTTCATATCTTTTAGCCATTTCATGCATGAATCATCAGTAATTTAGTAGAGATTTCCTTCTTCAGTGTTTTTATTATTATTATTATTTAGGCTTAAATACACTGTGGGCCTGTTTGCATGACAGTTATTCTTCTGTATATGAAAACCTTAGTCAACATTTTTTTCCCCAAGTGTTTTTATTCCTCTTTAGGCATCTGATTGAAATCTTTTTAATGAAATCATTTTTATGGATTTACAAAAATGTCCACTCAGCTGGACAACATGTGTTTAAACTTTGACGCAAAGAAACATGTATTTAAGACACAATATGATAAGATACACTATGAAATAACAAAAAATGCAGTTTTTGTTTAAGAAGACTATTGATTACAATCTAATAATATCAAGAAATTGATTTACAGGTAAAAATGTTAGTGCAGGTCAAGTGTTAATAAAAGACCAGTTACAGGAATGATATGAACTGATTGATATGGAACTAAAACAACAAAACCCATGAATATACAAGAGAACAACTGTAGAATAACTGTCCACTGGAGTGACCAGTATGCACCAAAGGGTTAAAATAATTTACAAAAGTAGTAAAGACTTTATCTTTAAGTGTTCATTTTTGAAGAGGTCTGTTATTTTTTGCCAGAGTTTTAGTTTTCCCCCAAAAGGCCTGACGTTTGCCTGCATTTCATTTAAATATATATATATATATATATTGTATTTATATGTTCATTCTAAGTTTTGAAAATGGTTCATTCAACATGTTTTTGGTGAAAAAACTTTAAGGAACTTTTTTTCCCCTACTGTTTTCTGTTTGGTTTTCAGGTTAGTTTGTTAAAACAGTATGTCACTTTGACACGAGGTGGCTCAAAAATGACCTCAAATAGAATTCATGTGTTCTATGCTGTAATGTATTATATAATATAATTAATAATGTCTTTCAGTTCACTGGAAAAAAAAAAATCATACAAGATATTTTTGCTGGAATTAAGAAAATATAAATCTCCAAATGGAACAAGTGAAAATGTTCTTGGAAAGATTTCTGAAAATAAGATTTTCCAGATCTATTGTCTAAAAATAACTTATTTTATCTACTAGATATACTAGAGGACAGGCATATTTGTATATATACAGAATTTACATTATGTACAGTATTTACATTGCATTGCATGATGGTTATAAGTGTATGTTTGGAGTTATTGAGTGCTATTCTACAGTCTGATGACTCTATATGCTAGATAGACGTAGTAGAAGGTACTAGACTATATACTGGAAATGAAAAACATTAGATTCAAATGTAGATGTTTTTCCAGTTCATGCAAATCTAAATAGCCTAATGTCAAAGACAAACTATTTGAGGAAAACATGGAATATAAAATGTATTTAAAAAATTGAATATACAAATATATTGCAAAAAAAAAGAAAACAAAACAAGTGTTGAGGTAATTTCAGACTCATATTGTCAGTTTTGATCAAATTCAGTCCCCTGGGTTGGTTAATAAATTGATAAGGCTGTTGAAATTCTTTGACTTTGAACAAAAACACTGCTTGTTTTCTCTAAATTTCAACAAAAATCACAACAAAAATGTAACCATTTGCACTTGTTTTCTTTAAATGAGATCAAAAACTCTTTCACACACTTGTTTTCTCTAAATCAGAATAAAAACACTCCTTTACACACTTGTTTTCTTTAAATTGGATCAAAAACACTTCTTTAGACACCGGTTTTCTCTAAATCAGAATAAAAAAAACTCCTTTAGACACTTACCCCCCCTTTAAATTACACCAAAAAACACTTCTTTAGACACTTGTTTTCTCTAAAAAGAAAAAAGCTTTGGGGTCACTTTGAACTCCTATCCTCAGTTTGTGTCACATCCAGTCCCCTGGGTTTGTTAATAAATTGATCAGGTTGTCGAACATGGACCCACGCGTTAGTAAACCTTAGATGATGATCACAGACACGCGCAGCACACTCAGACGCACCGTCACCGCGCACGCGAACCAAGGCGGGCCGTTGATTGGCTCCTCTGCCTGTCAGTAATGCGTGCTGGAGGCGGGAGTAGACAAATCCAGCCAATAGCGTCTTTTCCTCTGTCACGCAGATGCTGCTGCTGGGTCAGTACGATGCCGTCTATTAATAATAATAGAGTCAAAATAGCCACGGAGAGAAGAAGAGGGAAAACCCACACTTCTGTTTTTCCTTTTTAGAAAACAGCCAGGATGAAGCAGGGCGGAGACAACGTGGCACTAACTCTAACTTTCGGCTTTTACACTCCCTGTTGTAACCGTGTGGTATTTTCGGGCTTTTAGATGTTTTTGTGTGGGTCACCTTAAGCACCGCGGCTGGTCTCGTGCGCTCCTCTGCGGTCATCCGTCCGCGCGCAGGCGGCGACTGTTGTCTGTTGGTAAACACGCACCGGATCCCGCCGGTAACGGACTGCTCTGCCGGTAACGGACAGGACTCTCTCTGGTGCATTGATGCACCCGTTTCAGTGGTGTAACGGTGAGCATTCATTTTCTATTATCAGAGCTGTGTTAGGCCTGAAACAGCCTGTTATTTGACAAAAAGTAGATCTGGAACACAGTAGTTTATGAGACACTTGTTTTCTCTAAATTTAGAAAAAAAAACCCACTCCTTTAGACACTTATTTTCTCTATATTAGATGAAAAACACTCATTTAGACACTTGTTTTCTCTATATTAGATGAAAAACACTTCTTTAGACACTTGTTTTTTCTATATTAGATAAAAAAAACACTCCATTAGACACTTGTTTTCTACACATTACAACCAAAAAACACCCCTTTAGACACTTGTTTTCTCTAAATTAGATCAAAAACACTACCTTAGAAATTTATTTTCTCTAAATTAGAACAAAAACACTCCTTTAGGAACTCGTGAGCTTTGAGTTTATTTAATTTATGTATAAAAACCATGATGGTCTAATGAGTTTCCATAGAGCATTTTTGAGTTTTGTACGAATACTCATTCATAGAGAATAAGTCACTTTATTTCCACCTCTTATTGTGCTCAGTGTAACACATCTTTGTCTGTATCATCTGGTTTCCTCTGACCTTCTGTGCAGTTTCTCACTCATACTCCCATCCTTGACCTATTATCCTTCAAAAGCCAAAGTCTTGACAAGTTCCTTATCTTAGTAAATGAGCAATTCCATGTAAATGTCATCCTCACCCTTGAAATATAAAGTGTCGTATAATATAACAAAATTGTTTGGGGAAAAAATGTAATATAAGTCTATATTTTACAGAGGCAAATGAGTTTAATAATATTGTCATATGAATTGTAAATTAAAAATGGACTTAAATTTCTCTTAAACTGTTAAAATAAATTGAAGCCACCACAGACATTTATACTGAAATCAATAAAACAGCAAAACAGGAGCCAGACAAAATCTGATTTATTTAACAACTTAAAGGAAGTGTGAACTACTGTAATGTTTAGAGTTGTTTTTGATTGAACAGAAACTTATGATGGTTAATTTGGTGATTTCCAGAACAGATGCCATGTGTATTTCATCCATAACAGAATTATATCAAATCCATAGTAACAAAGATTTTTTCTCCCAAGACTCTGCATGAAATACAAAATATTTAAGACAAATCTTGAACCTCTTCATCAAATGGATCAAATCTTCATTTTCATATTAGAGTTCATAGTTCACACAGTTCGTATAATAATTATTTTATTTTCTATAATTTCTCCAATATGGGATACCCTTAAAATAAGCAACATCTATTTAGATACTGAGAGAGAATAAAAAGGAACTGGGTCATTTGTTGCTATTCTGAGTTCAAAGGTCACGTCCATAATGCTGGAATTGCTCTTAATTGAAACTGTTGAAGGTGTTCAATAAACAATGAATTTCATATAGTATATATATTCATAGTTTTGTACATTTTTGATATTTTATAAAAAAATTTTGTGTTTTTTTTTCCTGTTTTTTAGAAGGCAATTTCTTTATGTTTTGGATGTTTTTGTCCCTTTTTTGTTATAGTGTAGTGTGTTTTCTTTTGTTTCTTGAGTCTGTTTGGTCATGCAAAACAAAATGAAATGGACCCTTATAAACCTATGGGGGCGCCGGTGATCCCATTTCTTGTCACATCCATAACATGTCTTTTTTTTGTTGTTGCAATTTTATTGTAGTATGATAACCCCCCCCCCTCCTCCTCTGTCTCTTCTCCAATATGGGATGCCCTTAAAATATGCAACACCTATTTAGATACTGGGAAGGAATAAAAAGGAACTGGGTCAATTGCTGCTATTCTGAGTTCAAGGTCACATCCAATATTGCTGGAATTGCTCTGAATTGAAACTGTTGACGATGTTGAATAATCATGTTAATTGCATATAATATATATACATATATATATTGATATTTTTGCACATTTTGTATATTTTATCATGTTTTTTGTGTTTTTTTCCTGTATTTTAGGAGACAATTTCTTTACATTTTGAATTTTTTTGTTTTATAAATTAAATGTACTATGACCCCCCCCCCCCCCCCCCCCACACACACACACACACTCACTCTCTCTCTTCTCCAATATGGGATACCCTTAAAATATGCAACACCTATTGAGATACTGGGAAAAAATAAAAAGGAACTGGGTCATTCGTTGCCATTTTGAGTTCAAATGTCATCCATAACGCAGAAACTGTTCATCACCTTTTGGCCTTTTGAGCCAATTTGCCGTACAGACGTGATCATGAGACAAAGACACACGCCACACACATAAGGCGTCGGGCAGCATCTCTGTCCTCCTGCATTGACGTCGCTGCACAGCTGATGGCACAGATCACCTGTGAAGAAGCTGCTGCAGACTCACACTCCAGATCTGGGTCATTTATATTCATGTTTTTGTGGGCGTTTACTGTGTCACGACTGTCTGCATGGATGGCTGCTCACGTCCTCATCTGCCACCTTTGTATGCATGGAAAGCACACAGCTATATGTGATATTTTGCTATGGGTGGAGCCCTGCATGACCACTGACCTATATATTGGCACACTCAAGAGGCGCCCCGTTGCCATGGCGCCAAGAGAAGCAGATGCAAAAAAAAAGAAAAAGGCTGAAGGTGAGCGAAAGTTCTCATTTGTGGACAAAGAATCTGAATGGGTCATAGGGCTGCACAATATTATGAAAAACTGCTTGCTTTTTTTTTTTTTTAACCCTGCGATATATATTACGATATGAAAAAATTCCTCAGGAGTAAATAACAGCTGTGTGGTGCCGACACATACGGTCAAACGAATTAGTGGTCGACACAGAACATACGTTTCTGCGTCATCCTTCTTGTACCTGAACTAATTAAATAAAATTAATAAATAAAATTAATAAATCCTTAGAGAAATTGAAAAAAATGGTTTTGGGTGATTTTCTCTTGTTGGTTTTGGGTGATTTTCTCTTGTTGGTTTTTGGTTATTTTCTCTTGTTGTTTTTCGGTGATTTTCTCTTGTTGGTTTTCAGTGATTTTGTCTTGTTGGTTTTCGGTGATTTTCTCTTGTTGGTTTTCAGTGATTTTCTCTTGTTGGTTTTCGATGATTTTCTCTTGTTGGTTGCTCATTTTTCAGTCTTGTTACCAGTGACTCACTCCAAACTGGTTCAGAATAATTGTGATGTGCTCAGTGTGTGTCAGGTTCTGTTGAAACTAGATCAGAAAATGTTGAGCTCATTTGTTTCCTACATTACAGGACCTGTCATGTGACTATTTCAAACTAATGAACTGAAGTAATTAAATAAAATTAATGATTAAAATTTTTAAAAGTAATACAAATAAATGAATAAATGAACACATAAATAAAAGATGAATACATTCATAAATAAAAATTAATTAATTAATTAAAAAGTATATAAAAATTAAGAAATATAAATAAAGAAATTCAATTAAATAAAAAAGAGAATTAAATATAATAAAGTAATAAATAAATAAATAATAGTTTTTCAAACTATGTTGTTTTGTTATGTTTTGTTTTGTTTATATCGTTATTTCAAGACACGCAGTGACCATAGGTGTCTTGAAACGCGCTTTTTTTGTTTGTAATAGGAGGGTGGGAGTTTATAAGTTTTACTTCTATCCAACTCCTTTTCCAGTACAAAAAAAAGACAATTTTTGACCACGTTGATTGATGTTTTGATGATTTTGTGTACTGAAAATAAAATTGAATTGAATTGAATAAATAACATAATTGCAGGACCTGCGATGAGACTATTGCGAACACATACATGACTATGTCGAAGCTCAAACAATATATTATGCAGCTGTAGTCGGTCATATTGGGTTTCTGCTGTCAACCACATTCTGGTGTTGTTTTTGGAAATGACAGGAAAATCCCTGAGTGGTTTGATAAAGCTGTAAAGTACCTGAATATGGCAGCTTCCCTCATAAACCCTGTTGGGGTTTTTGTCCTATATACGACGTATTCACACAAAGCAGCTGCTGCTTGTGCCGCTCGCACTAAAGACAGAACTTCCCATCAAATATTCACAAGTTCACATGGGAGAAACACTCAAGCCTGCCTGAATGGCTGCTGCTGCTGGTTTACAAGGAGAAGAAAAGTAGGTTGGGATCAAAAATCGCTCCCTGTCACATACATGAAAGCATTACATGTGTCACATATAAACACCGGGAAAGAAATAAGGCATGGTGTGATCATAGATACTGACATGGGGAGCAGATGCAGAACAGTGGCGGGCTCATACTGCCTTCATTTTTTTCCCAGCAGAACGTCATTCTTTGATTCTGAATGTTTGTGTGTGTGTGTGTGTGTGTGTGTGTGTGTGTGTGTGTGTGTATGTGTGTGTAGTATTTCCTCTATGAATAGCAGCGGAATCGAGAAGCACAAAGGGAGTAATTGTTCTTGTCTGAGCACCACCAACAATCCAACCAAGGAGAGGGAGAGAGAGTGAGAGAGAGAGACTGCTGCACTAAAACAGGCAAAGTCAGAGGAAAACAACAGTAATCCATCATCTTCATCAAGTCTGAGTCTGACAATGAAGGACTGACAAACACTTGGCTGCAGTGACGGAGTTTGTTTAGTTGAAACACAGATGATGTGTTTAGAGCAATTCCAGCATTGTGGATGTGATCTTGGAACTCAAAATGGCAACAAATGACCCGGTTCCTTTTTTATTTTCTCCTATTATATAAATAGGTGTTGCATATTTTAAGGGTATCCTATATTGGAGAAGAGAGAGGACAAAAAAAATTATCATAGTACATTTAATTTATAGCACAAGTAAATTGCAAAAAAAGACATGCGTTATAGATGTGACATGAAATGGGAGCACCGGCGCCCCCATAGGTTTATAAGGGTTAATTGCAGTTCATTTTGTATGATAAAACAGACTCAACCAAGAATTGAATATAAAACAAAACACACTACAATCCACTAAAATGAACAAAAAAGTAGCACAAAAAAGGGACCAAAAAAAATCTAAATTGTATAGAAAAAGTCTTCTAAAATACAGAAGAAAACACACACAAAAATGTGCAAAAATATCCAAAACAATATGCAAAAAAAAAAAGAAAAGATATAAAAAAAAGAAAAGATATATATATATATATATATATATATATATATATATAAATTAATTAATTATATATATATATATATATATAAATAATTATATATATATATATATATATATAAATTAACATGATTATTACCTTCATGTTCATGTGAATTACATGATTATACTTTCAATAGCTTAAATTTAGAGCAATTCCAGCATTATGGACGTGACCTTTGAACTCAAAATGGCAACAAATGACCCAGTTCCTTTTTATTCTCTCTCAGTATCTAAATAGGGTATATAAATATGTGTTGCATATTTTAAGTGCATCCCATATTGGAGAAGTGATATAAAATAAAATAATTATCATAGTACATTTAAGGCACGGTGGGTTAAATTCCTATTAGTGGACAGTAAGAATGAGAAGTTTAATTTACAGTAAAATAACAATATACAATAATATAACCAAGGAATATAAGAAGTATAGGAAATAGAATGTGACAGATGTGACAGATGTGCAAATGAGTCCGGAAGAGAAATCTAACAAGACCCAGATCTATGGACCTTATTCACCCAGAACGTTCAAAAGACGATGAGGGCTACACTTGTTGCTACACACAACACTTCCTGAATGCAATGGTGCCTCACTGCCGCACCCCGAAATGTACATCCTCAAAGAAAAAAAAAAATCCTGGTGGACAGACCTCCCACCATTTCCCTAAAAATAAGGCACTTTGGCGTGAATGGATCAGAAACATAAAGAGGGATCCTGGTCCATAATTCATGGTAAGATAAGGATAATTATGTCCACTGAAATGCTTTAGCTAACACATTAAGCTTAGCTTACCAGGCTAGCATCAATGATATATAGCGCTAACAACCATCTAATCAACCTAATGTCATGATGAAATAAGAAAATATGAATGTGTAATTACATAACACTACATTCTATATGCTATAGTAGTAGTAGTAGTAGTAAAATAGTAGTAGTAGTAAAATAACAAATACCATTGACACCACTTGACAATAATTCCTCTTTTATATTCATGTGCAATATATATATATATATTATTCTTATTTATCATCTCCACATAGTTTTATTCCTTCTGTATATAATTTTTCAATTCACATACTTTTGTATCGTGTACATAGCATATTTCGTCTTTTTTCTTTTTCTCAATATCTGTGTTCGTGTACATGTACTATTTATTTATCTATATATTTTCTTCTCTTGCTGTCCCTCTATTGCTCTACATTGCTGTTACTGTAACGTGAATTTCCCCCGTTGTGGGATCAATAAAGTCTATCTTATCTTTATCTTATCTTATCTTATCTTATCTTATCTTATCTTATCTTATCTTATCTTATCTTATCTTATCTTATCTTATCTTATCTTATCTTATCTTATCTTATCTTATCTTATTTCAACATTATATTTTCCATTTTGTTGTTAGCGTGCTGATGGTTGTCAGTACCTGATGATATGCTACCAGTGCCATTAGCTTACTTAAACATTATGTAGCCTTCACCCAGTTACTGTATCCTTCCAGCAAGACAGCCCAGGGAATATTACAATCCTTACACGCCCATTTTTCAACAACATCAATCGTTAACTCTGCCATGACCGTTGGCATGTTGACAACCCGAACATCTACTGAAGATAGTGATTGACAACGTATGGAACTGTGTACTTCTGTTTAAATTCTGTACC
>CM035791.1:44101625-44328752 GCA_020466265.1 Siphamia tubifer | reverse complement strand
AACTCATTTGCGTTTCTCATCTTTCCATTTACATCCTTTCACAGTCTGATAATCAAACGGTTTCACCACAAACTGTAATGCGGTCTGTAAAATTACCTTTGAACCTGACAAACATGACATGTGAATGATACAAACATTCACACAGGATGAAATAATGCACCACTCACTGCAGTATTTGTTTGTTTGTTTGTTTATTTAATTCTATACCTTCAAATAAAATCCCATGGGGCACAGTTCAAGAGGAAAAAGCAGCTGTACAGTAGAGGACTATTCTCTGTGACAGTAGTTGTTTTTCAATTGACCTTCGAATTGTGTGACGATGTAATTTTCACATAAAATTTTGTTTCATGAAAAAAGATCATTTCCCCCAAACTGTCATTTTTTTGATGAAAGGTTTTTCTATGTTCAAGAGGTGGTTTTTCCAAAGATAACAAAACTGATATATTGTGGTGACACTGCAGTGGAAAGACTTTATTGTGCAACTAGAGAGGTAGTAAAAGTACTCACAAGTACAGCTACTGGTGTGAAAAAAATACTCTGGTAAAAAGCAGAAGTAGGATTCAGCTCCTTTACATGAAGTAAAAAACAAATAAAAAATAAAATACTCAGTCCATGGTTTTCACTGTCGTCGTATTTTAATGAACTCCTCCTTGACTGTTGGACCCAATGAGCTCAAAATCAGTTAACACTATCTAGACAAGTGGGACATCAGAAGTTAGCCACATTTTTTTGGAAATGTCTCATCATTTTGTGCTATGACATTGCAAATTTTGTTGAAGTTTGGGGGAAAAATTAGCACTACGAATATTGCTTCAGCTCGGACATATGAACACCGATTTGGCTGAAATTTGAGTTGGATGTCCATCTTCCAGGTCTACATTCATTTAGCTGAAGACACAATTTTACACTATAGCACCCCCTATAAATGTACTTTTATTCAAATGGATTTAGTTCAGACATACGAACATTGATTTATCTGAATATAAGTACAGTATAAAGTACAGATATTGATATAAATGTAAGGAGTATAAATACAGATATTTATATAAATGTAAGGAGTATAAAGTACATATATTTATATAAATGTAAGGAGTATAAAGTACAGATATTGATATAAAATGTAAGGAGTATAAAGTACAGATATTGATATAAATGTAAGGAGTATAAAGTACAGATATTGATAATAAATGTAAGGAGTATAAAGTACAGATATTTATGAATAAATGTAGGAAGGAAAAGTCCAAATTCCAGAAAAATAAATACTCCCATAAAGTACAGATACCTAAAAAAATCTACCTCAGTACAGTAATGGAGTACTTCTACTTAGTTACTTCTACCTCTGATATTCAATCCTTTATTTCTGAACAGAATTGTGTTATTTTTACATAAACCTGAATCTGAAATCAAAAGCAGCAGCATGTTTTTCAGTTTCACCTCAGCAGCTGTGGTTTTTGCATCTACAGGATCAGAACCTGAACCACAGCTTTTCACGGTAGAGGATGCAAACCTACGTCAAAGTGGTGCGGTTTTACATCTTCCTACCACATACAGATAAAATAAGTTCAGATGACTGAGAAGGAGCTGAGTGGGCAGTTTGCATCCTCCCTGGTGACCTCTATAGTCCTCTAAACTCAAGTATCTGCTGAGGAGCAGAGAACGATGCTCCAGAACAATGAACAGAAGCTATAAGAGAAAAAAAAAACACCAAGAAGTGCTGCCAGACAAAACAAACCCCACCCCCTTTCAAACATTTTAGCTCTAACTGGACATCTCCTTCTCAAAACATAAAACTATGGGTATTCCCTTTCAAGGTCAAAGGTCATGATGCCTTTTTGCATCTACTTATCACCACTCTGTTTGGAGTTACCGCCAATTCAAATCATGTGACCTTGGTTTTGACCTTTCAAGGTTGCTCAAGGTCAAAGGTTATGGTGCCATTCTGAAGCCGATGCCAGGTTTACTATATGTCAATAATAGTAACTAAGGCTGAATTCCAGTTCACCCCTTACCTCTTCAAACAGAGCTATAAGGGGTAGGACTTAAAGAGCAACCCCTATGAATTGGGACACCCCTTAAATCTCTGTCTCCACTGGTTCTTCCATTGTAGTCAGTTTAATTTTTTAAACTCATTGACTGCCTGCTATGTTCAGAATACATTGTGTGTGTGTGTGTGTGTGTGTGTGTGTGTGTGTGTTTGGCAGTCAATGAGTTAAGGTGTTGACCCCATGACCTCTTGAGTCAACAATAGGTCAAAATCTATACACACAAGACCAGCATTTTTGTGCTCATTGGACATCTGTAAGATCCAAAATCTGATTTGGACCTTTATTGTGACCTTGACCTTTGACCTAGAGAGTTTTTCCTTCAACTTTCTGATGTCAATGCATGTCAACAGTGAGAGCAAAAAGAAGCTACAGTATATGTAAAGCTGAGTATACAGGAATGAAAACGAAACACTTGATTTGTCCCATCTCTGATCATTGTAAAAATGTGTTTTTGGTGAACTTTAACCTACATCCACCAAAATGTTATGGGGTCTATACTGGACCACCTCACACAGTTTCTGAAATTTCATGGAATTGTGTCGAATAGTTTTTACATATACTTGCTGGATGACAAACAAACAAAAATGTACCGAAAACAGTAAACACATGTTTGCCTCCCATTGGGGGGGGGGGCAAACCTGATCTAATCAGCCCATACAGCGCCAGGGACTCAGGGCATTTTATTGTTCAATGGGTGGGTCAAGTAAACGCAGCCCTAGGATTAAAAAAAAATAAGAATGAGTTGACATTGTGTGAAGCATAAAGGCCTGAGGTTAAAGGTGTGAACAAAACTCTGCCTATTGTTTTCATAGCAGACTGAAATGAAACAATGCTCACGCTAACGCTAACCTATTTCTACTGAGGTGCAACCAGTTAAACTGTCTCAGGTTAAAACTCCCAGGAACTTCAGCTTCAGTGTTATGTAACACATAGGAAAACAGGTGAACAGTGCCAAAATGTGTTCACCCAAGAGACATGAGGAGTAGAAACAGTGAAGAAACACTGAATAAACACTGTAGAAACACTGTAGAAACACTGAATAAACACTATAGAAACACTGTAGAAACACTGAATAAACACTGTAGAAACACTGAATAAACACTGTAGAAACACTGAAGAAACACTGTAGAAACACTGAAGAAACACTGAAGAAACACTGAAGAATCACTGAAGAATCACTGAAGAAACACTGTAGAAACACTGAAGAAACACTGAAGAATCACTGAAGAATCACTGAAGAAACACTGAAGAATCACTGTAGAAACACTGTAGAAACACTGTAGAAACACTGTAGAAACACTGAAGAATCACTGTAGAAACACTGTAGAAACACTGTAGAAACACTGTAGAAACACTGAAGAAACACTGTAGAAACACTGAAGAAACACTGAAGAAACACTGGAGAAACACTGTAGAAACACTGTAGAAACACTGTAGAAACACTGAAGAATCACTGTAGAAACACTGTAGAAACACTGTAGAAACACTGTAGAAACACTGAAGAAACACTGAAGAATCACTGAAGAATCACTGAAGAAACACTGAAGAATCACTGTAGAAACACTGTAGAAACACTGTAGAAACACTGTAGAAACACTGAAGAATCACTGTAGAAACACTGTAGAAACACTGTAGAAACACAGAAGAAACACTGTAGAAACACTGTAGAAACACTGAAGAAACACTGAAGAAACACTGTAGAAACACTGAAGAAACACTGAAGAAACTGTAAAAACACTGAAGAAACACTGTAGAAATTACTATGACAACCAGGAACTGTAAAGTCAATGGTATTGCTAAGACAACCAGGTACTGTTAAGTCAGTACTATCACTATGATGACGGGTACTGTAATGTCGGTACTATCCTGTAATGGAAATGCTGCAGAGTCAAGCTGAGCCGGTACTAGTGGAAACATAAAAGCTAAAATAGAAGGTCCATTACTGTTACCATCAACAAACCCAGAAGATCTGACACAGGCGACAGCTCTTACAGGGACAAAGCAGGCTGTGTAGACATGACAAAGACCTGGACGAGGAAGACACTGGGGGTGTTGGAATGTCGGCCGCTGCACTCGACCCCAATTCAGAGTGCCTTTCTCATCCTGAAACAAAATCTGTGACACTGAACACCACTTACTGCTGAACACCTCAGAATGGTTTTGAGGAAGAATGGGACAAAACCTCACCTGAAACTCTGCTTTGTTCATAAGAGTCTTTTCAGTGGAGTTAAAGGAAAATGACACAGCGTTACAAGCAGTAAATGCTACTGTGCTCATGTTGGGGAGGGGGCACGTGTGTAATTCGTTGCAACATAACTCAAAAAAATTATCAATGGATTTGGCTGAAAGTTTCAGGAAATATTTATACTGACACAAGGAACAACTGATAGAAGTTTGGTGATCAGTGGAGGGGCAGAGGCTAATCTGCCTTGGTGGAGTCTGCACTCTCCAAGTGCTTTTCTGGTTATTATTATTATCTGTACTATTACTACTATCATTACTATTATTATTACCGTAGTTTCCGGACTATGAGCCGCTACTTTTTTCATATGTTTTGAACCATGAGGCTTATATAAAGGTGTGGTTATTCTGTGGATTTTTCTTCTACCACTTGGGGCACTCTAACCGAAATTAGAATCAAAACTACTAAGAACAATCCATGCAAAGAAGAATACCTGTTTTTATTCTTTAGCAGATAGAACACGGACGACGAATTCGCAACTGTTAATTATTTTTCAAATCCTCACCCCTTCATCATGGAGACAGATGTGACACAGGTTGTTCAACTGTGACACAGAAGAAGAAGACTTCATGGGTTTCAGTGAAGATAATTAAAGTGATTTGTGATTTAAAATACAGGAGAAATTAAGATAAATACGGTAAATACTGGTTATTTTTCTCTTGATTCTGTTCCATTTTAATCAGTAAAGTTGCTGCCGTGTTAAAAGGCACTGTTTGGAAAAAATCTGTTCAGGTTCATGCATGTAACTACATTTACAGTTAAAAATCCTTCTGTACATGAAGTAAATATACGATTTTTCAACGTAGATGTCAGCGGCTTATAAGCCAGTGTGGCTCGTATATTCTTTTTTTCATATTTTTCAAAATACACCAGATGTGGCTTATATAAAGGTACGGCTTATAGTTCAGAAAATTTGGTATTTATTTCTATTATCATTTATTGTTATTACTATTATCATCACTCATAGTAAGGTGACTTTCCACCTGGGGATCAGTATCTGTGGATCATCTGTATCTGTGTCTTAAAATGTAAATGAAGCTAACAGTCAATGAAGCTAATATTCAATAAAGCTAACAGTAAATGAAGCTATTAGTAAACAAAGCTAACAGTCAATAAAGCTAACAGTGAATGAAGCTAATAGTAAACAAAGCTAACAGTTAATGAAGCTAATTGTAAATGAAGCTAATTGTCAATAAAGCTAACAGTCAATGAAGCTAATAGTAAATGAAGCTAACAGTCAATAAAGCTAATATTCAATAAAGCTAACAGTCAACGAAGCTAATAGTGGATGGAGTGTGTCAATCAAAATTCTGATTCCGTTTGACAAGTGCTCTGAAATTCACATATGATAGCAGTTAATAAGAAATATTTGATGTGGCATAGGCAGACCACCCATTTTTGATGGGAAGCAAACGTGATGTTAGGTTTTATGTGGGCTTAGTAAGAGACTACAATGTATGTGAAGTCACACTCCACTCAGTGGTGTGAAGTCTGTAGCGACATTACGTGCACGCTAGGCATGTAGTCCAAATTATTAACTGGTTTTACTCATAAATGAATCAGCCGTTGGTTAACAGAAGAACACACATCAATAATTATCATTTATTATGAGGTACAACATGTGTGTGATTCAGGGCACATGACCAACCAGGTACGATTTTAGTGTTTTATTTCCCCATTGAATACCATTCATTAATTTTCCGATCTTATGCCCCATGAGCCTCCCAGGAGAGGCAGAGACTTAAGCTCCCCGTCAATGAAGTTAATAACAGTTAACAGTTAATAAAGTGAACAGATTAAATCAATCCAACAGTAGATGAACCTCATAAACAGTTGTCACCTCAGGTTTATATAAGGACAGTAAATTAACCAATCACATGTAGAAATGTTAAAAATCTAATTTCTTCAAAGGTCAGTGTGACATCTTGAAGCAGATCAAAAAGAAATCCACATATTGATTTGAACTTCCACAACAATATTTTTTTTTAGTGGCTGGAACGGTTCCATTTTCCATCAACTGAATGTTTTAGCCCAGTGGTTTTCAAGGTGTAGGATAGTGACACTTCCTGAAAATAAGCAGCTGTGTCTTCCATCTATGTTTGAATTTGAGTCGACTTCATCTCTGTGCATAGATTTCTTAAACGTCTTTGTTTTACCATTTTTTTTTTTTACATGTACATAAATTAAGACTTTCATGTCTTAATCTGGTTAGCTACATTCAAACATTTTAATGTTACCAGTTAGTCTTTTTTTTGTAAATATCTTAGGTCTTATTTTTCACTTCAGTGTTCACATGTCCTGCAATTAAAATGTTTAATGACACACCTCACCCTTTTAAAACTTTTTGGCAGACTCGGTAATAAAAACAAAGCTTACCCTTGGCCAGAACACACCTACAATTTTTCCCATTTAATGTAAAACGTCTTCAAGTGTCAAACTAAACTTGAGTTCTTTTCTCAATGTTGGCAAGTAAACATGAAAACAATCCTGTAGTTTGTTCCCTTTTATGAACCATGATATTTAGTCTTTCATCCCAATTCAGGTGCAATGACATGAGACACAAATGCAATGCAAAAATTTTCTTTAATGCAGTAATTAGACTACAAGGAGAGCGACGGACAAATTAGAAGAAAAGCGTTTTTACATGCGTACATACAGAGACTCCATAGTCGAATACACAAATAAATAAAATGTTATATTTAAATGATCGGCCCCAATCCCCCTTTTAATTTACAATACTGGATTCCACCCACGCTTCTTCTCAGAACAATGAGTGAAAAATTTGCAAGCATTCTTAAATCCATGGCAGTAATTAAGAAATGCCAAAAATAAGCCGTCATGAACTCCATCTCCCACAAGTCACTGCAGCATTGCCAGTGGTACAGACCTGCTGTAATAAAGGAGATTATGTGCTTAGCTTTAGCCTACATATGAGCAGATTCAGTGGCGTTCCATGTTATGAAGCATGTGTGCTTATCTGTAGCTATTGAACACTATACATTTAGATATATTAACTCATTGTGTTTAGGGGTTGATTCAGACACTGATTAACTGGGGGAAGAGTTCATTTGCAAACATGTCATCCCATGAGCCTTCAGAGCACAGGGGAGAGGACATGTTACTGAAAGGGGATGGGGACCCTTCGTATCCGGAGTCACTGTACGCATCAGCCAGGCAGGCTTCCTTGTCCAGGCCGCTGAGGGCAGAGGAGGATTCTATGGACAAAAAGTCATCCACCTGACCGTTACAGTTGGGGATGACCACTTCCTCCGGCTCGTCTTTGACACAAACCGTCTCCTCCGCTACCACCTCCACGATGGGAAAGGTCACCTCGTCAATCTTCTCATCCGTCTCGCTCTCCGAGTCGTCGCACTGCCCGTCACCCTGCTCCTCCTCCACGGGCTTTGTGTAGATGTGGTCGAAGTGGATCAGTTCATTAAGGGCCTCCAGCTTAACTGATGGGGCCCCCAGAGGCGCAGGTGTGGTGGCAGGTACTGGGTCCCCCCCTCCAACCAGCAGCTCTGGCGGCTCCTGGCACTCCTGTTCACAAGACTTGAGGAACAGCTCTGGGTCAAGGATGTCCAGAATGCCCAGTAGCAAATCAGACTAGAGGAGGGGGCAGAAAAACAGATTAGCCTACTAACCTTTAACCCCATTTTGTGCTCTTCAAGCTTTAACAGAACCTTTAAAGCTCAGGCACATGACCCAATGCCTCAGACTCACCTCATTGTCTGTAGTGTCAGAACCATCTGTATCCATTGGGAAGTCTTCAGACTTAGGAGGTGCTGGGCCTGCACCTGCTGCGGAGGCACACGTAGCCTGAGTGCTGCGGACTCAGAAGACCCGATCCCTAAACCTGCATCGTTCCCGTTGGACAGCATGATCTGAACCTGATGGGAAACAAAGACAAGTGGATGACTGTTGTTGCTCTCTAAAGAACTATTTGGACGGGATTAGTTTCATTGGGTGACACGGAATAAATTACCAGGGAATTTAGCCCTGTCCAAATGCACCATGTGAGTAAATATAATAGTGTCAGAAATTTACAGTACACAATTTGACCTGTAAAGCAGTCCGTAGAAATTACCCTAGGTCAGGCTAGTGCCCCCCCAAAATGCAGGACAGCGAGTCCCACCTAAAAGAACTGAAAGGCAGCTGTAAACTCCCCCATATTTATCTTTAATTTTAAAAATTAATTTCTTAAACATTTATCTTCATCTCTATATGTGCTTAAATATGTTTCTTAAACACATTTTTAACCTCTGTTTTTACCATTTTTTAAAACAAATTTTAACACCCCCCCCACCACCCCACCACCATATTTAACATCTTGTGTGTTGGCTTTACATATTTTTTAATGTACATTTAACTTTTTTTTTTTTTTACCTTCAGGTGTGATTTTGCCAGTCACGTACAGTAGTTACCCAACCATATGTTGATTTTCTCATGCCCCACCTCCCCTCCATCTGAGTGGTACTTAAAATCTTTGGGAGTGATTACTTTACCCCGCATACTGATGTGAAACCAGTCTAGTTGGAATAGGGCTTTGTGAGATAACCACACCATCCTCATTTCCCCATCTCTTTACTTTCTGCATAATGACCTCACCTTTTCCTTTGACTCCAGGGTGTCCAACCCTAGTCTCTGTCGTAGTTCCTCATTCTCTGTGAGTAGGCCAGTTGTCTTTTCCCGAAGCAGCCTGTTTTCAATGTGTAGTTTCTGGTTCTGTCATGAGCAAAAAGGAATATCTGGTTTACTGGAACTCAGCCTTTTACCAGGAAGTGTTCAGGGCAAGGTCAATCAAGGCTCGCAATGACACTACAACAGGAACTAATAAGAGGCACCATAAAACTACTGAAGTGGTGCAATAGCTAGAGTAGACCCAAGTTAATGTTGTAATAGAGGAAATGTGTGTTGTATAAGGAAGCTCTACTTGTATGTGCATTAAGATAGCAGAGTTCATCCACACACACACACACACACACCCCACCCCCTCCTCATTCTTAGTGGGCTTAGCATTCCTTAGCTACACCCCTGTCTGGAAATTACCTCTAGCTCCAGCTCCAAAACTTGCTGTTCAAGCTCCCCCATTTTGGCTTTTTTTCTGTCTCTGGCTGTCTGGGCTGCCACTCTGTTCTTCAGTTTCCTAAAAAAAAAAAAAAAAAAAAGGAGAGTGGAAGAAGGGAAAAAACATCAGTTTGACACATTCTTTCCATGGTGCTGACTAAGCCCCCCTGTTATGAGCTGGGTTCAGGGTACTGCGCAACCACCGGCCATGTTCCTGCCACGCAGGCAGAACAGGATATCAGTATCCGTGTGAGTTACAGGGGCTGGGCGGGTCCACGGAGCCGGAGATTACAGAGGCTCGGACCTGGATCTATGGGGCTCGTACCCGGATCTACGGGGTCGACTCCGGTGAGTCCAGGGGTCCACAAACCACCGAGACAGCAGTTTGACCAAGCGGTATAAAGTCCAAAGGTGGTGCAAACATGACGGGAGAATTACATTAGCACTGGTTTATTTTTAGATACACTTTAGTGGCCAGTTAATGCCGTTAGTTGGTGTAAGACTTTTTCTTATATTTTCCGTTTTAAACAGTGTTCTTCACTACAGTCCGTGTATTCGGTGTCTATGGGCGGGTCCCTGTCAGACCCACAACAATGGCCTTTAAATATGGACGCACACTCACATAAAGTAACGTTTTATTACAAAAAACTAACCTGCGAAGTGCCTTTTCTTCCGGACTTAAGTGTGTGAGTCTTTGTCTTTTGCGGACCGGCGGTCCCACGGAGGTGTTGGAGTCCGAATCCGACGACGCCTGGTTCGCCGGCAGAACCACAGAGATTGGCCGGCTGAAGCCCGGCTGTGGGCCGCCGGAGGAGCCGCTCTGTTTTCCTGATATCAGGAGTACTTTATGGGAACCTCCGGTCCCTGCAGCTGCTACCACCACCATGTTGAAGTATCCTACTGGTGTGGTAATGATATTAAATATGACGGGGTATCCTTCTTTTCAGTAGAAACCTAAAGGTTCCCCTGTTCATCCGATCCCCGGCAAGTCTCAACTGCTAAGATCAGTGGGCAGCGCCTGGTCGTTTTCTACTATCGTGGTGAAATCTGATTGGCTCCTACTGCTATGACGCAACCGTTTTCAGGCCTTTGATTGGTTCAGTGCGCTGACGAAATTAGCATTTAAAGTTTCACTGAGGCTGCACAGAAATACCCCTAGTTCGTGGTGAATGTAGGTGAATTTAACCCAGAAGAACCCAGGGGGACTTTTATGTCAACTCCTACATGCAATTTGCTCTATATTTGAACCTTTTCTAAGTGATTTATCACCACATATTATATTATACTCAATATTTAGAATTTTACCAATATAAATCAGTCTCTAATTTACTGACCACGACCACGTTAATAAAGCAAGCAAAAACTATCATTAACCAAACATAAATTAAATATTCTCATCCACTGTCATTGATACAACTGGGTTTTACTGGGAAATCAATGTTTAAGAAGATGATGGTGTTTCCATGGTAACTGCGGAGAAATGGGTCATATCTGATGATCATGAAAAGATGAAAAACTGCATTTTATATCAATTATTTACATGTATTGATATGATTAATGGCCAACAGTTTAGATTAGTAGATGATTTTAGTCGGGGATCAATATTTGGGTCTTTATAGGTTAAACCAGTGTTTATATTTCTGTTGCTTTTTAGTTTAATCTACTTTCATGTTTCTATTCTATTCAATTCTATTCTATTGTATTCTATTTTTTCTTTTCTTTTGTATTTTATTCTTTTCTATTCTCCTCTTCTTTTATTTTCAGCCTTAGTTCTTTAGTATTTCAAAGTGTTGCATCAGATTTCAGTCCCACTTATTTGCTCTGATTTCACTTGAGATTGCAAACTTCTTTTAAAATGTGAAACCATGTTGTTTTGTGGAGTTTTCTGAAAGTGTGGTACTCACAGCTCTTCAAGAATAATAAACAACTTTATCTTTTACTACAGATGGTTCTTTGGCTTCATTGATTTTAGGCTAGTGTTCAGTTTTGCATATAAAATAAAATGTAGTTTTCTGATATGTGATATATGATTTTTACTACAGGTGGTAAAAGTACTGGCATTCTGTATTGAAGTAGAAATACAGCTACTGGTGTTAAAAAATACTCTGGTAAAAGTAATGACTAAACTCTCTTACTGAAGTAAAAGTAATAAAGTAAGTCCCCCTCCACTGATCACCACCAAACTTTTGCCACTTTTTTCTTGTGTCAGTAAGTATCAACATTTTCTGAAATTTTCAGCCAAATCTGTCCATAACCTTTTGAGATAGATTGCTACTAATCACACATGTGCCCCCCCCCCCCCCCCCCCCACACACACACACACACCTCCACCGATCACCACCAACATGTAATCAGTTGTTTCTTGTTCCAATATTAGGATTTCTTGAAATTTTAAGCCAAATCCGTTGAGAACTTTTGAAGTTATGTTGCTAAAAGTCAGACGAACAGACTAACAAACTGATGATTACATAACCTCTGCCATTCATTGGTGGAGTAATTAAGTCATGTTTTGTTTTTCATGTGTATGTCATTTATTTATTTATTTATTTTATTTTATTGTTTGTTTCACTCGCACAGACTGAAGGCCTCTGCATGGTCTCACAGTGGCGCTGTCACATTTTCGCCGTCATTTCCCATTTATGCTTAAGTTGCATCTGGAGAAGTGCGCAGTGTAATTCACCGCCACAATGCAAGGGGCAGTCTCACAAAATGGCTAAACTGATGCAAAACTGAACTATGCAAAATGTAAACAAACGGAACATATGAAGTGTAGGTAAATGAATGTGCAGTCGACCAAAGGTGTGCAAAATGTAAACAAACTGAATATGAGTAGTGAAAACAGTGAATACAATATCAGATGGTGTGTAGTGTAGTGTGTGTATAAAAGGTTAGTCCAGTGCCTGTGCTGCTGCCCGAACATGATCTATTTGTTCATACATTTCAAAGATGATAGCCCTGGAGACACCGTCCCTGAAGCCAAACGGAATCTTCCTCAGCGTGTCTGCTGTGAACAAGCCAAAAGAAGAGCAGTCATCCTGCACCAGACTGCGCTGAAGCATCTGTCATCTTTCCACCAGTTGCTCCAGGTGTGACTGTAAATCTGTTTCATCCGTGCGCTTCCTTTTGCCCTGTCTCGCTGGCACTTGCTGGGTTTCTGGCCACACAGAGGGTGTAGAATGGACCAATCAGAGGTTTCTGTTCTCGTCTTCACCACGACACTGTCTGCTACATTTCTGCGATGATGTTAAATTTTTGGAGAGGTGCGCGAAATTCTCTGCGAAGGTGGCAAAAGAGTATGCGACGTACCGGCGACACGTGGCAAACAACTTGGCTTCGGAGTATAAATAGGCATTGAGTGGGATTGGTTTGTTTGTTGCATATTTGAAGTAAGCTGAACTGGAACTTGACGGATGACAAGTGGAGATTTTATTTTATTTTATTTTATTTGCGTCATGACTAGAAATGAAATTACACCATTGCACATATGTTCATCACTCTTTTTTCTTTAATTTTTACTGTGCAGTGGTTTCCTCACTCTCTTCCGTGAAGAAATCCAATTAAACAAATACAACTGGTTTTCCTACTATGTCAGCTTTTCCTGAAATGATTTCAGTTTCCGGCTTCCAGTCACAGAGTGGAGTGGACTGATGACATTTTCCTGGAACTCCATTGAACTGGGTTAACCTGTTCCACTGCAGGGGTGTCAAACTCATGTTAGTTTAGTTTCACATTTAGCCCAATATGATCTGAAAAGGACCAGACCAGTAAAATAATAACAGTGAAAAGAGTCAAATTACAAGCGTAAAGACATGTCCAAAAAGCGATATATAAGTTTGAGATATTATTATTATTATTATTACATTATAATGTTTACATCTATAATGTTTCCATCAAAATGTGAATAAGCTCAACAACTTGACATTTTGTGCCTCAGTCTATCAGTTTTTCATTTGCACATGTGCAGAACAACTTACAATTACAAATACACAAAAGATTTAGTAACAGGCAGAATATTTGTAAAATTTCAGCAATTTGACATTTGTTTTACATTAAAATCTGAAAATTTCATTATTTATCTATAATTATGATCATATTTTTTACTGCTCTGACCCAATTGAGATCTAATTATTCTATATCTAGGCGCTGAATTCAACTAATTTTACACTGTTAATATCTTCATTGTTATTCATCCTACCGACCAGATTGGACCCTTTGGTGGGCTTTATTTGGCCCGCAAAAGGATACATTATGATTATGATTATGATACAGTAATAAAGTACTTTTACTTACTTACTTCCACCTTTGAGAAAAAAAGGCATTTGACAGGTTGAAACATATGCTCTGCTCTTGAAATTCTTATTTGTCCTCAAACAGGATTGGATGTTTGTGCTGCATGTGTGTGGTGTGACAGTTCACAGTGTTTTCTGTAGCTTCAGCAGGAGTTACTGCAGCAGCTAAAGTCAACACTGGCCTGTTTGCTCATCTACACTGGAACCACACAATCCACATCTGACAAAAGCATCAGGCCTTTTTTCAGGGAAGTATTAAACGAACAGGATTTAAATACAGGATGTCCTGTAATTTCCAGTTATGCAGCTCTAGAAAAACTGAAGCGACCACTGCAGTTTTATCTGAAATTTATCATGTGTGCATGTTTGACAGATGTTCCATTCCTGTATCTGTTGACTTCCAACACGAACACCTTATTCTACAGAGTAAACCTGTGATCCATGTCTTATTTAACAAGCAGTAGTAGATACACCACTACTGTGTTCATCACTGTGTCTTTACATGCACTTACAGACATTTGATTTATTGCCTTATGGTTCAAATAATCTCTTTAGTTTTCACCTTAGTGGAACTGGAATGGAATGGAACTGGAGTTTTAGAACTGGGACTAACCAAGTCAGATAATGGGCCTGTTTACATGACAGTTTTTATTCATATTTAATTCATAATAAAGGTTCATTCCTCTTTCAGATGAACCATGTAAACATCTAATTCCAGACTGGTTTATTCTGACCTTAACTCTAAATTCAAGAATTCCTCTGACATAGAAACAGTTAATTCCTCTTTCACATTATTCCTGTTGTTCTGCAACATGCTCCTGGTCTTGTCACATTGACGCACAATATTCCGTGCTGCCGGCGTTAGTTTGTTGATTCCTGTGGTTAATTCGGTCAAGTTGCTGCTTCATAATTATTAAATAAATAAAGTCAAACATCACATGTAGTATCTGGTCTAACGTGTTGATAGTTGAAACGAACGCAAAACAGGAAGTGGACACCGTCATTTTCTTCCAGTAGACATCCAGAGGTTAAGCAGCTGTTCTGTCCAATCAGAACCCTCTGTGCCTCTAGCTCTTGAAGCCCAATTAACTAGAGCAGAATACACCCGTTTTTTTTCCTTTTTCTTCTTCTCTCTCTTTGCCCCCCCCCTCCTCCAGTAGATATTCATGACAGAGGTTGGGAGAGATGATGCTAGATGCTAATACAGAGAACCTGCCTGGGATCACATCATTATCTGAACATACCTCTAGTACTGGAAATCTAGTGGATACCTTTAATAGTTTTGAGCGAACCTTTATTTGGTATTAACATTGTGTCTGTCTAACTTCTATGACAACATGAAACTTAACTCTAACCTGAAAAATGAACTAAAACAAACAGGGGGAAACATGAACCACAGAACTTCCTCATGTATGATTACGAGTTTATGTTTTATTATGTCACTCAGAAATCCAAACTGAAATAATATATGTTTGGACAGGGATATTTTTGAGCAGAGAAGCAGTTGGGAGATCCCCTTATTGAAGTGACACAGCTGTCACAGTTTGACTTTTTTTTTTTTTTTTTATCACCTTCAACATTTATTACACTTATTTATATTCAGCTGTGATATGACAGAGGGTGGAGAAGGTTCCGGGGGATTTCATGTTATTTGTAATGATTCAGTGGTACAGATATTTATATTCAGTGGATTTATACACATACACACACACACACACACACACACACACACACACACACAAGTGTAGAGTTTGTGTGCACAGGAGTATCAGTCAGGAACAAACACCAGGGGAAAGTATTTACTGAGTGTCAGTTCACAGTTAAATTATTTCTGTTGGCAGTGAAATATTCTATTTGTGTTCAGTCTGCTGAGTTTCCTGACATGATGTGTTCTGTTTGAACCAAAGAACGACATGGATATAGTCATAGACAGAAGTGGAAGTAACTAAGTATTTAAGTACTTCTTTACTGTATTTAAGTAGTTTTTTTAAGCATCTGTACTTTACTGGAGTATTTATTTTTCTGGAAACTTTAGAGTTTTCCTCCCTACATTTGTTCATAAATATCTGTACTTTATATTCCTTACATTTATATAAATATCTATATCTATATTCCAGAGCTGGCGTCTGTGGGAAGAGTCCAGGCCCAACAAACACAGACTGTGGGTGGATAAGGCAGGAGGGAAAGGCAAACACAGGGACCCAAGGACCCTGCAGCCAGCTGCTGTCCCAAAGGATGACCCCACTCTCCCCTACAGCTCGCTGCTGTCCCATAGGGTGACCCCACTTTACCCTACAGCTAGCTGCTGTCCCATAGGGTGACCCCGCTCTCCCCTACAGCCAGCTGCTGTCCCACAGGGTGACCCCACCCACCCCTACAGCCAGCTGCTGTCCCATAGGGTGACCCCACTCTCCCCTACAGCCACCTGCTGTCCCATAGGGTGACCCCACCCACCCTTACAGCCAGCTGCTGTCCCATAGGGTGTGACCCCACTCTCCCCTACAGCCAAGTGCTGTCCCACAGGGTGACCCCACTCTCCCCTACAGCCAGCTGCTGTCCCACAGGGTGACCCCACTCTCCCCTACAGCCAGCTTCTGTCCCACAGGGTGACCCCACTCTCCCCTACAGCCAGCTGCTGTCCCATAGGGTGACCCCGCCCTCCCCTACAGCCAGCTTCTGTCCCACAGGGTGACCCCGCCCTCCCCTACAGCCAGCTGCTGTCCCATAGGGTGACCCCGCTCTCCCCTGCAGCCAGCTGCTGTCCCACAGGGTGACCCCACCCTCCCCTGCAGCTGGCTGCTGTCCCACAGGGTGACCCCACCCTCCCCTGCAGCTGGCTGCTGTCCCACAGGGTGACCCTGCTCCCCTACTGCCCCCCTCTCCCCCACACTGAGCACACATGGATGTTTACCTGCATCTGTGACTTCACTGAACAAACCAGAGCTTTTTCTAAAAAAACACAACAACAGACAACTGATAAAGAACGACTTTTAATTCAAATACAGTATTATTTTACTCTTCAATACTTTAGAGCTGGAACTGATAATTACTGTAATGTAAACATGTAGATTCAACAGTTTAAACATAAATGTAACAGTTTAAACCCGTAGATTTAACATTAGTACAGTTGCCTTAACTACAGTAATGAAGGACTTTTACTTATTTCCTTTCACCTTTGGGAACATGTTCAGGTCGAGCAGAAATAGTTAGTATTTTATTCATTCTCTACGCTCTAAGATGCTTTGTGATGCTTTTAGGTTTGGTCCAGTTTTAACTGGTTTTCATGGATCCACCCATTTTAAACACAGGCTCCGGGAGGATACTCACCCCACCCCCACTACCCACCCCACATCTGTGGACGTACCTTTAGTCACATGTGTGTGTTAGATGAGGATTATATACCAGTGTTACAAATAACTGGCTGCATTCAGCAATTTGTAGAAATATTTTCCAGATGACAGAAGAAAAATGTAATAACTTGCTATTTTGCAGAATAAAAAAAATCTGGTTTTAACAATTATTATTCGGTTCTGGTTTAAATTGACCCATATATAACCCTGTTTGTTGTTTGTCCTCTCGATAATTGTTTTGTAGTCAGTGCAAACATGTTGTCAGGGCAGATAAGCCGTGCGTTGTTTGAACACAGAGCTGACAGAGCACTGTTTTTGTTTGATGGGACAGTAACACTTTACATTACAGATCACTAATAAGGTGGTGATTCTATGGTCATTTTGATGCAATTTCACAGCCCTGATGTTGTGTATTTTCCTGGAAATTACCTACTTTTTAAAAAAATTCAGAAATCAGGGTGAAAAAAGTGCAGGAACAGAAAATGTTGACATATTTGCATGTGCCATAAGTGTTTATACATAATTATAAAAGTTACAAAAGTGCAAGAAAATAAAATGCTGTTCAATAATCAGTCATTATAGATAATTTATAAAATCTAATTAAAATGGAACATTCAGGGTTAGGTTTTGTATCCCCATTTTATTTCCTTTCAAAGGCCAATAAAAATAAAACATATTTTTAATTTGCTTTTAACTATATTCAGCTTCTCTAATATCCTTTAGGAATTGTCTTCCGTAACTTTGGTGCATATTTAGCAAAGGCTGCATCCATCATTTTCTATGTTATATTTCTGTCAGTTGCTTGTAGCCCTATTTGTTTGTTTGTTTATTTGTTTATTAAGATCCCCATTAGCATCTGCATAGAATCTGCTATTCTTCCTGGGGTCCATATACATAGAGACAATTAAAGAATACACATTTACATTGAACAATATTGACTTAGACATAAAACAACACAAACAGTAAATACAAACAATCAACCAGATAGACAAATACAAAATCATATACGCATCCTTTAACAACCTGACATACATTCACTACAGAGACAACACCACTACAGAATAACTAGATACAATTAGATGACTGGACACACCCACAAAATAACTATACAAGACAGATCCAACCGGGTTTCCATAATATCATCATACCATCCATAAATATTTAATTTATTTTACTATAACAACTACTGTATCTATACAATCGGATAATAATACTACTACTACTACTAATAATAATAATAATAATACATTAACCCATATTTTCTATAAAGTACCTAATCATTATTAATGAAACTTTATTTTTAAATAATATTATTTTAGAACCTTTTTGAAAGCATATATACTATTCAATTGTTTAATATGACTCGGCAGTGAGTTCCATTCTTACATTTCTCTGTCGATGACTTTGTTCCTGGTTGATGTAGTTTTATGTTTGGGTAAAATAAAACAACTTTCCATTGCATGTCTTATTAAATAATTGTTTTTTGTAAAAAAAAATTAGACCGACTCTTTGTGGTTAAAACAGTTCAGTACAGAAGTCTATGTTTTACATCAAGTGTGATGTGTTGATGGTGTTTCCACGGTAACTACGGAGCCTCTGAATGTCCAAATTTAGTCATATCTGATGACCATGAGAAGATGAGAAACTGTATTTTACAACATTTATTGACATGTATTGATAGAATGAATGGATCAGAAGTTATGAACCATGTTCTATTAGTAGTAGTGTTTGTGTTTGGGTCTTTATGGGTTAAAATATCCTTATGTGTCACTGAACATGGTCTAATGTTGCATCATATGGTACAAATGTGGTACTAGATGTGAAAAGTTCCAGCAGTGGTGAATGCGTGTGTCCACTGTGGTGGGATGTGACCGGCTCTGTGATGATGCAACTTTCATCTGATGCAACAGCACAGCAAGAAGGAAAATGTGCAGAAGTACAATGATGCAAATGGACTGAATCTGCTTTTTCACCAGGACCTGAGTCATGTTTGTTCAGTGTTCAGACTCGTTTTTTTTGTCAAATATGGTTGTTTGTCGTGCACACACTTTACAACTTCACTGAATACACTTATGTGACTTGTTACTTTTAAGCAGAGATGGTAAAAGTACATGCATGCAAATACAGCTAGTCAAAAAATACAAGTTTTCAATTGTAATAAAGTGAAAAAGTAAAAAACAAATTAGCATTTTTTTTTTTTAGCTATGAATGAAATAATACTTATGTAACCAGGTAAAATCATAAAAGTCTCAAAAGTATCCAAATATAAAACCTTTAAAAGTGAGTTACTGTGTAGATAATGCGTGTGTATGGACAGGAAATTCAAAATTAAGATAAAAAGTAATAAATATGAGATTTAAAAAATACAGAATGATGAAAAAGAGTCAAAGTTCTGAGATAGAATGGCCCAATTGACATAAAAATGAGATACAAAATGAGATACAAAAAGTCAAAGTTATGCTAAAAAGTCAAAATAGTGAAATAAAAAGTCATAAATGAGATAATAATTGCATCATTATGAAAAAGGGTCAAAATTATGAGATAAAATAGCACAATTGACATAAGAAGTCATAATTAGGAGATACAAAAAAGCCATGAATATGGAATATTAAAAAAGTAATTATGAGATTAAAAAACTCATAAATATGATATTAGAAAAATAAACAAACAAATGGAGTTTGACACAACAAACACGCCACCCTTGCACATATTTCACCTGATTTGCCCAATCTCTTATCTTTGTGAAAACCCATTTATGGTGACTGTGACTGTAAACCTACATTCACCAAAATTTAATGGGATCTTTTCTGGACCATGTTGCACCTTTCCTGAAAATGATATGGAAACTGGTCCAATAGTTTTTATGTAAAGCTGCTTACAAACAAATAGACAAACCGAACCGAAAGCAATGTCCCTCCCCTTCGGAGTTGAGGTAACAATGCATCATTAGAAGATGAAAAGCCAAAATTGTGAGATAAAAAGACCCAATCATGGGATAAAAGTCAGAATTATGAAACCGAAAGTCGAAATTCTAAGATATAAAGTTGTAAAAAATTAGATAAGAAATGCATAATTATGAGAAAAAAAGTGTTGAATATCTGAGATAAAGTGAAAATTGATGACATTAAGTTAAAAAAAAATCTAAGATAAAAGTCCTTATTCTAGTATTAAAAATCACAGTTTCTCTCCACTGATTTTCCCTCTGAAGTGACTTATTTTTCTACTGTCACATCTGTTTAGTTTGAAAAAGTAACGAGTCTATTCTGAGAATGTAAGGAGTATAAAGTACAGATATTTATATAAATATAAGGAGTATAAAGTACATATAGTTATATAAATGTAAGGAGTATAAAGTACAGATATTTATATAAATGTAAGGAGTATAAAGTACAGATATTTATTTTTGAACAAATGTGTGGTGGAATGGTAAAATACATTGTCCAGTAAAGTACAGATGCCTAAAAAAAATTACTTTCATACAGTAATTAAGTACTTTTCTGGTTTTTAATCGTGTTCCTCTTCCATTAAAGTCATGTGACACACTGCCCTCTGGTGTTCACAGCAGATAATGACACAAATATGCATCAGTTGAACTGTTGGTCTTTTTAGAATATGAGAAAATATTAATCAAAAATATCCACCAGTGTCTTAAAATCACTACTGATATAAAATGTTTAATAACTTAATAGAAAGACACTCATTGTGTAAAGATAGGTATATTTAACCCAAAAAGACCCTTAAATCTACCACTGACCAGAACCATCTACTGATCTGAACTGTTTAATACCTGTTCATCCATGAATATAATTGGTGTAAAGTACAATTCTTCATCTATTCATGGTCATTAAATATGACCCATTTGGACGTTCAGAAATCCTACGGTTACCACGGAAACACCACCATCTTCTATAACATTGATTCACCAGTAAAACCAGTTGGATTAATGACAGTGGATGGAGATGTTTGATGCATGTTACTGGAAAAGTCAATGTTTCTGCAGTTTTTTCTGTCTTTGATGAATTACGATTTAACCACATTATCAGTAATTTAAATGTAAAAAAAACCCTAAAAACACGATTTTACTGGAAAGCATCTGCATTTGGTGTGTGTGTGTGTGTATGTGTACAGTCCTCAAAATTATTCAGACCCCTGCCATTTTTTGTGACTTTTTGTTTTTGTGATAAAAAGAATGAGTTTCATATTGTTTCTTTGTGACCAGAGACGTGCGTTCATCATAAGCAAAGAGACTCACGAAAGAAGTAAATATATCTGCACTGAATGTGTTTGTCCAAGCTAGGCAACACATTAGCTTACTGCTAGCATTAGCATAGTGCTAGTATTAAAAAATAAGTCCAAACATGTACTTCCGTGGGTGTCAACGGGTTAAGGACACCCTGTGTGATCAAATATTTCATCCAAAATTCTTTACCTTCAACGTCTCTCCTTTCTGTTTCAGTCTGTCCACACTTTCCCACACAAGCGTGTCTTCTTTTTCTTGTCCTCAGGGCTTGTCATCTATCTGCTCTTCCCACTCTGTGACTTTTCTACCATCACCAGCAGACGCTTCACTCACTCAGCCTTTCATCACTGAACACAAGCTCAAACTGGAGGGAATTCCTCTTCCTTTTACACTTCTGCCTTTACTTTTATACCCTGTGCTTCAAACGTCTGCTCCTCTGCACACTACAATAGAATAGAATAGAATAGAATAGAGTACAGTAGAATACAATAGAGTACAATAGAGTAGAGTACATAAGAATAGAGTAGAGTAGAATACAATAGAGTAGAGTACATAAGAATAGAGTAGAATACAATAGAGTGGAATAGAATAGAGTAGAGTAGAATAGAGTACAATAGAATAGAGTAGATAAGAGTAGAGTAGAATACAATAGAATGGAATAGAATAGAGTAGAGTACAATAGAGTACAATAGAATAGAGTAGAATAGAATAGAGTACAATACAATACAATAGAATAGAATAAAGTAGAGTAGAATACAATGGAATAGAGTAGAATAGAATAAAATAGAACACAATCAAATAGAAACGAGTAGAATAGAAAAGAATAGGATAGAATAGAATACTCTTTATTCGTCATTGTAACAAGTACAATGAAATTAAAATGCAAACCAATATGTAGTAAAAACGAGCTTCAAATTAAAAATATGTAAATTACTAAGTTAAAAACAAGCTTAAAATTAAAAGTATATAATTGTTAATTTAAAAACTAGCTTAGAATTTTAAATATATAAATTACAAATTTCAAAACTATTTTAAAACTAAAAATGTATAAATTACTAATTACCTTCACCAAGGAGGTTCTGTTTTTGCCAGCGTTCGTTGGTCGGTTGGTTAGGATGTTTGTTTGTGTACAAAATAAGTCAAAAACATGGGCGGGTTTTGATCAAATTTACATGGTAGGTTGGTAATGATCTGGAAATGATTAGATTTTAGTGGTGATCTGGGGGGGGGGGCTGGTCTACCTTGGTGAAGATCTGTGCTCTTAGGGTTAAAACAACAGTATTGATGTATTTTTTTACAGTGTATGGATGGAATGTGCATCAGTTAAGCACGAATGAAAACTGAGGAGCAAGACGAGACAAAAAAGAGCTGTGTTCTTTTTTGTGGTGATTCAAACCATCACTTTATTTGGTCCTATTTCACTCACCTCTGCCAAATAACAAGCAGAAACACTGGCTTCTCAGACCACTGTGAAGAATGTTGGTAGAATGTTTAACCCTTACAGACCCAAACTCAAATTTAGTACAAAAAGTCACATTTTCTGCATTTTTCTCTTTTTCAACTATATTTTCTCACACACACACATACATATATATATATATATATTAAAAACCAAGGTGCATACCAAATATGCACCTCGGTTTTGAAGTCACAGTTCGTACAGTATGGAAACAAAATGCTAAAGTATTTTCTTCCTCAGTATGGTATTTATTAAACCAAAAAAGTACTACTACTCTGGGATGGTAAACACACACACAGAGCCAGAGGGGAGGGGGGTGTGGGGTGTGGGGTGTGGGGGGGTGGTTCCTTCATGCATTCTGAGCCAATCAGAGAGGCCTCATCACCGCGTCATGGACATGTATGAGGAAGTATCGGCAAAATGTTTTGTTCAACCTCAAGTAATTTTTTTTCCATCACCTCATGCACAAACACATACAAACTGACTATGTGTTTGGTATAGGGCTGTACCGAACCGAACGTCTGTTTTCAACGATTCAGTACCAATACATATACCGTTATGGCATTACGGCCTTTATACACACACACACACACACACACACACACACACACATATATATATATATATATATATATATATATATATATATATATATATATATATACACATGGCTGAAAGTAACTGAAACATTTTTGACTGAACATTTTTGCGTATGCGGAGCCAGGCAGGCGCAAAGTCCTCTAGGGGGGTCCGGGGGCATGCCCCCCCGGAAAATTTTTAAAAATTGCATCATTTTGGTGCATTCTGAGAGCATTATAGGCCATGATTTAACATTACAGAATGTGAAATTTGTACTTACATTTTAGAAAAATCTGACTCATATGATCATAAAATTTTCAAATTTACTTATAACTCATCTAGGAAAATGAAAATACTATATATGTTTGTTCAAATGTATTGTATAATTTCACTAAATAAACAATGGATAATATACAAAAGACTAGCATGGGATGCTTCCATAAAGATTACCTTACCATCTTTACAATTAAAGCTTTTGATTTCACTATCAAACAAAATAATTCCAATAATAAATAATAAAAAATGTCATTAAATCTAGTAAAATCTAGTGTCTTTCACTGTGATGTCAAGAAGATACTTAATTTAGTAGCACTGTCTACTAATAATTATTGTCCTGAATTTTCTTTTGCAAATATTAATCATTAAGAAAATAAACTTTCCTTATCTGAAATATCATATATTAGAGTGAATCTATAATCATATTCAGGTTCCGTTCTGTCTCCTCCAACACCTGGATCAATTCCAGTGTTGTAGGAGTCAGAATACTATCCCCCGAAGTACTTTGAATGTTCCCCAAATCTAGGTGGTCTGTCCCAGGTTCAGGTACGGGTGTATCCATAATCTGTGGTACAGATTGTGGAGTAGGATCTGGAATGGAGTCTGGTGGGGGTCTGGTTACTATTGTGGTGTGGACCCCTCTGGATGCCCCATGTCTCTGTACCCTCTGTTCCTTAATGGACGGGTTTACATTGGTGGTAAGCAGTGGAACCACCCCATCTACATTGGTGGTAATTGGTGAAACCCCCCAATCTGCATTAGTAATACCCGGGTTCACAGGTGAAGACCCCCTATTAACATTGGTGGTAACAGGTGGAGACCCCCAAATCTGTTGGGGGATCCATCCCCTGGTCTCTTGTGGCCTGGGGAGCAAAGGTCTGTGTGCTGTGACCTCTCGGAGTGGAAGTAGGTATGTTATTTTGGAGAGTAGGGGTCACATTGTTCTCCTCAGTGGGTCTGTCCCTTACTGTGGCTAAAACAGTCCCCCTAATCTCATCCACAACATCCTGTCTTAGTCTGGGAAATGTCCTTTTACACCATCTCAGTGCTACATTAAATGGCTCTTCCCATTCATCCCCATGAAATTCCTCAACTTTGGTCATTAATTCCTCCACAATGTCTTCATAATGCTGTTTTAAAATTAACATGGTGGTGTGAGCCCAGTTTTTAGCATTACCTATAATGTCATCACGTGTTTTCTGTGATGGCAAAGCAGGTTTAATTAAATTAGTCAACATATCTTCCATGTTAATGATTGTTCTTTTTTCATCCTCAGAAACCCTCACATTAGCCCCGTGGTGAACAGCTCTAATTAAATCATGAAAGGTATGTGTAATTTGTTTAAACCGGGCCGTAGGTTTAATGTAGTCCGTCATGTTTTTTGGACCCCGCATCTCCCCCCGTTGCAGCCCGGGCGCACGGCGAAATCCTCCCCGTGTTCCCCGCACCGCCTGTGCATAAATCCGAATGAGGGGTTGGGGGCGACCGGTGGGGATAATCCTCTGGGGTGGCACTGGCTCAAGGTTGGGGTTATAGTGGTTGCGGACCCCGGCGTTGTGAAACCCCGGAGCCCTAAATGCACTGTCCGTCCCCCGGGGAAAATCATCGCCACCGCGGCGTCCCGCTTCCCACTCCCCGGGCGCGAAGCGACCTGGCCGGCGTCCCCTGCGGACCACCGTCCAGCCCTCTCCGTCCGTAAAATTCTGCATTTTATTTTATATATGTATGTGTCTGTGTGTCCCTTGTTGTGTGTGTGTTCTGTAGTGTGTGTGAGTGTGCGTATTTTAATTTTAACAAAGAAAAGAGACAAAAAGAAAAGAAAAAGAAGCTAGCTAACACGGAAATCTCCGCCGAAGCCGAGCGGAAAACTCCCGTGAAAGTCAAATAAAAATAAAAAAGTGGACGACGTTTCGACCTAAATAGGTCTTCTTCAGGTCCAAATAAAATAAAATAAACCAGAAAAAGGAAAGGGTTTTGTGGTTTTTCGACCAAAATAAAAAAAAAAATTTCGGTCAGCGGATAGATTTGACGGAACAGAAATTAAATTTTTGACGGATTTCCGTCTGTGGACGGAGATTTGATAGCCGTGTGTGTGTGTGTGTGTGTGTATATATATATATATATATATATATATATATATATATATATATATATATATATATATATATATCTCAGACACACACACACAAGAAAACAGAAAAACAACCTGTATATTTTATATAAAATTATTTCAAATTATTTATTTATTGATAGAAGTTATTACTCTTGTTTACCATAATCCTGCTACTGTAAACCTGGTATTCCTCTTGTTCGACTAATAAGTGAATATCGTATCTCATCTTACCTTCAGAATAAATAATTGTGAATTAAAAACATCATGTAAATGAACGTAGGCAGTTTCTAGTTCTCCTCTTTCTCACAAAGCAGTTCAGTGACACATATTTTGCAGAGAACATGTTGCAATATTACAACTTTCTGCAGTTAATTTTCTTCTTTTTTTATGTTGCACGGTGCAGATTCCATCCATCCATCCCTCCAGTGTTGGAACATGTTCCCACCTGTTTGTCTCCACATCATCAGAACCTCCTGTTTCATCCTCCTTGTTTCTCAGAACAGCCTTTGAATTCTGCAAAGCCTCTAAACTCCTGGGAACGTACCTGTTGTTGCAGGCCTCAGACCTACAGGTGCCTCATTTCAAAAGACTTGAGCCCTCCTCCTCTCTCTCCTTTTCCTTTCTGTTTTTCCTTTTTTCCCCCTCCCCCTCCTCCCCCTTTCGGCTGAAACTCGACCCCTGGACTGAAGCAGGGGCCTATTGAAATACCTCCCCCTGGTCTGGTCTGCACTTCAAAGTCCACTTTCCCCCTCCAGCCACATGCGAAGGGGGCGGTTCCACCAGGAAAAGACCCCACCCCCCAACACTGACCACTTCAAAGCCTTTAACGTTCAGTTCAGAGCCGGAGGAAAACTGCAGAGCACTTTAAAAATGCAGGTGATTGATGCTGTCACTGATTCCACTGTAAAGTAAGACTGTCATTACAAGTGTCTGAGAGAAATGACTTTTATAAAGTAAAGATGGAAAAAATGTCCGGTTGATTCAAAACAAAGTAAAGAATAAAGTTGCCCAAAAAATAAAGTAAAGACAAAAATAAGCAGAAAAATTAAAAACGTGAGACAAAATTCAATAAAATCGGCAAGAAAATGGGGGAAAATTAACCTAAATAACCCACATTTTATCCTCCTTTCATACAATCGTCCACCACCGTTGCATTAACCGTCATAAATAGCCACCCGTTATTTACACTTGCTACTCTGCGATGCTTACAGGCAGATAGCATGTCGTAGGCTATGCAATGTAAATATTCGTGCTGCGCACACAGCCGGTGCAGCGCAGGAAGTGGACACAGTGAAGGCTGAGCTGCAGGTGTGTGCCCCCTGGGCCCGTCTGTCCTAACTTTAGGGCTTTTGTCCTCCTTTTTGGACACAAGTGTCCTCCTTTAGTTAATTATACTTACCTAGAATGCATATAGGCTACTGTAGTTAGCTAACCCTATGTACTGTATTTAGCTAACTACATGTTTACCTTCTTTTTTATATTATTTCCAGGTTTATTTCTCCTCTCCTGTTGTCTTCTAACCCCCTCACTATTTGAACCCCCCAGTGTTAAATAATTTCCCTCCATTTGTTTCCAAACCAGTAGTTCCACCCTGTTCCAGTGAAATGCGTCAGATTTAGTGTCTCCTCTTCATTAGTTTGTTGAGGCGGAGCATAAATTCTTCTTAAAGCTCAGTCCGTTCCCCCGTTCTGCTGTTTTTGTCTTTTCTCATAATTCATCGCAGAGCGTTTCATGAGAGTTTCCCACTGGAGGATTTGGCGATGACATCATTGCAAACATGCGACATGCTCGGTACTGGTTGGAGTCAGTTGTGTCATAATGGGGGAAGCATCTCCCATCATCTGGGCCCCTAATTACTTTATGTAATAATATGCTACAGTCATGCGCTCTTCTGGGAGCCATGAATGTAAACGCCCCCCCCCCCATACACCCCCTCCTCATCATCTCCTTTCTTCATTAAAACATAACGTCAGCACCACGCCAACAAAGGGCTGATTGAGCGAGTCTGTGAGCGCGCTCAGTACAGCCAGTGCTGCTCTGACGGACTCATCAAACACATTCACATGTTCCTTTTGGGTATTATTAGTAACCCATGATCAGGCTCCTGTTTATTCCACATTCATTTATTTATCCTTGCAAGTCAATTAAGGGCAAATTGTCACTCACAATAAGAGTCTGAAGTTGGGGGGGTGGGATGCAGACACAAAAAGTATCATTACTCAAATACATTAGGGATGTACAGAAAAGTGTAAATGAGTGAAGTAGCTGAAAGATCAGTTGAGCGGCACATGGATGCCGGTGTTTCCAATTTAGTGACTTTATTGGTAGATTTAGTGACATTTGTCCATCTCTGCTGACTAATAAAAATATCAAGTGCACAGGTGCCAAACATGTGGCCTGGGGGCCAAATGTGGCCTGGCCAATGGTCTAGTGTGGCCCTATGGAGGAATTTGTGAAATGCAAAAATAGATATAAGTAATAATTTTAGTTAAAAAAAATTATCATTTTATTTAAAAAAAAAAAAAGTACAACTTCTCAATTGTAATAAAGTATAAAAGTAAAATAGAAAATAGTTTTTTTTTTGCATGAATGAAATAAGTTGATATGGACAGAAAATGTAGGAAAAAAGGTCACAATTGAGATTAAAAACATCCAAATTATGACAAAAAGTCATAAATATGAGTTAACAAACCATAATTATGAGAAAGAGCCAAAATTATGAGATTAAAATGGCAAAATAGATATAAAAAGACACAATTATGAGGTAGGCAAAAATAAGCAACTCTGCTTCAGCCTACTCCTTTTGAGATGTCATTATATAATCACTATAACTTGTACTGTTACAAGATATGTAATTATGAGATAAAACATTGTAAATATGAGATTTAAAAAAACATAATGATGAGATAAAAAGTCATAAATATGCAGTAAAGAGTCAACAATTTTGAGATAAAATGAAAATTATAAGACATAAATCCTAATTCTTATCTCTAAAGTCACAGTTTCTGTCTTCCACTGATTTTCCCTCTGAAGTGACTTATTTTTCTACTGTCACATCTGTTTAGTTTGAAAAAGTAAGTATAAGTCTATCTAAGTATAAAGTACAGATATTTATATAAAATTTTACACTATAGCACCCCCTATAAATGTACTTTTATTCAAATGGAATTAGTTTAGACATACGAACATTGATTTATCTGAGTATAAAGTACAGATATTTATATAAATGTAAGGAGTATAAAGTACAGATATTTATATAAATGTAAGGAGTATAAAGTACAGATATTTATATAAATGTAAGGAGTATAAAGTACAGATATTTATATAAATGTAAGGAATATAAAGTACAGATATTTATATAAATGTAAGGAGTATAAAGTACACATATTTATATAAATGTATGGAGTATAAAGTACACATATTTATGAAGAAATGTAGGGAGGAAAAGTCAAAACTTTACAGAAAAGTATATTCCAGTAAAGTACATATACCCCAAACAATAGGTACTTAAATAGAACACTTCCAGATTAAAATACCACATTAATGTGAAGCATGTGTTAGTCATGTATTCTGCTAGCAGTAGGCTAATGCTAATGCAAGGCTAATACTAGCAGTAGGCTAATGCTAATGCAAGGCTAATACTAGCAGTAGGCTAATGCTAATGCAAGGCTAATACTAGCAGTAGGCTAATGCTAATGCAAGGCTAATACTAGCAGTAGGCTAATGCTAGGACTAGGCTAATTCAGCAACACATTCAGTGCAGATACATTCACTTCTTGCTTGAGTCTGTTCATGAAAAATTAAACAAAATTAATATAGATTAAAAATGCATATTTAACCATAATTAATGGAAATTAATCACCAACAATCATGTGATTAACCTGATTAAAAACCTGTAATCACCAGTCAGTTAGGAAAACTCAAATAGAGACAAATACATTTAAGAACTGGCACAAAAGTCACCCTTCGTCCATCCTTTATCCATCCTTTATCCATCCTTCATATAGCTATCATCCATCTTACACCCAGCCTTTCTCCGGTCTTTCTCTAGCCTTCATCCATCTATCATCCATCCAACATACAGCCTTTCTCCAGCCTTTGTTCAGCCTTCATCCAATCTTTCTCCACCCTTCATCTAACCTTAATCCAGTCTTCATCCATCCTTCATCCAACATCCAGCCTTTCTCCATCCTTCACCCAACCTTAATCAATCCATCATCCAGCCTTTCTCCATCCTTCACCCAACCTTAATCAATCCATCATCCAGCCTTTCTCCATCCTTCATCCATCTTTTCTCCATCCTTCATCCATCTTTCATCCATCCTTCATCCAGTCTTCATATAGCTATCATCCATCTAACACCCAGCCTGTCTCCAGTCTTTCTCTAGCCTTCATCCATCCATCATCCACTCAACACACAGCATTTCTCCAGTCTTCATCCAGCCTTTCTCCAACCTTCATCCATCCTTCATCCAGTCTTCATCCAGTCTTCATATAGCTATCATCCATCCATCATCCAGCCTTTCTCCAGCCTTCATCCATTATTCATCCAGTCTTCATATAGCTATCATCCATCCATCGTCCAGCCTTTCCCCAGCTTTCATCCAGCATTTGTTCAGCCTTCATCCAGCCTTTCTCCAACCTTCATCCATACTTCATCCAGCCTTCATCCTTCATCGTCCTCCCCATCTTCTGCACGTTCTCAGTGCCGACAGCAGCTGATTCTTCTCAGGATGGGCTGAGTTTAAACATCAGAGCAGAGAAGGAAGCGCTGCAGAAGATCCACAGCTGCTGTCCAACAAAAATGACAACAATCTGACATGAAGGGAATGGAAAAATAAATCACCCTCTTCCTCTTCTTTCAGAGAATCTTTTAAAGGTACAGATAGTCCATAAAACTGATTCCATCATCTTTAAAGTGAACTAAACGAGCTTAGTTTTACAATTTTGGTCAAAAGGTGGAGTTTTGTAGCTGAGAATTGTGCATGAATTGAGGGTTTTAAAACCACCAGCAGAGGGCAGACTGTCCACAACGAAGATACAAACCAGGAGCAGGAACTGGAACCAAGCAATTTTAATAATAATAATAAAAATAACATAATAATAATAATACATTTTATCACATCATTTTGACTTAATGTCGTATAATTTGGACTTTTTAACATATAATTTGTAATTTTTGTTGCATAATTTAGACTTTTTATCTCATAATTTGGCCTATTTATCTCATAGTTTGGATTTTTAATCTCATAATTTAGTCTTTTATTGCATAATTTTGGCTGTTTAACTCATAATTTTGACTTTTTATCTCATAATATGGACTTTTCATCTCAGAATTTTGACTTTTTATCACATAATTTTGGCTTTTTATCTCATAGTTTTGACTTTTTATCTCATAATTTTGATTTTCATTGCATAATTTAGACTTTTTATCTCATAATTTGGACGCTTTTAAAGTTTGGTTCATCAGAATAAGAATGTGTTTTTGGATAAATAAAGCATTAAACTTAACATTGACAATGATTATTCATGGACATGGATGATCAGATGTAGGAAACTATGTTTACAGATCCTCATTTCTAATTCCACAAAAAGGAAAGAGGGGTGTTCGCCGAGTGTTCACCTAGGGTACCACATTGACCAGAACTGGTCCTGACAATAAGTATATGAGTGTCCCATTCAGATAACACCTCCTCACCTTACACTTTCAAACAGTTTATTTATTTTTATTTTTATTTTTAATCGTTTTATTTGGTTCTCTTATCTGTTTTATTTGCACAGCTTTCTTTATTAGTGTTGTTTTAATCCATTTATTTTATTCTACTTAGAGAGCAACAAAATTGTGAATTTCCAGAGCGTCTAAGTCTATTTAAGACTTCCTCCTTCTGCATCTGGAAAGGTACATGGATTGAGATTTTTCATTTACAAAATTACAACACCATAATTTCATTCTGTACTTTCAGTTAACAAGTGTGTGTGTGTATATATATATATATATATATATATATATATATATATATATATATATATATATATATATATATATATATATATATATACTCTACTTACTACGATATAAGTGTGATGTTGTTTAGAACTTTAGAAGAGGTCTAAAAATAGCATTTCGTGTCAGTGAAAAAACATGCCCTAATCACTTCCATGTTAACACAGTTTGGCTCAAAATGTCTAAATCCAAATTTCTCCATGTACATCTGAATGGTGTGATTTTGATGTCAACTATATGTGTGTACTCCCAATCATCTAAAAAAAATGAGCTAAACCTATTTTTACTTTAAGTACAGTAACAAAGTACTTTTCTTGAGTTACTTGCACCTCTAAATATGAGTCATTTTTTTCAGCATAATGCATGTGTGAAGTGTAAATGACATGTGTGGGAGGCAGCGTCATGTGTCACAGATATTGAACATGTGGTGCAGATCACATTCATAAAACCACAGACGTCCAGTGTGATCTGTAAATGATTGTGTTGCTGGAGGCGCTGCGCAACGTCTTCAGTTACAGCTTTGAATTGTTTTCCGCCCGCTTTTGAGTCCGAACACATGTTGACCATCACGCTCGTTCTTCCAGAGGCTGCATTCTTGACCTAAAAAGTCCTCCAGTTGGTTTTCATACTCACACTGCCACACAGCTGACACTTCACTCTGCTGGGCCTTTGCACATATATCACCGTGCACGGCTCACGTGCACGTAGTATATCACCGTGCACATATCAGCTCAGCCCTTCATGTAAAGCAGGGGTCTCAAACATGCGGCCCGGGGGCCAAATGTGGCCCACCAATGGCTCCACTGCGGCCCATGGGATGATTTTTTTTGTGATTTTTTTTCTTTGCCTATAAATGATGACAACTGAAAATTTTTGTCATTGCTTGACTACAAAAAATAATATGAAATTATGAAAATATTTCCCCTTTTTTTTAAAAAAAAAGTATCCTGTAACAATAAAATGTGAATAACTTGAACAAATATGAACAGCATGAAATGTTTGAAGAAAATTAAACACAATTTGAAGAATTTTCTGTTTTGTCCATGGATCTGATTTATGGAGATAAACAGGTGTCAAAAAGGAACTGATTTAGAAGAAAGAAAAAGTCAAAACTAAAACTACTAGAACCAAATATAATAACTATTATTGTAATATTATGTATGTATACTTCATTTTAGTTTATTTAATTAAGTTAAGTTATTATTTTGTAAATATTTATTAGTTTTTGTTAATGTTGTTCCTTATTTTATTTTATATTTCTACATTTAATATTGTATTTTATTTTATTTTTTTCACTTTTGTGCTATTTGTGTCTTATTTTGTTCATGTTACTTATTATTTTGTTTGTTTTGTTATACATTTTTGGCTGTTATTGTCCATTTTGTTACTTATTTTATTAATTTTTTGACTGTAACTGTTAAAGTCTTCAGGAGTTAAAGGGTTAATTTGAAATGTATCCAAAGCAACCCTGTGATTAATCTGATAAAAAAAAAAAAAATCAACCCTATTTTTTTTATATATTGTTATTTTCCAATATTTTTTTTTTCTTTTAGATGACGTTGTGACAGTGAAATTGCTTCAGTTAACAACCATCTGTGTATTGTTTTGTTACTTGCCTGGTACTGGCAGTGATTGGGATTAATTGTTCAGTCGTACAAAGATTCCAGTGGTCGTCTTCTGTCTGACTGAATATACATTGTCTTTCTGCATCATCTCCTTATAACACACAGTCTTCCTCTGCAGGGAAATACAAAACCATCTCACACACTGAAAGAAAACGCCCAGGAAGATGTTCTTCAGGAAGCTGCTCATCATAAAAGACTCTTTATTGGCTGAGAAAAAAATGTCCTGTTCTGTGATAAAAGCATCATTTGTTTGTCCATAAGGAAAAGCCCGTGTTTTTTAAAGCAGAGGTGGAAGTAAGTAAGTAAAAGTACTCAGTTACTGTACTTAAGTATGTTTTTTTAGGCATAAGTACTTTAATGGAGTATTTATTTTTCTGTAAACTTTGGACTTTTCCTCCATACTTTTGTTCTTATCTCATATTTATGACTTTTCATCTCATAAATGTGACTTTTTAGCTCTTAAATTTAACTCTTTCTCAGAATTATGCATTTCTTTTCTCATATTTCTGACATTTTGTCTCACATTTTTGCCTTTCTATCTCAAAATTATGCATTTTTATGTCATATTAATGATGACTTTTTATCTAAATTGTGACTTCCCTCCCCTTCCCCCTCCTGTTTTTCCAAATGTTTCTGTCCATACCCACTGACCTGATCAAACAGTAACTCACTTTTAAAGGCTTTAATTTTTCAGATTTTTCCTGGTTAAATAAATATTGTTTCATTCACTGCAAGAAAAAAAAAGCAGTTTTACATTTTACTTTATTACAGTTGAGAAGTTAGACTTTTTTTTTAACTTTTACTTCAGAATAGGAGTTGAATTAGTACTTCTACTTTTCTACTTTTACCAGAGTATTTTTGACACCAGTAGCTGTACTTCTACTTCAGTACTTTTACCTCCTCTGTAAAAGAGTAAGAACCAGTAAAACATTAGTGTCAGGTTAACGTCAGCATTGAGAAAGTGTTTACAAAGTAGAAAATCACTAACACTTATTTCAGTCATTTTTTCAAATCTCAGTTTGGCTTTTGTGTCTGTAAACATCAAACACAGCTGTGGTTAAATGTTCATTGTAATATAGTTTACCTAGACACATCAAGATGCTACTGCTAGCGGCTAACAGCCACTATATGTCAACAAACATGCAATACATGTTGACGTCACATCTTTACAAATAACTCACCCTGGCAAAGACCAAACGATAATTATTGCTGAGCCTTTTGTACCGAGCTTGTGGACCCACCCACTGACAAAAAAGTTTTATACCTCCAAACTTTTCTACGCTTTCACCTGCTGCTGGTGTAATAGGATGTCTGCAAGACCAGGTAGTTAGTATTATCCACAGCAGAGATTGTTGGCAAACCTTTGGATTCTGTCGAAAACTCATTAATTTTCATAAGATACGAGTCACGTCCAATACATTTTTAACTAACTGTATGTATCTGTTCGACACTAAATCCGTACAATAAGAACTCTAGACAATGGTTTCCTTCATAGCAACACTCTCCATGGTTACTTCCTGCCCTCCAGCTGAAATCGCGATGTCATCATAGTCACATGACTGCAACCTACCTATACCCTTCTCCCCTTCGGGGGGCGGGTAATTAATAATAACGTTAGAATACTTACATGTCTGTGCCTCATAAGAAGGCGCTACTTTGACTATAATAACTGTTAGGTCCACTTAACTTGGTTTCTGCTTCATAAACCAATGGGTCAGTGAACAGAAGCTTTGTCCAGTCTGTATGTGATCATAACAGCTGCTCATTTGGAGGTTGGCTTAATGTTGATGGGAATGATGTAAAATGTGTTAAACTTTTCCAGGTTTGTAAAATGTAAAATGTCTGAAATGACGGATGATGAGCTGGTCAGGCTCTATTCAGTGATGACAACTGCTCTGAAGATGAAAGACACCAGTTCATAAAACATCTGTCTGCATAAAGACGAATGCGCAGTTATATCTGGACCACGAAATGACCTTTAAATCATAGACCAAATAACTGCTCATGATGAAAATAAACATCAAGGTATGAAGGTGATGGAAAAATCCAAAACATATTCAACTACAAAAGCACTATGAGAGTGCAGACCTCCACCAAGATACACACCCCCACCCCCGGATCACCACCAAAATCTAATCATTTCCACATCTTCCCATTACCAACCTACCCTGAAAGTTTCACCAAAATCAGTCCATAAGCTTTTGAGTTATCTTGTACACAAACAAACAAACCACCCAACCAAACAACAAAACAACGAATCTTGGGAAAAACAATGCCCTTGGTGTAGGTTAAAAACTCTAGTAAAATACATTCATATATATATGTATGTATATTCAAAACACATGCAAAACTCTTAATCCATATGTATATAACATGTTTATTCAACAGTTTCAACAAAAAAACTGTAAACAATTGTTCCATCTAATAGTGTTACAAATTCTAATCAGATGATGGATTGATCTGAGTTAATGCACTAATTTTGACAGACCATATATATATATATATATATATATATATATATATATATATATACACACACACACACACACACACACACACACACATATATATTAATCATATTATATTTGACCTTTTTTTCCCAGTCTTCTGTAAATTGCTGAGGCAGATAAAACAATAATAATAATAATAATAATATAATTTTAAGAAATGCAGCCCAGTGTTATTCGAGTTTTAATCTTTTAACATGACAGCAGCAGTAAGGCTGGGCATGTACCTGTGTGCTGTAAACCCATATTTGACCACATTCTAACAGATGTAGAAATGATTGGGGTTAAATGATGAAAGTGTCCTGAAGAGGGTAGTGTTTGTTTTAAGGTGGCGCCACTTCCAAACTGTGCAGGTGTCCTCTGAGTGCAGACACAAGCCCACAAGTCTGATCAGCAAACACACACACACGACAAATAACTACAGCTAATACACTTTTCACACAGAAAAGCCCCCCCACACCCCCTCTTCCTCCTCCTTCACCACCTCCTCCTCATTTTCTTTTGGCTGTTCGGTGAAGTCCGCGGTGCCTCCTTAACTGAGTGCTGGCACTTCAGAGTGGGGAGTGCAAAGGAGAGAGAGAGGGTCAGAAACAGAGAGAGAGGAGGGGGGGTCAGAAAGAGTGGTGGGTGGGGAGAGAGAGAGAGAAAAAAACTAAGAAAAAAAGTGGTGGGTGGAGATAGAAGCCTTTTGGGAGAGAGAGAAAAAAAAACTAAAAAAAAAAAAATCACGTGTTTGCAGATCAAAGAGGATCCGCTTTGTAGAGGAGGAGGAGGAGGAGGAGAGGGGGGGTGAGAAAGAAAGAGAGAGAGGGAGGGAGGGAGCGTTTGCAGGCAGTGGAATTGACAAGGCTTGCAGTGGTGAAATAAACACGCTTCAGTCCAGGCTCTGCTTTTTTATTTTTTATTTTATAATTCTTCTTCTTCTCGCACCGTTCGGACTCTTTTGACGCATCTTTTGTCGTGGAGCTGATTTCACTTCTTCCCCTTCAGCCTCCTTTTTCTTTTTCCCCCTTCTCTCTCTCTCTCTCACTCTCTCTCTCTTTTTTTTAACCTCCGTGTGAAATTATGTCCCGATCATCGGCGCAGATCCAGCCGGCAAGATGATGGTGTTCCCGGGGAGAGGCTCCGCTCGCGCAGCCGACTCGGTGCTCCGGCTCGTGCTGCTCGTGCTGGCCGCCGCTTCTCTCGGTTCCGTTCGGGCCAAGGATACCGCTTTTGTGGAAGTGGTTCTGTTCGAGTCCAGTCCCAATGGAGACTATACAACTTACACCACGGGTTTGCAGGGACGTTTCTCCAAAGCTGGAGCCACTATCAGCGCGGAGGGGGAGATCGTTCAAGTACGTCCAACTCATTTATTTATTTCTTATATTATTATTTTTTTTATTTTATTTTGAAGGAGAAACCGGTAGTGCACTGGTTATAATGTGAATAAGGAGTGGATTTTTAAAAACATTTTTAATTACATTTTTTTCCCCCAAAATGTACCCTTCCTAAAAGTTTTTCCTAAAGGTCTGGAGGGTTGACAGGAGTTGTGTATAACGTGTGTGTGCTTGTGTGTGTATGTATGTGTGTGTGTGTGAGGATGGTACTAAGCTCACAAGCATATGCGGTCACAAGATGGCTCCTATCTTGTGGAATTCATTCACAGGGAAAAACATGCTGTTGCAGGTTATTTTGGTAGATATCTAAGCCTCACTCTGCTACTCTTTCAACTTTAGATCCCTCACCTTTAACGCACTGATTTGAGGGACTATTTTCTCTGTAAAGTTCCAAACCCTCCGCCGCTTTTCTGTGAAGTTGGTCAACTTTTACGTAGCATGTTTGGTCGATTCAACATGAAGGATACCAAGCTACAAGTGTCTTTCTGTGGTTTTTGGTTTGTTTTTTGGCTTGTGTGTTTGTTGGAAAGGTCGGGTTTGTTTCCAAAAGTTTGTTGTGATAGTAAAAATAGGTTTGGTTTTATTGACCCTAGCAGCGTGGAAACCTAAGCACACGTCCCGCCGGTGTTGTGCCAAGGTACGTACCCCCCCCCCCCCAAGAAGTGTTTCCGCTTGTCGCGAGAGCATAAAAAGTTAAATACGATATTAAAAAAAAAAAAAAAAATCACAATTATGAAATAAAAAAGTCAGATATATGAGGTAAAAGTCACAACTGTGAGATACAAAGTCAGAATAATGAAATGAAGTTAGAATGAGTGGGGGGAAAAAATCCAAAATATGAGATAAAATTTCAACAGTATGAAACAAAATGTCAAAAAATATGAAATAAAGTTTTTTTTTTAAAAATGATAAAAAGCAAAAAATGTACATAAAAACTATAAAACATTAAATTAAAAGTCACAATTATGATATAATAACGAAATAGTCATAATGATAAAAAGGTCACAAATATGAGTGAAAAAGTAAATTATGAGATAAAAAGTCATAATGATATGGAAAAAAGTAAAAAAAAAAATTAGACAAGAAGTCACAATTATGAGAGAAGACATAATAATGAAATAAAAAAGGCAAAAACATGGGATAAAAAGTAAATGTAAAAAAAGAAGAGATGAGTCATAATAATGAAATAAAAATTCATTATAAATAAATAAAAGGGCAAAAAAAAAGAAATAAGTCATTGAGGATGGTACTAAGCTCACAAGCATATGCGGTCACAAGATGGCTCCTATCTTGTGGAATTCATTCACAGGGAAAAACATGCTGTTGCAGGTTATTTAGTAGATATCTAAGCCTCACTCTGCTACTCTCTACTTTGGATCCCTCACCTTTAGCGCACTGATTTGAGGAACTATTTTCTCTGTAAGGTTCCAAACCCTCCACTGCTTTTCTGTGAAGTTGGTCAACTTTTACGCAGCATGTTTGGTCGATTCAACATAAAGGATACCAAGCTACAACTGTCTTTTCTTTGGTTTTTGGTTTGTTTTTTGGCTTGTGTGTTTGTTGGAAAGGCCAGTTTTGTTTGTAAAAGTTTGTTGTGATAGTAAAATAGATTTGGTTTTATTGACTGTAGCAGCGTGGAAATCTAAGCACATGTTGAAGTGTTTCCGCTGGTTGCGAGAGCATAAAAAGATATGAAAATTATATTAAAAAGTCATGGTTATGAAATAAAAAGTCACAAATGTGAGATAAAAAGTCAAATAAAGAAATGTCATAATGGAAAAAATCTAAAATTTTAGATAAAAAGGTCACAGTTATGAGATAAAGTCACGATTATTAAATAAAAAGTACCAAAAATTTGCTGAAGTCAAATATAAGATAAAAAGTTACAATTATTAAATAAAGTTAAAATATCAGCTAAAAAGTCACAATTGAGATAAAAAAAAAAACATGAAGAAAAAAATTGGATAGAAACTTGAAAATGTTAGATAAAAATTCACAGTTTTTAAAGAAAAAGTTGAAAATATGAGATGAAGTCACAATTATTAAATGAAAAGTAAAACAAATATGAGCTAAAATGTCACAATTGGGATTAAAAAATATGAAGAAAAAATGTGATTAAAAAGTCAAATATGAGGTAAGGTCACAATTATGAGATAAAAATTGGCAATTATGAAATAAAAAGTCAAATATGAGATCAAAAGTCACAGTTTTGAAATAAAAACTCATTGTATTGCAGACGATGACAGTGTTTCCATGGTAACTACAGAGCCTCTGAACATTTGAATGGGTCATATGTGGTGACCATGAAAAGATGACAAACTACATTTTACACCAACTGTTTACATGTATTGATCAGATCAGTGGATCAAGAGGTTTTGGATGGTTTTAGATGTCCGGGTCTTTAGAGGTGAACGCACTTGGAAGCAGGTTGAGTCAATATGTGCCAAAGCCTTAATGTTGTTAGCGGCACCTAATTTCCTGACGTCTTATAGAGTGAGTCATCTTGGATGAACCGATAGCTGCTCTCCTTTGAAATACTGACAGGAAGGCAACTCGATGTATATTCAAGATGTAATCAAAAGATAAAACTTTTTCAGCTCAGTTAACAGCAACAGCCATAATAAAAGTTTAAATGTTGAATACTCCATTGGTTTAAATGTGCAAAGACAAAACTTGAGGAGTGAATATACACTGTGGTTGGTCTTTGTTTCCATCTCTTCTGTAAAAGCCACTTGTGGCCTCAGATTGAAGACGCTGTTGAGCCCCATGAGATCATTGGTCTGTGGAGGGAGGACGTGTTCTAGTGCAAGACAGTGCACGGTTCGCTAGCAGGAAATCAACATTAAACCATGTTGGGTTTGTAAAAAGGGGGTTGTATTACATAAACCAATAGCATTTCCGCGGTGTGCTACCACATATACATCATAACCAGTGGTGTAGAAGAGCAAGTCATTAGCTCATCTGTTTTTCTGTTAAATGGCCACTGACGCAGACTTGCATTGCATCCCTCACCTCCGTGGAAGTGCGTTAGCGGCTTGGGAGCAGCATCTTTTCAGGGTGCTTTTGTTTTCCTGGAAATGCACACACTTCCTTTGAATGAAAGATGATATTTGGGGATCAAAGAAGGGGATACTCAGCACAAAAATGGCCCTGTTTATATACTATGATGGCCATTTGGCGCCACTCAGTAACCACACAGAAATGTCGGACCTCAGCTTTACATCGAAAACCACATCTATTTAGGTTTGCTTTCTTTGCTAACATAGCTTCTGACCACTTAGAGGCAGCTTATATTTTGTCAGGCTGTAATGAGGGGCAGTTTGTCCAGCGCAGCGAAATGTCTTGACTTTTTACAGCGTATATTCTACCGAAGATTTATGAAAGTTGAAACTGACAATAAATGACAAGCGTACAACCTGGACGGTATAATTTTAAGCTGGTATCAAATTCCCCCACTTGCAAATTCTATACTTGTGAAATAACATTGCAGTAATGTGTTGGGAAATTGCTGTGGTGTTGTAACGGATATAGTATTACACTAGAATTGGGTTGAAGACAAATACTGAGGTTCTTGTGCATTTAGTCGTCAGCGCTGACCTCTGTAACCATCACACTTGTCTACTTTTCTGCATTTGAAGTCGGAGTCTGCATGTGTCGGGTGAATAGAGCGCTTGATTTGGTCTGCCTGAGGTTTATGGGGCCTTCCGGGTTTGTGTTCTGCTGTTTGAATAGGGCCCTGAGGGGTTTGCATTACCGTGTGTGTACAGTAGTGGCCAGACCTCAGCAGGTACAGGTTCAAATACAGGGGAAAGGTGGAGGGTGGGGGTGGGGGCTTGGCTTGGCACCGTTCCTGAGCAAAGACCCTAACATGATCACCGCTCTTATACTCTGGTCTTGCTTTTACTCATTCCCAAAAGCTAACACCCGCTCAGAGTGCAAAAAGTGGCACACGCTGTTGGGGCCAAAAATAATAAATTAAGTTAATTTGCTTCACGCTTTGGCTCTAAGCAGGGGTGGGGAGTGGTGTGGTGTGGTGTGGGGTGGGGTGGAGGGGTATGAAAACTCAGATCCAGCCCAAGTGTCAAACCCCATAGATCCCAAGCCAGGTCCCTGATCGCTCCTATTTGAGTCTTTAATGGCAAAGTAATCAGTGTCTGGTCAAATCATCCTGTCAAGAAAAGTGTGTATCAACAGGTATTTCCCTAAGACAACTTTAAGAGTGTATTTTCAGAGTTTAACACTGGTGCTTGATGAGTAAAGTACTGCAGGTTGTCAAGACTTAGAAGGTAGTTAATTGAATTCCCTACTTGTCCTGGATTTAAATACTTCCTGATTAGATATTTACAACAAAATGGCCCAGTAACGTGAAAAACCAGGGCTAAATTTGGTGAATGAATCCACACATTTGAACAAATCCATGCTCGGACCTCCTTTTTAAAATTTTTTTAAAATGAATTTATATTTTAGAACTTTTTATTTAGATATTTTCAGTTTTTTTTCACAACAGAATGGTGTCTGACATGGCAACTTAAAATGTAAAGTGCAAATGAATAAATGATATGTAACAGGAATACCGTCAAGGCAAATCACATGTAAATAACATAACAAAAAGTTGAACGGATGGGAAAAAACGTTTTCACAAAAAAAAAAAAAAGTCACATCAGTACAGTATCGGACATCAGTATCGCATTCATTCCTTCTGCAGTTGCCCAAATATTGAGTAACTTCGATCCAATTCCATCTTGGTTGAAAAGTGTCCATCTGTTGTTGTAGACTTGCAGTCCATAATATCAACCTTTTTCAGTTTTTGTACCCACTGATTCATGGTCAGTGCTGTTGGCTCCTTCCAGTTGACAGTTCGCATTTTCTTCGTGATCGGTAAAAGTATATGTAATGTTCATCTTTGGTCTGAGCTAAATGTCTCTGGTAGAGCGCCTAAAAGGTCTACATGATGTTTTTTTTATTCAGAATTGTTTATTCTGAATAAAATAATTTGCAATTACGACTATTTTCTTCGCGTTTTTTTGGAAATGTTAATTCTAAAAGCTGTGGGTACAGATTGCCAAGAAGGAGAGTCTAAGGACAGGACATGTTTGGCACCTTTTATCTTTCTGTAGTTGATTGTGTTTTTGTAAACCCCTGTGAGACGACTTTGTTGTGATTTGGAGCTTTGTAAATAAAATTTAATTGAATTGAAATTGATTGGACAGAACAGCCGCTTAATGTATGGATGTCTACTGGAAGAAAACAATGGAGTCCACTTCCTGTTTTGCATTCGTTTCAACTATCAACATGTTAGACCAGATACTACATGTGATTTTTGCATTTATTTTTGTAATAATTATGAAGCAGGAGATCGACTGAATCAACATATTAATGCAGGCAGCACGGAATATGTGCATCTTGGCAACAAGACCAGGAGCATGTGCAGAATGACAGGGATAATGTTAAACAGGAATGAACTGTTTCCATGTCAGGGGAATTATTGGATTCAGAATTAAGAGTGGAATAAACCAGTGACTTTATTCCTAATTCAGTTTTATTGGGAATCGTCATTTTCAAATGGAATTAGGTTTTTATATGGTTCATCTTAAAGAGGAATTAACCTTTTATTCTGAATTAAACAGCAATAAAAACTGTCATGTAAACAAGCCCGATGGGTCTAATGAGCAGTTCACTTGTAAGATTTTGTCAATTTTTTCCTTGATTCTTATCCAGAAATCTTGGATTGCCGGACAATCTTAAAAAAAAAAAGGAAATAATCTGCACTTGGACTTCATTTTATGTGGTATTGAAGTAATTATAGGCTTGCCACATCTGTTCATGTTCCAGTTTCGGGTTTGAACACACTAAGTGGCTCAGTAATGACTCAACAGGTGTAATGATGGACCTGTACCGGTTTGAAAGCGTTCTGCATCTTGATGGACTCATTATCTCATTTGTTGAGTGGCCCTGCTTCACAGGACTGTGTTTTTCACATTCCTGTCGTTGTTGTTGACGGAACATACCGAGCACTCATGATTAGAATCCATTTGATGTGAAGGAAATACCATCTGCTGCTCATCATTCTCTATTGTCTCCATGAAGCCAAATGGTCTTTCCTGTAGGGAGATGAGCTGTGATGCACTGCGTGAACGCACATCTGCCTCTGATTTCCAGGAGGGCGACGCTCTAAGCATGAGAGCGAGGAACTGAGCAGGGACGTGGCAGGGGCACTGAGATGACCACATACACCCGGTAGTGTCGGCTGACCACAACCACAGGGAATAATGTGGCTTTTTACCTACTGCCAGGGTCTCTACTGACCCTCAAAAAGTCTTAGATACAGTATTTGTCTTAAAAAATATGACAGTTGTTATAATTAATTTTATTTGTAAAGCACTTTACATTTGAAAGTGGAAAACTTCAGAGATCACCACCAAATTTGTACCAATAGTTCCTTGTGCCCATGTCAATTTCAGCCAAATCCGTCCATAACTTTTTGAGTTATCTTGCACAGAGACAAACACACGGATAAACAATAAATACCAGTAATCCACGCAGATGTTTGTACCAACTGTCCCCACGCAGATGTTTGTACCAACTGTCCCCACGCAGACGTTTGTACTAATAGTCCCCACGCAGACATTTGCAGCAGTTGTTAGAAACACTACGGCCACTTTGGTGCGTACTGGGCCCAAAGCATGTACAGTAATGTATTTGCTACAATCACCCCAACCACTACAGTTAAGGGTACTTCTTTTGTTTTAAATATATTTGGTCTTAAAGGGCATTATATTAGGTCAAGAAAACCGTGCAGATACTTTGACTTCCTCTGTGAAGGAACACGGAGCATCCCTGGAATCCAGCATCAGGACGGAGGCACCCATGTGCTGTTCGTTTCACCTTTGACCTCCAGCGCATGACGTGCCAGGAACTACAGCTGGGAGACTTCATGGTGCGGTTCTTTGAAAGTGGCAGTTTTTTTTCTGACTGGATGCACAGAGAGAAAGTGGTGGTTTTTGAGCTAAGACAACGATGAGCTTAAACCCTGGAGCTTGTACCTTGGATCTGGCAGGAGTTGTGTTGCGCCGCATTTAGACGATAATGAGAGCTTTAGTGGTTGAAAGCATCCAGCCTGCTTTTCTCACCACAGGCTGGAAACCCCAAGAGGCCATAATGGGCCGGTCCCAGACGGGAGGTGCCAGGGACCGGAGCCACTCCCAGCGCCAAAGTAACAGTAGCAGTACACAAATGCTGGTTTAAAAGGTTAAAAGTGCTGCTCCCTACTTTTTTCCATTTATTGGCTTGGCGGTTGCAGCTGTATTTTAAGTGCTATCGTCTCTTAACCGCCACCCTGTTTGACTTTCATGTCCCGGCCAAAGTAATTTGAGGCTGCTTTTCTCCACTTTTCGGAATAGAACAGACTAAACTATTTTTCTCTTTCTTAACACCCCCCTACATGGACACATACAGTCAACCCCCCCTTGTGTTGTGGACAAGTGTGAAGTCTTCCTCATATTGTCTTTGTTTTGTTTTTTTTTTGGCAAATTGCTCTTAAAACCAAAGGACTAAAATAAAAATACAACTGCAATAAAAACACGTTTTTATGTTTTATTCACTTTTAATTAACAAACCTAACAGTGTCTTATGTGTATATTATTTATTACATTATTGTCCTATTTAAGTGTTTAACAGGACTCCCTTGTAAAAGAGGTTCTTCATATCAATGGGACATTTCCTGGTTAAATAAAGGTTAAATCAAAAATAAATTAACCATGTTTGTCTCTTGTAGATATATTTTATATATTGTTTTGGTTTTTCTAAATCATGACCAGGGGACTACAGATGAAAACTAACTTTCTGGCTTTTGTTTTTTTTTAACCATGTGAAATCATGTGTTTTTAAAATTGTATTGTCTCCTTTCAAATAAACTAAACTTAAACTTAATACAGGAATTATAGCTTTTTTAAAAAACAAACTTGATTATTTAAATTGTTAATTCTGCAAGGTTAAGTAAGTTTACTCTATTAATACTGGTTGGTAGATTTATTTTGTAGTTGAAGCCAAAAGAAAAAAAAAAATCATCCATCTGACATACAGGCACAAACATGCAACAGGTGAACTACAGGTGAACCACCATAAGCTGCGTATACAGAATTAAATGAACATAAAATAATCCATAATAATTGATAACATTTCTACAGCACTTTTCAAGGCACCCAAAGCACTGTACATTATTGATCCATTATTTATTCACTCTCACATTGTCACTCTGGTGGTGGTAAACTACATATGTAGCCACAGTTGCCTTGGGGCAGACTGACAGAAGTGTGGCTGACAATTGCTGCCTCTGGTCACCACCGAACATTCATATACTTTCATACACCACTGTCAGTGACACATGCATAAACACAGGATAAATAAATAAATAAGAACAGCTATGGATTTCATTCTATTCTAATCATTTGTTGTTTTGACAAAACTTTGCAGTGAATTCTAGGGAATCATTCTCTTCATCTCGTTACTTGCCAAACTTCTTTTGTTTATTACAGTTTTCCAAACCAACATTGGCAGTTCTGTTCCAGTGTTCTGGTGTCCTTATCTTTTAGTACGTTTACATGCACTTAGAAAAAATTCTGATTATTATCTTTGTCTTTAGTTTTCACTGTCCTCTTTACACGTTACTGGGACTGGAATGGAATGGAACTGGAGTTTTGGAAGTGGGATAAACTAAATCACATAATGTGGTTCTAATGAAGCTTCTTCATGCATGTAAACCACATGTGTCAAACATAAAGCCCGGGGGACAAATCTGGCCCGCGAAAGAGTCCAATCTGGCCTGTAGGATGAATAACAATGAACATATTAACGGTGTAAAAATTATTTGAATTCAGGTTCTACATACAGATTAATTAGATCTCAATAGGGTCAGACCAGTAAAATATGATCATAATTACCTACACATTATAAAAAGTGCAGATTTTAATGTAAAAAAAGGAAAATGACCTGAAAACCTTCATATTAACAAACCATTCTTTTACAAATACTTGAACAAATATGAACCAGAAGAGAAGTGTAAATTTACAAATATTCTTTACTAAATGTTTAGTGTATTTGTAAATTAAATGTAAGTTGTTCTGCACATGTGCAAATGACAAACCGACAGACTGAGGCAGAAAATGGTTAAAATTGCACTTGTTTTTCTTAAGACGTGTCAAGTTGTTGATGTTATTCACATTTTGAGGGAAACATTATAGATGTAAACATTATCATAATGTAATTTGGCTTATTTCACTGTTATTATTTTATTGGTCTGGCCATTTTCAGATCATATTGGTCTGAATGTGGAACTGAACTAACATGAGTTTGACACCCCTGATGTAAATGCTGCAAACCTTAGCTCTACTACTGACTGGCCTGGACACGCCCCCTTCAGGAAGTGACTACATGTACGTTCCTGTAAAAAATCAGAGTTTGGAACAGTTTATAGCAAATATTGTAAATCATTGTATATGTTTTATTAGGGCTGTCAAATGATTACATCCACCAAGGAGGTTATGTTTTTGCCGGCGTTTGTTTGTGTACTACATAACTCGAAAACTGAAAGGATGGATTTTGATGACATGTTCAGGGTATGGTGGTAATGAGGAAGTCAACAAATGATTAGATTTTGGTTTGTGTGTTGTTTTTTAGTTAAATTTTTTAATCAGATTAATCACAGGGTTGCTTTGCATTAATTTTGATTAATCATGATCAAAACACTTTTTTAGTCACCTGTTCTGTTTGTTTTTTGGACTCAAATTTTCCATAAAATGCACTAAGAAACACAAAAACTCTGGAGAAAAAAAACCATACAGTACATGTTAAAATTCTTGAATTCTTCAAATCGTGCTCCCAAGGATTCACGTGCACTGTACATCGACATTCCAAGCATTGACGTTTAGAGTTCCAGTCTGGTCCGGGTACAGGATCTGATATCAACTTGTACCCCAACTCCAGTAGTACCCCAGCTCCAGTCCACACATAGTTAATATGTATTGTACAAACATGTTTCCTTGTCATTAATGTTAGTGACTAAACTTTACACCCAAATATCGCTAATATAACTAACCTAGCTTTAGCTTAATTTCCTCTACTAGAGCTAATATAACTAGCCTTGCTTTAGCTTCATTTCCTCTACTAAAGCTAATATAACTAGCCTTGCTTTAGCTTAATTTCCTCTACTAGAGCTAATATAACTAGCCTTGCTTTAGCTTCATTTCCTCTACTAGAGCTAATATAACTAGCCTTGCTTTAGCTTCATTTCCTGTACCAGTGCTAATATAACTAGCCTAGCTTTAGCTTCATTTCCTGTACCAGCGCTAATATAACTAGCCTAACTTTAACTTAATTTCCTTTACTAAAGAAAAAAAATTGGGAAAAATTTTATTATTGGTCATTCGTTTAATTTTTGACCATTTCGCTCAGTCCTACACCTGGTGCTTAGTACAGGGCCTTTGTAGGAGGGAAACCCCAGGGTTCAGTCCTTAGCTGGATTATTGATAATAGCTGGACTTGGATGTGAATGTAAAGGTACTGAGTGTGAACCTCCCACTCGTGTTCCAGCTCCAGCAGGAACCAGTGCTGGTTCTGCTGTAGCTGTTGGTTTCCTCTGGGCTCAGACGCTGTGCAGAGCTTTGATGTTCCACTCCAAGACACAGATTAGCTGCTTTTTCTGCAGTTTTCATCTTCTCTCCCACAGGAACATTTTTCTACAGCGTCGCTCTCCTCTTGATCTGCAGTTGATTATGTGTCCCAACTCATTTGTATGAACATCTTGTCTTCTTAACTTTGCACTGATGAGTGCTGGTAAAAGGCTTGAGGCTGTGCTTTTTAGGGGCCAGGGAGTGAATGTTTAAAAATGTACTGTTGGATACTGGGTTAAAAAAAAAAAAAAGCAATTTTTTTCACTCTGCATGTCTTTTTATTTTTTTGGAGTAGATTTGGTCACTTTTCCGTTGATCCTCAAACTGCACAAATATAACGTGTGCATAAAAGATTCAAAGTTTTTTGTGCTGGCAGGTGGGTTTTTAGGCATATCACGATTTGTATATTGTGCAAAACTACAACAGAAAGACATTTTTTTCGCAACTTCAGTCAAGTGAATAAAAAAAAATGGATGTTGGCGGACATTAGAACAAGAGAAGAAGAAGAAACACATGGTGTTAGCGAACGTCTAAAGCATGAGCCCTGACAGTGTTATGTGTTAAAGGAAGAGCAGAGTTGAATTTCACACACACTTTTTACTCACAGCTCCACCTGAAAACACATCAGTAGACACAGTCAGCAGTATAAAACACACACACACACATGACATTTCCTGTCTTCACAATAAAAGCATTCCCTGTTATAGCCTATGTAATCTGCAGGAAACAACATAATTTTTATTTTGGTACCAGATAGACGGTTACTAAATAATAATAATAATATAATGAATATATCTGTGATATAAAGGGTTAATATTGTTATATTAATGAATATATCTGTGATATAAAGGGTTAATATTGTATTAATAAAGAATATATCTGTAAAACAGCAGGATATTTACATTTGTCTCCATGTTTATGGAATGTCTTCTTGTCTCATCTCACGATAATCAATAAAAAAAATTGGCGCATTTATGATTTAATGGAAAAACCAACTACACATTTCTGTTTTATGTAAATATGGCTAAAGTTTTGCACAGCTATCCACTAGAAAAGTGTTTGTGTAATTTGTGTAAAGATGAAGAGTGGTCCAGAGTGTGTTGTGAATGTGTGTTTTATGCATTTGATGAAACAGCGCTGAAAGGTCCAGTCCATCCCCTCAGCCCACATTTTTATCCACTGACACACAGGGTCTGCACAACAAAGGCAGAAGGGTCGGGGGTTATGAAATGACAATGCTCCCAGTGGCTCATCCAGGCCCAGGCATGCTTTGTTGTGGAGCAGGAATGTGCTGACGAACCGACCAAGGCCACAACGCCAACCTCCTCTTTTGTTGTTCTTTTTTTGCGTGTAGACTACGAAGGTTCCTGCGCAGGGAGTGGGTTTCATGCAGATCAGTGCACGCTCCTTCAGCCTCCTTACCTCTCACTATTCACATTTGTTTTCATGCAAGGAGAAGGTCTTATCGCAGATCTGTCCGACTAGGTTAAGTTTAAGAACACAAGGTTCAAAGTGCTTTCTTTTGTGTACATCGTTACATAATTATACTGTGAGCCTCGTACGCCGAAAAACCTCATTATGTTCCATTTACCTGAGCATTGTTGAGTCGCTTTACCATTGGATATCTGAGCAAAACTTCACCCATATTTACTGCACGTTGAATAAACAGAGGCGCATATTATCTGTTTTCCATTAAATCACAAATGCCATGATTTTATTTATAACACTGCTCTACAATTTAAAAATAAATAAATATATATATATATATATATATATATTTTTTTTTTTTTTTTTTTTTTTTCAGACATTAAATGAGCTACATCTTACATACTTTAATCAGATGAATCAGAAAACAAATGACTTTAGTGCTGGTTAGCTCATGTTTTGAATATATATATATATATATATATATATATATATATATATATATATATATATATATATATATATATATGATAGTGTGTTATTCCACATATACAGTATGGTGGTTTATGTACAATAGATTTGTAAATATTCCACTAGAATGTACAGATATTTATGAACAAATGTAGGCAGAAAAAGTTCCTAGAAAAAGAAATACTTCAGTAAAAAATCTACTAAAGTACAGTACAAAAAAAGTACTTCTACTTCCCACTTAGGGCGGGACGATGTGACCTCAAATTAATATCATGATAAATTGAGCATTTTTAACTCGACTTTGTCAATGTTTGTAACTTTTTGCTGCCTCTTGGCCAGGACTCCCTTGAAAAGGAAGGTTTTTAAACTCCTGGTTAAATAAAGGTTAAAAAAAAAAAACTAAAACAGCAAACCTCAATTGCTAAGCAACGTCAGCTGATCTGTGACACTTTACATTTCATGTCCTTTTGCTCAACATTGTCTTTGTGAAACAAAGATATTTAAAAACCACAGAGGTTACATTTCTTTTGGGAACAAGTACAACAGGATCAACTTGGACTAATGTTACCATGGTTACGTGTGTTTCAGCCGCTTCTGTATTTGAACCATCAGCCATTTCCTCATCGTCCGTTTCCTTTCTGTTGAACCTGGATAGGTGGAGTCATGTGATTATACTCGTTTCACAGCATCTTAAAGGGGAATGAACATGGCTAACGGCTAGCTAACATATTGTACCAGCACACACAGTAAAAATAGCCAAAATTTTCTTTTTTTATTAAAATATTGACTTTACCGACATTAGCCAAATGACGTTCGTTATCCTAGTGAATGTCGGTAACTGTAAATTCTACTTCCCCCTCTGAGCTTCTTGTCATTTGTGTAGTCATTGTTAAATTAATCCATTACTGGTGTTTGCTCATATTCACCCACAGCCCAGGGCATCACACAAATGTCGTGGTTTTTCAAGACCAGAAGATGTCATTTTTCCTTCGTCTGTTTTTTTTTTTTTTTTTTGTCGTCTTTATAATGGGTTCCTTCGAGCAGTCTGGGAGGTTCCAGATGGGGACAGATCAGTTGGAGGTCCTGGCCAGGTTGCTCTGGTCATTTGTTGCAGTTGGTTGTTGTGTTTCCGTCTGCAGTTTCTCTGGTAATGATACAGGTGAAGGATCTGCAGCAGAATGAGGCCAAAGCTGTGATGGATGGCCTTGATTTGGTCAGATCGGAACAAGCTGGGTTACCTCTGCTTTCCTTTTTGGTGTGTAAGTCTCTGAGCTCCATAGTGAAGATGTATCACTCGCATCCTCCCAGTTGTGCCCTAGATTTGAAATGACAAATGGGCTTTCTTTCTTTTTACGCACTCCCTGCATCGGGGGAATACTCAAGATATTTTGGGACACGCTTTTTTACGTGTTGATATATTGAGACGTGAGTTGGAATATATATTTATAAAGATTAGGTTGATTAAAATGAACGCAGATTAATCCGTCGTCATGATTCATCTGATTTAAAAATTTTAATGCAATTTAATGGAACAGTTGTTTTGTTTCAAGTTAATTGCATGAATATATTCAGATTTTTTGCATATATTTTAGAACATTTTTTGGTGGAGTTTTTTTGTACTTTGGAAGACTTTTGGAACATTTTAGATTTTTCATCGTTTTTTTGGTGTTACTTTTTTTTGGGGGGGGGGTGAAATTTAGCATATTTCTCCACATTTTTTGTTTCTTATTGTATATTTGTAAATTTTGTGAGAAATTCAAGTACGAAAACCCCCCGAGACCGTTGACAGACGCTTCCATCTTAAAATACCACATTAATGTGAAGCAAACATTAGTCAGGGATTCTGCTAGCACTAGGCTAATGTTAGCACTAGGCTAATGTTAGCACTAGGCTAATGCATCACTCAGCTTGGACAAACACGTTCAGTACAGGTGTATTCATTTCTTTCTTGAGTCTGTTTGCTCATTAAAAAACAAAACGCAATTAATATAGTTTAAAAATAAATATTATGATTAATCAAAATTAATCCAAAGCAACCCTGTGATTAATCTGATGAAAATGTTTTTATCATTTAACAGCCCTAATAAGGATTTATTATGTAATATTTAGTGGTGAATCACTGATGACTTGCCAAATGGCCACCCCCTCATGCTCCCATACAGTGTAAATCTATTTACACACCGTGTCAATAAAAGCTCTGCAGTCCAGCCTTGTACTGTTTATTTGTCTATTTATTTTTAGGGCTGTCAAATGATTGGATGTTTTTCTTCAGATTAATCATAGGGTTGCTTGGGATTCCTTTTGATTAATCGTGATCAACACTTTCGTCGGTCAACGTTTTTGTTTCAGGGTTTTTAAAAACGTTTTTGTACTTTCTCATAAAATACAAATACATTACAAATGTGTAAGAAACAAAACACAAACATGCTAAAATCCATGAAATTTCACGCCCCCACAATATAATACCATAAAAATGCTATGAAAATTGTAATTCTAAAATACAAAAAGACCCATAAAAAAGTGATAAAATATATGCAAAAACATGAATATATATATATATATATATATATATATATATATATATATATATATGCAATTAACGTGAAACAAAACAACTCTAAACAATTGTTCCATTGAACTGCATTATAAATTGTAATCATCTTAATCATGATTCGGAATTAATCCGTGATAATGCATTAATTTTTACTGCCCTATTTAAAAAATAATAATAAAAAAAAAAAAAAAAAAAATATATATATATATATATATATATATATATATATATATATATATATAAAGCCTCCTCAGTTCTTCCCATGGACCCCCATGGACAGTCCAGGCCAAGCCCCCTCCCTCTCAGGCCCTGGACCCTGAACAGGGAGGGGCCTGCAGGGCTGGGTGAATAGCTGCCGGGAGTCGTGCTGCGGGTGTAAACCACATGAATGTGCCGCCTGAGCAGATAGGATCAGGCGAGGCGGGGAGGCCTGGGAGGCCGTGACGCTCGGCGCAGCTCCACGCGCTAACATCAAAGCCAGCGCTGGAGGGGGTGTGGGGGGGGCTGAAGAGGGAGAGCGAGGGCTGGGCCTAACTTCTTCAAAGGCCTCTCTGAGTAATGCCGGCCCTGATATGCAGCGCTGCAAAACTGAATGATGATGTAATTGCAGGCCTTGGAGCTAAATCCGCTCCCATACAAATAAAGGTGGAGGTGTTCCCTTGCACAAGCATGCGAAGAAAAATACTTGCTTAAAGGTGTTAGGTCAGGGCTTTTCAAAGTGTGGGATAGTGCGCCTCCCCTAAAAGAACTCAAAAGCACACACCTTTATATTAAGTTTTTAAAAATATTTTAGTTCTTAAACATTTTAAAACATTTATAAAATCTATTATCTTCATCTTTATATGTGGTTAAATATAACTTTTTAAACACAATTTAGCGTCTGTGTATGTTTTTAAAAAGATACTTTAAAGATATTTTAACATCTGTGTTTTTTAACGTCTCTTTTAACACATCTAAACATTTTAGCTAATTTCCCTGTACTGTAGTTAGTTAACAATATGCACTGCAGTTAGCTAACTTCATGTACTGTATTTAGCTAACTGCATGTGCTGTAGTTAGCTAACCACATGTGCTGTAGTTAGCTAACTGCATGTGCTGTAGTTGGCTAACCACATGTGCTGTAGTTGGCTAACCACATGTGCTGTAGTTAGCTAACTGCATGTGCTGTAGTTGGCTAACCACATGTGCTGTAGTTGGCTAACCACATGTGCTGTAGTTAGCTAACTGCATGTGCTGTAGTTGGCTAACCACATGTGCTGTAGTTGGCTAACCACATGTGCTGTAGTTAGCTAACTGCATGTGCTGTAGTTGGCTAACCACATGTGCTGTAGTTGGCTAACCACATGTGCTGTAGTTAGCTAACTGCATGTGCTGTAGTTGGCTAACCACATGTGCTGTAGTTAGCTAACTGCATGTGCTGTAGTTAGCTAACCATATGTTGACATTTTTTTCTTTTTTATTCAGGTTTATTTTTTCCCACACCGCCCCTCCTCTGTCATCCTCTAGCACCCCCTAGGGGAGGCCCACTTCACTATTTGAAAACCTCCATGTCGGGTCATCTGCAGACGCTTTACTAATGTACGGATCCTGCTGGGAAGAAAAGTTGTATTTACGTTTGTGATGGGGGACTTGGAACGGGAAATGGATTTTATCTGATTTTTGGATGATGAATTAATCCAATGGGCGTTTCTAAAGTACACAACAGGTGGAACAGAGTCGACTGTGTTCTTTGTAAAGTTTATACAGGACCTCTGTGTGTGCATGTGTGAGTCGGTGTGTACATGTACTTGACTTGTAATGTGTGTTAAACCATGCGTGAGCTCGGATCCTTTCAAAGTGCCCCCATGATCATCAGGCTGATAACTCATTGACAGCTCTCATGACAGTGGCGAGCCACACAGGAGGAACGGATCTGCCTCGTTCACAGTGCACGGCAATAATTCACTGTTGTTGATTCAGTTTGCCAAAGGTTATTTGCATGCCTGTGATTGAAGTTCTCCATTCCTCGCCCTTGTTGTGCCATTGTATATCCCTTTGATGTTAAATTAGCGGTAAACAGCTGCACTTTTATGCATTCAGAGTTCATAGCGAGGTCAGCCTTTTAACTTGTACATCCTGGGTCAAAGTGGGAAGTCAGCGCTGCAGCACAAAGCCTTTGTTGATGTTTTAAAGAAGAGCCCTCCTTGTTTCCTGCTTGCAGACTCCATATCACAGGACCGTCCTGTTAATTGCTGAACTCCAATCAAAGCTATCATGTAGAGCTGCGTCTAAATAATATTAATCTTCATTTAATCTAATCAAGATCATGGTGAATAAGATTCATTACGCTGTTCCAAGCGGTAGCAAAAGTAGGAAACAATCGTGTCATTTTTAGGTCTGCACAGCTGCTTCTGGATAAACCTTCAGTCACTACTTCTTGCTCGTTCAAACATTCTTTTGCAAAACGTGGTTGGAGACGACGATCGATTGAAAGAAACTGAGGTGTTTTGTGTGGATGTACTATAAATACTGTTTTGATTTTTACAGACAGATGGGTTGTGAAAGGAAAAGCGTGATGGGAATAATGTCAATCACACACCGTGGCCTTCTGTCACTAGACTATCCGAGATTCAAAGATCCTTTATTGTCAGTTCTTCACATTCACATGGACATACAGCAGATTTAAAATGCTATCTGTCTGTCTATCCAACAACTATTGTACATGTGGGACCAAAATCATGTGGTGCATTTCCACTACATGGTACCGACTTCACTTGACATTTCTGTCATTGGTGGTGAATGAAAAGATTCAGCGTTAGCTTAATGTGGCAACAGTTTTATCAGCAACTCTGCACAGATGTCATGGAATTTTTTTTTAAATGCCGTCGTTTCCATGGTGTTTTTTAATTCAGAATGATTTATTCTGAATAAAATACAGAATTAAATGTATTCCCTTTGTGTTTACACGGTAAATGTTTAAATGGTACAAGGTAAATTGATAATTCAAAGTAAAGGTTTCCATGGAAACAGGTGTGTTCTGCTCAAGTTAATTGGCCTTTAGGTTCTGATTGGACAGAACGGCCGCTTAATGCCTGAGCGCCATAGGAAGAGGAGAAAAAAGAAACTGATTGAATTGATTGGTGTATCGCCCAGGCCTAAAACAAATGAATTATTATTATTATTATTATTATTATTATTATTAATAATAATAATAATAATAATAGCAGAACAATTAATGGCCATCTATGTCTGTATATTTACCCTTGAAATCCATATTTTTGGCTGTTTCTTTCTTTCTTTCTTTAAATAAAATGATATAAATGAAATAAAACAGTATAAGGGAGGTCAATAGTTTAATCTGCTTGTATATAATCTGCCCTTCATTAACTTCATTAAGACTTGAAATAAATCAAATAAAGAAAAAGTAACTTGGGGTAACAAGTAAATGAAACAATCTAATACAATAAAGAATTGAACATTATTTATTCAACTCTTCGCTTATTTCTGTTGTTTTCAGAGCAAAAGTTCATGCTTATTTTTGTGTTTTTGTTTTTGTTTTTTTCTTTTCTATTTTCAGGTCACAAACATAGCAGTGAAATGTTAATTCATTGTTTCTTAACGTAGAAAGATGCAGTATATCATCAGTGTCACTGCTGTGCTTCACTCTCACCCCCTCTGTTGTATTTATCTACATTCTTCTTTAAACGCTGCACTTTTCCTGTTGAGCAAACGGCCCAGAGCAGAAGCTGGACGCTCTGTGGGTACTTCGTCAACACACTTGGCTCGCTAATGATAACTTGTCCTTGGGCTTGTCCAGGAACTGAGTTTCTCACAATGCTGTTTTGAGAAAAATAGGAAAGGGGGAAGAGAGAAAGATGGGCCAATACAGCCCTTTGCTGTCCCGTCTGCATCCCACAGGCATGTGACAAAGTCAAACTGTCACCCGTGAGGTGACATGCATCCCGCAGTCGTTCCCAAGTAAACACATCCCAGGGGAAAGTGGCTCCCAGTTTTGGATACTGGCTTTTGCAGGAGGTTGGAAACATCACTTTGTTGCATAAAGCAGATTTGAAATATGTTATTTTTCCTCGAGCTGTCAAAGTTAACGCAGATTAATCCATCATCACGCTTAATCAGACTAAAAATTTGAACGCAACAATTGTTTTGTTTCAAGTTGTTTTGTGGGAACTGTCAAAGATGTTGAATAATTGCATATATATTGATATTTTTTTGCATTTTTTAAACCTATTTGATCGCATTTTATGGTGTATTTTCTGTATTTAAGCAGCTTTAAGTAAAAAACTACTGAACCAATTTCCATGAAAAATATTCAGTAAAGGTGTGAAGTGCTCCAGAATAGATCCCATTGAATTTTGGTGAATATAGGTCAAAGGTCACAGTCACCAAAAATGTGATACGATAAGATATAGGACAAATGTGTCCATGGGTTTGTTGTGCCGGACAACACTTTTTAAAATTTGTAATAATTTGACAGCCCTCAGTTTTAATCTTATTTAATGAAAATCTATCTGAGAAAATAATGAAAAATCAAAAACAACGTTGTGCTTCTTCATGGGTGAGTCCGTCCATTTGTTCTATTTGCAGCTCAGTAATTGATCCACTTAGAAAAGCTTTCATATGTGTTTTACAATAACAGCTTCACACTGTAGTTTGCTTTAGAACTGCTGCCAAATAATTACTCCACCAAGGAATGGCAGTTATGGTTTTATTGGTTTTTATTTGTCTGTGTGCAACATAACTAAAAAAGTTAGGGACATATTTGGCTAAAATGTTGATACTGGGACAAGTGATAAAAGTTTGGTGGTGATGTGGGTGGGGGGGCTGATCTGCCGTGGTAGAATCTGCGTTTTCGAAGTGCTTACTAGTGGTGTCAAACCACAATGAAATATCATTCATGTTTAATCTATATACTGGAAACAAATCTGAATCTGACCAAGTGTAATATAATATAAATATATACAAATATATGATCAGATTAAAATTAAAGAGACATTTTCTGTCAGAAGATCTGATTTATAGACGATAGATCTGCAACTAATCTGATTGAACTATTCTGAACATCCTTTTACCTCCTTCCATTGGCAGACTGTTTAATTATTTTTATTTTTTTACTTAATTCAACAATTTAGTTTTTTCTTTAATTCAACAATTTCTTTATTCAAGAAATGTTTGCTAATTAATTGAAGATTTTTTTTCACTTAATTGAATAGTTTTATGTAATATATCACATATGAAAGTCAGCTTTTTACAAAATACTAAATATTTAAACATTGAGTGAATTTTATTATTGAAAACATCTTTTTTTGCTTAATTTAAAAAAAATGGTTGCCTTAATTCAGGATATTTTTGCTAAAATCAAGATTTTCTTTTTTGCTTAATTAAAGACTTTTTTTTTTATTTCAAGAAAAATAAAACATAAATCACGCAAAAATCTTCCAGTGGAATAAGTGAAAATGATCTTGGTACGACTCAACAAATTGAAAGTCATTAGCAGAGACGTTCAGACTCATTCTGTTCCAGATAAGTTAATTAGTTTAACATTTTTGATGACAGATGAATCTGTGTTAATTTTAACAAGCTTGAATGTGACAGTCCATAGGTTTGTTTATTACTTCTAAAAATGTGGGACTTGAGTGCACAGGAAACTTTTTTAACTTGAGGCTGTTTCCTCTGGACACCACATGGAGCAGATTTGGGACAGATTTTGTGCAGCTCAGCTCATGGGCAGAGGCTTTGGTAGGATACTGATGCATACGTTTGTTATAATTATTGTTTTGCAGAAGCGAGAGTTTGAATCGCCCTGGCAACGGAGGAAGCTTTATAAATTAAATTAGAGTGTGGGCTTGAGCTTTAAAGCAGTGAAGCTGGGCTGTGTGCTGGGTGACGGGTCCTGCATGTCCTTCTGCACTGGACCCCCCACTCCCCCACCCCCATACACATACACACACATAGACACACGGTCTGTGTTCGAAACCACATTCTACATACTTCCATACTCTTACTATTCATACTCCTACTTAGCTATCAGACAGTAAGCAAAGTGTTTACACTGTACTACATGATAACCCACAATGCATTGCGCTCCTATCCAAGCAAAAATCAACAGGGTGAAACTGATTTCACTTGAACGCTAAACTGTTAACATCAATTTATTAATAAAAAATCAGGGGAGAAAGTACCTCTTTAGATGCCGAATGTGACGTTCGTTTGTCTAAATACCACCTATTTACAATTTTGTTTAGCTAGCTAGCTAGCTGCTAGTGAGCAACACACTTGTGGTTATTTCCACAAAATAAAACAGGCCTTCCTCTTTCTTATATGAAAAACCACAGTGATAAATCTGGGCTTTTACTTTGTAAACAAGAAGAGAATCTACACGCAAACTACTAACTTAACACCAGCGTTTACACTGATCCCGTCCTGTTTATGGAATTTATCCAGTCATGATCAGATCATGATGCCTTACCAGAGGTGGAAAGTAACCAAGTAAAGGTACTTTATTACTGTACTTCAGTAGATTTTTTTTAGATATCTGTACTTTACTCGAGTATTTTTCCGGCAACTTTTTTCTTTTACCCCCTACATTTGTTCATAAATATCTGTACTTTATACTCCTTACATTCTCAGAATAGACTTGTTACTTTATATATTATAATTACATGACTATTATCTCACAATTTATACTTTTTCTCTTAAATTTATGCTTTTTAAAAAATCGTATATTAATAACTTTTTTTTTTTTTTTAATCTCATGATGACTTTTTATCTCAATTGTGACCCCCCCCCCCACCACACACACACACACACACACACACACACACACACAATTTTTCCAAAATTGCCTGCCCATACCCACAAAAGTACTGTGACTTGATCAAACACATTTGTTTTTACACAGTAATTCACTTTTAAAGGCTTTATTTTGGAACTTCCTGGTTATGTATTATTGTGTTCATGGCAAAAAAATTTAGTTTTACTTTTTACTTTATTACAATTAAGAAGTTGTACTTTTTTACTTTTAATTAAGTAAAGGAGTTGAATCAGTACTTCTACTCTTACCAGATTATTATTTCATACAAGTAGCTGTACTTCTACTTAAGTACAGAATGTTAGTACTTTGAAAACCTCAGTGTCTTACCAGTGGAGAGTTGTGTCGACTACTGTAGGAGACGGAGATCAACCCGTCATCTTTGGTACATCATGGTCACCATCAAGTCGGGCTTGTTGTCAGATGTAACTTACTGTGATTCACATTTGCTTAAAGCATTTATTGTATATATTTCAAACTGTTGGAATCACTGTAAACCTAATACCAAAATCACTGACATCACACACCACCAAGCATCAAAATTGGAGGGAAAATCTTTTTTCAGCTTCATAAATGCACATCATAAAGCAAGAAAGTCATGTGAATTGAATAATTGAATTAAGTTTACTAACACAAATGGCCACGCAATCAACTATATGTAACAAGTGCATAACACGATCGTCGCATTGCATTTTGGGCAATGTCAGTATAAGTAGGAAGCTTACGATGCATACTCAACATTTCTGCTGAATCTCGTATGCATCCAGGAACTGGCATACTCAAAGTTACATACTGCCAGTATAAACATACTGCATACTCCAAAAGTTAGTATGAATAGAAGGTAGGTATGTGGTTTGGAACACAGCCCTGGTGTGTTTCTGCTGGTGTATTCAATCTGGAGTTGTTATGGTGCAAACGCTTCTACTGAGAGTGGAGGTGGTTTGGGAGAGAAGTGAGGAAACCCCCCTGAGATCACCTGATGCTTCTTATACAGACATGAAAACAACCCAAACATGTCACTGCAGCTGATTTACAGCCGTGTCATAATGCAGAGTAAATAAGGCGGGGTGCACATTGAAGTGAATTTATCTGTTCCAGACAAAAATAAATAAATCAGGCATTCAACAGTTTTGATTTGTGTGTGTGTGTGTGTGTGTGTGTGTGTTCTGATAACTGCTCTACAGATTTTAAATGTACTAAATCTTAAATATTTTAATCAAATGAATCATAAAACAAATGACTTTAGTGCTGGTTAGTTCATGTTTTTAATATATATGATGGTGTGTTATTCCACATATATGCTGGTTTATGTACATGTAAATATTCCACTAGAAAGAACCTGTAAAGTCAGTGTTTTGAAGTAGATCTGAGACTATTATTCCTTTGGACTAAAACCCATTCTCTTGTTCATTCTAAGAATTTCACATTTTGACCCCAGACTTATCTTGAAATCTTGAGCCAACCAGCATTTAAGACTTGACTTTTCTGTATTAGTAACACACATGTGGGAACATTTCAATAGTTTTATTCTGGAAGCATTTGACTTAATAGCAGACAAAAAAAAAAAAAAATTGAATTAAGAGCTAAAAAGTCTAAATTATGAGCTACAAAGTAAACATTTTGAGATAAAATGCCACAATTTTAGTAATTAATATTAATTTCTCGTAAAACCTATTCTCTTGTTCATTCTTAGAATTTTACCTTTGACTTAAAGCCCTTAAAAGTCACTTAAATAAAGCTCTTCCTGTGTAGATAATGGGTTTAATCACAGGTGGATTGTGGGTCTAAAAACAGGCAGGTACTGGAGGGTACAGGTTTGTTAAAGTGAACCTGTATCAGACTCTGCTCAGCGGCCATATTGAACATTTAATATTTACGATTGTCGGATTTTCAGAAGGGACTATCATCTTGGTCAGAAAGGGGGAAAATAGTAACAAAAACAAGCTGATAAAAGAAACTAAATATTATTTTAAGCGTGAACCTGCCTTTGTGAATACAGTGCATGTCTTTCTGTCATCATTTCTTCTCTCTTTTGTCATTTCGTTCTGTTTTGCTCCTCTCTTTCCCCCTCTCTCTCTCTCTCTCTCTGTTAAGCATGGGAGGGGAGGGAGGGGGAGGGCGTATAAATGTGAGACCACACATGCTGTGTCAATGTTTGCTGGAATAATTAGAGACAATGTGGGCCAATAACAGGAGGAGTGCAGTAACCTGAACTTACTTTGTTCTGCTCCGGCAGCAACACAAAAGCCATTCACAGATGCACAGTTCCACAGGGCGCCGAGCTGGAGCTACTGCACTTTTAGCCACTCGGAGCACGCATTTGAGCATTTACGGAAGGAAAGGAATGGTTTTCACTGGGAGTCTCCGGCTTTATAAACACTTCAACTGATGCTTGTATCACTGGGCTCGGAATGATAGACGGATATATCAGCTGGCTGATATTTACAGGTTTTTGTGTTGGGATTGGCTCGTGGAGTTGGCCCATATGGGGGGAAAAGAAGGGAAAAGGGGGGTGAACAAGGAGAAAAGAAAAATAAAGGGAAAAATATGAGAAAATGGGAGAAAAGATAAAGTATTGCATAAATTAAAAAAAACAGAAGAGAAACAAGGACAACAAAAAAGAGGTAAAGAAAAAATCAAAACAAAGAGCAAAAAGAGGAGGAAAAAAAGGAAAAAGGTGAAAGAGAAAGAAGGGGAAAGGGGAAAAAAAACAAAAGGGAGCGAACAAAAAGAAGAGAAACAAAGGGTAAAGACATGAGAAAAGGGGGGGGGGGGACAAGAAAAAATTTAAAAGTTGAGAAAAAACAAGAGAAAAATGGATGAAAAAACAGGGAAAGAAAAACAAGACATAGAAAAGCAAAGGGGAAAAAAGATAAGACCAAAGGAGAAAAGAAGTGAAAAAATTTACAGAAAAACAGTTATGAAGAAAACAAAAGAAAAGAGACAAAATTTCAATTAGAAAGAAGAAAAGAGAGAGTGTATTTTTGTTGTTTTTTAACTGTGATTAAAGAAGATTTTCTGACAATTAAAATAATTGTCAGAAAATTGGCTCCAAATCTGGGCTCTAGGCCTGTATTGGTGCAGGGTATCACCCCCCCCCCCCCACCCCCCCCCCCCCCCCCCCCCCCCCCCCAGCAGAGCGACACATGGCCTTGGCTCGGCCTGTTTAACCAGAGGAAATCCGGCCGCTGCGTTTGCAGAGCCTGTAGATTCCTGCGGCCCGCTGCTGGAGCTGGAACTCAGAGGTGACTTTCAGCGCACACCGACAACTGTTGGATTAGCAGGACACTTTAGCTTGACTCTCAGCCAATGGGACGCGGCCCCAACCGGGAGCTCCGCCCACTTGGTCAAACGCAGCCTAATAGATTCTTTTCAGCTACATATATTAAATTACATTTCAGGCATTTTTCACTGCTGCTTTTATCCAGCAGCACTTTTCAAATTCTGGGGATAGTGAGCCTCCCATAAAAGACCCCCCCACCCCACCCCCACCCCTTACCACCACCACCACCGCCATCCAAACAATAAACATCTTTAGTTTTATTTTTGTAATTTTTATTTATTTATTTATTTTTTACACATTTTAAACTTTATTTTTATTAGAGCTGTCAAAATTAATGTGTTAACATAGATCCATCCATCTTCGTGACTGTGATTAAAATATTTTTTTACGCAATTCAATGGAATCAGTTGTTTACAGTTGTTTTCTTGAAACTGTTGAAGGTATTGAATAAACATGTTGTATATGTTTTGGATATTTCATCGCACTTTTTAGGTGTTTTTTCCCTTGTATTTTAGAGGGTTTTTTTGTACCGCTTTTTTGAGTGAATTTATATATTTTGGTGAATTTTAGTGGATTTCATCATATTTTGTATTGTTTTTTTTTATCTGTATTTTTTTGCGTTAGTGTTCCTCCGTTGACCGACATGAAGTGTTTTGATCATGATTAATCTAAATGAATCCAAAACAATTAATTAATCTGATTAAAACTTTTAGTCCTTTGACAGCCCTATTTTCTATGTGTTAAAAGAACTTTTTTAATTAGTTGTAACATCTTTGTGTGTACTGTAGTACTGTACTGTAGATGGCTAACCCCATGTATTGTAGTTAGCTAACCACATGTACTGCATTTGGTTAAACACATGTATTGTAGTTAGCTAACCACATGTACTGCATTTGGTTAAACACATGTATTTAAGTTAGCTAACCACATGTACTGTAGTTAGCTAACCTCATGTTTGTTAGTTAGCTAACCTCATGTTTGGTAGTTAATTAACCACATATATTGTAGTCAGCTAACCACATGTACTGTATTTGGTTAACCACATGTATTTCAGTTAGTTAACCACATGTACTGTAGTTAGCTAACCACATGTATTGTAGTTAACTAACCACATATACTGAGTTACTGTAGCTAACTGCATGTACTGCAGTTAGCCAACTACATGTTTTACTTTTTAAAATTTTAAATTCAGGTGTATTTTTTCTCACGCTGCCCCTCCCCTCTCCTCCTCTAGCGCCCCCCAGGGGAGTCCCTCCTCACTATTTGAAAACCACTGACCTACAGTAACCCCTGCAGAGCCGAGGATTCATCTGATCCAATAGGTCGCGGTTTTCCCTTGAAATGATCACATGATGTAAAAAAGGAAACCGACGAGGACAAGATGTGATTTATTTACTAGATTATTTCACCTTTGGAGGTGGATTTTCGAGTCTGAAAGCGGATCTTTTCCAAACAATGCCAAGGCGTTGGCGTTTCCGTGGCGGCAGAAGTGACCTGCTGCTGCGTCACACCCCCACTCAGACCAACTGCTGCGTCCCTTTGCAGTGTCCGTCCTGAAAGCGGACACCGTTATGGGATGCATACGTCCCCTGGAGGTCAGCGGTGTCATTGTGGCACCTGTCCGCTCCACTCCAGCCCGTGTCAGCAGCTCCGATTTATTTACATTCACTCTTGTTTTCCACAGAACTGAAGTGGAAACATTAGAGGCTGCATCTACTGTCATTTCTGCCTGTTTGTCCGCTGATGGTTATTGGTCAATGTGGGGGTGGGGGGGTCGTAAGAAAAGATTACTGTAATTATATCCTTGGGTTTTTAGGGATTTTCTTGGACTTTATCAAACTGTAAACAGTGTCCCCATATATTGTTTGAGCATCGATATCACAATGTAAATTAAGGCTGTCAAATGATTACGATTTTTAATAAGTTTGATTTGTGGTGGAATATTTTTCTTCTTTATGTTTTTCATATACTTAATAAAATGGATGAGCATGAGATAATGAAACCCATAACATAAAGCAGGCGAGGCGTTAAATGCATTAGGTTCAGCACTAAACAGTAAAGAAAGAAAATACAGGTAATTGTCAGGCAAGTTAATTTTTCATGCATTTAATAAAATAGGACGTCAACATGAGATAACGAAACCCATAATATAGAGCATCGACATCACAATGTAAATTAAGGCTGTCAAATGATTAGAATTTATAATAAGCTTAATAACATTGTTGGTTTGGATTTAGATTAATCATGATCAAACCACTTTATGTTGGTTGTTATGTGGTTTGTTTTGGGGGTTTTTTGTTGTCATATTTCCCACAAAATACAGAGGAAAATAAACAAAACAAAAATTCACCAAAAATATAAATTCACACAAAAAAACATTGAAAAATCTAAAACATAGTCACAAACCCTTCTAAAATAGAGACCCCCCCCCCAAATTTTTTTAAATAAAATATCTAAAACGTATGTATAAAAAAAAAAAATTATATATATGCAATTAACATGTTTATTCAACAGTTTTGACAGTTTCCACAAAACAGTTCTGTTAAATTGCATTAAAATTTTTAATCACAATAATGGATTAATCTGCATTAATTTTGCCAGCCTCAGTAACAATAACATGTTTCAAATCTCTTTTATGATGTTTCCAATAGAGCTGCACAATATATTTTTTGTGCATCAACATCGAAATGTACGTGTTTGCAATAGTCACATCACAAGTTCTGCAATTATTTTTATTTATTATTTAATGTAATAATTTTTTATAACATTTTTAATTTTCATGGATTATTTCTTTTATTTGTCTTTATTTATTTATTCATTCTTTTTTTGTCATATTGCAGGTCCTGTAATTATTTGTATTTTTTCAAATTTATTTATTTGTATATATTTTTTATTTATTTAATTAATAAAAAAATTCTATTTATTCATTTAATTGTATTCATTTATTTTTATGTATTTATTATTAATTTTATTTGTCTTTATTTATTTTGAATTATTAATTTTATTTCATAATTTTGGCTACAAGAAGAATGATACTGAAGCGTATGTTCAGTGTCGACCACTAATCTGTTTGACCGTTTACGTCAGCACAACACAGCTGTTATTTACTTCTGAGGATTTTTTTCATATTGCAATATATATCACAGGGTTGAAAAAATCGCGGTGTCAGTTTTTTTCTAATATGGTGCAGCCGTAACCCTCTTCAATCTTTGTTGTAAATTTTGCACAAACTTGTTTAAAGCCACAACAATATGCAGCAGAGTGATGTTGTTTGGACGTTTCTACTCTATATTTATTCTGTGTCATATTTATAGGAACTTGTCTGTGAACTTGATTGCAGTCACTTCTTGTTTGTTTTTTGACAAACCACATACACCCCAGATTTCACAAGAGCGTTTAGAAATATATAGACTTAATGCAGTTTGGGGTTTTTTCCCTCTAGGAATAGCTTTGCTTTGAACTCTCTGGTCGTTTGTGTTTATTATTGTCAACTTTTGTTTGGTTGAGCATCCTATTTTTTTCCTTTTCCAGTCCATGGAAACATAAGAGCTCTGTTCACTCTGTCTACATTTACATGGTGTTTTTAAATTCAGAATGATTTATCCTCAGTAAAATGATGATAATAATAATAATAATAATAATGATAATGATAATAAAAAATATTATTTATAAGTCCCCTTCAAGTTATTCAAGGACACTGTACCAGAAAGAGTAAAAGACAAATCATAAAATACAAGATAATAATAAAAACAGAATAAGTAAAAGAGCAGATTTCAAAACATTTAAAAGGTAAAGACAGGAAGGAGATATTATTATTTTTATTTTATGGTAGGAAAGCTTCCCTGAATTTGGAATTACAGCTGCTTTCTTTATGTGTACATGGAAATGTTAATTCCGAATAAAGGTTTCCATGGAAACGGGTGTATTCCACTGTAATTGGGATTTAAGAGCTGGGAGACACCGACTTAACGTCTGGATGTCTACTAGAAGACAACAATGGCATCCACTTCCTGTTTTATTTTCGTTTAAATGTTAGACCAGATACTACATGTGAGTTGTGCATTTATTTTCGTAATAATAATGAAGCAGCAGTTCGACCGAATCAACATACTAATGGCGGGAACGTGAAATACATGCGTCATGGCAACGAGACCAGGAGGAGCATGAGCAGAAAGACAGGAATAATGTTAAAGAGGAATCGACTGTTTCCATGTCAGAGGAAAGTGGAATAAACCTGTGACTTTATTCAGAATTCAGTTTAATATGGAAATAGTCATTTTCAACTGGAACTAGAAAAGTACTCGGTGAGCGCAAACTCCATCAAGGCAGATCAGTCCCCCCTCCCGTCACCACCAAACTTTTATCTTTTAACTTTTTTAACTTTTAAACTTTTTGAGTTATCTTGCTAACAAACAAACAAAAACACAACTGCCGTTCCTTGGCAGAGTAATTAGGTCTTTACACGGTTCAGCCTAAAGAGGAATTAACCTTTATTCTGAATTAAACAGGAATAAAAACTTTCATGTAAACAGGCCCAGTGTCTTTTTGTTGTCTAATTACTGTCACCTTTTGTCTTTGCCTTATTCTCATATGCCGTCTCACCCCTCCTTCTGTCTCACTTCTTTTCCGCTGGGCTGATATTCTGTTCCATTCCATTCTGTTCCATTCTCCTCATGGCAGTGTGTTCCTCATCACAGCTTGTCTTTCCTCTTATCTCCTGTTCTTTTATCAGCAGCCACCACACATGCCCAGGAGAAGGGAGGTGGTGGTGGTGTGTGTGTGTGTGGTGGTGGTGGTGGTGGTGGGGGGGGGTCAGCTGATGCTATCAGCAGGTGGAGACTTTGCCACTGGGTGAAGTCTCCACCTGCACTCCACTGAAACCAAATACATGCCTGTTTTCCTTACAGTCAGTACATTTACATGCACTCAGAGAAATTAGAATCATTCACATTCACCTTTATTGTTTCCCCGTAGGGCAGTTAGTGTGGCAGCAAGTCAAACATGTATAAGACATATGATTAAATGTCTCAAAGGGGGAGAATTAATGCAATGAACTGAAACGACATCTGTATCAATCTATGCCGGTAACAATAACAATCCCATGGAAACCAAAAACAGTCTGAGGCGCCACATAAAAACCATCAGGTACGACTGCTCCTGTTCAAAACTCAAAAAGGAAACGTCTGGTGCGATTGGACCAGTTTGCTTTTTCTACAAGGGAGTCTGAGCCGAGGGCCAGAAGGCAGAACATGGAACTTACCTGAACCCAAACCTAAACTATTCCACAAAGGGCCAGTGTGGCTGCAGGTTTTTTTTTCCTACCAACCAAGAGTTCACAGTTTGACCAATCGACTCTGCTGCTGCTTGGTTGGAACACAAACCTGCAGCCACACCAACCCTTTGTGGAACAGTTTGGAGATGACTGCCTTATCACGTTTCCATCAAGTAGACCAGGACGGCCCGGTACAGTTCAGATGGTGTCGGTATAGTTTGGCACAGTATGGAAGCTATTGCAAGCTCATTAGGAGGGGGCCCAGGACAAGACATTTAAACTACAAAACAAAACATATGATGATGATGAGCTTGTTTCCACTGCCTACATCACCCTTACGTTGTAGGTGGGGTAAATGCCACCACAGCAGCTACGTAGCCTTGTGACGTCATGGCTGTGGGACATGGTATAACCCGCCAATAATTCAATGTACTCACTCCCGAGCTTTTTGAATTGAGCCTGACAATGGTCAAACATTCTTGCGAAGCTGTCACAGGCCATGTTTGGGAAACCGGCTGAAATATTTTGTCATTTCGGACAGACCCATCGTTTGTTTTCTCCGACGATACAAAGGAGCATCTGCACCTCCTTGTTGCTCCATGAAATAAAACTGCGGGTCAACATGATTCACAAAAGTTTATTTTTGCTTTCTTTCACTTGTTCTTGAGTGGACATTTAACCAGCGAGTTGTTGTTTGTACTTTTATCCTTCCATCGCACAGAAATGACAATTCTGTCGACCAATCAACAGGGTGCAGTCTGTTTAGCTCCGCTCACATGGATCGCTTTGGAGTGGTTGGCACCCCAAAGAAAGGGTGACAAAAAGTGGGACAGTTTGCATTGGTAATTTTGGTTCCCTTTGTGGTGGAAATGCAAAAAAATGCATACCAAACCAAACCATCCCAATCTGCTTGGTGGAAACATGCCATTATTGGGACTGGAATGGAATGGAACTGGAGTTTTAGAAGTGGGATTAAACAAGTCACATAATGCGGTTCTAGTGGAGCTTCTCTACACACGTAAACCCTGCCAACCTTATCTCCACTACTGACTGAACTGGACACACCCCATTCAGGACGTGACCAGTCACCACGACAACATGTCCATTACTGTAATAAATCAGAGTTTTGAAACAGTTTGTAGCAAATGCTCAAACTGTCCTACTTCTGCAGTGACATGAAAAACATTTATCCAGTTACTATCTGTACTTTACAACTGCAATAATAATAAACAGATTAGATTTATATAGTGCTTTCCTATGTACACATACTCGAAGCACGTATTATTATTCATTCACTCTCACATTCTCCCTCTTGTGGTGCTAAACTACATCTGTATCCACACTGACTATGCCCCTCCCACCACAACCCAACTTTCATACACCAGTGTACGTTCATTCACCGCTGCAGGCAGGAGGTGAAGTGTTTGCCCGAGGACACAACTGCACATAACTAAGACAGATTGGGATTAAAACCAACAACCATTTGGTTATTGGATGACCCACTCTACCACCTGAGCCATAGATGTCCACAGCTGCTCTACCATCCATATTCATCACAACTAGCTGCTGTTATCTGTACAGCCACTACTGATACTTTTGTGTATACAGGACTATATCATTTTATTGTTTATATTGTATATATTTTAAATTTCCTTTGTGCAGAATTTCTTGTGTGTGTTCGTGTTGTTGTCCTTTTTCTGTTTCTTGTTTCTGTTGTCCTAATTCTGTTTGAAATTTGACCTTTCTTTAGCCATGGCTCAGTTGGTAGAGCAGGTCATCCAGTAACTGAAGGGTTGGTGGTTCGAATCCTGCTCTGTCTTAGTCGGTCCGCTGTGTCCTTGAGCAAAGCACTTCACCCTCCTTGCCTCCAGTGTCACTCACACTGGTGTATGAATGTTTGGTGGTGATCAGAGGGGCCGTAGGCGCAAAATGGCTGCCATGCTTCTGTCAGTCTGCCCCAGGGCAGCTGTGGCTATATATGTAGTTTACCACCACCAGAGTGTGCATGTGAGAGTGAATGAATAATGGGTCACTAATGTGAAGCACTTTGAGTGGCCAAAAAAAGCGCTATATAAATCCAATCCATTATTATTATTATTATTATTACTTTCTTTTCTTTACCGATTGTTCTTCATCTATGGCACTAACTGGTAGAATGCTAGCACTAAAGGGAATGTAGCACCACCTAGTGTCTGGGAGTCCAACAATAATTGGATTCTCTCACTGCACATGTAAACTGAGATTTCTGATGAACTCCAGTTCAGTCCTTAGATTGATTATTGACAATAACTGGACTTCGTTTATAGTCACAGGACTATAAAGGACTGAGTGAATATGTCGACCTGTTCATTGTCATCTGGTTTTGTTGCAGAAACAGTGGGTTTTGCTTAAAGACGAGGAGAAAATAACCCATTTGATGTACATAACGGAAAGCAAATTTGATTGAGTTTTTTGAATTTGGTAAAAACATGGCTCTACGTGTTTTTCATTTTTTAATAAAGTATCTTCTTCAGACTTTAAATGTGTTGAATCTTACATACTTTAATCAGATGAATCAGAAAACAAATGACTTTAGTGCTGGTTAGTTCATATTTTTAAAATATATGATGGTGTGTTATTCCACATATGCTGGTTTATGTACATGTATACAATGGATTAGTAAATATTCCACTAGAAAGAACCTGTAAAGTGAATGGATCATAATGTGCAGACTGTGTTTTGAAGTAGATCTGAGACCAATATTCTCACTTATGAGATAAAAAGTCACAATTATAGTGAATATTCCCTTGGAGTAAAACCTATTCTCGAGTTTTCTTTATCAGTAACACGCATGTGGGAACATTTCATTAGTTTTATTCCAGAAGCATTTGACTTGTAGACTATTGTTGTAGCTGGACTTAGATGTGACTGTAAATGAACTGAGTGTTCATTGTCATCTGGGTTTGTTGCAGAAAACAGCTGTTTTTGCTTAAAGACATGTGGAGGAAAATAACCCAGATGCTTTCCATGCACATGATGGAAAGCAAATTTGATTTGTTTTTTCTAATTTGTTAAGAATCGGACAAATATTGTGAGCGGATTCTGTGCCAATGCGGCGGTGAGGTCTAAGTGCCGCCAAACAGGCTAATCCGTAGCATACAAGACCCAGAAAGGTGGAGATGGTGGAGAAAGAAGAGTGAATAAGACAAAGCACAGGCTCACAAAAGCCTAAAATGATATCGCTGGTGGATATCTGGATGCTTGGGATGCCATAGATGGCTGCTGGACACTTTTGGCTTTGTCTTTACGGGCATGAATAGAGGCTTCTGTGGCAGTGATGACAGGCCTCCCCGGGCTGGGCCCAGGCTGGCGGGCAGAGCAGGTACAGGAGGCCGGGGGGCTCCAGACCCGACAGGGGATGCTGGTTCTCCTGGTTCTACCCACAAAAGAGCCCCTGTTCTCTGGCCTGTTATTGTGCAGGTACACAGACACGTCCACAGGTTCAGTCCACATCCACACTCTATCCTTCCATCTGTTTAACACGGTTGGACAGATGACATCAGTCTGCACATGTTCAACTTTGCTTTTTGGTTTTTTATCTCGCTCAGTGATGCAGTTTTTTTTAAAAATTATTTTATGTATAGTAGAGTTGCACAATATATTGTTTGAGCATCGACATTGCAATGTACGTGTGCGCAAGAGTCACATGATGGTTCCTGTTAATGAACAAGCTCAACATTTTCTCATTTAATTTCAATAGAACCTGACACACACTGATCACATCACAATTATTCTGAAGCAGTTTGGAGTGAGTCACTGTTAACAAGACTGAAAAATGAGCGACCAACAAGAGAAAATCACCCAAAACCAACAACAGAAAATCATCCAAAACCCAAAAAAATCTGACTTTCATATGTTATTATATTACTAATAATAGTTAATGAGCAAAGTGTTTTTGCTGAAACATTTCCACTTTTCCAAGAAAAATGCTTGCAGGTACTAAACCTTTTTCTATCTAATTTTGGGTCGAAAATACATGAGGAATGAATACTGTCAAAATTTTGGCAGATTGAATTCTGAAAGGTGCACTGGTTTTCAAAAATATGCCAGTCACACTGATGAGCTGAAAAAGAGGGATTCTGAAATGAACTGTATGAATTATAGGAACATGTTTATGTAGATTTAGTTTTAAAATGAAGGTTGAATACTAGTGTTTATCTGCTTAAATGAAGTTTATATTAAAGTGTGTGTTGTGGTTGTAGCCGTTCATGTTAAACTAATGACGGTGTGTGTTGGTTACTTCCTTAACAGCCTGTTGGATCATTTCTATGTGAGGACGATGGTCAGTTTTTCATCACAACCAGGATCTGCACTGCTAATTATGTGTAAAACTAACTGCCCTTAGTGTCTGTGAATACTACACATGCTGATATTAGGTGTTGAAGCTTTAAACACACAATCTGTCATTTTTATTAGTATTATATTATTTTCTTAGGGATAATATTGCTGATAAAATTTTAGATTTTCTTTTTCATTTTGATCATTGTAGGCAACAGGTGATAGAATGTTAGTACATAATTCAACAAACTAGTGCTTCACCATTTGAAGAAAATGTGTGATTATGATTATTGTGGATTATATTGTGATTTGTGATTACATGAGTCTAGTTGCTTGAATATTAGGGGCAACACAGAGAATTAAACTACATAGTGTAGAAAATGTAGCAATATAACACGCAAAAAATAAAACCTGAAGTTTATAATTCTGTACAAATTAAAGTTTGACAGTAATAATAATAATAACAATAATAAGAATAAACTTTATTTGTTTAGCACCTGTCATACAAGGATTGTAGCTCAAAGTGTTTCACGTTGATAAAAATGTACAATAAATAAAATACAATTTGACCAAAGGGTTAAGACAGAGGTACAATCAGAAATAAAAGTGCAGGAAAAAATATTTTCACAAATTTGCATGTGCAATAAGTGATTATAGATAATTATAAAAGTGCAAGAAAACAAAATGCTTTGCAATAATAAGTGATAATACATAATTTATACAATTTCAATAAAATGAGACATTCAGGGTTGGGGTTTGTGACCCCGTTTGCATCTCCTTTCAAAGGCTAATAAAAATTAAAATGTTTTTAATTTGGTTTGGAATATATTCAACAAGCTGGCATCTTGATTGGCCTGTGGAATTGTCTTCCATATAGTTGGTGACTAGTTAGCAAAGGCTGTAAGTAAAGATATTTCTGCAAATTATACAATATTATTTTCTAAAAGTTGGTTCCATCTGCACAACTGAACAACCTCATTACACTCACATTTGAATCTTATTCACCTGTGACGGCTTGCTCACAGCGGATCACGCTCACAGTGGATTACGCTCACAGCGGATCATGCTCACAGCGGATCATCAGCGGTGCCATTCGCTCACAGGTGAACAGTGACTGTTCGACTGAGAAGCAGGAGCTGAACTTTCTCAGCTGCCTTAAACTCACCACAACAATGACTTAATTTCATTTCAACATTTCTACATAGAATAGAATATTCTATGTCACAGTAATTATTGTTGCCAATATATACTGCGAAAATTAGTTTAACAGCTCCACATGGCAGTAAATCATACAAGAATAAAAACAGTATAAGTCACAGTTAAAAATAAATAAAAAAATAAAAGCAGTACTTATACATATATTGAGGTAGCTGTAGATATATAGTATTTAACATTTGTAATGTTTTGTCCTGTGATCTGAAGCTGTGGATGGATATAGACCTGCACAATGTGGATGTGGCTATAACCTGCTCTGACACAGGTTATAGTCCTGTGTATGTGGAATATTTGTACTGATGTGACTGTTTTTAATTCATGACACATGTTGAAAGTCTGTGTTTTCCTAAATGTTAGATAAAGTCATTTCATTTCTAAAAAAAAAAAAAAGATAGTGAAAGTGTGTTCCCAGACACCTGCATTTGTTTACATTAAATTGCAAATCGTAGTCATTTCTGCGATGACATAATTGCACAGCATGACATTATGATTCCATTAATCATATAGCACTAAAACAAATTCCTGGTTCTATATAAATGGAGACAGTTAATTCCAGCAGCAGATTTACCAGAGTGAGTTTTGTCATGCTAAGCTAACCCAGTTCAGAGTCATTTGACTGAAGGACCTGCTGCTGCTGCTGTCACCACAGGTTTCATCATTGGTTCATCATTCCCTGTTAGAACACCACACATCTGGCCAAGACAAATGTGGGCTAACTGCAGCTTTGACTGTGTGACTCACGTTCTGACATGCTAACAGCATCATGCTAACAGTGTGCCCTGGGGACGCTAACGGCTGAATCCAGCTCTGGCCTCTCCATGTCTTTTTGAATTATTAACAGACTAAGGAGAGGCTATCCAGGGAGAAGATGGAGGTGGATCTGTGTCAGACCCTTCACATGCCCTCCCACTTTACCCTGATGGCCCTCTTTAGGATTCACAGAGCCTCTTTGATCCGTTCGCTGTCCTCCCAGCTGCGAGGCCAGAGGATGCAAGGAGCCCTTTGGTCTCCCATTTCAAGTCACACATTCTTTCCTAAAGGACCCAGAGGTCCCGGCCCTTAGATGCAATGGAATTTCATCTGCAAAAATAGGCTGGACTTTGCCAGGGTATTGGACTGGCCGTTTGTACTGTTGGTATTCTCCATCTTTGGATCCTCAGACTAAAACATTCATATTTAAGGTGTCCCTGCCGTCAGGGAAGAGACTCAGTAGTATTCGATGCACAACTGCCAGATTTTGAAAGCGTTTCTTCCCTCAGGCTGTGAAAGCACTGAACACTGAGTCCACACTGGCTCCACAAACTCTGACTGCTCACTGCAATTTATCATACTCACTGCTCTCTGCATGTTATCACACTCATTACTCGCTGCACACCCAATGCTGCTGCTGTTTTAATTATTTATCTTATTAAACTTGTCTTTTTTGCCTTTATTTTTAATCAACTCTTTTTATAGATGCTGGTGTTATTTTATTTACTGTATTTTCCGCCACTATATAGGACGCGGTGGATTATAAGACGCACTGTCAATGAATGGGTTCTTTTTTAAATATTCATCACATAATCACACTGCAGTACAAATCAGCTCAACGCCATTCAATTTTTATTTATTCATGTATTTATTTATTTTAAATACATGATATATATTTATCATCTCTCACTCAACATCCACTCAGTCACTTTGTCATCATGGGCAAATTACAACTTCATGACTGCTGCTTCTTTTATTGTAGTTTATTTATTGTATTTATTGCATTTTACTTTACTTTTGATTTATTCCCTACTCTTATTGCATTATTGTATATATTATTGCACTATTGTTTATATTTTTAAAGGCACCAAATGGAGAAGCGCTCCCAATTTCATTGCATATTTGCTATACAATGATAATAAAGGCTTTCTAGTCTATTCTAATATATTAGAGATTTTGTGGCATTCAGAATTTTCACAGCTCATGTTTATCATCATAAAATTCACCAAATCTGTATTCAACTCAGTATTTGGCTTGTAGAGAAAGTGTAGCTCGGCTTAAATGTGACATTCATTTTAATTTACTGTAACTTTACTTGGATTTTCCAGCTTGTTTTCATCTCTAGAGGCAGTGTTTGCCATGTCTGTCCCCTTTTCAGAAAATAGCTTCAAACCTGCGATCCTCTTAGATGAGGAGCCAAATGCCCCAGAGGTCACAGCCCACTAAGTGCTTCCTTGTTTCTAATAAAAAACAAATCAAATAACATGGATCCCCAGGGGTTTATAACACTAGAGTCATGAACTCTGAGGGCAGATAAAGCTCTTCCAAATATTCCCATACAAAGGCATGGATGTGGGAGGAGCCTGTTGGCTTTGATTCTGTCATTTATGAGCCACATTGGGCCCAGTAGAGTAGAGTAGAGTAGAGCTCTGACCACTGGACAGTGAAATGACCACATCTTTACCACTTGGCCATTACATAGTGTTAAAGCAGGGTGTTTGTACAAATCCTGAAAGTATTAAAAAGTATAGAATTTTGAAACACTGTTTTCCAAACCTTGAAAAGTCTTGAATTTTGGGTGAAAGTCTTATTAAAGTATGGACAAAAAAATCCTACAGTAGAATTTCAGCATATGCAGTATGCATATACAATGGTATTGTAAGGTATGTGTTCATTCAATCATCATCATCATCATCATCATCACATGTTTATTTCAAACCTACACCCACAGTTTACACTTTACAAATGACAACTGGACAACCAAAAAAAGAACGCATGGTTTGAAAAGGGAATGTAAGAAGCAATGCTTTGAAATTTCACCCCCTCACACCACACAACCACCTGAAAACATCACACTACAGTAATATAGGATGATATAAAACAATATAAAACCTACTGGTCCCCACTCCCACAGTGTCGTGTCTCCCCAGACCCACAGGGCTGTATCCTGCCGGCCCCCAGACCCACAGTGCCGTGTCCGCCCAGACCCACAGTGTCATTTCCCACCACCCTCCAGACCCACAGTGCCGTGTCTTGCCGTCCCCTAGACCCACGTCCCATCGGCCCCCAGACCCACAGCACCGTGTCGCGTCCGCTCAGCTTGGCCTCTGGCAGTGTGAGCAGTGGGAACGGCAGGAACAATACTGCGTTTGTCCACTGCTCTGCACTTGGCCTGCTGCTAAACAAATGTTGGGTGGAATCCTGGTGGCTGGCTTTGGCCCTGGGCTCCGGCTGATCCACACTGACTTCACAAACGCTCACAGCGCTGATCAAAAGAACAAATCAGCCTTTATAGGCAGCTATATGGTAATGGAATTATTTCCACACCAATTAAAGTTTACTTTTCTCTGCCTTTGCCCTCATGTAGACTATTTATTTTGCTCTTATGGCAGAAAAGGAAGCATTCTTTGCCCGGGGCGCAGACATGCATTTAAAGCTGTTTCCATTAGTATCACTTCTACCCGATTCTACTAACATGGGGGCATTTCTGCTATGAAAAAGGGTCCGGTCCCATGATACCCTCTCCTAGATTTTTTGTACTTACTCCCCTGAGGTTCCATGCGATTCTATAATATGTTGTGTCATCAGCATAGACACTGATTGGTGGCGTTGTCAACATGTGACCTGCCATTAAAAAAAATTGTAAATAAAAAAATAATCTAAAACTAGACGCAGAGATACAATAAACAGTGGTCAGTTAAATTCAGTCCACAACACAATGATATCATTCCATAAAACCACTCCCTGGTCGGTCATTGAGGTTCAGAGTAGGGATGCACGATATTGGCAAAAATTGTAATATGTGATATAGGTGTACAGCATAATGATAACGATAATAATGCATTATTTCTTGTTCTGCTAAACCAATTGCATCTACCAAGAAAAATGTTCCTCAATAATGTTAAAATGCTGTACATCGCAGCTAATATGAGCACAACACAGAGACATTTCCAGCAGCACCACAGCTCAGTACTCAAATCAACAACTGCACCTACCAAGAAAACACCAACAAACCAACACATTCACACCTCCACTTCCACAGTCAAGAGCCACATTTGATTTTGAAAAAAGGAGAAATATATAATTTTATTTATTTTATTTGAGATTTTATATCATTTTAATTTTAGTTTCAATTTGTAGAGGAATTAAAAGAAAGAAGTTTGTTAGAAGTTAACGCTTACAGAGTTATAAAATCCATGTGCTACTCAGTTAAATAAGTCTGTTGTCCATTCATGTCATTTGTAATTTAGTTTTCTTAAAATAACGTCTCGATCTCGTGAGCTGAGTGTCTCGTCACAACCCTAGTAAATACTGCATATAAAAATAAAATCTTTAAATATAAGTGCTCAACTCTTGACCAAAGTTGTGCTCTGAATATTCCCATCTTTTCAACATTAATATCTAAACTGTCATTCAGCAGCAGCAGGAGCATTACTGCAGTATTTTTGCCAGAAATAAATTTATAGAGGAAACCACTCTGGTACCGCATGGTGTGTGAAACAGAAAATACCTGAGAAAAAGAGAAAATAAACTATTATACATCTTTTCGATATGAATATTGCACACAGTGTTATTGCGATAATGATATTTTTTTCATATATTGTGCAGCCTTAGTTCAGACATAACTGTCTTTGGTGGCTGATGGGAAAAAAAATCAGTGTGAAGTTGACGGCGCCTCATGATGACGTCCAGGTATCTGTTTGGAAACGCTCTCAAGGGAATAGTTCCTGGTATCCGAGTAGAGCAGATACCATGTAGTGGAAACACGACTTTAGTTACTCCGACCTTTGGGGTGGGGGTAAAACTGTGACAGTGTGTTTACTGTGTCAGTGCCAGTTGTTGTTTACACTAGCGCTGGTTGGTGTTTGATATCATTCTACAGGTTTTTATTTTCAGACAGTTTTCCCAGACGTTCACAGTCGTGTAAATTCCATAAATCCTCAGCTCTTCAGTGGAGAATCGATAACGTAACCCCCCTCCTGTGATGGAATGTCTGAAACCTGCAGCCCCCCCCGCCCCTGTCCTCAGGCGCTGGTAGGAGATGAGGGGGATTGAATGACCCTTTGACATGGATCCACACCCAGACACTGGTACATGTGGCCCTGAGGGGATGAGTAAAGCAGCCCCCTGGAAGATCATTTAGCTCATTATTATTATTATTATTATTATTATTATTATTATTATTATTGGTGATGCACCAATCACCAAAAAAAGTTGATCTGCCGTTTGCTGATCACTACTGATCACAGAAGGAATTTTAAATGTCCATACTTTTTATCTAGGTATGGATAGTTACATCTATCAACTAGTTGATAGATGCAAGGGGATGGGTTACCTTACTAGCAATACCAGTCATGATAGAAACAACAATAAAAACAACAACCAGAACAAGAACTGGGCAAAAAAATAAAGAAATTAATTATTAATAATAATTTAAACAAGAAGAAGAAACTAAATCAGACCTATTAGATGAGAAAGACAAAAACATAATCAGAACAAGACATCTATTATTACTGCTACGATTGTTATTATTATTATTATTATTATGATTATTGTTATTATTCTGTCTTATTCTGTGTTTTTGGGGAAAAGACGTATTTGCAGCTGTGGATGATCTTTCTGTTGACGGTCCTTCAGGCAGTTCTCTAAGTACCTCAGCAGGCCTCAGCTTGGCCCAGCACCTTCCTGCTCTTTATGTCCACCCACTGATGGGGTAGCCATTGAAGCAACCCCCCCCCCCCCCCCCCCAAAAAAAGAAAAAAAAAACCCTTTCTCTCTATCTCTTTACCGCGCGCCTGCACAATAGCCTCACTCGGCAGAGTTCCAAGAACAGTGTTTGTCTGATCACCACCACAGCCCCACCCCCCTTTTATTAGTGTGTGTGTGTGTGTGTGTGTGTGTATATGTGTGTGTGTACTTGTATTCCTATCTTTATGGGGACATTGATCTGTTTACACAGTCACACCGTGGGGACCAAAATGCAGGTCCCCAAGAGGGTAAATATAAATCTAGGTCCCCACTAGTAAAATATAAATGTGTGTAAAGTATGCAAGTGTATGTAAATAAACACTTTTTCCCCATAAAACGTGGGGGAAACAGGTGGAAAGTGAAACTTGTATTTTTCAAAGGTTTAAAGATGAGTTTACTTTAAAAAAAAAAAAATCGATATATATGATTATAGAAATATATAATTATCATGTTTTACCTTTTTAAATGCCATATTTGTTATGTAAACAAAAGTAAAATCAAATAAAGTTGGATCCCATACAATTTATTTCTTTGCAGCGTTGTGCATGTCAATGATTCACACCAACATTGATTAATTTGCATTATATTTGGTGTTAGAAGATATTTTCATAAATACTAGCATCTGTCTCAAGTGTGTGTAATTGCATATTAATATTTTTATATATGTTTTGGATGTTTTCTCATTTTTTTTTTCTGTATTTTAGAAGAGTGGTTAAATTTATTTACTTTTTCATCACTTTTTGGATGATTTCTACTGGATTTTAGCGCATTTAGTAAAAAAAAATTCTCCGCATTTTTTTTTTCTCACCATATTTTTGTGGGAAGTTTGACCAACACCCCCCCGAGACAAAACAGTTGACCGACATGAAGTCTTTTAATCATGATTAATCCAAAGAAACCATGTGATTAATCTGATTTAAAAATGTTAATCATTTGACAGCCCTAAAAAAAAGCCCAACTTTGAACTCTTTTCCATTTTGTTTTGCACATTTGCACACAAACACACGCCCAGGCTTTTCTGAACCTTCTGGATCTCCTGAGCGTTTGGACCTTCAGCCCAGCTGCTCTTCCAGCCCAGGCCTCTTCCATGTTCTTTTGTCCCTTCCACTGACCTCCGAGCGCACTAGGACTGCACCTCTGCAAGCTCTGGCCCGTTGCCGGACGCTTGATGTGGACATAGTTGCAGCAGCGGGTCCCCCTCACCCGGGCAACCAGGCCTTTTGAAACCCCTACCCCTCACTGTTCGCCCAGACACTCTTTCCTCTTCGTCCAAACTCTGGCTCTTTTTCCCTCTGGCCGTTGGACTGGAAGGCTTTTCCAATTGTTACTTGAGCATTGGACTTAGAGCCAACAAATTTCCTATTTATAAAATTAAATGCTCTAAAACGACATATTTAAGAGTCAGTTCTGTTACAGTTATTTAAGAGTCGGTTCTGATACAGTTATTTAAGAGTCAGTTCTGTTACAGTTATTTAAGAGTCAGTTCTGTTACAGTTATTTAAGAGTCGGTTCTGTTACAGTTATTTAAGAGTCGGTTCTGTTACAGTTATTTAAGAGTCGGTTCTGTTACAGTTATTTAAGAGTCGGTTCTGATACAGTTATTTAAGAGTCAGTTCTGTTACAGTTATTTAAGAGTCGGTTCTGTTACAGTTATTTAAGAGTCGGTTCTGTTACAGTTATTTAAGAGTCGGTTCTGTTACAGTTATTTAAGAGTCGGTTCTGTTACAGTTATTTAAGAGTCAGTTCTGTTAGTTATTTAAGAGTCAGTTCTGTTACAGTTATTTAAGAGTCAGTTCTGTTAGTTATTTAAGTCAGTTCTGTTAGTTATTTAAGAGTCAGTTCTGTTAGTTATTTAAGAGTCAGTTCTGTTAGTTATTTAAGAGTCAGTTCTGTTACAGTTATTTAAGAGTCGGTTCTGATACAGTTATTTAAGAGTCAGTTCTGTTAGTTATTTAAGAGTCAGTTCTGTTACAGTTATTTAAGAGTCAGTTCTGTTAGAGGTATTTAAGAGTCAGTTCTGTTAGTTATTTAAGAGTCAGTTCTGTTACAGTTATTTAAGAGTCAGTTCTGTTACAGTTATTTAAGAGTCACTTCTGTTAGCTGTTTAAGAGTTAGTTCTGTTAGTTGTTTAAGAGTTAGTTCTGTTAGTTATTTAAGAGTCAGTTCTGTTAGTTATTTAAGAGTCAGTTCTGTTATTCTAATGTATAAAGCTCATGACTATATTCTCCCCAACACTTTATATCAGATATTTCAGTCCAGACAAAGTGACTAGAACTTGAGGGGAAGTGAAATGTTTAGGAAAATGAAGTGTAGAACAAATTTTTAAAAACCCAGTGTATCTCTGTTAGGGGGGGGGGCGTCTGTGGAATAATCTGGTTCAAAATTAAAAAAAAAAAGTCTTCATCAATCTGTGCTTTTAAAAGCATGATAAGAAAATACAGACAATTATCTGAATAAGTAAAAATGTAGCTATAATTCAGAAGAATACATAAATTAACTATTTTTAAATAAAAAAAATCATATAGACTATACTGATTAGGAGATATTATCATATTTATTAAATACTGTATTCGTAGTAAACTTAAAGTGAATATAAATATACTTTACAGTTGATTTTATGAGGTGACTTGTAAACACCTTAGTTTGGAAAAAGGGGTTTGTGTTATAAGTTTTACTTCTTCCCACTCCTTTTTGAGCGCAAAAAAAGGTGTTGGTTGATTCCTTGATGTTTTATGATTTGTATGCTGGAAATAAAAGTGAAGTGAACTGAAAAAGCTTGTGAGGCAGCATGTTGTTTTGTGCTGACTGCTGCGTTGTGCTGCTGGTGGCCGGCTTCCTGTGGCGCTCCAAAGCTCCCATTCACTGTTTTCTCCTTTTTTCTTTGAGCTCCTCCAGGGAACCAACCCCTGTTTGATCACATTAGGGGAGAAAGAGAGAGATCAGTGGTGCTTTTGACATTCCCAGTAGCTTTTGACAGTCTATGTGCTGCTGATCACTTTGCCTGGTAGCAGCATGGGGCTTCTTTTGAATTTCTTCTTCTTTTTCTTTGATTTTCTTTATTGTGAAGTTTTTTGATTAGTATGTGTGGGTAGTAGAGTTGGTAATCTTAAGCTGTAAAACCAATACGATCTGCATCTCGATACAGCATCTCCGATCCAATACTTTAACCATTTGGTGCATAGTGGTCACTACAGTGGACAGTTATTCTCCAGCTGTTCTTTTGTATATTCATGAGTTTTGTTGTTTTCGTTCCATATCAGTCAGTTTATATCATCACTGTAGCTTGGCTGTTCTTAACACCTGATCTGCACCAACATGTTTAACTGTCAATCAATTACTTGTTGTTATTAGACTGTAATAAATAGTGATTTCTTAAAATAATTTTTTATTTCATAGTGTTCCTTTGGTTCAAAGCTTAAACACATGTTGTCCAGCTGAGTAGACATTTTTGTAACTCCATAAATAATAGGTTCAGGTCGCAGTTTTCATCTGTGGTGTCGTACCACAGTGCGTCCGTGGAGCTCATACTGACCTGTACAGTGAACACATCTGCTAATCCATGTTGCATGTTAATGTGGGTTTATAGAAAATAAAAACTTTACTCAAAGAAAGAAACTTGTTGAAATGCAACTCAAATTCTATTATGTCGAACATATCAAATTGTATTGCAACAAACGTTCAATAACCGATGTATCGCGATATCATTCCAAACTTTTCATTACCTCGCACCTTCTCTACTGACACACTCAGATCATGCACATGTGTGTCAGCATATAATAATGGATTAGATTAGCACCCAACACGCTTTACATTATTGATCCATTATTCATTCACTCTCGCATGCTTCCTCTGATGGTGGTAAACTACATTTGTAGCCGCAGTTGCCCTGGGGCAGACCGACAGAAGTGTGGCTGACAATTTGTGCCTACAGTTCCTCTGACCACCATCAAACATCCATAAACAAGATGAAGTGTCTTTGCCCAAGGACACAACAAACTGACTAGGACAGAGTGGGATTTGAACCACCAACCCACTCTACTAACTGAGCCACTAAGGATGGGATCATTTTCCCATCGTGGGTAGAACTTATTTCACACTCTCGTCTTGAATTTGTGTTCCTTTCATTTGAGGAGAGGTTGATCTGGCCTTTTTTTTAATTAAAATTTTTTAAATGTCAATGTCTGCAGTCATATCTGTTTAAAAAAAATAAGTAAAATAGTTGGTATCATGTGAAAGAGCTCCCCAGCATCATGAGAATGTGTGGCTTTGACATCTTCTTTGTGCTGATCAAAGCTAAGATGCTCTGAAATGTTGTCCTCTGGTTAAACGTGCCAGTACAGCACAGTTGGTGCGAACTGCTGAAGTCGTTTCCTGAAAAGCTGAGTCACTGCGTGGGTGTTTACACTTACTAATTTCTCACTTAAATATTTTGTCATTTTCTTATCACTACTTTGCGATAGCATGAGCCTCTTCCTTTTGATGGAGAAGGTTTGTGCACATTAGAGAAGGTGTGTGCGGTTCTGGATATGCCCATAGATAAATAAATAGTCTTTATTGTCATGATACAATATTTACATTTACATATTTAAGCATCTCCGTCAGTGCAACATATTGGACCTTGTTTACATGAGTTTTTATTCTTGTTTAATTCAGAATAAAGGTGAATTCCTCTTTAAGATGAACCATGTAAACACCTAATTCCAGTTGAAAATGACTATTCCCAATTAAACTGAATTCTGAAGAAAGTCACTGGTTTATTCTGCTCTTAATTCAGAATTTGATAATTCAACTGACATGGAAACAGTTAATTCCTCTTTAACATTAGTCTTGTTGTTCTGCACATGCTCTTAGTCTTCTCACCACGACGCACATATTCCGCACTTCGAGCTGCTGCTTTGTAATTATATATAAAAAAAAAAATCACATGTAGTATCTGGTCTAAAATGTTGATAAACAGGAAGTGGATGATGATGATCATTAAGCGACTGTTCTGTCCAATCAGAACCTTCTGTACCTCCAGCTCTGAAAACCCAATTACCTAGCGCAAAATACACCCGTTTCCATGGAAACTTTTATTCAGAATTAACATTTTCATGAAAAGGAAAGGAAATAGCTTTAATTTTTAATTAAATTATTCACAATAAATAATTCGGAATTTAAAAAAAAACATGTAACTGTAGCCGTTTAAAAGGGAAATGAAAAGCATAAAAACGATAAGATAAAAATAAGTTTCATATGTGATAGGAAAAAAAAGGAACTAAATATTAAAAAAAGATTGCACAGCATCCTGGACCATAAATGTGTGTGTTTAGAAGTATACTGGGGGGGGGGGGTAATTCATTGGAGGGTGTTCGTCCTACAAAGAGGCAGAATTTGCAAACGGCTTAACGAAGGCCTCTGGAATCTTGTTTTATATTTGCCAAAATGCCTGACCACAATTAACCAACCACAACATTCTGAATGTCAATTTAGGTCATTTTCTACCCGCACAAAAACCCTGGACTTAGACTCCATGAAGCAGAAAAAAGCTGATGTAATAGGTTTAAGAAAATCTCCAAGGGGAGTCTAACCTCACCCCCCACACCCACCCATCCAAACCCACCCCTCTGTCCATAATCCCACCTGTCAAACCTCTCGGAACCCATCCCAATATAGCGGCTTTGACACCCCCCCCCCAAAAAAAATTTATAATCTGAAGGTTGGAAAAGTTTGAAAGGAAGTGCTTTTCGATAACAGTTTTATATTTTTAAGAAAAGAGGGTTTATGATTCAATGATTTAGTGTTTGGGGGTGGGGGGAGGGGAGCAGGAGATGAAGGCAAATGGGACAAGGGAGAAAAAGAAAGAGGGGAGGAAGGGAGGGAGGGAGGGAGGGAGGGGGGGTGAAGAAAAGAAATCCCAGCCTTGGCACACACACACACAGAGTCTCTGTGCAGCGCGAAGCACAAAAGAAACCTGTAACGCCTCCAGATTCCTTCTAGTCGAGTATCAAAAGACATGCTTTGCTTTAGAACAAGAGACGACTGGCTAAGATGGGACTGAGGAGCCACTGAGCCCAGCACTGGCTCGGCTGGGGTGCTGCCCGTTAAGCTCTCAGATAGGATTTTACCCCCCCTTCATCTCCTCCTACTCTCTCTCTCTCCTCTCTCTCTCTCTCTCTCTCCCTCATCTCTCTCTCTCCTCTCTCTCTCTCTCTCTCTCTCTCTCTCTCTCTCTCTCTCTCTCTCCTCTCTCTCCTCTCTCTCTCTCTCTCCTCTCTCTCTCTCTTGGGGATATCGATATTGCTGTTTAGCTGTGAACACAAGGAGTCGTTGAAGCTGATCATTGATCAGTACGAGTGAAGAAAGACGCCAGTTGCTGCTTGCTTGCTTGCTTGGTTGCTGCGACCTGCACACTGGGTTAGGGTCCCACTAAACTACCACCAGGACAAAAAGGACCAAAGTCTTAGTCATTTATTATATCACATCTAAACACTATGTATTAGAACAGGGCTCTCAACTCATTTTCTTCAGGGGCCACATTCAGCTTGATTTAATGTCCAATGGGCCAAACCAGTAAAATGAAAACATAATAACCTATCAGTCACAGGTGTCAAACATAAGGCCAGGGGGACAAATCTGGCCCACCAAATGGTCCAGTCTGGCCTGTAGGATGAATAACAATGAAAACATTAATGGTGTAATTTACATTTTACATACAGAATCTTTTGATCTCATTTCGGGTCCGACCAATAAAATCTGATCGTTAATTACCTATAAATAATGAAAAAGTCCAGATTCTAGTGTAAAAATGTCAACTGCATAAAAATCTTTATATTAACAAACCATCCTCTTACAAAAACTTGAATAAATACCTGAACAAATATGAACCACCTCAAATACCTGAAGAGAAGTAAGCGTAATTTTGCAAATATTCTGCCTGTTACTAAGTGTTTTGTGTATTTGTTATTAAAGTGTAAATTGTTCTGCACATGTGCAAATTATAAACTGATAGACTGAGGCAGGAAATTATTAATTAAATTGCACTTGTTTTTCTTAAAAGGGAAATGGCCAGATTTTGGTACTGGGGGCCTTTATTATGATGTAATATGTAAAAGGAAGAAAAGTGCCAAAGTCTTAGGGGTTGTTTGCACGAGGACGATTGCGGCTGAAAATGTAAAAAAAAAAAAATTTTAAAAACGGAAACGCCTTTTGTTTAAATGAGAATTCAGTTTTCATGGTTTGAAAATGCAAACATCTGAAGACGCATTCCAGAGTAGAAACCTTGAAAACTATTCACTGTCACGTCTACATCTCAGGGTCAAAAACTCAAAATATTTCTGTTACGCGTGCGTGTTGACAAGACAGCGTTCGATCACAGCACCGTCGACAGCCTGACATCAATATCCAACCCAATTCCACACACTATTTTTTATTATTATTTAATAACAATGCTCGTGTAAATGCAGATAACAAACTTAAGACAGGATGCCAGTTTTTGCATCTTCTCTTCTGATCGTCTCCGTATTAACCACAGGTGTCAAATATGTGGCCCGGGGGCCAAGAGCCGCCCGCTAAAGGGTCCAATCCGGCCCCTGGGTTGGATTTGTGAAATGCAAAAATTACACAGAAAATATTAGTTCAAATCATTTTACTGGATCAGACCAGTAAAATACTATCCTAATAACTTATAAATAATATAAAAAGCTATTCTTTATTTCTGGTAGTGTAAAAAAAAGGTGAGTTACACATTTACAGCCAAAAAAATGGGAAAAACCTGAACAAATATGAAAAACCTGAAATGCCTTAAGACATAAGAAAATATGTGGAATTTTATTTTGTAGATCCACTGTCAACTGTAAGTTGTGATGCACATGTAAAAATGACAAAATAGGTTGTTCATATTTATTCATGTTATGTTTGAGTACATTTCATAGATGAAAACATTTTCATTTATGTAATTAGATTTTAATTTTTTTTGCTCAGAAACAGAGAAAAACTTTGGAGCTGACATCATTTGAAAGTTCTTATCCTATTATTGATTGTATTTGACTGGTTCGGCCCACTTTACATCGAAGTGTGTTGTACGTGGCCCCCTGAACAAAAATGAGTTTTACACCCCTGGTATAAACGTAGCCTTAGTCATTTATTATATCACATTTAACAGCCATTGCCTTCCAGTGAATTATTCAGATTGGCAGCAGGAAGATCCAGGATTTATCCTAAAGTCCTTCAACTTCTAATACATCATATACAGGAATAATGATAATAAATGATAAAAATAAATGACTCAGAAATTGTCACTTCTCGAAGATGAAACAAAGACTGAAAATTCTCTGTTCAATTTTATTTACGGCACAAAATAAATAATAAAAAAAAAAAAACAAGGCATCAACCAACATAGTCAACAAAGTTTTTTGGCTCTGAAAAAAGGAGTGGGAAGAGGTAAAACTTATAAACTTCACTCCCTTTTTACAAACTAACTAGAAAAGGACTGGGAAAGCGCAGACTCCACCAAGGCAGACCCCCCCCCCCCCTCTTGGGTGTTTTTGGTGAATTAGGCTGATGTTGATGCTCTATCACTGCCACTGACTTATGATTTGAGGCTTTGTTTATCCACATTGTCATTTCCTCTGGAATATCATTAACTCCTTGGAGGGGCCTTGAGCTCCTGGATGGAGCATTCCTCCTTTTTCTCCCCCTCCAGGTTGTCATGAAAGGTGATCGTGTCGCCATTCACAGAAACAAGAGAGCTGGCGAAAGAAAGAGAGGGGCGGGTGTAAAAAAGCACAGACACACAAGTCAGCCAAGAAAAGACTTTGTAAAGTGTCAGAGGCTCATTCTACATTTCCCAGCTATTACAAGGAAAATCAATCTCTCAAACCCCCACCTCACCCCCTGCTACTTATTCCACAGTGTTTCCTTTAGAGGTCGGTACATTTGCAACAACTCATAAGGTTAATTGCTGGTGACGCTAAACTTATTCCACGTGTGGTTAAGTGGCGACCCTCGCTCTTGGTCTCCTTTTCCCCAGCGTAGCGTGACCTTAGCCGTCCCAGCCGGAAGTGATGTAGGTGGTGGTGTAGTTGGAGCCCCAGTAAGTGTTTCCTAAAGAAAACAAGACTGAGGCGGCGGAAACCTGAACCTGTGCTAATGCTGGCTGCCTCTCCACCTTACCTCCCTCCCTCCCTAAGCCCCGTGGCCAGAGGGGAGAAGCCAAGGTAAAGAGGGAGCAGCTCTTACTGTATGAAAACCGCAGTCTGTGTACACATTCATTTAAGTGTGTGAACATGTGCATGTACTGTAACTCCTGCTCGCATTCCTCCAACTCCCACTGGCAAAGCGCTACAGTCCTCAACAAACACAGAGCGCAGTTTTAGGGCCGGTGTCGGGAGTTATCGTAGCCTATGGCAGAGCCTCGACAGACACCGGCATGCTCGGCCAAAACAGCTTGTTTATGCAGTTGCTGCACGGAAGGTCATTCACGACATTAGGTGTGTGCTAGGACAAAATGAAGCTGACCTTTTGCAGAAAGCCCCGTCTGTCTTCCCTTTGAGGAGTGGCTGATTACAGCACTCATCTCCTGCTGGAACTGACACACACACACACACACACACACACACACTACTTTGATTCTGCCGGGGGTTCTACCGTCTATATCTGGAAAAGGGCTTTGGTCGTTGGAAGTGTTTGCCGTTCCCTTAATCTGTTATAAGCATCAGGGTTTACGTGTTGTTGCTTTTGATTGCAGGCCAACAGCTTTCCTCCCAACACATATTGACTCCTCGGGGGGAAAATTCCACAAACTGCAAATCCAAATATCAAATGCCTCTTCACAAAATCCTGTTGTCCGAACGAGATGAACCATAGATAGGATGCCATTATGGCTTTTCACCCTGCTGTATGAAATTGTTTGGCCACGCTGCTTATGGGATTCAGTTTGGAGACAGAATATGGATTCAGGTGAATTATTATTACAATCTGTTCTTCCTGGAAATAGGTCATTGGACACCAAAAAGTAGTCAATTCTCGAGTAGCCTTTGGAAACATTTGACCAGCAAGAATATTCTCTGTTATTAGGAAACGCTCTCCTTCAGGGATCATGTAACTTTAGCTCTGTTATAAAATACTGCAATGTTTTCTTACTCTGTGTACGTGCACTTAGAGAAATTTGAATTATTGCCTTAGTGCGACTAATCTCTTTAGTTTTCACAGTCCTGTTTACACTTTAGTGGGACCAGAATGAAAGTGGGACTAACAAATCAGATAACATGGTTCTAATGGTGGTTCCATGCATGTAAACACTGCCAACCTTAGCTCCACTACTGACTGGCCTGGACACACCCCCCTTTCAGGAAGTGACCAGAGTCACCATGACAACATGTCTGTTAGAGTAGTAAATCAGAGTTTTGAAGCAGTTTTTATCAAATATACTGAGCTGCTGCATGGTTGTGGCCCATATCTTCATGGTTGTGGCCCATATCTTCATGGTTGTGGCCCATATCTTCATGGTTGTTGGTCCATATCTTCATGGTTGTGGTCCATATCTTCATGGTTGTGGTCCATATCTTCATGGTTGTGGTCTATGTCTTCACGGTGTTCCTGTCCTCCCTACTATGTCAAATCTGACTATTTGTTTACGGATTGTTCTTCTTCTATGGTGCCAATTGGAAAAATGTCAATGTGAAAGGGCGTGTAGCACCACTTAGTGTCTGGGAGTCCAACAATAATTTGATTACACTGCTCTACAGTTTTTCAGAAAGTATCTTCTTTAGACATTAAATGTGCTAAATCTTACATACTTTAATTAGATTAATCAGAAAACAAATTACTTTAGTGCTGGTTAGTTCATATTTTAATATATATGATGGTGTGTTATTCCACATATATGCTGGTTTATGTACATGTATACAATGGATTAGTAAATATTCCACTAGAAAGAACCTGTAAAGTGAATGGATCATAATGTGCAGACAGTGTTTGGAAGTAGATCTGACACCAATATTCCTTTGGACTAAAACCTATTCTCATGTTCATTCTAAGAATTTCACATTTTGACCCCAGACTTCTCTTGGAAAGTTGATCCAACCATCATTTAGGACTTGAGTTTGCTTGATCAGTTCTTCAACACACTTGTGGGGACATTTCATTAGTTTGATTCCAGAAGCATTTGACTTGTAAACCAGTGTTATTGGACACTGTTAAAGATAACCAGCAATGGACAAAATAATCAAGAAAATAAAGAAAAACTACCAAAATAATCAACAAAATGAACCAAAACAAACAGCAAATGTGTAGAATAAGAAAGTACTTTGGCAAAAATTACCAAAATTATCAATAAAATGAACAAAAATAACAAAAATTATCAATAAAATGAACAAAAAGGAGTTTGATTCCAGAAGCATTGGACTTGTAGAGCAGTGTTCCATTCCCACAAAGGTGTATATGTGAATTTGAAAACTAAAGATATCAGCCAATAATTCAAATTTGTCTCCGTGCTTGTAAACATGCTGGCTAATGTTGTCCAGTCCAGAGGGCAGGGTGGGAAGCAGATGAAAGAGGGGAGGAGGGCCATGTGGGTTTGTGCTCTAATCCCATTCCAGCGGGTTGAGCAGCAGCAGCTTGTGCCGCATTCCACAACTTCAGGGGCTTTTTTTGGGAGGGGAGGAGGGTAAGCAGCATTCCTCCACGGCCGGGACCATCAAAGACGCCGCGTAACATCAAAGAGCGCTCAGAGCTTAGGTGTTGATGACTGCAAATCCTCCCCTCAGTCCACTTTTAGCAACCTCAACCCCTGCGCCTTCGAACATGCACCAACGCTGAGCAGCTCCACTGCTCCAGGTATGTGCACCCTCCCAGCCGAAACCCCCCCCCCCCCCCCCCCCCCCCCCCCACCACCACCACCACCACCACCACCTCAGGCGCACCAGTCATTCTGCAACACCCATTAATCATAGCTCATTAAGTAGTGACATGGACTTTTGTTTTATGGGGAGGATTGAAGAAGACCAGGGGCAGGCTGGAGGGCATGGGGGGTGGGGGGGTGGGGGGGTGCAGATGCTAAAAGAGAAAGTTCAGGAAGCAGATAGAAAATAATACTAATGGTAGTAGTATCAATAGTAATACATGTTATTTATATATGCTTTTTAAGTCACTCAAGGACACTGTACAACAAAGTGTAAAAAACTATTAATAAAATACAAGATAATATAAACAGAATAAGTAAAAGAGTAAATTTCAATACATTTAAAGTCTGCAGTAAAGACAGGAAGGAGGGAATTTTATTTCATATTATTATTATTTTCTGATAGGAAAGCTGCTGACAGAAGTGAGTTTAGATAGATAGATAGATAGATAGATAGATAGATAGATAGATAGATAGATAGATAGATAGATAGATAGATAGATAGATAGATAGATAGAATGTTTATTGTCATTTCACACAAAACATCATGGATGCTCTGCAGAAACGAAATATTCATGCACAGTTGACATGAATAAAAACTAGGGCTGTCGACATTAATGCAATAACTCAGATTACTCAATCTTGTGTGGAATGTTTTCATTGTGGACAAAAAAAAATCCTCAACTGCTCCAGTGTAGAATTATGTATTAACCAGCTTCATGTTCTGGGCTTTGTTCCATTGCTCATCATGCTAATTAACTCAATTGCCCTGTTTACATGACATTTTTTTTTATTCCTGTTTAACTCAGAATAAATGTTAAGATGAACCATGTAAACACCTAATTCCAGTTGAAAATGATAATTCTGAATTAAATTTAATTCAGAATAAAGTCGCTGCACATATTCTGTGCTGCTGGCAGTAGTTTGTCGATTCCTATGGTTGATTCAGTCGGGCTGCTGCTTCATAATTATCACAAAAATAAATGCAAATCTAACATGTTGACAGTGGAAACTAAAGCAAAACAGGAAGTGCACAGAGATTGTTTTCTTCCAGTCGACATCCAGGTGTTAAGTGGGCGCTCCGTCCAATCAGAACCCTCTGTACGTCCAGCTCTTGAAGCCCAATTACCTAGAGTGGAATACACCCATCTCCATGGAAACCTTGATTCAGAATCAACAGGTCCATGTAAACACAAAGGAAATAGCTTTAATTCCGAATTATTGTTTCTGTTTTACTCGTATGTTTTCATGAAGCAATTTCCAAATTGTGGGATCAATTAAGTGCTTCTATTCTATTCCGAATATATAATTCAGAATGAAAAAACATAATATAAACATAGCTAGTGTGTGACCTTGTTACTGATTACTTAACATATGTGTGTGTTCACCAAGGTGTGTAACCGTCCTCATAAGGACATCAGCCCGTTTGCATCAGAACACACTAATGTTTGGCTGGTTGTTGTTATTTTATCTTTGCACCACGATGCTGTGATCTCCTCAGAGAAGGAAGGAGGGTGTGTGTGTGTGTGTGTGTGTGCGCAGTTGTTTCCACTCCCCTCTCGCTTCCCAAAATGGTGGCATCCATCCCAATGTTGACCCCTGAACTTTTGTCGGCCGGTCCTTTGTTGGTGTCGCTCTGGGTTTTAAAGACTGAAGAGCTGAAAGTGACACCAGGGGGACTTTAGAGCGAGCGTGCATACACACATGCACACACGCCATTGACGGTTTCAGGATGCACTCGCACAGAGTTAATAGAGTCACAAGCTGGGCGTCCTGCTCAGTGTTAAAGCTGTCAACCCCTCAGCCTTGTGCTACATATCAGGACATTTACATGATATTAGGTGTCCTCCTCTGCTAGGGTCCCACACTCACTCTGAAACCAACACACTTGTTTGCTTTGCCCGTTGCTATGAAGATGGCATGGAGGTGATTTTCAAGGGGGGGGGGGGACGGAGAGATGATGACTGTAATGTGGCTCACATCATCAAAGCGCTTTGCTTTGAACATGTCCTTGACCTCAAAAGATAATTCAGACCATCATCAAAGAACAGCAAAACACAAGAGCCTGGTCTAGGTTTAGTCCTGTGACAGTATAATCACCTTCCCTAGTTAGTTTAGTTTAGTTTAGTTTAGGTCAGGGGTTTTTAAAGTGTGGGATAATGAACCTTCCCTAAAAGAACCAAAAAGCAGCTGCCCCCTCCCATCTTTATTGTAATTTTTTTTAATGTATTATTATTTTTTTATATATTTTTTTGTTAAAAAATGTCAACATTTATGTAAAGTAAGATTATTTTTAAGAGACAGGTGCAGTGTTTGTTTACAACAAACAATCAAACAAACAAACACATGGTTTGTTGATGATGGAAACTTTTGGACATCCATCATTTTGACAGATTAAAATACTGAGAATTAGAAAAGCACTCAGAGAGCGCAGACTCAGCCAAGGCAGATCATGACTCTAACACTGGTACTAGTGTCACATGACTCTTTAAAATTGGTACTAGTGTCACATGACTGTAACACTGGTACTAGTGTCACATGACTGTAACACTGGTACTAGTGTCACATGATTGTAACACTGGTACTAGTGTCACATGACTGTAACACTGGTACTAGTGTCACATGATTGTAACACTGGTACTAGTGTCACATGACTGTAACATTGGTACTTCAGTCACATGACTCCATCAGTCCACCTGTAGTAGACCTCCTATTGATGGACAGTCTGGATATTAATCCGTCATTGTCAACTCCTGTTTGGTTGATTCGTTAACTTTAGCTGAAATTAGATGCTACTTTTCTAGCACTAACAGAACAGCAGAGTTTGTTCAGTTCTTTTAAAAAGTCCAGTAAATATGATGACACTGATAAACGTAGCAAAACAACAAACTGTGGTGGAGGATGAGGATTGTCATCAAACAGTTACCACATCACCGAGATGTTTTTGAACGTTAAATAAAACTAAATGTGATATAATATAAAAATATATATTTTGAAATGACTGATAATAATGTGTCATGATTTGAACTTGAATGAACCTTTATTGTGAATTAAACTAACTAAATAACTAAAATAAGTCGTAGGTAAAGTGTCCCAGTGTCTCCTTAAATCAGTTGAGGCGACTCTGGTGTTAGTTTAGTCTTTATTTCTCGCCTCCTTGAGTCAGTTTAAACTGCAAAAATAAAAGATGGATGGGGCAGCTTAACTAATTGTTCCTTTAGTCCCTGTGGAGAAGACAAAAGGGAGGAAGTCTTCATTATTTGTGAGCAGAAGCAGAGGGATCCCTTACGGTGCTAAAGTTACAGGAGGAGGAGTGTGGGCCCCACCTGTAGGGCCCTCCCAGCTGCTCCACTGTAACTGGATCCTGCTCCCTCTCTCCTCAAGGCTACCAGCCCCCTTTGAAGTTATTTCTAGTGCTGGGAAAGAGGGGCAGAAAGTGACTGAGAGAGTTTAGAGCTGCTGTGTGTGGAGTGTGTTGGCGCATGTATGTAGGTTTGTGAGTCTATCTAAGCATGCTATACATAGAAGGATGCAATTCTAAACTCCACTCCAGATCCCTTCCAGCGTTCCGAATAACCGTCCGCATTGTGTAATTTGCAGAAATATTTTCCAAATTGCAGAAGAAAAATGTGGTAACTTGTAATTTTGCATAATAATAATAATAATAATAATAATAATAATAATGAATAAATCAGGTTTGGGATATTCAATGGTTCACAATTTGTCAAACCAGTGACACATTCCAATCGAAGCTGATGGCATTTTCCAGCTGACGATATGTATCCATAAATTATTGAACAAAAGTCAAATATAAATAAAAACAATTTTAGAAGTGGCGCAAAAATATGGAAGACTACAAGTGCCAAAATTAACTAAATAAATAAACACACTGTTAAATAATTAAGTAAATAGTTTAGTTAAATGTATTTTGGTTGTTAAAAAACAAACAACCACGGAAGAAAACAGAGAAATAAATCTATAACACATTCAAAAGGGAGTGGGAGGAAAAATCACATCCTTTCACAAATCAAAGATACTGTTTATCTAAATGTAAAAAGCAACTATGGATTGATTAGTGTTGAAAGGGAAAAATTATGTCGTTAATTAATTAAAATTGGAATTAAACACATTTGTTATTAAATGTGTCATTAATTCATAATTCCAATTCTATCTATCTATCTATCTATCTATCTATCTATCTATCTATCTATCTATCTATCTATCTATCTATCTATCTATCTATCTATCTATCTATCTATCTATCTATCTATCTATCTACCTACCTATCTACCTATCTACCTATCTACCTATCTATCTATCTATCTATCTATCTATCTATCTAGTCACTTTTAAAGGCTTTATTTTTAGATACTTTTGAAACTTTTCTGATTTTTTTTCCAGGTTAAATAAGTATTATTTCATTCATAGCAACAAAAACAATGCAGTTTTACTTTATTACAATTGAGAAGTTGTACTTTTTGACTTTTACTTCAGTAAAGGAGTTGAATCGGTACTTCTTTTCACACCAGTAGCTGTACTTTTACTACCTCTGTTTGTTCTTGCTGAGAAAGTTTGGAGGTTAAGCATCAGCAGTTTCATAATCAGTTAAAACTGACTATCACGAGGGTGGGGGGGTGGGGGGTCCCTGTGTCCTGACCGCCACAGTGTGCCATTCGGGATGAGCTGGTGCTAATGTGGTGCTGACATTTTAAAGTTTGTGTGTTTTGGCTAAGACTTTTCTGCTGTGGAGGTTTTACTGGATGTTGCGTAATAAAATGTCCATGTTTTATGCTGGGGGGTGGGGGGGTGGGGGCGTTGAATGCCACACTGTACTCTGATGGACTGTTACACTGCAGACATTTCCCACATAACCTGATTGTATTTGCATTGTTTTGGTTGCATTTTTTTTTTTTTTTATTTTTTTTTGCATTTGTTGTGGAAGTTTTAGAAATTAATATGCAACCAGCAAAGGTGGAAGTAATAGTAATAGTATTAATGATGTAAAAAATGATTTAAATTAGGTTTTACATACAGAATTATTAGATCTCAATTGGGTCAGAGCAGTAAAATATGATCATAATTACCTATAAATAATGAAAATTGCAGATTTTAGTGTAAAAAAAAAGGCAAATTACATGAAAATCTTTATATTAACAAACCATCCTTTTACAAAAACCTGAATAAATAACTGAACAAATATAAACCAGCTGAAATATTTGAAGAGAAGTAAGTGTCATTTTACAAATATTCTGCCTCTTACTAAATGTTTAGTGTATTTGTAATTGAAATGTAAGTTGTTCTGCACATGTGCAGATGACAAACTGATAGACTGAGACGGAAAATGGTTAAAATTGCACTTGTTTTCTTGTTGTTGATGTTATTCACATTTTGAGGAAAACTTTCTAGATGTAAACATTATCATAATGTAATTTGACTCTTTTCACTGTTATCATTTTACTGCTCTGGACCTTTTCAGATCATATTGGGCTGAATGTGGAACTGAACTAACATCAGTTTGACCCCTCTGCACTAAAGGGTCGGCAGTTTGAATCCTGGCTCTGACTGTCCATGTGTCAAAGTGTCCTTGGGACAGACACTGAAGCCTACGTGTCTCCTGTAGGTGCAGCAGCACTGTGTGCATGGCAGCAGCACCTACTGATGTGACTTTGTTTTGAATAAGAGATTGTGAGGATCAGTATATATACATACATATATATATATATATATATATATATATATATATATATATATATATATATATATATATATAAAACCACACTTTATTTCCACAGAAAGCACATGAACCAGTTTGATCTGCCATTTCTTGTGCAGCAGCTACTGTGGTGCAGTCTTCTCTTGTAGATGCTAATGCTAATGCTACTTCAGATTCGCTGCAATGGGGGACGGGTTTAACCCATTAAACTTCCACTCAATTTCGCCTAAATTTATTAATAAAGTAAATTGAATGCTGTTCTTGAACCATTTTGATAACATGCAACTGGTGTTTGCTAATATTATAAAGGTCCTGTTACATGATGCAACAGATAAAACATTTGTGGATATTTAGTGATTTATTGATTATTGATTTTTTTGTTTGTTTTGGATGTTTTTGTTGGGCTATGACTGTGTTTGTTGGAATATGGTTCCTGTGTGGATAAACATGAGACATAAAGGTTCAGATTTTTGAACAAACGAGTGATTGTACCTGCTGTGGTTATTATATCTGACAGTGGTTTAAATCGTCTGATGTGTGAGAATCTCTGTTGTCAATCTATTAGGTCATGTGACATTTAGGTGGGTGGGTGGTTTGCTTAACATTATCAAGAGAGTTCTTTAAATTTTTATTGAGCGACTAGTTTAAAGGCTTAACCCTACATGAGTGACGCCAGAATTCGTGTATCATTCGTTTTTCAAAATAAAACTAAAAATAAGACGTGAAAAAAAAATTGTTTGTTCATTATTTTTTTTCTAAAATCAAAATGAAAAAAACCGATAGTGATGTGTTTTTTTCAGTTTTCCTTTTTCTGTTTAAATGAATTATAGAAAAAAAATGGATAATGGCCGTTTCTCGTTTTATCCAATTTTGACCTGAAGCAAGTTGAGTAAACTGGAAATGAATCTTAACAACCCAAAGAAACATGTGTTGAAGATCATTATGGTATGATATGACACCAGTTTTCTCCTTGGTCATATTTTCGGGTCTCAGGGTGACCTTCTTAGTTTCCCCAAATAGGACGTTGGTTTCCATCTTTGTCACTGCGGGTCAAAGGTCATTTCCGGTTTACTCAACTTGCCTCAGGTCAAAATTGGATAAAATCATATTCATTTAAATACAGAAAGGGAAGTGAAACACCGCATCGTTATCTGTTTTTTCATTTTGGTTTTGGAAACAAATAATGAATAAACGACTTGTTGTTTCATCGTCTTATTTTTGGTTTTATTTTGAAAAACCAATGAACGAATGATACACAGATTCACCAATGTCCCTGTGATGTGTAGTGGACAGGCTCCTTTCTCTGTTGTTTTCTATGAATGGTAAATGCAGCCAGTGAAGGTGACAAACAGTCAAACACAGCATGTGTTGGTAACTGGGTGATCCATCAGATTCCAAAAGGAGCGTGGAAAAGTGGTTTTCATTGGAATGACACCTTGAAGATGTTGGAAAAAGATGGGGTTTTTTTTACTGTTTAAAAGGAATTCATTATTTTTTTATTTCAACATTTGGTTAATAATTTATGAATAAATCATTTAACTTACTTTACCTTTGAATTATTTACTGTTTACCATTTTTTGGTTTAATAAATATAGTTTTGCATTTTGTTTCCATACTGAACTGGAAATGAAGCAAACTGTGACTTCAAAACTGAGGTGGTTTTTGTATACCGTTACACCCCTAAGCTCAGTCTGCTTCGTCCCTTCACTCCCCTCGGAGGCAGAGGTGGATGGATATGAACGTCCTGATGGTCCCTGGTGCTTGGTTCAGAACTGGAGGATGTTTCACTGAAGCATCAGGCACTTGTGGACATGTTTTAAAATAATCTGAAAACCCACCTGTTCCTCCAAACATTTGAATCTGCTCCAGATGAGAGGATGTTTTATGACCAGTATTTTACTTTTAATCTATTCTTTTTATGACTGTGCTTTTATCTGTATTTTTTTTTTTTACTTTTTGTGATGTACTTTCTGACCTCCTTTGTCTGTGAAAGGTGCTATCGAAATAAACTTTATTCACTTACAATAGAAATAAATGTTATTTACTACAGAAATAAACTTCACTTACTATAGAAATACACTTTATTTACTATAGAAATAAACTTTAATTACTATAGAAATACACTTTACTTACTGTAAAGATAAACTATGTACAATAGAAATAAACTTTACTTACTACAGAAATAAACTTTACTTACTATAGAAATAAAATGTATTTACTGTACAAATAAACTTTACATACAGTAGAAATAAAATTTGCTTACTATAGAAATCCACTTTACTAACTATAGAAATAAACTTTACTAACTATAGAAATAAACCTTACTTACTATGAAGATAAACTTTATGTACAATAGAAATAAACAAATAAACATGCTTTACTAACTTACAATAGAGATAAATGTTGCTTAAGAAAAAAAAACTTTATTTACTTACTATAGAAATAAATTTACTTACTATAGAAATCCACTTTAGTTAGTTACAGTCCATGTATAATATATGTGGGTGAAGGCTGGTGAGCTAATACTTTTGTAACATGTTTTTACGTTTCCTGTAGTTGAGTTTCCTCACAGACGCGTTGTTCTGCAGATGTAGTTGTAGGTTGACGTTTGTGGAAGTGGAGCAGTGGGTGTTTTCTGTGGCTGTTGGTTTGTCGTCCTGAACATCTCCTGTCCTGCTCTGGAAAAAATCTGTCTGAGAGGCTGAGAGAGACACCGCAGGTCCCAGGGGAGACGAGGTCTGTGGGCTGAGACCCCCCTCCCCCCCACCCCTCTAGCTCCACAGAACCACTCAGACTACTGTTATTCCAGGAAACAGAAAATACTTCGCCCCCATACAGAGGGAAGATGCACTCAAAAAAAAGAAAAGAAAAGATATGTTGGACTGACTTAAAACAGCTGTTTGAAGTGGATCCACTTCACTTTAAGTAGGTGTTTTAATAAACCAATCCTCATACAATTTACTCAATAGGGTTAAGTGTACAGGTACGACTGGAAAAATAAGAATATCCTGAAAAAGATCATGCATTTCTGTTCCTCTGTAGATGTTATATAGACCACAGGTGTCAAACATGCAGCCAGGGGGCCACATCCAGGCCGCCCAAGGGTCCAGTCTGGCCCTTGGGATGAATTTGTGAAATGCAAAAATAGTTATTAAGATGTGAACAATTGTTTTAGTTCAGGTTCCACAGTGAGACCAGTAAAATACCATCATAATAATCCATAAATACTCCAAATAGTCCAAATGTTTCTCTTTGTAAATGTTATCTTCACACTTACACTAAAACAGAGTATAATTTTGTCAAACAACAGTATATAATCTGAACAAATACGAAGAATCTGAAAGTCAGTGTGATTTTAACACTATTCTGCCTGATATTATGGTTGAATTAAAGGCCAGTGAAGGTGGGTGGGGGGGGTGGGCAGCTTGTCCGGCGGGGTGAAGGAGTTCACGGCGTGCAGACGGTCAGTGAGAGATGCCACTGAGCGAAGGCCTGGGTCATCATGATGTGTTTGAGGCGGCAGCGCGGCCTCTGCACACGCCGTCCTCAAACACACGCATACGTAAACACATGCAAGGAGTTGGGGAAGCAGGTGGGTGCTAGGACTGGCTCTGGGCCCAGCTTTTTCTTCTTCTGGGGTTTTGTGTGCATGTGAAATAGGTGCCAGCTCTTCTTCCAAAATTCATAAAAGACAACAGATCTGTCCAGTTCAGAATCACAAAGAACATCTTGTAAAAAATTGCTTTCGGCTGATTCATGTTACAGATACAAAAGCTTTTATGTCATCCTCACTCAGTCCCTTTACAGTCACATCTAATAATAAATATATATATATATATATATATATATAAATGTTTCCAGATATTGCCAATAATTGAGTTAATGGCTGAGCTGGAGAAGAGAGAATCCAATTATTGTTGGACTTCCAGACACGAGGTGGAGCTACACACCCTTTAGCGTTAGCATTCTTCCCGTTGGCACCATAGAAGGACAAAGGAGATTTTTGTAAACAAAGGCTCAGTCAGATTTGAAGCAGATGTAGTAAAAATACAACAGCACCCAGAGAAGAGAAGGTATGGACCACAGCCATTATATATATATATATATATATATATATATATATATATATATATATATATATATATATAGATATATATATAGATATATATATATATATATAGATATATATAGATATATATATATATATATATATATATATATATATATATATATATATATAGATATATATATATATATATCCAACCTGCTGTAGCATAAGGAAGGCTATTCTGTGGATTTTTCTTCCACCACTAGGGGTGCGCTAAGTTGAATTAGAATCAAAACTACTAAGAAGAATCAATGCAAAGAAGAATACCTACTTTTTCTTTCGCAGATAGAACACGGACCACAACTTAGCAGCTGTTAATTATTTTTCATACTGTGACGAAACACTTCTGAGTTTGTTCAACTCTGACACAGAAGAAGACGACTTTGTGAGTTTCAGTGATGATAATTAAAATGATTTGTGATTTAAAACACAGGAGAAATTAAGATAAATACGATAAATACTGCTTATTTTTCTCTTGATTTTGTTCGGTTTTTTATCAGTAAAGTTGCTGCCGTGTTAAAAGTCACTGTTAGTAATAAATGTGTTCAGGTACAAACATGTGACTACATTTACAGTTCAAAATCCTTCTGTACATGCAGTAAATATGTGATTTTTCAACATAGATATCTGCGGTGTATAACCCGGTGCAGCTCGTATAGTCTTTTTTTAATTATATTTTTAAAAATACAGCAGATGCTGTAGTCCAGAAAATATGGTATTTTGTACTTTATTACAATCGAGAAGTTTTATTTCTGGATTTTTACTTCAGTAAAGGAGTTGAATCAGTACTAGTACTTTTACCAGAGTATTTTCCTCACACCAGTAGCTGTACTTCTACTTCAATACAGGATGTCAGTACTTTTACCACCTCTGCTTTTTAAACTGAAGCAGGAGTTTCAGTGAAGATCGATTCACAGCTGTGCAGAAAAAAGGCAAAGGCAAATTTATTTGTATAGGACATTTCGTGTACAGGACAATTCAAGGTGCTTTACATAAAATATATAAGAAAATGAAAATGATTAAGATGCATTAAAAGGCAATTAAAATAAGAGACTTGAAAACATTTAAAAACAATTGAAAAAAAACAAAAACAGGGTCTAAACAAGGGCGATTATAGCATTGTTGGGGGGGGGGTATGGGGGGCTGTAACCGGGTCCACCAATAATTTCGACGGAGAGGAAAAGGGGGTGCAGTGAGCAGGGGAGGGGCCGAAGCAGTGGTTGTTGTTTGATCAAAGGCTCAGTGAATTGTGTCACAGACGCAGAAGAATGCTGTTGGATGGTGTGACTTGCATTTTGATTTCTTTTCAGAGCCGTTTGGGGAGCGGGGGGGTCGGGGGTGGGGGGCTTTTCTAGAAGGAGCACCCTGTTTTGATCCTATTACAAACTCCTATCACCTCACTTTTTGCAGTAGTTTAATGCATGAGCTTTAGGTTTAACTCACTGACTGGAGAATGGACCTGACAGTTTTTAGGACTTTTCCAGAAGGAGATGAAGCTTTAAATCAACACCCAAAACATATGTTTATATTAGTGCTGTCAAAATTAACGCATCAACAATGGATTAACACATCATCACGATTAATCTGGTTGAAAAATGTTAACGCAAGTAGATGGAACTGTTGAATAAACATGTTAATTGTACATATTTATTCATATTATTTTGCATATGTTTTGGATATTTTATCATATTTCATCTTTTTTTTTTGTCTTTTCTTTCTGTATTTTAGAAGTTTTTCCATACGTAATACAAATATGTTCATGTCGGTGTATTTTGTGGGAAATTTGAATACAAACCCCCCCCACCCCCCCAACACCACCACCACACAGCCATACCCCAAGACCAAACAGTTAACTTACATAGTCAAAATGAATCCAAATGAATATGATTAAAATCTTAATGTAAGTGAATGTTTTTTTAAATATATTTTTGGGATATTTATCATAATTTTTGGTGGGTTTTTTTCTGTATTTTAAGAGACTTTTTTGAATATGTTTTGAAGGTTTCATCACTTATTTTATGTACATTTGGAAATTTTAGTGGATTTCAGCACATTTTGTATATAGAATTTTTTTCATGTCAGTGTATTTTATGGGAAATTTGAGTACAACCCCCCCAACACCACCACCACCACCCCAAAAAAATGAATCCAAATCAACCCTGTGATTAATCTGATTAAAAATGCTAATCATTTGACAGCCCCAATTTATCCATCATCATGTTGTTGTTTAAAACCACTTGTCTCACGTGAGCGAGTGCTTTTTCTCTACAGGTGCTTTTGTTGAGATGGTCGGGGGGCTGGCAAGGGAGGGGGTGGGGGGGTGTGGCCTTCATGAGTGACAGGTGGAGTTCAAATCCCCGCCAGGGTTTCATTGAGAGTGTGGCCTGTGTAAGGGGATATTCATGTGAAAGGCTGCCTCCCCCAGGGGCAGGACGGGCTGGGGCAGTACAACAGCCGCCCCCTTGTGGCTCTACGGGGGCGCCGGATGCTCTTCACCCAAAAAAAAAAAAAAGAAAAAAAAAAGAAAAAGCCCTAGGTATGGAGAGAGCGGAGCGAAGTGGAGCAAGCGGGTGTTTCCAGTGGGCTGCGCTTGTGTGATGTGGGGCCGCGAAGGGAAAGTTCCAACACAAGAGAGGACACTCTGTTGTCCTTTAGTGTGTGTTTGAGTTTGTGTTTGTGTGAAAAAAGCCATGTCTGCATATGAGCGTGCTCCTCTTTTGTGGCTGTGACCCACTTCAGTAAACCATCATCATCATCATCATCATCATCATGTCCCATCCGAACTCAGCTCCTTTACCTCCATCCCTCTGTCAGTCAACATCTCACTAAAAAACACAAATGGAGGTGGTAAAAGTACTGAAGTACAAGTACAGCTACTGGTGTGAAAAAAATACAACTTCTCAATTGTAACAAAGTTAAAAAAAAAACAAAAAGTTAAACAAAATGTTTTTGGCCATGAATGAAATAATACCAGGACAATTCCAAAAAGTTTCAAAAGTATCCAAATATAAAGCCTTTTAAAGTGAGTTAGTGTGTAGAAAATGTGTTTAATCAGGTCACAGTTACTAGGTTTAGTGGATATGGACAGAACATTTCATAAAAATTTCGAAAAAAAACGCACAATTTAGATAAAAAAATTCATCGTTATGAGATTTAAAAAAGCACAATTTTGAGAAAAAAGTCAAAATTAGGAAAATTAAGTCACAGTTTCTCTCCTCCATTGATTTTCCCTCTGAAGTGACTTATTATTTGGACTGTCACATCTGTTTAGTTTGAAAAAGTAATAAATGTATTCTGAAAATATAATAAGTATAAAGTACAGATATTTATATAAATGTAAGGAGTATAAAGTACAGATATTTATGAACAAATGTAGGGAGGAAAAGTCAAAACGTTCCAGAAAAATCATCTACTTAAGTACAGTAATAAAGTACTAATACTTGGTTATTTAAACCTCAGAAAAAGACAAACTCTGTGTTGGAGATAATGGAGCAATGACCAGCCTCTAAAATAACAACATGGTCCACAACAACAACAACCAGCCTGCACAATAGAGTAGTGTTCAGGACGAGAGAGAGAGAGAGAAAGAGAGAGAGAGAGAGAATTATTTTCTTTTAATAAACCAAAAAAAATGGTTTATTTCAGTGTTTGTACTTTTCTTTTGTGCAGTAAATCAGAAAATATGGTCCTTAGGGTTAGTGTTGGTGCTTTCTTTCACCTTCAGTTCAATAAAAGGATTAAATCAATCATAGATTATTACTGATAGTTGGACTCAGATGTGACTGTAAACGAACTGAGTCATTCTTCCTCCTCCTCAGAAACACACTTGTCAAATTCAGACGGTTCCACTTCTTGACTCAGATGTTTGGTTTGAATCAGAGGATTGTTTCAGTTTGTAAAAATGACGATATTTGAGGGGGGGGGGGGCAGACTCTACTGCTTTATGATCTTTTGATCTTTGTGATTCCCTGCAATTTAGTCGTCTTCCAAAGGCTGTGAGTGGAAGCGTGCTCTGAAATTATCATTCCAAATGTGTATGTAATGTAAACCTGAGCTGCAGCCAGTCGACCCCTGAGGCCAGCATCTGATCTGGGAACAGTCACCCAGGAAACAGTCAGAGAACTGACACCCAGAGAGTAGGCAGACGGAGAACAGTCACCCAAAGAACAGTCAGAGAACAGTCACCCAAAGAACAGTCAGAGAACAGTCACCCAAAGAACAGTCAGAGAACAGTCGCCCAAAGAACAGTCAGAGAACAGTCGCCCAAAGAACAGTCAGAGAACATCACCCAATGAACAGTCAGAGAACTGACACCCAGAGAATAGGCAGACTGAGAACAGTCACCCAAAGAACAGTCAGAGAACAGTCGCCCAAAGAACTGTCAGAGAACATCACCCAAAGAACAGTCAGAGAACAGTCACCCAAAGAACAGTCAGAGAACAGTCACCCAAAGAACAGTCAGAGAACAGTCGCCCAAAGAACAGTCAGAGAACATCACCCAAAGAACAGTCAGAGAACAGTCACCCAGAGAACAGACAGAGAACAGTCACACAGAGAACAGTCACCTAGAGAACAGACAGAACAGTCACACAGAGAACAGACGGAGAACAGTCACCAAGAGAACAGTCAGACAGAACAGTCACCCAGAGAACAGATGGAGAACAGTCACACAGAGAACAATCACTCAGAGAACAGTCAGATGGAGAACAGTCACACAGAGAACAATCACTCACAGTCACCCAGAGAACAGACAGAGAACAGTCACACAGAGAACAGTCACCTAGAGAACAGACAGAGAACAGTCACACAGAGAACAGTCACCTAGAGAACAGACAGAACAGTCACACAGAGAACAGACGGAGAACAGTCACCAAGAGAACAGTCAGACAGAACAGTCACCCAGAGAACAGATGGAGAACAGTCACACAGAGAACAATCACTCAGAGAACAGTCAGATGGAGAACAGTCACACAGAGAACAATCACTCACAGTCACCCAGAGAACAGACAGAGAACAGTCACACAGAGAACAGTCACCTAGAGAACAGACAGAACAGTCACACAGAGAACAGACGGAGAACAGTCACCAAGAGAACAGTCAGACAGAACAGTCACCCAGAGAACAGATGGAGAACAGTCACCCAGAGAACAGATGGAGAACAGTCACACAGAGAACAATCACTCAGAGAACAGTCAGATGGAGAACAGTCACACAGAGAACAATCACTCAGAGAACAGTCAGATGGAGAACAGGCACCCAGAGAACAGTCAGAGAACAGGCACCCAGAGAACAGTCCAACAGACCCATATTTTGGGCCCATACCATATTTTTCTGGAGCATCAGTCACACCAGCCAAAAAAATCTATAATAAAGAAGTAGAAACACATCAGTATCTGTTCCAAATATAGGCTTAGAAATGTCAGTCTGAAATATGAGCAGAAAAGTCCATTTGTCCATTTGTCCAAAGGCGTCTTCAACCTGCGGGATCTCCACCTCATCCTTTATTTCTCTCGTGTAGTTTCTCTAAAGTGGAACATGTAGTTTCTTCCCGTTGAGGATGATTTAGATTGACAGTTGTAGGTGAATCTTTTCTTCTTCCTCGTCTGCAGTGTGTGGGTGTCCTGAGCAGCATTCAAGGCTAAACCTCCTATTTCCACTTTTGCTATTCATCATGTGTTTAGAAAAACCACTGTAGTGTGAGAGCATGTGGTCGTGTGGAGGACGGACGGTTGGACCAATGACAGTCACTGCTGCTTCAACACTAAAGCTGCCACTGTCCTGGTTTTTACATGAAATTAGATTGATTTATTGACATTTTTGCACAAACAATAACATTGATCAAAGTCATAATAAAAGAAAAACACAGTAGAGGTGCAGGGAGGGCAGAATCTATTTATTTATCTATCTATCTATCTATCTATCTATCTATCTATCTATCTATCTATCTATCTATCTATCTATCTATCTATCTATCTATCTATCTATCTATCTATCTATCTATCTATCTATCTATCTATCTATCTATCTATCTACTACTACCTACCTACCTACCTACCTACCTACCTACCTACCTACCTACCTACCTACCTACCTACCTACCTACCTACCTACCTACCTACCTACCTACCTACCTACCTACCTACCTACCTACCTACCTACCTACCTCTAAAGAAGACACCTACCCAGCTAATAAAGTGTGTGTGGGGGGGGTCAAAGGTCAGCAGAAGGAGCAGGGTATCATCAGTGGCCCCAGGGCCAGAGTGGTGCCGTCTGCTTTAGGGTGCAGTGGTCTTTGGGTTAATAGGATAAGTGGCCTGTTTGGCTCAGTTTGGCCCAGTTCTAATGCTAATACAGGAGCTGCTTTACTGTAGCTCTGCTGCCAGGGTGGGAATGGGTCCAGGCTTTTCACCGCTCACTTTGGCCACACTTTTAATCCCATTTGGTTCGATCAGAGTTTTAAAGAACACCTCTGGTCTTGTTTTCATTAGTTTTTCTTCCTGTTTAATTCAGAATACAGGTTAATTACACTTCCGGATGAACTATGTTTAATTCCAAATTATTTATTCGGAATTAAAGCTATTTTCTTCGTGTTTACATGGACATGTTGATTCCGAATATAGGTTTCCATGGAAACAGGTGTATTATTTGGACTTTAAGAGCTGGAGGTACAGAGGGTTCTGATTGGACAGAACATCTGGATGTCTACTGGAAGAAAACGATGAGGTCCACTTCCTGTTTTGCATTTGTTTCAACTATCAACATGTTAGACCAGATACTACATGGGATTTTAGCATTTATTTTTGTGGTAATTACGAAGCAGCAGCTCAAACGAATCAACCATAGCAATCAAACTAACAAACGAATACCGTCACCAGAATATGTGCGTCATGGCAACAAGACCGGGAGCATGTGCAGAACTACAGGAATAATGTTAAAGAGGAATTAACTATTTATATGGCAGAGGAATTATTGTATTCAGAATTAAGAATGGAATAAACAACTTATTTTATTGGGAATTAAGTTTAATTCGGAATTATCATTTTCAACTGGAATTAGGTGTTTACATGGTTCATCTTAAAGAGGAATTAATCTATTATTCTATATTAAACAGGAATAAAAACTCTCATGTAAAGAGGGCAATTGTTGTGTTTAATTGAACGTTCAGTTGTGGTTTGACTATTCTTACTATTATCATTGTGTCTTTGGTGTCTTGTGATGTTTAGTCCCAGTGCCAGGGTCGTTGGCCTTATCCGGTAGCTTCCGTCTCCTGGGACCATAGACCAGACGAGCACATCTGTAAGACTGAAGCCACTTGTTTAAACTGCACTCCACAGCTTCAGTTTAGCTGAAATTTCGCATTTTCTATCGACCCGTTTTGTACTTGAAGCCATGTTTGTGTTCTGAGTAACGCTTGCGATAAAGCAACTGAAGTGACGGAAGTGCTTTGAGATAAATCCTTGGAGATAAAACGCTTTTGTCAGTTTGCATTTCAGGAAGCTGCCACCTTTTTGTTTTTTTTTTTCTTTCCCAGGCCCAGGGAGTGAGTCAGTGTTTGTGAAGTCTGCCGTCCTTTAGCTTTAATCTGCTCTAAAGACGCTGGCTCTGACAACTGGGCCAATTTACCCGCATTATGTGGAATGAGAAAACAACTTCAGATGGTCTGATTAGACCTGTTTACACAACCCTAACCATTTTTATTCATTAATTTCGATTAATCATGATTAAATATTAATTTTAAACAATATTAATTGTATTTCATTTTGTATGCGCAAACAGACTCCACAAAGAAGGGAATACATAGACACTTAGCATTTTTGTTGCGAGCTAGGCAATGCATTAGCCTAGTGTGAGGATTAGCCTAGTGCTAGCAGAATCCCTGACTAATGTATGCGTCATATTAATATGGTATTTTAAACTGGAAGAGCTTTGGTGAAAAGAAAATACACTAAGAAACAAAAAAATCGATGAGAAATACAAATCATATTCAAAAACTCTTCCAAGATACAGAAAAAAAACCCAAAATGTAATAAAATCTCCAAAATATATAAATATGAATATATATGCTATTAAGATGTTTATTCAACAGTTTCAACAAAACAACTGTAATCAATGGTTCCATTTAATTCAATTAAAATGTTTAATTAGATTATTTATGATGATGGATTAATCTGCGTTAATTTTGACGAACCTAATATTTTTGCATATATTTTGGATATTTTATTTATTTTGGTGGGGGGTTTTTTCCCCTGTTTTGTAGAAGCAGTTTTTATATATATGTTTTGGATTTGATTTTTCACCACTTTTTAAATGTTATTAAACTTTTTGTGGCTTTATTTTTGCTCCACATTTTTTGTGTTTCTTCGTGTATTTTATGGGAAATTTCAGTGCAAAAAACAAACAAACAAAAAACAACTGGAATACAAAACAGTTGACTGATATAAAATATTTTAATCATGATTAATCCAAAACAACCCTGTGATTAATCTGATTAAATATTTTGATTTCTTGACACTCTTAGCAAAAGTCAATGTTAAATTAAGTGGAGATGATTAATTTGACTATCGTACATAAACAATAGATAGATTTTTTTTTTTTTTGGTATGTTGCATATTTGTAACAGTAGGCTTTAAGGGATTAAGCCTCTCCAGTTTTTGTGTATGTGTGTCCAAACACAATAGAAATGCCAGTGTTATTTATCATTTGCAGTGTATGTGTAACTATGAGACTTAAGTAGATATTCACAGTGAATATCTGCCTCATCAGCAGATCCATGAAAGCACATAAATCCCAGTTTTGCTTATCTACTGCTTTTCTTTCAGGCCGGCTAGAATACTGTACTCTGTTTTTTAGATCCTGCAGGATTTTTGCCGCACACAGCGAATACTTTGGAGACGCCTAATGCTCTTAAGCTCTTATGTTTCATTGTGGAAAATAGGTGACAAGTAGATTAAGAATTGTTGTACTCCTTCAACAGGGGGGTGTCTGAAGCAAGATTAGTCCAATTCTGAGCTGGTGTTTTTACAGACACACACACACACCTTGAGTAAATCTTTGACTACGTTCACACAGCAGGTCTTAAGGCACAATTCAGATTTTTTTTGGTGAAATCCGATTTTTTTGTTTGTGTGCTCGTTCATATTTTTTTATCAGTCTTGAATGTGAACGGAATCCATCCATGAAGTGAGCACCGCACGCGTAATGAGGAATGATGAAATACGGCATAGTACGTGATATATGTTGAAGGCTAAGACACTAGCAGCTGCTAAGGGCAACAGCGTAGAATCGACATGCAGGAGAGAACTGAATAAATTAAGGTTTTAAAAATGTATAAGGCGGAGCTGAAAGCAAGGGGTTCACATAGAGAGAAGCTGAACATGATGGACTGAAGGTATTTGAATATAGGTATATGAAGGATACTATCGGGATTCACTGGTACCAACTGGCTCCGCCCCCCTGGACCTGCATACAGTTAGTTCACTATTTGGTTTTAGGCATAAGTGGAAAAAGTCCTTTAACAACTCTTAACTGTTTTAATGTGACTGGTTCAAGGTTTAGCATCAACAGCCTAATGACTGAACACTAGTGCTACAGGTCAACCTGTGGGGTAAAAGGTCAAGCTGTGGATAGTCACATGTTTATGTGTGTATGCGAATTGTAAATGCATTAAACTAGTCGTTAACTCATAATATCATACCTCTGGGTCTTTACGTTTGTTGTGTACATCACAGGAGTAAGTGAAAAAAGTCAGATTAATGTGACATTAACATTCAGGCTGAAGTCGAATTGAAAAATATTGGATACGTATCGGATTTATGAAAGTGGGCTGGGTCAGATTTAAAAAAATAAATAAATAAATTGTACTGTTCAGACAGGTCAGATACAGGACCAATGGAAACAAAAAATCAGATTTGGGAACATTTACCTGCAGTCTGAATGTAGCCTATGTAGCATCAGTGGCACAGTCCAAAAGCGTGATGTGTCATGTACATACTTTGACAATATTCCTTCCATGTTCTCATCTGGCCTGAGTTTGTGTTATTACTTGGTTTGTCAAATGATTACACTATTTAATTTTTTTTTTGTACACAAATTTCCCACAAAATACACTAAGAAACACAAAATATAAGAAGTCAAAAACAAAAAAAAACATGCTAAAATCCACCCCCCCCAAAAAAAACATAAAATAAACAAACACAAAATGGGTGAAAAATCCAAAACCTATTCCAAAACTCTTCTAACACAGAGAAAAAAAACACAGAAAAACATGATAAAATATCCACAACATATACAAAAAAATATGTATATATGCAATTAACATGTTTATTCAACACCTTCAACAAAACAACTGCAAACAATACGACTGTTCCATTGAATTGTGTTAAAATTTTTCATCATGACGACGGATTAATCTGTTTTAATGCGTTAATTTTGAGTCGTTACTTTTCTAAACTCTTCTGCTCTCCCCCACCACTGTCTTTCCTAACTCCTGTCTTTTTGACTATGTTGTTTGCAGATGCATCCTTTGGGACTATGTAACAATAATGATGAAGAGGACCTGTATGAGTACGGCTGGGTGGGGGTGGTGAAGCTGGAGCAACCTGAGCTGGACCCCAGCTGTCTGACTGTACTGGGAAAGGTAGGACACTGTTCACTCATTCATCCTTTACTGTGTGCGCAACGCTTACAAACAGCCAATTTTTTCTCACATCCTTCAGTTTAGTTTAGTTTATTTGACACTTTAAAAGATGATAAATACATAAGCAAGTGTAAAATACAAATAAAAACAGTGCAAGGGAGGCCAAAAGTTTAATATGTTCATATATAGATCCTCCCTAACACTTCAAATTAATCAAATAAACAAAAAATAGCTTGGTAACACTTTATAATACCTACACACACTCTTTGTGAATATCTTTATGATAAATTTCAGGAACATTTATTTATTATCTTGGAGGCTGTTTCCATGGGGACGATTGTGGCTAAAAGTGACAAAATATTTTATCAGAAGTGCCTTTCGTTTACAAGTTTGCACATTTTTCGACGTTATTTATTATTTTGTAAATACATATACACACACATATATATATATATATATATATATATATATATATATATATATATATATATATATATATATATATATTCATTTTTGTTCATTTTGTTTTATATTTTGTTTTGTTTTTTTCTTTTTTTCCCATTTGTGTCTTACTTTTGTCATGTTACTCATTATTTTGTTGATTTATGACTCAGTTTTGTTGGTTTTTATTGATCACTTTGCCAGTTTTTGTTCATTTTATTAACTGTAGAACTGTTAAAGTCCCAGGAGTTGAAGGGTTAATTTGACACTCGACAGTATCTCTGACTTTGTGTCGTCTCAGGGTCGGAAGATTTAGCTTTATTTGTATTTTTTTTCCTTTTACTTTCCATTGTTTTGAGAACAAAGTTGAAGTAAATCCCTCCCTGTCTTTCAACATGGCCCTTCCCTCCCCCTGTCCCTCCCCCTTCCCTCCCTCCTCCAGAGCTCAGACCCCTCTGGAGTCTTAGAGTGGTATTTTATCATGCTTTAATTAAGTGTTCCTCTTAATGGAATGTACCAACATTCCCAGGAGGATGGGGTGGGGGGAGGCGGAGGACGGGCTGGCTATAGTCTCATTTATCCTGTGCGTGGCCAGTGACAGAAAGAGAGCAGCCATTCATAATTTAAGGATCCCTTGTGTTGTATAGACATGCTAATGGTGCACTTTCTGCAGCTACGTAGCCAACACTGAGCTAATGTTAAGCTGAAACCACACGCTACACCCATATTTAACCCTCCACTGTCCAGGTCTGCTTTTTATGCACACTTTGCCATTTGTGTCAAAAAATATTTTATTTTTCAGAATTTAAATGAGGTCAGAATTCAAAAGTTGTTCATTTTTATGTGATCTTTAAAATTCTAGACCCAACCCCACCCCCCATCTTTATCAGAATGTTATTTAATATTTCTTTAACACACATATATATATATATATATATATATATATATATATATATATATAGGTGTGAATGTGAGAGTGATTGTTTGTCTATGTATGTCAGCCCTGCCCTAACCCTAGTGAGGATAAAGCGGGTTCAGATAATGAATGAATATATATATATATATATATATATATATATATCTGTGTGTGTGTGTGTGTGTGTGTGTGTATTAAACATTCGAAACATCTTTTTCTTCATCTCTATATGTGTCTAAATATGTTTTTTAAAATACTTTTTAACATCTGTATGTTTTTTTACCTCAACTCTCCCCTTATTTGAACATCTTTGTTTGTCTTTTTCTTATTAATTGTAACATCTGAGTGTTTGTAAACTTAATCTTAATATTTTTTTTATATTTTTAAGTTTTTAAATACATTTCAATATACACATCTTAACATTTTCTCTCATTTTCACTCCATTTTGCCCCTCACATGTACTATAGTTAGTCAGCCATATATACTGTAGTTAGCTAACAACATGTACTGTAATTAGTTAACCACATGCACTGTAGTTAGCTATAACCACCGGTACTGTAGTTAGCTAACCACATGCACTGTAGTTAGCTAACCACAGGTACTGTAGTTAGCTAACCACATGCACTGTAGTTAGCTAACCACAGGTACTGTAGTTAGCTAACCACAGGTACTGTAGATAGTGAACTGCATATTTACTCTTTTTTTTTATTCCTGAAGTTTCCCCTCCCTTGTCATCCTCTCGCACCCCCCAGGGGAAGCCCACCTCAGTATTGTAAAGCCCCTGCTCTAGGCTACTGTCCCTGCTCTGTGTTTACTCAGTCAGGACTGTAATTGCAGTTGGGGGAGCCCATTGTTGCATCTTGACAGACCCTGTGCCAGGGCCTGAACACAGCTGGGGGTTTAGCGTTGGCACCACCACTGTTGCCAGGCTACCCAGTGGACTGATGACCCCCTGCCCGAGGCTGTACTCTCCCCGGCCGGCGGGGTCACCAGGCCCAGACCCACTTGGATACCTTCACCTCTCCTGGTCTGGCCTGGAGCTCGGAAATCCCCCGCCTCCTCATGGCTGATCCTGCCTGTCCCCTGACTGAACCCAAGATTATATAAATGTAAGGAGTATAAAGTACATATATTTATATAAATATAAGGAGTATAAAGTACATATATTTATATAAATGTAAGGAGTATAAAGTACAGATATTTATATAAATGTAAGGAGTATAAAGTACAGATATTTATATAAATGTAAGGAGTATAAAGTACAGATATTTCTATAAATGTAAGGAGTATAAAGTACAGATATTTCTATAAATGTAAGGAGTATAAAGTACACATATTTCTATAAATGTAAGGAGTATAAAGTACAGATATTTCTATAAATGTAAGGAGTATAAAGTACAGATATTTCTATAAATGTAAGGAGTATAAAGTACATATATTTATATAAATGTACAAAGTATAAAGTACATATATTTATATAAATGTAAGGAGTATAAAGTACATATATTTCTATAAATATAAGGAGTATAAAGTACAGATATTTATATAAATATACAAAGTATAAAGTACAGATATTTCTATAAATGTAAGGAGTATAAAGTACAGATAATTATTACAGAAAATAAATACTCCAGTAAAATAGATACCTAAAAAATGTACTTCAGTACAGTATTGGAGTATTTTTACTTGGTTTCTTCCACCTGTGTTTTGAACAAACCAACCTGTCAGTAACAGGGGCTGATCTGAGTTTCAGCAGCAGAAGCAGAGGAAGCAGAGCAGTGAACTTTCCTTTCCAGTCCACGTGCAAACTTGACCAAAGTGCTGGCGTGTCATATATATGTACACAGTTTTTTCCTGCACTTCCTGTCTGGTTCCTGTGAGAACTACAGGAGTGTTAAACCTCTGACCTCTGTCTGCAGCCCCTCCCCCTGAGCACTGGTTCCTCTTAAAGATACCTTGTGTGTGTTTTTGGTGGAAACCAGTCATTTTCTTTGGACTCTACAGTTTTACAAGGTGTGGGAGTAGTTTTTCTCAAGCTTAAAGTGTTATTTTAAGTTTTACATCAATAACTGAAAAAACACTCTGAGAATACAGACTCTGCCCCCCCCACCCACCCCCATAAATGACAAGAATGAACGATAGGTTTCAGTTTCACTTCTGCGAGCATTAGTCTGCCCCGAACAACCCAATGAATAGAATAGAATATATTTTTATTATAAAAAATAAAGTTTAAATGTGATCTGTCCTGTCTGTTGTTTAATATTTACTGAAATAAAAAAAAATGTATTTGACATTCTACTAATTTGCACTTTTAGAATAAATAAAAGGTAATATTTTATGTATGTATGTTAGTTTCAGATTATTTCCAACAGTGATTCCATTGCTCTATAGTTTTTTTTAGAAAGTATTTGCTTCAGACATTTAATGTGCTAAATCTTACATACTTTAATGAAATGAAAACACAGGACAAAAGTGCTGGTTAATAGATCTGAGACCAATATACCTTTGGATTAAATCATATTCTCTTGTTCATTCTCAAAAAATGAACAAAATAATGAAGAAAATGAACAAAAACTACCAAAACCCAGACTTATCTTGGAAACTTGAGCCAACCAGCATTGAAGACTTGAGTTTTGTTTATCACTAACATTAACTTCATTAATTTGATTCCAGAAGCATTTGACTTGAAGACCACTGTTATCGTACAGTGTTAAAGATGACTAAAAATTAACAAAATAATGAACAAAATGAACAAAAACGACCAAAATAATCCACAAAATAGACTAAAACAAAAAGTAAATGTGTAGAATAAGGAAATACTTTAGCAAAAATGACCAAAATATTCAGTAAAATCTACAAAATTTGGTAAAATGAAAAGTAAAATATCACATTTTGACCCCAGCATTTAAGACTTTTCTTCATCACTAACACACATGTGGGAACATTTCATTAGTTTGATTCCGGAAGCATTTGACTCGTAGACCAGAGTTATTGCCGAGAGCTGGACTTAGATGTTCCTATAAAGATTCTGAATGTGTGGGAGTGGGAGTGGGCTTCAAGGACATAAGGAAGAGTATTCTGGGCTTCTTTGGGAGATTATGAAAGTGAATGTGTCTGGTTTGGCGAGTGGGTGGCGAGGGTTTGTTTCTGACTGCGTCCAAGTTTTGCAGAAGCAGAAGAATGTGAGCCTCCTCCCACTCAGTTGTGCAGCTTGTGCGCAGCGAGCCCGTCGGCCGCAGCGAGCTCGTCGGCCGCAGCGAGCCCATTGGCTGCCGCAGCGGGTCAAACTGCCTGGTATGTACTTGTTGTGTGTGGCCTGGCGCTGGCCTCCGCCGGCTCGTCTCTGAACCGCCGTCAGTTCCACCTTAAACACCGGCCAAACACAACAGTGGAGCACAACTGGCTGAAGAGCAGCCGGCCGCTACAAAAGGCCCACAGAAAGAACTAGAACTAGAGCAACAAGGACAGTCTGAAGATCTGAATGCACATATCCTCCCAGAAATAAAGTATTTACCAAAGACAGCACAAGCTATGTGGGAAGAAACTCTGACTTTGACACACACACATATACATATACATATACATATACATATACATATACATATACATATACACATACATATACACACACAAATATATATACATATACACATACATATACATATACACACACATATATATATACATATACATATACACATACACACATATACATATACATATACACATACATATACATATACACACACATATACATATACATATACACATACATATACATATACACATACATATACACACACATATATATACATATACACACACATATACATATACATATACATATACACACATATACATATACACACACATATACATATACATATACATATACATATACACACACACATACATATACACATACATATACATATACACACACATATATATATACATATACATATACACACATATACATATACATATACACACACATATATATATACATATACATATACACACACATATACATATACATATACACATACATATACACATACATATACATATACACACACATATATATATATACATATACATATACACACACATATACATATACACATACATATACACATACATATACATATACACACACATATATATACACACATATACATATACATATACACATACATATACACACACATATATACATATACATATATACATACATATACACACATATACATATACACACACATATACACATACATATACACACACATATACATATACATACAGTACAATATATACTGGTTTCCATGTCTCATGAGGATCAAGTTTATAATCATCACTTGTAGGTAAATAAGCCATTGTTTCGTAAGCATAACCAAATTCATCTAAAAAATAAACATATTCAAACCTTTGAAAAATACATGTTTCTCTTTCCCATCATGATTTATGAATAAGTTAATGTGTTTATAGGGCCACATCATTAGTATAAATTTGCATACTTCACACAGATTCATATTTTACTAGTGGGGACATCTACATTTAGATTTAAGCCCTCAACACCTGAACATTAATATATGTTTTAAAAAGGAAATGCTACATTAAGTGGAGGTAATTAATTTGACTATTTTGGTGTTAACCCTCGTGAGGACCTGAATTTTTGTCCCCATGGCTTGACTGTGAACATATCAATGTCCCAATAAAGATAAGAATAAAAACACACATACGGACAGTCGACAGTAGGAGCTACAGTCGAAGACAACGCTTCTCTGCTCACAGACATTGTTTTATGACAACTTTGCTTTAAGCACTGTGTGTGTGTGTTTTTGTATTCCTATCTTTATGGGGACACTGATCTGTTTCAACCAGGGGTAGGCAATCCTGGTCCTCAAGGGCCAGGATCCTGCATGTTTTAGATATTTCCTTCTTCCATCACACCTAATTCAACTAATGATCAGCTCATCGTCCAGCTCTGCAGAAGCTGATAATGATTTAATGGCCTCCAGGTGTGATGGAAGAGGGAAAGATCTAAAATATGTAGGACACCGGCCCTTGAGGACCAGGATTGCCCACCCCTGGTTTACACTGTCACATCGTGAGGACTGAAATTCAGGTCCCCATGAGGGTTAAATATAAATGTGTGTCCCCACTAGTAATTTCTAAATCTGTGTGACGTATGCAAATGACGTGATCCTATAAATAAATTAATTTGTTTTTCCAAAAGTCCACATAAAGCATTGGGGAAACAGGTGCAAAACGAAACATGTATTTTTCAAAGGTTTAAATATGTGTTTACTAAGTATTTATTTGTATGTATTTTTAAAATTATAAATTTTTTTATGCATTCATTTTTATATTTTGTAATTCTTTTTTAATTATTATTTTATTTATTTATTTATTTAGATATTTTTTCCATTCATTTTTATTTTATTTTTTATGTAATTTAATCTTCTAATTATTAAATAATATTATTTTTACAAACTTGGTCCTTGTGAGACATGGAAATGAGTGTGTGTGTGTGTGTGTGTGTGTGTGTGTGTGTGTGTGTGCGTGTGTATTGTAAAGTGCTACAGGATGGTGTGGGTCTGCAGCAGAAGAGTCTTACAGTGGTAACAGACAGAGGAGTGTGATCCTGCAGGCGTCTGGCTCTGAGCCTGTGGTCTGGTTCTGTGGTCTACACACTCAGGTGTGTGTTCGAGGTCGTCTGTAGGCCACGGCAGTGCCAGGGGGGTGTCAGGCCACGGCAGTGCCGGCAGGGAGGCGGGGGGGGGGGGGGGGGGGGGGTGAAAGGGCGGGGGGGTGGCTAGCCCCTGGGCCTGTTGTAAAGAACGCTCAGGCTGAATCCCACTTCAGTTCACTTTTGACCCCTACCCCTCTGTTTGGCATGTTCACATCAAGGGGTAATGTTGAACCAATTCTAAATTAGGTGAAGGGGAGGGGCTAAGGTGACCTGGACCAACCATGGTGCAGTATTATAAGATAAGATAGTACTTTATTGTCATCATACAATTGTACAACAAAATTTGTCCTCTGCATTTAACCCATCCTTCTAAGGAGGAGTGGGCATCCATGGGTGGCACCTGGGGACCCATCTCCAGATGTGGAGTCAGAGGCTCGTGGTCAGTTACCTGGCGGAGGCTTTTTACCCTAACAAAAATGTTTTTGGGTAATGGGGAAAACCAGAGCACCCGGAGGAATCCCACCCAGACAAACATGCAAACTCCACACAGAAAGGCCCGCACGGTCCAGGAATTGAACCCGGGTCTTCTTGCTGTGAGGCAAGAACCCTAACTGCTCCACCACTGTGCCGCCAATTATGGACTACCATCATGTGGATTAATGCACTGATATATTTACTGTCAACTGTATTTTCTAAAACAAATGTAAAAGGTCATACAGTGTTGTTCCAGTTCTATATGGGGACATTTCAACCCCTACCCCAGGAAACTCATTTTCTAGGGTCATGAGTAGGAGCTGGAGGTTTGGGGTAAGGGGTAAATTAGGATTGGGCATCAGGCTATGTTATATGGAGACAATTGGAAGAGAAGGTGCAAAACTGGTGTCTCATCTTAACGTTTTTATCCACATTTACATCTGTGCATATGAGGACGCAAGAGAATTGTATTGGACATTCATCCCAGGCTGCTAGATGGCACTGTGATAGAACACTGCCTTGTCAAAGTGCATGCGTAACAGCAATATTTTAGCATTTTGAACCATGAGATAAAATCGCAACAGTTTTTTTTCTTTCTTTCTTCTTCTTCTTTCTGTTATTTTTTTTAAATTATTTTCTATTTTTCAAGGCGTCTAAAGATTTTTGCATTTTCAACCCATTAAAAACTCAAATCTTATGTAAATGAAAGTCACTTCTGATCATTTTTTGTTTTTAACCACAATCATCCTCGTGTGAACAGCCCCTCAGTGTTGGATTCAACTGGCTGTTTTTCAGCCTTGTTTTCAGACAACTTCTGATAAAGCCCCTCATTTCTCATGAGAGGGAACATTGTGAGACCAGTCGGTTTGTTTGTGTAAATGTTACTCAAAACCAACTCCATGTAGCGTTTCTCAGTCTGCATCAGAAGAAGAAGTCGAACAGATCAGCTTGTGTTTTGATGCATATTCTGAATGATTCACTCCTTCTGTCTCATCACTCTTTTTCTCACTTGTTTTCTTTTCTTTCTTTCTCTGCAAAGACCTCACCCTAGTAAAGATCCTGTTTAATGAATGAAAAATTGCTATAGTTTTATTCCCGACAGTCCCCTGAATGTTTTGTTAAATTGCAGTGAAGCCATAATAGTGATTGATTCATAACAGTGGCTTTTGCTTCATACACATGGAGATGGCTTTTTCCTTGTGAGTTTTTCAAAGAAATCCTTTCAATGTAGGACCATAAAGATGCTTTGATATTGATGAAACAACTTTCCGAGATGCTTGTGCTGTAAAATGAAGGTCTTACTTCCCCTCAACTGAATGTTAAATTGAAAGTCAATGTTGGGCGCTTGAAATCCTAGCAGCTAACAAAGGCAGAACAGTGTGAAATAGACAGTAATAGAGGCTAGTGGGAACTTGGATTCATTTTACTTTTGCTTGTAGAAGTAAGTTGGGTTTCTGCCATTTAAGGATGTGTGGGTTCCAATAATTACTTCACAAGCTACCACTTTTGTCTGGTTCACACAAGTTCAAAGCATTTCCAGGTCCCACAGAGGCATTTTATATCAAATTAGATCTTTTTGAAACAGTTCTGTGCAGGATTCTTGGAACAAGTAAATCCAGCAGTTTTTTAAGGATGCATTGTAATTACAGATGGATGATCTGGGACAGCCTTGTACTATCCATATTGGATCATAATATGGTGAAATATTGTTCTGTTTAACATTTGGACAAGTTCAGGATGCACCTTAAACATTTGGTACTTTATAGACACTGGTTGGTTGATTACTATTACTCAGTATGTTTGCATGTACTTAGGGAAATTTAAATTATTGCCTTAGTGCGACTAAAATCTTTTACGGTTCCAGTCCTGTTCATACCTTAGTGGGACTGGAATGGAATTTAAGTGGAGTTTTAGAAGTGGGACTAACCAAGTCAGGTAATGTGGTTCTAATGGAGCATCTCCATGTATGTAAACGCTGCCAACCTTAGCTCCACGACTGACTGGCCTAGACACGCCCCCCTTCAGGAAGTGACCAGAGTCACCATGACAACATGTACATTACTGTAATAAATCAGAGTTTGAAATGGTTTGTTGAAAATAATCACAGAATGTGGTCCATATCTTCATGGTTGTGGTTTATATCTTCACGGTTGTGGTCCATATCTTCATGGTTGTGGTCCATATCTTCACGGTTGTGGTCCATATCTTCATGGTTGTGGTTTATATCTTCATGGTTGTGGTCCATATCTTCATGGTTGTGGTTTATATCTTCATGGTTGTGGTTTATATCTTCATGGTTGTGGTTTATATCTTCACGGTTGTGGTCCATATCTTCATGGTTGTGGTCCATATCTTCATGGTTGTGGTTTATATCTTCACGGTTGTGGTCCATATCTTCATGGTTGTGGTCCATATCTGTGTCCCCCTTCTACAACATCTGCTTCAAATTGTTTTTCCTCTATGGTTCCAACTGGAAGCATGCTAACTCTAAAACTTGTCTAGCCCACCCAGTTTAAGTAAGTGAGCTGTATTTATATAGCACTTTTGCCAAATAAATGTGCTTTACAGTGAAACACATTTCAAATACAAAAAAACAATAAAATACAATTTGAATAAAACTAAGATACAATAAATCCTCTCTATGCAGTCAGGTGGGAACATCTTTCAGTCTTGGATTAAAATGTCTGTTTAAACCAGAATGTTTTCAGGTGGGTTTTCAAACTCTCCACACTGTCCATGGCTGGAAGGTGCAGGGGAAGGTCCTTCCACAGGCGTAAGGCTACTGCTTTAAAAGACCTGTCACCTCTGGAAGCCAAGTAGGTGCAGGAAACCTTGAGCAGGTGCTGCCCTGAGGGTCTGAGGCTGCACCAGTGTCTGGGAGCTCAACAATAATTGGATTGTCTTCCTCTGCATATACACTGGGATTTCTCACAAACTCCAGTTCAGTCCTTGGCTGGATAATGTATTCAAAAACTCATCTAAAATACAGAAAAACCACCAGAGAATGTGATAAAACATCTAATACATTTGCAAAAATATGAATACATATGCAATTAACATAATTCGACACCTTCAACAGTTTCAATGAAAAAATTGTAAACCATTGAATTGCATTTTAAAACTTAATAAGATTAATGACAGGTTGTTTTGAATTAATTATACAAATGATTATGTTAATAATTTGGATTAATTCTATAACATTTGATAAAATGTCCGAAACATAATCTAAGATCTTCTAAAATCCACTACAAAACACAAAAATGTGATAAAATATTCAAAACACATGCAAAACTTTTAATATATATGTATATAATTAACATGTTTGTTCAACATCTTCAACAAAACAACTGTTCCATTTAATTGCGTTAAAATTTTTAATCAGTTTAATCATGATGATGGATTAATCTGAGTAAATGCATTAATTTTGACAGACCTAGTAATAACTGAGCCAATAACATAATAAATGATTATGTCATTATGATATGGGTTTAGGACTGTTGTTATGTTCTTGGCTCATTTCACATTATATACTATACACTATATACTAACCACTAACATTAAATCCACCAGTTTTTCTCTTCACCTGCCCCTTGACCTGAAAACATACAAACACTTTCTAATGTTGCAGCGTTATGGGAGGGATGGAAAGAAAAGTGGGAAAAAAGAGGAGGAGCAGTGGGAGGGGGGACGCTAGTGAAGCCCAGAGCACTCAGGGTGGGGGTAGGTGGGGGGGCTGCCTCTTGGGCTCTCCTTTCATGTTTGTGTACGCCTCAACTTGCTGATATTATCTTGGCCGCTCTTCCTGGCAGGGTGTCGCAGAGGTTTCCACTGTGACCGGGCAGGGGCCTCTCTCTCTTTCTCTCTTTCTCTCTCTCTCTCTCTCTCTGTTATTCCAAATGTCTCTCGACCTTTCTTGTCTCCCTCCTTCGAACTATGTGGGAACCCTCACCCACCTATCTGATGCCCCAAAGACTTTTTTTCTCAGTTTTCTACAATATTACAAGTTGTTAAAATGTTCTCCTGCAGTTTCTGAAGACTCAGGCGGTCAAATGACTCCAATTTTTAATCAGATTAATCACAGGTTTGTTTTGGATTCATTTTGGTTGGTTTGGCATCATGATTAAATGTTCATGTTTAATCTAGTGTATTTTCCGGACTATAGGGCACACTGGATTATAAAGGCACACTGTAAATGAATGGTTTATTTTAGGGTTTTTTCATTAACTCAAACAAAACAGTCATAAGTCAGTCAGTCAATCTTTATTAAACATCTTCACAATAACTTCCACCTTTATTCCAACATTAACGAGTGTATTCACATTACTTCCCAACCTTGTTGAGTTGTAACAAACGACACTCTTATTCCGCTAAATCAAACATTAGCATATTCACAATAACTGTCCAAATTGTTCAGTTCTAACACACAACACAATACACTGACTTTTTCAGTTCAGTACTTATACACATACTGTAATATTAGGGTGAAGTACAGTATGTTTTAGTAAACAGTGTGAGTGCCGTGTTCGACACAAAATGGCTTCCAAGTCACTAAACACAACCAGAATTAATCCATATATAAAATTCTCTGGATTATAAGACACACTGTCTTTTTTGGAGAAAATTAAAGGTTTTTAAGTGCACCTTATAGTCCAGAAAATACGGTACAGTACTTTTAATTTTCAACTACAAAAGCACTCTGAGAGTGCAGACTCCGCCAAGGCAGACCAACATTTCCTGAACATTTCAGCCAAATCCGTCCATAACATTTTGAGTTACCATGGTAACAAACAGACAAACCCTGGTGGAAACATAACTCCACCATTCCTTGGCAAAGTTATGAGCAAACAGACTTAAGAAAGAAGTGAACAGTTATGCACTAAATGTGACCAAATCCAACATGAGAAAATGAAGACTGTGACGGCCTTTGGTCTTGTGGTCACTATTATGTAAACATTGTTCAACTTTGACCCCGTATGGACACATCTTGTCAGCTGGGCGGCTGTGGTTGTGAGTCGTACTATGACCGAAAAGTTGGCAGTTCGAATCCAGGCTCCCACTGTCAAAATGTCATTGGTAAAGACACTATTACCCATAAAGCCCTCTATCACTACCCCCCCCCCCCCCCCCAGCATCTCAAATAGACATACAGAGATTATATAAAGTCATTCAACAGTATTTACACTAAATATGTGTCAACCAAAGGAGAAAACATTATAATATGATGCTTTTATTGTGAAAATTGTAAGCTATTACATTTTTCTTCTGCAATCATGAATGAATGAATGAATTCATTGTCACTGTACCCCCCACCCCCCTCAGTGCAACATAAGGTAGTTGTTTTGCTGAAACTTGTCACATTTGTTAAATGAACAACATAAATGCATATGTAATCATACATACATACATATGTTCTGGATATTTTATCACATTTTTTTGGTCTCTTTTTCCTGTATTTTAGAAGAATTTGGGAATGTAGAAATTTTCATCACTTTTTTGTGGGTGTTTTTTTTTTTTATGAATTTTAGTGGATTTTAGCATAGTTTTTTTCTCAGCATTTTTGGTTCTTCGTGTATTTTTATGTATTTTGACGGAAATTTGAGTAAAAAACAAAACAGTCGACTGACATGAGGTGCTTTGATCATGATTAATCGATATTCATCCATAGCAACCCTATGATTAATCTGATTAAAAGAATTTAACAGCCCTAAATTTTACATACATACATAGTTATATTAAAGAACTCTTGAAATCTTGAAAATATGTGAATGCAGATGGATATTTAGAACGTTGTATCTGTATTGGTTACCCCCCCCCGCGCCCCACGTCCTTCTCCTAAATCACTGCTTCCCCACATTTGACGGCGCTTGGAGGGGCCTGGGTTCCCACTGCGCTGGTTTCCATGGTCACTGGGAAGCTCCTTGTGTCATGTGGCTCAGAGTGAGCCGTCCTTGGGCCCAGTTCCCTGTGTGTGAATGGGAGGCCAAATGACCATTATTAAACTTCACAGCTCAGGCCTCTATTTAAAGGAAGAAGAAAGGAGCCCTGGGGACTGAAGATGAGAGAGATGGAAGGCAAAGGGAGGAAATGGAGAAAAAGAAGAGAGGAGGGGAGGAAAGAGAGGAAAGTACCACTTAGGAGTTGTTTCTTTTTAGGTTTTTCCTCCACCCTTACTTTGATTTTTGTTCTTAATCACAATTGTTATTTAAAAGTCAGACACCAGCCATACAGTGGACAGTGGACTGGTTAAAAACAAAAAAACCTTTTTGCAGCAGAAAAATAGCAATGACCACGATGAAAAGTGTGAGTACAGCTACCGGTGTGGAAAAGATTCCTTTACTGAAGTAAAAATGAAAAAGTACTATAAGTGAAACTGCATTTTTTTTTTTTTTTTTTTTGCCATGAATGAAATAATACTTATTTAATCCTAAAAGTTTCAAAATTATCCAAAAATAAAGCCTTCAAAAGTGAGTTACTGTGTAGAAAATGTGTTTAATCAAGTCACAGTTACTTAGTTTAGTGGATATGAACAGAACATTTAGGAAAAATGGGAACAAAAGTCACAATTGAGATAAAAAGTCATCATTATGAGGGGGAAAAAAAGCATCATTACAAGGTAAAAAGTCAAAATTTTTAGATACAAATTCAAAATCATGAGATAAAATGTCATAAATGTGTACTCCCATGCTGTACTGAAGTAGAAGTACAGCTACTGGTGTGGAAAAAATAGTCTGAAAAAAGTAGAAGTACTGATGCAACTCCTGTATGAAGTAAAAGTAAAAACAGTACAAAGTAAAACTGCATTTATTTGCCATAAGTGAAATAATATCTAACCAGGAAAAATCATAAAAATGTTCAGAAGTGTCCAAAAATAAAGCCGTTACTGTGTAGATAATAAATCATTTTTAATTATTATGATCATTTTTACAAATTATGTCAAAATTTACTGTCTCATAATTATGCATTTCTTATTTTATAATGTTGACTTTCTCATTTCATAATTATTATATATTTTTATCTCATACTCATGACTTTATTTTCTCCCATTTTACCTAAATGTTCTGTCCATATCTACTAAACTGACAACAGCGACCTGATCAAACACCTTTTCTACACAGTAACTCACTTTTGGAAACAGCTCTTCTAAATGCATTCAAATTTGTAATCACATTAATCATGATGATGAATGAATCCATGTTAATGCGTTAATTTTGACAGCCCTATTAAAAAAAAAAATTTAAATAAAAAATTAAGAAATCATCCCCTGTTAAAGCCGTCCTGTCCGTCAAACGGCAGCTCCAGAGTCAGGCGGTGGCGGCGCTGGATCAAAAGATGAGCAGTGGAAAAAACCATGTGAGCAGAGATAGAAGTAGAAGTTCCACCTCCGCTGTCTTTTCTCTGCATGTCTGTGGAAGCGGCTGCTGTGGAGGGAATGTGCTAGTGGGCGTGGGAATGCCCGTGTCCTGCTGCGAGAGTCAGGGCTGTGTTGTCTTTAAACGCTTGGACCCACGACCTGGCACAGAAGGTGGAAACCAGAGCCCCCACCACCACAACCACCACCACCCCCCACTCCCCAAACAGCTGATCTGAGGCCTGTCCGTACTACAGACCAAGTGTGAGGCGGGATTCACTGGTTTTATTGATTGATTTTATTTATTCCTATGTATCTCTTTAGTTTTTTGTGATAGAGTTGGACGTAAGCTCTACTGAGCTGTTGTGGATATTGACAATAAACTTGGTCTTTTTCTATTCTCGCCTGGGGGGGCATCAGAGGACTTTAGGAGGGGGTGCAACGTGAGAAAAATTAAACCTCAATAAAAAATGTGGTTAGCTAACTACATTACATGCTGTGAGCTAACTACAGTACATGCAGTGAGCTAACTACCTTACATGCTGTTAGCTAACTACAGTACATGTGTTTAACTAACTATAGTACATGCTGTTAGCTAACTACAGTACAGGCAGTGAGCTAACTACAGTACATGTGTTTAACTAACTATAGTACATGCTGTTAGCTAACTACAGTACAGGCAGTGAGCTAACTATAGTACATGCAGTGAGCTAACTACAGTACATGCTGTTAGCTAACTACAGTACCTGTGGTTAGCAAGCTACAGTACATGTGGTGAGCAAACTACAGTACAGGCAGTGAGCTAACTATAGTACATGTAGTTAACTAACTACAGTACACATGATTAACTAACTACAGGGGCTAAACATATTAATATTTTTCAGTCTGCAGCTTTTTACCTGTTAAACAGTAAAACTGAGTGTTTAGTCCAAAGTATGTTTTTTTTAATTCATTTTCTTTTTTTTGTTCATGTTTTGCTCATTTTGTTTAGTTTGTAATGCATTTTTGTTCACTTTGTTGATAGTTTTGTTCATTTGCGTTTTTTTTTTACTATTTTGTTCATTTTCTTAGAAAATATTTATCATATTTAATTGATCATATTTAATTATCTTAATTTCTCCTCCTAATCCAGTCCATACCTACCAAACGCAGACAACTACACCCAGGTGTAAGCACAAAAAACTAGGCTAAGGTGAGGAAAAGAAATCAAATATTAATGTTTTATTTTACTAATATTAGTGTTTTTCAGTCTACAGTTTTTTTCCGGTTAAATAAACTGTAAAAGTGAGTTTAGTCCAAACTCCAGGGTGTTTCCTTTACAAATAACCCCCCACCCCCACCCCTTTTTTTTATCTATACTCCAAACAGTGGAGGAATTTTTCAGGTGTTTGAAGCAGAATCAGCTCAGAGTAGTAAAGGGTTAAAGCTCACAAACAGGCAGAAATCATACATATTGTTGAGTAAATATGGCTTGTTACTAGCAGGCATAATAGCTTGGCAGGTGTAGATTATGATAGCCAGGGTCACAGTGTCGGCAGAATGAGTCAGTGTGATAAGAAAACAATGAGGCGTTTTATTGGAGTTGTCAGTAAATTAAGTAAACACACTGGAATACCACACCGTCCCGCTGCCATCCTTTGTTCACGTCCTATTTACGGTCGCAGACATTTCCTGCTTTGATCTTATCTTTATCAGGACACAACAAAAGGAAAGGTAGTCGCCGTGTTTATTGAAGTGATGAACTCGGTCACCAGTTCACCTTTTTATTTAGCGCGAATCCTTTGGCTTTTATACCCGTCTGCCCAACGGCTGCTGCTGTACATAAGGGAAAAAAAGATTAGAAATAAAAAAATATACAATAATAATAATAATTAGCCTCATGACTGGAAGTAACTGACTAAAACTACTTTATTACTGTACTTTACTGGCGTATTTATTTTTCTAGAAACTTTTGACTTTTCCTCCCTACATTTATTCATTAATATCTGCACTTTATACTCCTTACATGTATATAAATAGCTGTAATTTATGCTCCTTACATTCTCCGAATAGACTTGTTACTTTTTCAAACTAAACAGACATTGACAGTAAAATAATAAATTACTTCTATGGAAAAATCAGTGAAGGAGAGAAACTGGGACTTTACAGATTAGAATTAGGACTTTTATTTCAGATTTTTAAATGCATGAGAAAGCATTTCTTATCTTGTATTCATGACTTTTATCTCATAATTTAGACTCTTAGAATCTTATATATATATATATATATATATATATATATATATATATATATATATATATATATATATATATATATATATGACTTTTTATTTTATAATGATGACTTTGTATCTCAATAGTGATTTTTTTTTCTCCATTTTTCCTATGGAGTATAAAGTACAGAAATTTATATAAATGTAAGGAGTATAAAGTACAGATATTTATATAAATGTAAGGAGTATAAAGTACATATATTTATATAAATGTTAGGAGTATAAAGTACAGATATTTATATAAATGTAAGGAGTATAAAGTACATATATTTATATAAATGTTAGGAGTATAAAGTACAGATATTTATATAAATGTAAGGAGTACTTAGATATTTATATAAATGTAAGGAGTATAAAGTACAGATATTTATATAAATTTAAGCAGTATAAAGTACAAATATTTATATAAATGTAAGGAGTATAAAGTACAGATATTTATATAAAAGTAAGGAGTATAGACCCATTCGCAGTTATCATCATTCATATGTAAGTGGAAGTTGCACATGTAGACTGGACTGTATGGAAACACTGTTGTTTATATAGATGACATACCTAAAGCATAGCTAGAAATGCCTAGTTGTTGTTTTTTCGGCTGTCAGAATCGTTACAAGGACAGGGTTAAACTGTATTCCATCTGGATCTCAACCATTCAAAAAAAAAATCTATGAGGTCTATGGTTACAAGCGATCAAGCGTGTGGACTGGGATGAGAACACAATAAACAACATTCTAACCATAATCTGGACCTTAAATAAAACTACTGCAGCAGGACCCAGGCCTACAATGAAGTACATTATGAAAATAAAAAGAAAGATATGGAGGATATCCACGTAGGTGGTTAAGTGATTAATTCTATTCTATTCTATTCTATTCTATTCTATTCTAAGTGATTAACCTGGGTAAATTAAGCCAGAGGAAGTGATTAACCTACTAATAGAGTAGTCTGCTAACTTAGTCTAGTTAAGAGAATAAGGACTCCACGCTCTTCTGTTATCAGGTTTACCACCACCTCTAGGTTAACCTACCCAGGATTACCACTACACTAGGGTGACCATATGTCCACATTTTGTCCAGACAGTCTGGTTTTAGAGCTGTCTGTTTGGACAAAATCTGGGCATATGGTCACACCCCCCCCCCCCCCTGCCCAATCATCCACTTTATTATAAATCACCCAGGCTTTGTACATAGTAACCATCTGAACCTGTCGCTGACTTGGTAACATTTTTAACTTCAGTCACAGAAGTTTACGTCTATGTCAGTGTAAAACATGCACACACATAACATAGCTCATAATGCTGGTCTATGAGCAGTGCCATTGTTTCTGAGTCCTGGCTATGGGTTCATACTAGCAGCATTCTTTACAAACATGCAAAGGTGTCTATAAAGTACACAAATTTATATTTATATAAATGTAAGGAGTATAAAGTACAGATATTTGTATAAATGTAAGGAGTATAAAGTACAGATATTTATATAAATGTAAGGAGTATAAAGTACAGATATTTATGAACAATTGTAGGGAGGAAAAGTAATAAACTTCCTCCTTTGAGTAAATGTCAAAAACAACTCGTGGTGAAAAATAAAATGAAGGCAGCAGTTGTTATTTAAATGAGAACATTTAAAAATGACTATTGATGGAAGGTTTTTTTAGGTAACCTTTTGTTTGAAGAAGACAACATTCATTTATTTCCTCGAAAGGCAGAGAAAAACACTTAAGGCCTGATATATTATGTGCCAACGCACTTGAAACAGGCAAACAAATCCAGTCTGTGGCTTGTCTTAACGTGCAGGAGACTTTGTCTTTCCTCACTTTATCTGACAGTTTGACATCCACTGAAAAATATGGTAATTCCCACTTTTGAAAAATGAAACAACTGGGAGACAAGAGAGTAATGTTAACGGATTAATGCCTGAATTTAACCCCTCAATGTCTACTGTCCTAAATATGCAACATACCAAAAATAAAATCTATCTATTGTATGTGTTATAGTTAAATTAATTAATTAATTTGGCATCAAGATTAATCATTATAATTAATCTGATTAAAAAATGTAATGCACTTCAATGCAACAGTTGTTTTGTTGAAACTGTTGAAGGTTTTGAATAAATATGTTAATTGTGTATGTGTGTATGTATATTTTTTCAGATTTCTTTCATGTTTTAGGTATTTTGTCACATTTGTTGGTGTTACTTTATTGTTTTTATGAGTTTGTGGATTTTAATGTTTTATAATAAAAATTCTCTCCACGTGTATTTTGTGGGACAGAACTTTTTTTTTCACTGATCCACTGTTGCACTTGTCTGTCTGTTTGTTTTATTTGTCTATCTGTCTTTTTTGTTTGTTTATTTGTTTGTTTGTTTGTTTGTTAGCAAAATAACTAAAAAAGTTATGGATGGATTTTCAGAAAATGTTGATACTGACGAAAGGAACAAGTGATAGAAGTTTGGTGGTGAGCAGTGGTGTTGGGGGGGGGGGTTTGCATTGGTCTTCTGTTCAGTGAGTTGGGGAAGACTGACACTTATAGACTTAAATGAGCAAAATGACTCATTTGAGTCATTTTGGGGTGGGGGTGTTTGACCTGCCTTAGTGGAGTCAGTGCTCTCAGAGTGATGTTCCTGTTGTTATTATTATTATTATTATTATTATTATTATTATTATTATTATTATTATCATTATTGTTATTATTCCCTCCCCCCGGAGAGCAGAGGGGTGTTGTTTTTGAATCGGTTTGTTTGATTGTCATCTGATTTATGCAAAAACTACTGGACTAATTTCTATTACATTTTCAACCAAGGTGTGAGGTGGTCTAGAATAGAACCCATTAAATTTTGGTGAATGTAGGTCAAAGGTCAAGGTCACAGTCACCAGAAATGTGTTTTTGCAATGATAAGAGATAGGGCAAATCAGGTAAAATATGTGTGTGGGGGGCGGGTTTTGTTGTGCTGGGCAACACTTATTATTATTATTTTTTTTTAATTATTATTATTATTATATTGGTCCGTCCCACTGCAGATCAAATGTGGCCCTTGAAAGAACTGGAGTTTGCGTTCTCTGATGTAAACGCTTCCTGTTTAGACACCAGGCTAAGAAGAGACACTTAAAAACTAGTATTCTTGTCTCTACCCAGAAAGCTTGTTTATTTTCCTGTGAATCACAAAAGGCTGGAGCCTAAAACCGGTAAGAAAACAACTCGGGAGGAAAAGTGGAGGAAATTTAATTAGTGGTTGTGGGTGGGTCGGGCCCCAGCGGTGGGCCCCAGTGGTGGGCAGCGGCACCACCAAACACTTGTTGATTAGTGGTGCACTGACTCAGTGGATTTGCATGTGTGCATGTTTGTGTTGAGCGTGTGCACGTGATGCCACCAGACATGAAACCCAGGAGGGAGGCAGGAAACACCGCCTGTGGTGGACGACGAGAAAGACAAACACGTCTGACACAAAGATGTTTAAAGGCTCCGTTTACACAAAAACTGAACCCAAAGAATTGGCCTCTTCCACAGATCCATCATTTATTACACAGCTGCCTTTTTCCTGTTAACCCTTTAACCCCTGACACCTTCTGCATGGATAGTGTAGTTGAAATATAAATTATTATTTTCCTTTTAGAATAGACCTTATTCGCTCCATAATCTGATTCAAAAACTGCTAAAATACAGAAAATAACGACCAAAAAATCTAATAAAATATCCAAAAATATATGCAAAAATATGACTAAATATGCAATAAACATGTTTATTCAACAGTTTCAGCAAAAACAACTGTTCCATTGAATTGCGATGGAAATATTTTGAATATGTTTTGGATTTTTCATTGCTTTTTTGTATTTGTTTCTTGTTGTGAATTTTAGTGTATTTTAACATCTTTAGGATAGTTTTGTCTGTATTTTTGTGTATTTTGTGGAAAATTTGAGTAGAACGAAAAGCCTGAAACAGAACAGTTTTCTTTTCACTGAAGCATTTATCATTTAAAACATTATATTAACATGAAACATACATTGGTAAAGGACATGGCTAATGCTCGCACTAGGTCAATGCTAACAGTGGGCTTATGCTTGTACAAGGTTAATGCCAGTAATGTCCTAATACTAGTAATGGGCTAATGCTAACAGTGAGCTATGGCTTGCATATTGCTTTGCCCCCCATATTTTTTTTATTTTACTTATTTAATTATTTTTAATGCATTGCTTGTTTGTCTGTTATATAAAGCGTCTTTGAGTGTCCAAAAAAGCGCTATATAAGTTTGAGGTATTATTATAATTATTATAAGGTTAATGCTAGTCATGGGCTAATGCTAACAGTGGGCTAATGCTTGCACAAGGTTAATGCTAGTAATGGGCTAATGCTAACAGTGGGCTAATGCTTGCACAAGGTTAATGCTAGTAATGGGCTAATGCTAACAGTGGGCTAATGCTTGCACAAGGTTAATGCTAGTAATGGGCTAATACTAGCAATGGGCTAATGCTAACACTGGGCTACCCTGTGATTAGTCCAATTCAACCTGCACTCATTAGACAGCCCTACCATTGACATATCAAGGCTTCGTCGTGTATTTTATTCTGCTAATCATTGACCTAAAAACCCACATCTGTAACATATTTTGGATCCAGACCCAAAGAGGAAAGGAACGTTCGTCATAATCAAGACGCCAGAAAAAAACAAAAACAGCATAAGTGGATCAAATGGAGTTCCTGGTAAACATGTGTTTATAGAGTCTGCTGGGTTTAGTGTGGAACAGGAAGTAATTATGATATAGAAAGTCACAATTTCTCTCCTCCAGTGATTTTTTTTTCCCTCTGAAGTGACTTATTTCTTGTACTGACACATTTGTTTAGTTTGAAAAAGTAATGAGTCTATTCTGAGAATGTAAGGAGTATAAAGTACCGATAATTATGAACAAATGTAGGGAGTAAAAGTAAAAAGTTGCTGGGAAAATAAATATTCAAGTAAAGTACAGAACAAAAATATACTGAAGTACAGTAATGATGTACTTATACTTAGTTACTTCCACGTATTTCTATCCACTGTCATTGATCCAAATCCATGTTTTTTTCTTAATGAATCAATGTTATAGAAGATGACGTTTCCATGGTAACTACAGAGACTCTGAATGTCCAAATGGGTCATATGTGATGAACATGAAAAAAACAAAAACTGTTTTTTACACCAAGTATTAACATATATTAATAGAATGAATGGATCAATGGGTTTTTCATCTGTTGATGGTTTGTGTCAGCGGTGACTCTTTGGGTCTTTATGGGTTAATGGGGACCGGTCTGGTGCCAAGTTCCTCTGGCAGGCCTCCTCATAGGTGCCTCACACACACACACACACACACACACACACACACACACACACACACACACACACACACACACACAAACATTTTGATAGCACAATTCACTTGTATAATTCTGGTTATGCAATGGTGGGTGAATGGCCACCCCCACAATGTGCACTGAGGCAGAGACAGTAATGGGGGGGGGGCAGTAATGGAGGAAAATGAAGTGATAACATAAGTTTGGTTATGTTGGTAAAAGTACTAACATTCTGTACTGAAGTAGAAGTACAGCTACTGATGTGAAAAAAATACAAGTACTTATTTAACTAAAAGTACAACTGCATTATTTTTTGTTGTTGCCATGAATTAAATAATACTTATTTAACCAAAAAAATCATAAAAGTTTCAAAATTATCCTAAATTTAAGACTCTTGGCCACAAGTCCTTTGGAAAAGTGGTTCTTTATTTTGTTTGTTTATTTGTTTTTGTTTGTTTATTGGCCCCCTTTCCTCCAGTTTCTTCAAAAGAAATGTATTTACATTTATATCAGTATGTTATCACTTTGGTTCTTTTTGTATTTGGTGTGTTTTTGACTGATTGATTGATTTTGTAATTATTTAATTGTACATGTCGTTAACACAGTTGTTTTTTGTGTTGTTTTTTAAACAAAATAAACAACAACAACAAAAAATTAAACAAAGGAAAAGATGCTAAGAAGCTTAATGGGATCAGAATCTTTTTTGGTTAAATAAAAATAATTAAATAAATAAATAAATGAAAGGTTGACGGTCCAAACATGAGCACATTTCCAGACACATGTGTGTTGTGTGTTTGCGTTTGTTCCTCTGCTTCGTGGCTCATTTGGGAATTTTAACCAGTGAACAGAAATGGTCCCCATGAGGACAGAGTTTTCCTCTGGGAGGGGGGGTAGAGACAGTAACAGCTACTGTATTACTGTGTGTGTGTGTGTGTGTGTGTGTGTGTGTGTGTGTGTGTGTGTGTGTGTGTGTGTATGTGTGTGTGTTAAGTCAAACTCAAACTTAACTCAAAAAGTTCTGGACAGATTTGACTGAAGTTTCAGGAAATGTTAAAACTGACACAAGGAACAAATATTTAAACGTGGATGTTTTTGTATTAGAGCTGCAGATTGAACTGTCGGTGCAGTTATGTAACAATAATAATAATAATAATAATAATAAACCTTTGTTTGTATCGTACCTTTCTATGAAGGACTGAAGCTCAAAATATGTCACACTGTTAAAAATTTACAAGAAATAAAATATAAGTTCATAAAAGGCTGAAGACAAAGATAAAATCAGAAATAAAAGTTGAGACAAAGACCATTTTCACATATTTACATTTGTCTTCAGTAATTATATATAATTATAAAGGTTACAAAAGAGCAGGAAAATAAAATGTTATGTGTTTTTACATAACTTATGAAGTCTGAATAAAATGGGACATTCAGGGTTTGTGTTTTAACCCCATTTTTTAAAATCTCCATTCAAAAAACTAAATGTTTTTAAGATGGTTTTAATTATATTCAGTTTCTCTAATGTCCTTTAGGAACTGTCTTCTGTAAGTTTGGTACAGATTTAGAACACGCTGCATCCACACTTTTCCTTGTGTTCTAGTGTTTTGTTCTAGTGTTATATCGTTTTATTGTTAGTGTTTTGTTCTAGTGTTTTATTGTTCTAGTGTTATATTGTTTTATTGTTCTAGTGTTTTGTTCTAGTGTTTTATTGTTCTAGTGTTATATTGTTTTATTGTTCTAGTGTTTTGTTCTAGTGTTTTATTGTTCTACTGTTCTACTGTTCCATGTCCAGCTTTAGAAGTCAGCAGTAGGATTGACTGTTCTACTGTTCTTGTGTTTTATTGTTCTACGGTTCTAGTGTTTTATTGTTCTACGGTTCTAGTGTTTTATTGTTCTACGGTTCTAGTGTTTTATTGTTCTACGGTTCTAGTGTTTTAGTGTTATAGTGTTTTATTGTTCTAGTGTTCTAGTCCAGCTTTAGTTCAGTTCTGTAGGTCAGTGTAGCCAACGCTGCAGAAACATGCTCTCTCTTCTTGGTTTGACTTCGTAACCATAGTAACCATAACTACAGAGTTGTGAATGAGCTGAGGTTGTTTTTTTTAGGTGTGTAATGACAGAAGCTCAGGTGGATGTTGGTTCGTGTGAGACGCATATAAATAATATAGACATATATTTTCCTATTTTCTGCTCTTTTTTTTTTTTTACTTAAACTTAAAGTATTAACATCAGTATTAAAGTCAGATTTTCATTGTCCATTTACTGTAACCATGACAATAAACACTTTCAATCTTTGAATCAAACAGGCACGTTTCAGCTAAAAGGCTGTGTGTGTGTGAATGTTCGAAAGAGACGTAGCAGTGGGTCTTTATGGGTGAAGGATCCCACATGGTCTAATGTGAAGCATTATCTCTTCAGCTGATCTGGGACCAGCACCTTTGCTTTTAAACACACACTTCCTGTTCTGTCCTTTTATCTGTACTTTTATATTAATGGTATTGTCTGAGCTCACTTAGTGCTTCAAGTGATTCTTTCCCCTGCGTGTTTACGTTGGCTAAAGTGAATGAAGAGGACAGGGGTGTGTGTGTGTGTGTGTGTGTGTGTCCCGTCCTCCACTCTGACACACAGGTGGATTTTTATGTTCTAAGTAAACACTTTTTTATGCAGTTTAGCAAATGCTGCCTCAGATCTCTCAAGACCACCATAAAATATTGGGAGTTTAAAAGACTGAGGGGAGAGAATTTGGTCGACCAGTGATCAAAATGTAGACGTTCATCATATTTTACCCTTAAAGAATCAGAACTGGGTGGTGCAGTGGTTAAAGGTGTCATTCCATGGTTCTTTCATTAATATTACTGTGTTCTCCATTGTTAGTGAATACATTGTGTGTTGGTTCTATTTAAAAAAAAATGTGCAGATTGTTTTGTTTCAAGCTGTTTTTTCAGTTTATTGGTACTTCCTCATGCGGTCACGAGGCGTCTCTGATTGGTTCAGAATGCATGAAGGAACACTCCCCCCTACCCTCTCGCTGTGTATGTATTTACCTTTACCCAAGTAGCATCCAGCTAGGTTTCGTGCTGTTACTTGTTCTGAAAATGTGCAGGGAAAAAACCGAGGCTTTATTTCCACAGAGAGCACATGAACCAGGTTGATCCGCCATTTTTTTCCAGTTTGTGCAGCAGCTACTGTGGCGTCATCCTCTCTCGTAGATGCTAATGCTAATGCTATTTCAGAATCACTGCCCGGGAGTGGTTTAACCCCACGAGGGTGACGCTAAAGTCCATCTGTCGTCGTTTCTGCTTCCCTCGTTCCTCTTGTTGTTTTCTGTGAGTGTGGTATACAGCCAGTGGAGTTGACAAACCACTGTCAAAGGCAGCATGTGTCGGTAACTCGGGATGACCCATAAGATTCCAAAACACACCTTTAACACTCATGCCTCACAGCAAGAAGGACCCTGGTTCTATTCCCACACCAGACCTTTGTGTGGAGTTTGCATGTTCTCCTCGTGTCTGTTGTTGTTTCTCCAGGTACTCCAGTTTCCTCCCACCATCCAAACACATGCACTGATAGGTTAACTGGTTAATATAAAATGTCCATAGGTGTGAATGTGACAGTGAATGTTTGTCTATATATGTTCAGCCCTGAGATGAACTGGAGACTCATACAGGGTGTAGGGATGGGACATGATTTTTGAATATTCAAATATTTGTGGCACGCTCAAATATAGAATACTAATTTCAAATGCTGAAGTACTTGTACTGCATTTCACTTGGACAGAATGCTGTATTGGGGGGGGGGGGTAGAAACAAGTTAAATTTTCAAATAATATTCTAATAGTTTCCAGCGAACTTGGAATAGTTTTGGATCAAAAGTCACATCCCTAACAGGGTGTTCCCCGCTTTTGCCCATTGTAGCTGTATTAGGCCCCCACAGACCCCTGTGACCCTAGTGAGGATAAAGTGGGTTCAGGTGATGAGACGAGACAAGAACCAGAACTATTTGCATCTTAACTTTTTTTGTTTTTGTAATTATCTTTCTGTTAAGGCTGTCAAATAAAAATATATTTTTAATTACTCCAGTAAAGTACAGGTATCTAAAAAGTCTATTTAAGTCCAGTAATGGAGTATTTTTACTTAGTACTTTTACATCCAGCTCTGCAGATAAAGCAGAAGCAGCATTAAACCAGTTGATTCCATGTTATCCCTCCAGCACAATGATGTGTAGTCACTGTAAACACAACAACATGTTCGAACAAATGAACCACTGAACTGTTCCCATCACACACTAACAGATCAGACAGAGGGTGAGGAATATGCATAGGTCAGACAAGTAGGAATTTTCACTACTTTGTTTTGTGTTAATTCTTTCTTTTTTTTTTTTTTACTGAGAATTTTACTAGTGGATTTTTTCCATGTTTTGTACATTTCATTAGAATGAGTTGTTTATATGTTTATTGCATATATACTAAATTTTTTTCTTATGTTTTGGATATTTTATTACATATTTTGTGTGTGTGTGTATGTGTGTGTGTGTGGGGGGGGGTTTCAAAGAATGAATAGGTTTGGAATTTTTTTGTGGATTTGCTTTGTATATTTTTTTTCTTCACGTTTCTTTGGCATCTTAGAAATGTGACAGAACAGTCATGCTGACATGCTAACACGAGGCTAATGCTAACATGAGGCTAATGCATCAAACACATTCAGTCCAGAAATATTCACTTCTTTCTTGAGTCTGTTTGTTCATGCAAAATTAAACACAATTTATATTGATTAAAAATTAATATTTAATCATGATTAATCTAAACTAATCCAAAGCAACCCTGTGATTAATCTGATTATAGATTTGAAGCATTTAACAGCACTAGTAAATAGTATATTTTACCGTTCGGCGCATCTCGGCTCAACGGTCATGTGAACCATAGTCACGTTGAAAAAGTTGGCTTTCGTTTTAAATGTAAATAGTGTGTTGGTGCATTCGGAACAAGGAGGGAAGGAACGAAGGCGACCACAGGGAAGAAAAGCCATGGGAGAAAAGTATGCCTTTATCTTTTAATAAAGCGTAAAGCCAGAAGGCAACATGAAATTACAGCATAATGGCAGTGGAGATTCTTCAGAAGAGTTAATTACCTTAATTATAGAGAGAGAGAGAGAGAGAGAGAGAGAGAGCGAGAGAGAGAGAGTTGTAATTCAGGTGTGTGTTAGTTTGTGTGTGTTTCCATGAGTGCTTTAACCTCAGCTCTGTTTGCATTTGTCCATATTTCATTCGTTCATATTTCAGCACATTTTGCTTCAGTTTCTTCTCAGGCATTAATATATAAATGGTTAGTGTATAAATCCAAAATCTCAGTGAAGCACAGCAGCAGAACAGTTTGTTTCAGCAGAGTAAAAACCTGTTTCCCAGAGTAAAACCCATCTTTCCCAGATTAAAACCCGTCTCTCCCAGAGTAAAACCCATCTTTCCCAGAGTAAAACCCGTCTTTCCCAGATTAAAACCCGTCTTTCCCAGAGTAAAACCCGTCTCTCCCAGAGTAAAACCCATCTTTCCCAGAGTAAAACCCGTCTTTCCCAGATTAAAACCCGTCTTTCCCAGAGTAAAACCCGTCTTTCCCAGAGTAAAACCCGTCTCTCCCAGAGTAAAACCCATCTTTCCCAGAGTAAAACCCGTCTTTCCCAGATTAAAACCCGTCTTTCCCAGAGTAAAACCCGTCTTTCCCAGAGTAAAACCCATCTTTCCCAGACTAAAACCCGTCTTTCCCAGACTAAAACCCGTCTTTCCCAGAGTAAAACCCATCTTTCCCAGACTAAAACCCGTCTTTCCCAGATTAAAACCCGTCTTTCCCAGAGTAAAACCCGTCTTTCCCAGACTAAAACCCGTCTTTCCCAGATTAAAACCCGTCTTTCCCAGATTAAAACCCGTCTTTCCCAGAGTAAAACCCGTCTTTCCCAGATTAAAACCCGTCTTTCCCAGAGTAAAACCCGTCTTTCCCAGAGTAAAACCCGTCTTTCCCAGAGTAAAACCCGTCTTTCCCAGAGTAAAACCCGTCTTTCCCAGAGTAAAACCCGTCTTTCCCAGAGTAAAACCCGTCTTTCCCAGAGTAAAACCCGTCTTTCCCAGATTAAAACCCGTCTTTCCCAGAGTAAAACCCATCTTTCCCAGACTAAAACCCATCTTTCCCTCAGATCTTAAACTCTGGCAGACTTTCTCTGACAGAAGCTAAACTTAGCTTTCATTTTCCTCTGTGTCTAGACTGACTTCTCACTACTTTCTTCTGTGGTTTTTGTTCACTCCCAGAAGATTGGACTCTAATTCTCCTGCCTCTGAGCCAGTGGGAAGTTTGTTTAGCCAGCAGTACTGCGAAGTACCTGTGAACCCCCCCCCCTCCTCTGTGTTCAGTTCAGATCGAGGCTGTTCCACATTGTTTTTCTTGACTTTTGCATGAGACTCTACAAAGTTTGGATGTTCAGGAAATGAATCAACTGGAATCTGACAGTCCTACTCAGTTCTGACTGAGTGAACATCAAACCTACTCAGACTGAAGATGATGCAAAAACACACTTTTAATGATTCTTCCAGTGATCACAGATAAGATCAAGGCATGAAAGAATATATTTGAAGGCTGAGTGATGCAGTGAAGCGGGAACTTCATATAGCGCTAACGACTGTCCTAACTGCACGTACTGTTACTGCACTGGACTGTACAAAACATGTTTGACTTTTATTTTCTCTCTCTCTCTGTATGTATATCAGAATCAAAATTCTTTATTCCTCACCTTTGGATGAGCATCCACCGTGAAATAGAAGCGACACTCCCTTAACATGAAAAACATAACTATACGACTATATATATATATATATATATATATATATATATATATATATATATATATATATATATATATGTGTGTGTGTGTGTGTGTGTGTGTGTGTGTGTAAAATGCAGCACTCGTACCTCACAGACAGAAGGTTCCTGGTTCTATTCCCACACCAGACCTTTCTGTGTGGAGTTTACATGTTCTCCTCGTGTCTGTGTGGGTTTTCTCCAGGTACTCCAGTTTCCTCCCACCATCCAAACACATGCACTGATAGGTTAATTAGTTAATCTAAATTGTCCATAGGTGTGAATGTGAGAGTGATTATTTGTCTATATATGTTCAGCCCTGAGATGAACTGGAGACTAATACAGGGTGTACCCCGCCTTCACCCATTGGAGCTGGATTGTGACCCACAGTGACCCTAGTGAGGATAAAGTGGGTTCAGATGATGAGATATATAAAATGCACTTATCGTTGAGATACACACATATACAAAAGTTTTAGATAACCACAACTGTTCAAGTTTTGTTTGGAAATTCAAATAGTTAAAGTTAAAAGGACAACAAAGGTGAGCAGTGAACTGTTCGAAGTAAAAAAAAAAAAAAAAAAAAAAAAAAAAAATCAGAAAAATAATGTTCATTTCAAAATTATACAAAAAGGCCTTTTGGGATGGGTTGAAATCAGTCAACTCATGTAAACAGGGCTACTAGTGATGTTTACATGATGGTTTTTAATTCAGAATTCTTTATTTGGAATAAAATAATTCGTGTTTACATGAACCAAGTAATTCCGAATTAAGGTTACCATGGAAACAGGTGTATTCCGCTCTAGTTAATTAAGCTTTAAAAGCTGAAGGTGCAAAGGGTTCTGATTGGACAGAACAGCCGCTAAATGTCTGGATGTCCACTTCCTGTTTTACATTAATTTCAACTATCAACATGTTAGACCAGACACTACATGTGATGTTTGCATTTATTTTTGTGACAATTCCCGAATCAAACATAGGAATAAACAAACTAATGCCGACAGAGCGTCGAGACCAGGAGCATGTGCAGAACAACGGGAATAATATTAAAGAGGAATTAATTGTTTACATGGCAGAGGAATTAACAAATTCCGAAATAAGATCGGAATAAACCATTGACTTTATTCGGAATTCAGTTTAACTGGGAATGATTATTTTCACCTGTTATTATGTGTTTCCATGGTTCATCTGAAAGAGGAATTAACTTTTATTCTGAATTTAACTAGAATAAAAACGGTCATGTAAACAGGACTAATGTCTCAGTAGAACCTGTGGAATAAAGTGACGACCTCACAAATCTATATCCTTACTTTTCCGTCCGAGGTGCTTTTTTTTTTTTTTTTTCCTTTTGCCTGCGGCTGCATTTTGGTTGTGGTCAGGCATGTCTGTGCAACGCAGGCCTGGCTCGCTGCAGATTCTGAGTAGGCACCGAGCTTTCTTCTCAAAGCGTCTTAACCAACAGCTATTAATTATTAACTGAGAGAGGGAACATCAAAGCAGCAGACGGCAGCGGAATTAAAGGAAGGCTGGAGCTGAGAGCAAAACTGGGTGAGAGGGAAAAGCTGACGGAGATTTCACTCTCTGCGCTTTTCAACTTTCCAAGCACAAAAGTTGAAAAGCAAAGAGAGAGAGCATTAGTTTATGTAAAGGACGTAAGAGAAAGTTACTGCTTCTCTTTTAAAATTCATGGTGCAATGCTGTTTTTAATGTTTTGATGAAGCTTTTATTCAACACTAGGAAAGATCAAATGGGTTTGTAGGATTAATTAGGTTTTAATTATAGTTGGAAGTAACTAAGTAAAAGTACTCCATTACTGTACTGAATTTTATTTTTCTGTAAACTTGACTTTTTGTCCCTTAATTTTGCATTTCTTGTCTCATATTTACAACTTTTTATTTCATAATTATGATTTTTTATTTCAATTATGCCATTTTCTCTCATTATTTTGACTCTTGTTCTCATAATTGTGTTTTTTTTTTGTCAGATTTATAACTTTTTATCTCATAATTATGAATTTTGATCTAAATTGTGTAATTTTTAGTCAGAATTATGCAATTTGATCTCATAATTACAACCTTGTATCCCATTTTGACTTAGAATTATGCATTTGTTATCTCATTTATCACTTTTTATCTCATAATTTAGACTTTGTATCTCAGAATGTTCAGTTTTTTTCTCATAATTAAAACTCTTTACCTCATAATTATGCATTTCTTATCTCATATTTAATTTTTTATCTCACAATTTTGACTTTTTATCTTATAATTATGCTTTCTTTTTTAAAATCTCATAATAATGACTTTTTATCTTAACTGTAATTTTTTTTCCCCCTAAATTTTCTGTCCATATCCACTAAATTGAGTAACTGTGACCTGATCAAACACATTTTCTACACAGTAACTCACTTTTAAAGGCTTTATTTTTGGATACATTTCAAACTTTTATGATTTTCTGGTTAGTATTATTTCATTCATGTAAAAAAAAAAATGCAGTTTTACCATTTACTTTTTTAATTCTACTTCAGTAGTTTTGAACTTTTATCTAATAATCATGCATTTTTATTGCATATTTATGACTTTTCGCTCATAATTTTTACTTTTAATCATAATTTTGACTTTTTTAATCTAATTAAATGCATTTTTTTTTATTCATATGTATGACCTTTTATCTCAGTTGTGCCTTTTTTTTTTTCCTAATTTGTCCTAATCTTTCCAAAAAATTCTGTCCATATCCACTAAACTGAGTAACTGGAATTTAGGAAAATAAAAAAGGCATCATCATGACATTTAAAATATCTATCTATCTATCTATCTATCTATCTATCTATCTATCTATCTATCTATCTATCTATCTATCTATCTATCTATCTATCTATCTATCTATCTATCTATCTATCTATCTATCTATCTATCTATCTATATATATATATATATATATATATATATATATATATATATATATATATATATATATATATGAGATTGCAAAAAAATGCATAATTTTCAGATAAAATGTGAGATAAAAAGGAAAAATGATGACATAAAAAGTCAAAATTATGTGACAAAAGTCAAAATTGTGAGATAAAAGTCAAAATTACGAGATTAAAAAGTCAAAATTATGAGATAAAAGCTGAAATAATGGGATAATAGTCACATATTATATAAAGTTACAGTTACAGTCCCACCTGTGTATCATCGGTGCGGGTTAGCTTCGGCAAGTCTCACTCATACTCACACAGTAAAAAACCTAATGTATAGTCTATGTTTACAGTAATTATTGACTGCAGCGGTTCGTTTTCTTGCTTTTGAGGAAAAACAAACACATCTCAGACTGCAAATAGTGTCCATTTGGCGGGAAACGCTTGCGCAGCTGAAAGCAAACCCACCTCAGCGGCCACTTTTAATCATTAAGCGCTTTACCTGAAGTGATGTCAGAAACACAAACAGAACTGAGCTGTATACGTTTGGCAGCCGTGCCGTGTTTCTGCACAGGTTTAGAGAAAGAGGGAACAGTGTTTGAAATCTACATAAACACCAATAAACGGCTGAAGAAAGTGCTCACAAGTGGCCTTAAAAGAACAAGACTGTGCACTTGAAATATTTGATTAATATCAGTATGAAGTCGTTTGTGTTGTGAGGACAGAAGGAGAAAATACTGAGAACGTGATTCAGTAATTATTGACTTTTGGGGAAGTTTAGATAGATGGATGGATGCATGGATAGATAGATAGATAGATAGATAGATAGATGGATGGATGCATGGATAGATAGATAGATAGATAGATAGATAGATAGATAGATAGATAGATAGATAGATAGATAGATAGATAGATAGATAGATAGATAGATAGATAGATAGATAGATAGATGGATAAAATACATTTACAAACTAAAGAATGAAGTTGTCAAAAATGTAAAATTGTAACACTAACAGTGAGTAAAGACAAAAAATATACAGAAAAGTTTGTAGAAAATAAGCAAAATAAGACAGAAACTTAAGAAAATAGGGAAGAAAATGAAGGGAAAAAATCTAAATTAATAATATTAACATTTAGTTAGGTAGATAATGGGAGGAAATGTTAGATTAGTTATTAAAGTGAAGAAAATAAGAATACAATGACTAAAATTAATAAACATATTGGTTTGTTTGTTTGTTTGTAAGCAAGTTTACAAAAAAATTTTCAGTAAATGAATATAGGTCAAAGGTCACAGTCGCAGTCATCACTGTGGTTTCACAATGATGAGAGATAGAGCAAATCTATGTGAAAGGACGGGCGGAGTTTGTTGTGCCTGGCACCACTTATTTTTTTATTGATTGATTGATTTTTTTATTTTAAAATTTGTATTTATTTAATTCTGTATTATGATCATTTTTATTATTATTATTTATTCATTTAATTAAATTTTTTATTTATTAATTTTAGAATGAAATAAAAGAAAATAAGCAGAAAGTTGCTCAACATCCCATTGTGGAGTGTTGTTGTTGTTGCCCCAGAAATCAACATGATAGCTTAAGAAATGAGCCCCCACCTCCACCCCCACCCCCCAAAAACATCCCACTTGTTCCCAGCTCTTCAGTGTTGTTGTGTGGAAGTGTCCGCAGACCGGAGCGCTGACACTGTGCAGCCGCTCTGCAACAGAGTCCCAGCGCTCAACACTGTCACTTTGATCTTCACCCCCCCACCCCACCCACCCTCTCTTCCCTTTAGTTATGAAGCGAACTGGCCACAACCCAAGGGCACTTGATAATACCAGGATATGATCCCAGCCGCACTCTTTAAGATCACATCAAACCCTTGTCTAAATAGAGCACGGTAGAACATGTAGGGTGAGAGAAGAAGAAGAAGAAGAAGAAGAAGAAGAAGAAGAAGAAGAAGAAGGGCTTTAAGGGCAAAGAAGGACTTAAGATAAAGGAGTTTTATTTTTATTTTTTAAATTTTTATTTTTTTTCCATGACGAGGGGGAAACCAATTTGGATTCTGTGAGGAGATACTTGGGCTTCTGCAGATCCAAGCATTTCCTTTATCTTTTGCCTTTAGCAGAAGTCTTCAAAAGACCAGTGTGCTCTGACGTTCTCTTCCCTCACATGAAAGAACCTCACATTTCCAGCTCCGTACTCGTGTAAAGACGTCCTTGATAACTTTATGCTACTTTACAGTTTGCACGAAGAAAAAGTTCAGACCTAAAACTCAACACCAGTGTAGAGATGATGCTGAAGTTTAGCAAGGGATAATGCATAGCCCACAAGTTACTATCAGAAAAATACCCCCCCCCCCCCCAGCGTTGGGGTGTTGTTCGCCCCGTCGGGGAATATTTTTCTGATAGTAACTCGTGGGCCATGCATTATCCCGTTTATTCTACGGGTTATTACAGTTTATTACTGTCTCTACTCTAACAGACTAGTGTTGTGAAATAGCCAATAAAATGCAGGTTAGGTGGGGCAGACAGAAGGGGGGTGCAGAGAGTTTTAGGCGGTGAAAAGAGAGAAACTGATGTACACAGTCAGGTCGGCGACCGGAGCAGGTGTTGTCCCTTTCTTCCAAATAAATACTGAAAACAAAGCTCACTGAAACCGCTCCTTGTTTTCTAAAAACCAGCATAGAGGAGTTAACCCCGGGGTAAAATACTTACTTCTGCCCTGGAGATTCTGTATGAGAGGAGGACGGAAATTTCCCCTGATTTCCTGACGACGGTAAGGATAACATCAGTGTAGGTTAACACTGGATAAGCTAGCAGTTACAACAAAGCGAATATTTACTTTAAAAGTGACCGAACTACCTGCGGAGTGATATGGTACAGTGAATCTGAAGACAAAACCCGTTGCCATGGGCAGCGGGCGTTAACGGCGCAGCGGGCGTTAACGGCGCAGTGGGCAGTTATCGGAAAAAAATCTGCCCGCTGACGTCATTCAAAGTGAACGGGAGCTGCCGTAACGTTCTAGAAGGCCGTAGAATAAACCAATAAAACACCCGCACACGCTGCCTTTCCACTAGCATTAGCTCGGCCTGTTTCCATGGTAACCGGTGCTAGATTTATAGCATCGCCTCCGCCAAGGTTCCAAGTGAAACTACAGTGTAGGGAGGCTAAGTCACACCTTTCTACTTGGGTGCTTAGCTGGCAAAAAATTCAAAATGTTCATGTTTTTAATATATATGATGGTGTGTTATTCCACATATATGATGGTTTATGTACATGTATACAATGGATTAGTAAATATTCCACAAGAAAGAACCTGTAAAGTGAATGGATCATAATGTGCAGACAGTGTTTTGAAGTTGATCTGGTAGATCTGAGAACAATATTACTTTGGACTAAAACCTATTCTCTTGTTCATTCTAAGAATTTTACATTTTGACCCCAGACTTATGTTGTAAACTTGATCCAACCAGCATTTAAGACTTGAGTTTTCTTTATCACTAACAGACATGTGGGAACATTTCATTCATCTGATTCCAGAAGCATTTGACCACCAGTCACAAACCAGTGTTGTGACATAAAAAATAAATAAGCCAGAATTATGAGATATGACTAAAAATTCCGAGATAAAAAGTAATAATTATGAAATTAAAAAAAAAATCTAAATTATAAGATAAAAAGTCACAATTTTAGTAAATATTCCTTTGGACTAAAACATTTCATTAGTTTTATTCCAGAAGCATTTGACTTTTTCAGACCAATGTTATCGCCTTGACTCTTCTTGACTCGGTTTCATGTGTTTCCATGGTAACTAGTGCTAGATTTATTCTATCGCCTCCGTCAAGGTTCTGACCGAAATTATTATGTGACGTGTAAACAGCGCAGACACTGACTGGTGGGAGATGTTTCTGTGTCATGATGGTATCAATGTGCCACCGCCATTTTTCTAGTGCTTTCTTTCAAACTGACTTAGTCGTCTTATTCTGCCTGTATAAAACCCTGGTTTTTATACTTTTTATCTCTGTTTTTATGTAGCCCAGAGCTTCATATAGGATTATTGTTTTTAATCTTCTTAATCATTTTTATTCATGTCCATTCACATGGTGTTTTTTTTTTTTTTATTCAGAATTATTTATTCTGGATAAAATAATTCCGAATTAAAGCAGTTTCCTTTGTATCTACTGGACATGTTAATGCCAAATAATGGTTTCCATGGAAACAGGTGTATTCTGCTCTAGTTCATTGGGCTTTAAGAGCTGGAGGTACAGATGGTTCTGATAGGACAGAACGACCACTTAACATCTGGATGTCTACTGGAATAAAACAATGGCGTCCACTTCCTGTTTTCAACTATCAACATGTTAGACCAGATACTACATGTGATTTTCATTTATTTTTGTGATAATTATGAAGCAGCAGCTCAACTGAATCAACATACTAATGCAGAGAGCGCAGAATATGTGCGTCATCAACACGAAATATGTGTGTCATGGCGACAAGACCAGGAGCATGTGAAGAAGAACAGGAATAATGTAAAAGAGGAATTATCACATTCTGAATTAAGATTGGAATAAACCAGTGACTTTATTTGGAATTCAGTTTAATTGGAAATAATAATTTTCAACTGGAATCAGGTGTTTACATGGTTCGTCTGAAAGAGGAATTAACTTTTATTCTGAATTAAACAAGAATAAACTGTCATGTAAATAGGCCCAATAATAAAAAGTATTTTAGGTGCCTAGAAAGTACTATATAAATCTAATCCATTATTATTGTTATTAGTAGTAGTAGTAGTTTAATATTGTTATTATTATTGTTATTGTTATTATTATTAAAGGTATAAATGTAGAAGAATGTATTTGGGAACTGACACAGAAGTAACAGTGAGTGTTTATGGGTGAAGTTATGGTGACTTGATGAAAAAATGAAGAAAGTGTGTGTGTGTGTGTGTGTGTGTGGTCTAATGTCCTGTGGTTCCACTTAAGCAGAGAACTCCCTCTAGTGTCTGGAGTATGTGTGTGTAAACCTGCTTTAAACTGACAAACTAGTGTTTTTCTGACACAGATGGAAGTAACGCAGTAAAAGTACTCCATTACTGTACTTAAGTAGATGTTTTCAGGTATCTATACTTTACTTTATTTTTCTGTACATTTTTGACTTTTCCTCCCTACATTTGTTTATTAATATCTGTACTTTATACTGCTTACATTTATGTACATATCTGTACTTTTTGTACTCATTATGCATTTGTTATTTCGTATTTAGGACTTTTTAATCTCTGAATTTTAACTTTTATCTCAGAACTTTGACATTTGTCTCAGAATTGTAACTTTTTTCTCATAATTAACACTCTTTGCCTCATAATTGTGTATTTCTTGTCTCATATTTTGACTTTTTATCTTATAATTATGTTTTTTTATTAATCTCATAATGATGACTTTTTATCTCAACCCCCAACCCCTAATTTTTCCTACATTTTCTGTGACCTGATCCAACATATTTTCTACACAGTAACACACTCTTAAAATTATCTATTTTTGGATACTTTTGACACTTTTATGATTTTTCCTGGTTAAATAAGTATTTTTTCATTCATCGCAAAAAAAAAAAAAAAGAAATACCGTTTTCCTTTTTTGCTTTATCACACCTGAGAAGTTGTACTTTTTTACTTTTATTTCAGTAAAGGAGTTGAATCAGAACTTCTACTTTTACCAGAGTATTTCTTCACACCAGTCGTTGTACTTCTACTGGAGTACAGAATGTAAAGTACTTTTACCTCCTCTGTTAATTTGCGTCACCTGTATCTCATACCTTGTTTTTCTGTGTTTGCAGGCGAAGCGGGCAGTGCAGCGTGGAGCCACAGCCGTCATCTTTGATGTGTCAGAGAATCCAGACGCCATTGATCGGGTTTGTAAACGACGCAGTTTTCATAATTATTATCCAGACATTCACACACTGGTGTTTAAAGGATTAGTTTGGCATTTTACACATAAAGTCCTATTTTTAGGTCGTCTGAGATTACTTATAGCAGAGGTGTCAAACATGCGACCTGGGGGCCAAATCTGGCCAGTTTTAGAGTCCAATCTGGTCCTTTGGATGAATTTATGAAATGCAAAAATTACAGAAAGATATAAATCATTTTAGTTTGTGGTTCAAATTCAGACCAATTCAGTCTCATAATAACCTATAAATATTCACAAGTAAAAAAATAAATAAAAAATTGTAAATGTTTTTTTTTTTCATTTAGTGACAGTAAAACCAAGTATAATTTCACAAAAAAAGCTCAATAATCAGAACAAATATCAACAATTGGAAATGTCTTCAGAGAAGTTGACTACAATTTTAATAATATTCCACTTATTACTAAATATTTTGTGTATCTATAGATTCACTGTGATCTGAAAATTAGAATGTGTATGTGTAAATGATAAACTAAAGACTAATATTGTTGTTTTTATAATGTAATTTTACTTTTTCCCCCTCTGAAATACAGAGAAAAGTTTAAAGTTGACATTATTTATTTATTATCATGTTATTTTTTTTACTGGTTCAGCCCAATTCAGTTCAAATTTTGCATCACCGACACAAGCACACACACACACACACACACGCACACACACACACACACACACTCTTTAACATTGAGCCCAATGGTCACCTGGAAAAGCATTCATAAAACTCCATTAAACTTTGATTTGCAAGACATGAAAGTGGTGATGAAAAATTCCACTAAAATTCGTTTTGACTTTTTATCTTATAATTATGACTTTTTTAATTTCGTAATGATGACTTTTAATGTCAATTATGACTTTTTTTTTCTCCATTTTCCATCCATTAAACTGAGTAATTGTGACCTGATCAAACACATTACCACAGTAACTCACTTTTAAAGGCTTAGATCAAAATGAATCCAAAGCATCTCTGTGATTAATCTGATTAAAAATGTTCAGCATTTAACAACCTTAATAATAACAATATAAATTTTCCTAACCTAACACTACAAACTCGTGTTAGTTGTGACTAAATGTTAGGATCACGCCCTGAACCTTGTGTTTGTACCAACAATCATCAGACTATCTGCAGTTGTGTTCAAAAGCATGTGGATCAGCGTCGTTCATTCAAGCGTTCTGCGCCTTTGAGCTGTTTTTTTGTGTTTGGGCGAGTGTTCTGCTCTGTGACACGACTGAAAATGGATCTGGAGCTTCAGCTTTCACTAGACCATGACCGGCCTGTGTTCAGCTTATAATTGCACAGGTAGCGATCGCTAACACACATGACCTCATCCTTTAAGACCACAATCTGTCTGTGAGTACAGAGCTGCGAGTAACTCAGTAAAAGTACTCCATTACTGTACGTAAATGGATTTTTAAGGTATCTGTACTTTAGACTATTTATTTTTCTGGCAAATTTTGAGGTTTACACCCTATATTTCTTCATAAATATCTGTACTTTATACTCCTTACATTTATATAAATATTTGTGCTTTATACTCCTTACATTTATATAAATATTTGTGCTTTATACTCCTTACATTTATATAAATATTTGTGCTTTATACTCCTTACATTTATATAAATATTTGTGCTTTATACTCCTTACATTTATATAAATATTGTGCTTTATACTCCTTACATTTATATAAATATCTGTACTTTATACTCCACTTATTGAAAGTTTGAAATGGTAACAAGTCTATTCTGAGTAAGGAGTATAAAGTACAGATATTTCTATAAATGTAAAGAGTATAAAGTACATATATTTCTATAAATTTAAAGAGTATAAAGTACAGATATTTATAAACAAATGTAGGGAGGAAAAGTCAAAAGTTTACAGAAAAATAAATACTCCAGTATAATACAGATACCTAAAAAACCCTATTTAAATACAGTAATAGAGTACTTTTACTTAGTTCCTTCCACTTCTGCTTCAGTGTCTGTGTGTAAATGCACGTTCGGCTGCAGAAGAACAAAAGCTGAAGCCGAACGCTCTTTCTTTCAGTTGCATACTTCCAATCTTTCTTCTGTGAGCTATAATACGCACGTCTGTGTGCCTTTGTCGCAAGAATTCTGCTGTGGTATTCCTGCTCGCCGCACCAGGCCTGGACTTGCAACTTTTTTTTTGCAGCTTTTTTTTCTTCTGCTTCTTCTTCTGTGCTGCCTGGTCGTAAAGCGCATCGCTGACGGATAAAAGGATAGCACAGCGACCACATGAAAGGCAGCGCTGGGCGGCTGCGTTCAATTCCCCTGAGAGGCTTTTCCAGTCAGAGCAGCACAGACACCACCCACAAGGCCGAGGGGCAGGAGGGGGTGGAGCTAAAGGGGAAGTCAAGAGGAGAAGGAGACACTGCAGAACATTCAGGGACTTCACCTCTGATTATTATTATTCATCATCATCATCATTATTAACCTTGGTCTTCTTTTAATCCCTTATTGTGAAGTTCCTGCTCAAATTTGAACCAGTCTTTGTTAGCTGTTCTGACCTTTGACCTTCTGCTTTAACTGTTCTGACCTGAAAAGGAAAAAAAAACTGAATCAGAATCACCTTTTATTTATCCTATTTTAATGCAAACAAAGATGTGCAATGACTTTGAACTTGAAAAACTGCAATAAACATGAACACAATCAATAATTACAAATAGACTAATGTGGATAATTATAAGAAGGAGAAGCAATTCAAGTGTGTGTGTGTGTGTGTGTGTGTGTGTGTGTGTGTGTGTGTGTGTGCACCATGAGGCTGAAAACTAGATACTTTCAACTTCATTATAAAGTTGTAAAAATAAAAATGACACAGTGGTCTCCAAGGGGTTAAACTGAGGTGAACTTCCACCAGCGGTTCCTCACATATGAACGTCTTCTTCTGTGGTGTTCGTCCAAACGCAGCTCAGGCCTCGGTGGAGCGGTTTGTCACAGACGCAGCAGCAGATAAAAGGCTTCAGAGTTTCAAGCAGAACATACCGTATTTCACTGGGGAACATGACGACAGCACCAGCAATAGAAATGCCAATATCCTGGGTATTTCCCCTGGGCTTTTCAAATTACAGATTCCAAGCAGACGACGACAGAGGACGAGTGAAGGTGGAGTGTCGAGCGCCTCCAAAGCAGAACATTCTATTCACTGACGGCTTCCTCTGGCAGACGACCACACTTTCCATGTCTTTAGCCTCATGGGATTAAAAAAAAAAAAAAAAAAAAGTTTCTAACTTGTTCTCCATCGTTGGTAAAAGACGAGTTCATGCCTTTGGCTTTTTATGAAAACACATTATTTGCAGCAGTGAACAAACAGGACTGAAAATGAAATATGTGGAAATGAAAACCTGCCATGGTTCAGATTTATTATTATTATTATTAGTATTATTATTATTATTATCATTATTATTAGTATTATTATTATTAGCATTATTAGTATTGTTATTAGTATTAGTAGTAGTATTAGTATTATTAGTATTAGTATTATTATTATTAGCATTATTATTATTAGCATTATTATTAGCATTATTAGTATTATTATTAGTATTATTAGTATTAGTATTATTATTATTATTATCATCATTATTAGTAGTATTATTATTAGCATTATTAGTGGTATTATTATTAGCATATGTGCATATATGATAGCATATACTATAACATGCTATATTATAAGCAGAGGTAATAAAAATAATAAAAAATCATGTGGATGTGAAAATCTACCACAGTTTACAGTCTGCAAATATATTATTATTATTATTATTGTTATTAGCATATATACATACAGTATATGATAACATACTATATTATAAGCAGATGTAAGTAAGAAAAATGTGGATCTGAAAACCTGCCATAGTTCAGTTTGCAAATATTATTATGATTATTATTATTATTAATGTCTCTCTTGATTAGCTTATACCATCCGAGCCGTCTCTGAGCGCCACCTGTTGAACAGTCCAGATGCTGCTGATACCAACCACGCCCTTGTCCTGTCCATGTCCGTCCACGTCCGCAGTGTTCCAGACAGTTTAGTGGATGACACCTCTTCTGTGCTTCCTCAGATGAGCCAATCATCCAGCGTGTTATCGCACAGCTCAAAAATGGAGAGTCGCCACTGTTGAGAGAACCGCTTCCATATCTGTCCTCGTTACTGCGAGAAGTGAATAGATTAGAGCTTCGTAACAACCTTCTCATCAGGAGGAGACAAATCAGAAGTGAGCACACCTACCAACGTGTGCTACCAGAAGAGTATCATCCTGATGTGATTCACCACATGCACAACCAGATGGGACACATGGGGGTCGAGAGGACGTTGGACCTTTTGCATTCCTGCTTCTACTGGCCATGGATGTGGTCCACAAAATCAGGACTTATGAGAGACAGAAGTCCTTACCGGGAACGCGTTGCACCTCTTGTCAACATCTAAAGATCCCGTCCATTAGAGCTAGTGTCCATGGATTTCATCTCTGTGGAACCACATGAGAAGACCAAGGACATTCTTGTTAATGATTGACCATTTCACGAACTACGCGATCATTGCGCCAACTCCCAACCAGAAAGCCAGAGCAGCTGACAAGTCTCTGTGAGAAAACTTCCTAGTGCACTATGGAATTCCAGAGAGGCTGCCCAGTGATCAGGACGCAGACTCCGAATCCAAGATCATCAAACAACTTTGTGAAATGACTGGCATCCGCAAAGTTAGAACGACTCCATACCACCCGAGAAGCAAAGACAACTCCACCAACCAGTGTCTACGCTGTTGACATGTCACGTTATAGTGTCGCTCGGAACCTCAGCAGAGTAGATACCAAAAATCTAGCGCCAAGTACCATGGGACTGGTACTTTTTTGTGATGGAAATGCACCAAAGTGAGTAGAATCAGGTTGAGGCGATACTATTGGAAATACAGCATGAGGTCGGACACAGATTGTAGTAAAAACATGGTCTTCAGCGACCCAAAAAGACCATGGTCTTTTCACTACTGGTCCTTAACAACTTCAGAAAAATTCATAACATAATAATTTTAATGAATAATAATTGTTCCCCTCCTTTGGTACCCTTTCAGAACACATAAAGACCTCAGACTCTGTTACCAGCTTCAAATCTCACCTTAAAACGTATTTATTCAGACAGGTGTACTCCATCCCATAATTCCCACATTTTATAGACCCACAGGTTTTATATATGTATGAGTGTATTATAATTGTGTTTTATTTTTATTTGAACAACTCTGTATAGTGACCTTGAGTGTCCTGAAAGTAAACTGTATTATTATTATTATATTTATTATTATTGCTAACATGCCTTATGGGGTCTTCACAGCTCAATCAGGTGTCGGAGGATCCCCTGAAGCGGCCGGTGGTTTATGTGAAGGGCAACGATGCTGTGAAGTTGATGAACATCGTCAACAAGCAGAAAGTGGCTCGTGCTCGGATACAACACAGACCACCGAGGGTAAGAGCTGGTGCCAAACCCCAAAGTATGTGTGTGTGTGTGTGTGTAGTTGTGTTAATAGAGTTGTGTGTGTATGTGTGTGTCCTTGTATATCTAACATTATGGGGACATTAATATGTTTACACAGTCACGCTATGAGGACCTCTGACACTATGGGGACCAAAATTCAGGTCCCCACGAGGGTTAAATATAAATAAAGGTCCCCACTATTAAAATAGAAATGATGTGGCCCTATAAATATGTTTGTTTTTTTAGGAAGTCCCAATAAAGCATGAAGGGAATAGGTGAAAGTGAAACATGTATTTTTAAAAGATTTGAAGATGTATTTAAAAAAAAACAAAAAAAAACTTTTATTTCTATGTAGTTTTAAAAACTATTTAATTTTTAATTTTTTTAATTAATTTATTTTGATTATTTATTATTTTATGTTTTGGAGTTTTTTTACTTTAATTTAATTTTCAAAGTTTTATTATTATTTTAAAATTGTATTTGATTAAAAATATTTATTTTATGTTTTTTAATGTTTTTTATTTTATTTTAATTTTCTCTATTTATTTTATTTTATGTTTTCCCCCAATCTTTTTATTGAGTTTCTACACAAACTCAAACTCAATATTTTTGTAAATTATTATTATATTTAATTAATTAATTTCTTTCAATTTGTATTATTTAGTTTAATTTTCATATATTATTTTTTAAATTTAATTTAATAAAATAATACCCAATGGCTACTTGATTACAAACTTGGTCCTCATAAGGCAAGGAAACGAGAATGCGCGTAAGTGTGTGTGTGTGTGTGTGTGTGTGTGTGTCAAATGTGATGCATATGTGAGGAATATGAGGAAATGGAACTAGAAAGAGTACATGTTTGTGAGGCTCTAAACTCCATCGTCCAGACACTGTTGGACATGAAGACAAAGGCAAATTCCAGCTGTGAAATGTGACCCTTGCTTTTCTTCTTCGCTCTCCACTGCCCTCAGGCCCAGGACGTTTGCACGGCACTGCCACAGATTCATATCAGCCATTCAAAGAACTGTTTGTTTGCTTGAAATATTTGATAAGAGACCAGCGCACTATGAGGTCAAATAACTTGACATAATGAAAACCCAAGAGAAAAGACTTTGATAAGAGAAGGTTTACTGACAGAGAACTTAACAATCCTTCAGTGTTTTCAACACTTTTTGATCTCGGCCTCAGAGGCTAATATCAAAGGTCAGCCTCTTTAATTTACTCCGCTTCTTCCTATGCACCAAAAAGACAAACGGTGCACACACTTTTCTTATTTAAACCATAAAGACCCAGTTTGACTTTGGTAGAAAGTCACATATAATTTTTTTTCTCTATTTTTTAATCAATCAATCAGACTTTCATTTATAAAGCATGTAGCATAAAGTGCTTTACATCAGACCCCCCCCTCCCCATTATCCTACAATTGTAGGACAAGTTAAAAGATTTACAGTTAAAAAAAGAATAAATACATAAATAATAGTAATAAAATTAAATTAAATACTTTAAATAGCAGAATGAAATAATGTTAAGAGTAAAACGTAAACAGTAGGTTTTCAGTTTAACCTTAAAAATATGAACACTCGCAGCGGACCTCAGATCCCCAGGTCGACTGTTCCATAGTTTGGGGAAATAAAAACTGAATAAGACCTCAACATGTGTTTGTAACTCTAGGGACAGTTAAAAGTTTACTACTTGAAGACCTGAGGGTCCGAGAGGGCTCATATGTTAAAAGCAGATCCGATAAGTAAACGGGGCCACAACCATTAAGACTCTTAAAAAACAATAAAATCAATCTTACATAACTTATTAATCATCACTTATTATTTTTAAAAATGTCCTCTCTATTTTGCATTTCTTCAATAAAAATCAGGTATTTTCTCTGTATATATAATGTTTGGTCATGTTGATGTTCATAAAAGATCAGATTAATCCTTTAACTCCTGACACTTTAGCAGTTCCACAGTAAAAAAAAAAAAAAAAAAAAGCAACAAAATGAACAAAAACTGAGCAGTGATCAATAAAATGAACATAAATTAATATTAAACCAACAAAATAATATGTAACATGAACAAAGACAGAACACAATTGAAGAAAAATAACAAAATAAATAAACAAAACAAAGAAGAAATTAACAAAAATAAGCAACAACATCAACAGAAACTAATGAATGTGAATGAATGTGATAACAAATGGTTCAACTAGTCATTTATTACAAAAAGGAATAAATGACTAGTGTTGTAATTTGGTTCCAGTAGTTTTAGTTTGGGATTTTTCTTTTTCTTTTCAACACCTGTACATCAGTTCCATGAACAAAATTATCAGTAAAATAAAAATACTTGAAGTATTCAGAATTATTAAGGGGCGGGGCTACAAGAGAGGGGGGGGGGGGGGGGGGGGGGGGGGTCATCCAGACAGGTAAGTGTGGGGGCTGGTGGCAGGTCTGGGGTCAGAGGTCAGGTTCTTTAGGTATCTGTCTCTTCATCTCTTGGGCCGCAATGGAACCTTTGACGGCCCGTCGTTTTGTACACGGGCCACATGTTTGACCCCCCCTCACCCACCAGACTTACACCGTTTTTAGGAATCATATGAAGCAGACATTCACACAGATGATTTGACAGATGTTTTTTTTCTCTCTCTCCTGTGCTTTTCTGTCTCTCTCTCTCTTTCACTCTCTCTGTCTGTCTCTCTTTCTTTATCTCTCTCTCTTTCTTTGTCTCTCTCTGTCTCTTTCTCTCTCTGTCTGTCTCTCTCTCTCTCTCTCTCTCTCTTTCTTTGTGTCTCTCTCTCTCTCCTCTGTCTCTCTTTCTCTCTTTGTCTCTGTCTCTCTTGTCTCTTTCTCTCTCTCTCTCTTTCTTTGTCTCTCTCTCTCTCTCTCTCTCTCTCTCTCTCTCTCTCTCTCTCTCTCTCTCTCTCTCCACAGCAGCCCACAGAATATTTCGACATGGGCATCTTCCTGGCCTTCTTCGTGGTGGTGTCTCTGGTTTGTCTCATCCTGCTCATAAAGATCAAGCTGAAGCAGAGGCGTAGTCAGGTGAGTTTAGCTCAAACAAAAGCACCTGAACTCTGGATGGAACTAAACCAAACATCTACTGGAGAAAAAACAAAAAAAACACCTGCACATGACACCTGCTGTTTCCACAAACAGGAAGTGGACTGAGCTGTAGACATGTCACTTCCTGTTGTGTGAACGAAAGTTGTCAGCGGAGGCTTAGGTGGAGCGGACCAATCAGAATTAGCATTTAATTAATGATACTGAGAAGGGTTAGCGACTGAGCTACACACACACACACACACACACACACACACACACAGGTGTGACATGGTTAAGACAGATGTATGTGTGTGTATGTGTGTACTTGTATTCCAATCTTTATGGGGACATTGATATATTTACACAGTCACACCATATGGACCAAAATTCAGGTCCCCATGAGGGTTAAATATAAATGTAGGTCCCCACTAGTAAAATACAAATCTGTGTGAAGTATTAAAATGTATGCAAATGATATGGCCCGACATTCTTTTTTTTTTCCTGAAACATGAGGGAAACATTTTATTTATTTTAGATTTTTACAATTTTAGATTTTGTTTTTAATTATAATTTTTTTTGTAAAAATACTGAATGGATACTTTACCTACAAGTGATAAATTCAAATTTGGTCCTCATGACACATTTAAGTAAGTGTGTGTGTGTGTGTGTGTGTGTGCCACAGTGGTGGATGACTCTTGTGGTTAATTAAAAGTGTCTCACACCGGGAGTAAATTTGTCACATAACAACCTTTTCCTTCCTGAAATGTGAAACACTAATGAAGTGTTTGTTGTAAATATAGTTTATGATGATGACATTTCCTTCCAGTTTCACTCTTTAACTATTTAAACTGTCTTTATACAAGCTGAATGTCAGCCTCATTATCTGCAGTTTTACCTCAAACATTACTGATTATTTGTACACTTTTTTTTCTGGGTCAAAGTTCATTGATTTTCATTTAGCTGCAGGTGTCGGATAACATCCCCCCCCCCCCCCCCCCACACACACACACACACACACACACACACACTTATTCTAGCTCCATTTGTAAACACTACTTTATACAGCACCGATTCACCAGTTTTTCATACACACACGTGAGAAGTTAAAGTGAATCCTCATAATCAGTTCAGTCTGTGGAACTGAATCATTTATATAAATATTTGTACTTTATACTCCTTACATTTATATAAATATATGTACTTTATACTCCTTACATTTATATAAATATATGTACTTTATACTCCTTACATTTATATAAATATATGTACTTTATACTTCTTACATTTATATCAATTTTCTGTCCATATCCATTAAACTGAGTAACTGTGACCTGATCAAACACCTTTTCTACACACTAACTCACTTTTAAAGGCTTTTTTTTTGGATACTTTTGAAACTTTCAGGATTTTTCCGGGTTAAATACCTTATCATTTCATTCATGGTGGGAGGTACTTTTGTACTTTATTACAATTGAGAAGTTGTACTAATTTACTTTTACTTCAGTAAAGGAGTTGAATCAGTACTTCTACTTTTACCAGAGTATTTTTTTCACCCCAGTAGCTGTACTTATACTTAAGTACTTTTACCACCTCTGTGCAAGAGTAAGAACCAGTGAAATATTAGTGTGTTTACAAAGTAGAAAATCACTAACAGTTATTTCAGTAATTTTTCAAATCTCAGTTTGGCTTTTGTTTCAAAGAACTGTCTGTAAACATCAAACACAGCTGACATCCCCCCCCCTCTCTCTCTCTCTCTCTCCCTCCTCCCCTTCAGAGCTCCATGAACAGAATGGCCATCCAGGCTCTGGAAAAGATGGAGACTCGTAAGTTCAAGGCCAAAGGAAAAGGGCAGCGTGAGAGCAGCTGTGGGGCGTCAGATTCCCTGAGCAGCAGCTCCACATCCGACTGCGCCATCTGTCTGGAAAAGTACATGGACGGGGAGGTAAGAACCCAACGCCCAGATCCAATAAGACCTGAACGCTCACGTCTGCGTCATATGGAACCTTCTCTGATCCACATCCACTCTGTCAGCTGATATTTAACTCATTGACTGTGGACTGTGTTCAGAAGAGAGGTCGATTCTGCCAGAGTTTTTGGACATTTTCACTGAACTTTCAAGACCCCAAAAAAATAGGTGACCCAACAACTTGTACTGCCTTGTCATGTTCACAACTTTTATTATGAACCAAACCAGCACACACACACAAACAGTTATATAACACTTGTACCTACACTCCCAGAGTGATGGTCCCAGAGATGTGGGGGTAAATCTGCCTCCTCATCCTTATCGATCACAGTCATGACACTCGTACTTTCAGACAAACTTTGTACCAGTGTAAGATCCTTGTATTTTTTTTTTTTTTTTTTTTTTTGATCCGCTCAATTTCGTCTTCCGTTTCGGCATTTTCTCTCTCACTCTCTCAACTCACCAACCTCCGTCTTCTTCGAGGCACAAATCTACGGTTGCCTTTTTTTGGAAAATACAACTTCTGCGCCCGACTGGGACAGAAATATATTACCCACATATCTAAAATTCACACATATGATGAACAAGACTTTGATCCACTGCCCCCATGAAAAAACGCAACATCAGTGATGTGGAATTATTTATTTTTCTTTATTTATATATTTTTTATTAATTGTTTTTATTTATATTTATTTTCTAATTCATTATTTCATCATTTGTTTTTACATGTGTATTTATTTAATTAATTATTTTCAAATGTATTTTTGATTTTATTTTCTAAATGTAATTTTGAATTTAATTTAATTTTAGAATATATATATATATATATATATATATATATATATTATTATTATTATTATTATTATATTGACATCAGTTATGCGGAATTATTTATTTTTATTTATTTATATTTATATTATTTGTTTTATGTTTTCTGATTATTATTTTTTATTTGTATTTATTTTTTATCTTATTTATTAAATTTCTTTAATTTTTTAAGCTACAAGTAGGATGACACTGAAGCGTATGTTCTGCGTTGACCACTAATCTGTTTGACCGTTTGTGTCGACACCACACAGCTGTTATAAACTCCTGAGGGTTTTTTCATACCACAGGGTAAAAAAAAAAAAAAAAAAAAAAATCACAAAATGACTTTTTTTTTGTAATATCTTGCAGCCGTAGTTTTAACCCAGACGTGGGTTTTCCATGAATGTCAGTGTCAGGTGGACGTTCCTTCGCTGGTGTCCGTGTCAGCGCTCCTGCTGCGGCTCTGAGCTTGTTTTCTTTTTACTGAAACATAAGGCAGTTTGTGGACAATAGAATGGAAGTTCCCCTCGTGTGTTCTGGGACCAAACTCCTTCTCATGGGTGACGTTCTCTTCCGCCGCTTTTTAGATGTTTAGTGGAGTCTTTGAGAGCACCTGGAGAGATAACGGTACCCAGAGTGCACTGGTTTGTGATTGTACTTCCTGTTTTCCCAGCGTGTCTCTCTTTAATCCTTAAACCAGTCGTTGTCGGAGTGTGTAGACGGTAACGCCGCTGCTCATCTTCATTCACAGAAGCTGGAGGGTCAGAGCCCACGACCCACACAGACACAGTTACTGCATGTGTCAGCCTTCTTTTTACCTTTTTTTTTTTTTTTTTTTTTTTTTGTCCTGTGGTGATGTCTTTTTGGTACGGAGAAGAAAACACAACAAAGTGCGGCGCCACATTAGCACAGAGGAAGTGGCGATAAAAGGCTGAATGGCATCAAAGCCGTTTGTGAGCAGTGAAGCCAACAACAAAAGCAGAATGGAAACCAGCCGAAGATGAGTCACATTAACCAACAGTTTACGGAAAAGAGTTCTGCTGAATCCATAAATGGAATAACCACACAAACAGAATAAATCCCCACAAAATGGAATAAATCCCCCAAAACAGAATAACCCCACAAAAGGAATAACCACACAGACAATATTAAAAACTGCTAATTTTTTTTTATTATAAAACATGCTCATTTTTATGATGTTTGTGTGCTTATAACATATTTTTTTTTACATTTGTGGGATTATTACATTAAAACATATAGGTTTTGATTATGTTTGTGGGATTATTACATGAAAAGATACTCATTTATATAATATTTGTGGGATTATTATGTTACAAGTTGGTAATTTTTATTACGTTTGTGGGATTACATTAAAAGATTATTTAAAAAAATTGTAAATTTGTGGGATTATTAAATTCAAACATACACATATTTATCATGTTTCTGGGATTATTACGTTAAAAGTTTCTCATTTTCATGACGTTTGTGGGGTTAACAGAGACTGTCATTGGAAAATAATATTGGAATTCATGTTGACACTGCGCTCCTGCTATTGTGTCTTCAGTTACGTCACGTTAATCATCAGTTTTAAGTGTTGCATTCTTTTCATATCAAAGCTCGGTGTCGGCCTGTTGTTTGCTTTGGTCCTGACATTGAGCATCAAAGTGGTATTTGTGCTGTGGCGTGGCATCCACTTCACAGTGCTGTTTGTGGCCTGATGTCAACATTGGCTCTTGAGTTAGAACTTGATTAAACTCACATCAACACAACAGTGGAGTTCACAGGCTGTTGCTGCCACCTTCTGGACATTTCCCACCTCACACACTTTTCAGTCTGAACCATAAAGACCTACTGGAACTTTGGTCAAAGTTCACAAATGACATTTTGTCCATATTTAACATTTATTCATTGATTTATCGTCATATACGGATGGGTTAAAAGCAGAGGACAAATTAGCACTGCAAAAAAAAAACATCCTAAAATCGTGTTGCCTCAAATTGAGATTTTCCATACAAAATGAAAGATTGAATTTTTTTTATGAAATAAAATAACTTCTGGCCTCTGAAAAAACAAAAAACCACAGCTTGTTGATGCCTAATAATTGTGTGTTTGTGTCATTGTGCAGGAGCTGAGGGTGATCCCATGTGCTCACAGGTTCCATAAGAAGTGTGTGGATCCGTGGCTTCTGCAGCATCACACCTGTCCACACTGTAGACACAACATCATCGGTGAGTCATTAACCACATTAACTATCACAATTATCACAGATACATTTTTAAAATAGCGTTTGTTCAGTTATTTATTTTTTCATGGAATGCCCTTTACCATTTTTTAAAAATAAAAATGCACTTCTGGGATATAAACTGATAAAATAATACCCATTTATAAATGATTGTACCAGTATTAGCATCACCCCCCCCCACCACCACACAAACACACACACAAGCAAAAACCAAGAAAAAACAAACAAAATGAAACCCAAATACACGTAAAATATGTGTTTTGAAAACACTTACACCTCTGAAAACAGTATTTTGCATACAGTTATTTAAACACAGTCATTTAAACACAGTTATTTTCCTTCTAAAAACCATTTAAATTCATGTCCCAGTTTCCGTTTAAACCTTCTGAACTGAACCTTGTTTCTCCTTAGAACAAAAGAAGGGGAACCCCGGCCCAGGATGCATGGATCCTGGAAACCCCGTCCACAGTCGGCAGCAGAGGGTGGTGCTGCCGGTCCATTACCCCGGCAGAGTGCACCGTGCGGGTCAGGTGACCGCCTTCCCAACCAGGACCAGCATGGACCCCCATGGTAACCCAATCACCGTGCTCACCGTGGACCAGCATCCGGACCCTCAGGGTCTCTACCCCCCCCAGTCCACGTCCGCCTTCCTTCGGAGCTACCACCCCACGCTGCACTTGGACCACTCGCTGAACGCCCACCACTGTGGGTTGGAGCACCGCGGCCCCCCCGCGTACCCACCGCAGCCCCACCACGCCGCTTTTAAACGACCCAAATTCCACGGGCGCAGTTTCTCTCGAGCGGCGTGTTTCTCACAGTACGAGACTATGTACCAGCACTACTATTTCCAGGGGTTGACTTTCCCTCAGCAGGAGGGGGGCCCAGGGCCTGCCATGGGTGGAGGGGGGGGCCCACAAGGGGCACCACAGCAGGGCCTTTCCGCAGGGGCTCTTATACCCCACTGTGGTTCACATGGCGCCCGCTTCATCATCCAGGATAGGCGAGACCGGCAGCACTTCTGGCCTCAGCTGTTACCATGGCCACCGCTCGGTTTGCAGCGGTTACCTGGCCGACTGTCCCGGTAGCGACAGCAGCAGCAGCAGCTCGGGGCAATGCCACTGCTCCTCCAGCGACTCCATGTTGGACTGTACCGAGGTCAGCAACCAGGGAGTGTACGGAAGCTGCTCCACGTTCCGCAGCTCGTTGAGCAGCGACTACGATCCATACGTGTACAGAAGTAAGAGTCCATGTCGGGGCTTAGCAGGGGAGTCGGGGGGCGCGACTTGTACCGCGATTCCTACCGAGGACTCATCATCCCCCATTCCCGCGGGACACGACTGCCTCCAGCTGCCCCCAGGGGCTTCGGCGGGGTACGGCTCGGGGGACCACCTCTCCAACTGCAGCTTGGAGCCCAACTACAGCAGTCGCTCATCACTGGAACCCAGGGAGAACAGCAACATTAGCACTACCTCAGCCGGAGCTCCAGAGGCTGCCGGGGCAGACAGGGGGAAGGGGGCGCAGGAGGAGCTGGGGGAGGCGGGGGGCGGCGGCCTGTAGCTGCTGCTTCGAGGTGCTTCCCGCTAACGTGGAGTGCAAAGGGCCGGACTCGGACCAAGCCGGGCCTCTGGGCTCCGGATGCTGTCGCAGGCCAGCGGTGGAGTTCCAGAGCTCTGGCTCCAAGAACTACTTTGCAGAACACATGTGCCCTTCGCCGGTCGAGCAGGTGAGCTACGAAGGGCTGCCCTGTTGTTTCTACAAGGAGATGAAGGTGCACAGGGCCACGGCGGGGCACTACACGGACGACTACGCCGTCAACGTGCAGTATGCGCACGCCGACTCCGACGCCTGCTCTGGACAAGCGGGCTGCTGTGAACTCAACCAGAGAATACCCATAATTCCCGAGGACACAGATTGTGAATTGGGCACGGTGGCCGAAAGCCAAAGCAGTTTACTGCCGGCCAGTATCGCCGCAGAGACTGAGGTATGGACAGGGGAGCGGCGTGAGCCCAGGGACGGGTACTACAGTTCGGGACAGTTCAGGGCTCAGCCGTACCTGCAGGACGAGGAAACCAGGGCTTTGTTCCGGCCTCAGCTGTCGGTCAGCCCCAGTCCACCCCCCGGTGACCCAGGTCTGGGCGTCTGAACCCGCAGACACACCTTTAGATTTGGTACCGTGTCAGTCAGTCAATCATTGAAACCCTTAGTTGCCTTGTTCTAACTTTGCTCTCAGAGCTTTGAATGTTTTCATCGTAGATTGTGTGGATTTCTACTGAATGGCCTGAAGTTTCTACATTTACAGTGTATCAGTTCATTCCTGTGGCCATGAACGTCCCAACACCAAACCGCTGCATGTCGCCCTAGTGCTCAGTGTCAGAACAGATGGATGTTATCAACAGCGGTAACGTCATCTGTGTGTTTCCATCAAGGTTAGTGACGGCGTTGAGCCGCATTCTGAAATAAACGTCCACAATGTCAGAACGTTCTCATTTTATAATAAACCATCCCAACTTATTTTATAATATATTTTGTCACATTACGTAATAAGTTATTACAATTTGAGAAGATTATTAGATAATGTGTTGGGACAGTTTATTAGGAAACATGGATGTTAACCCCAAAAATTTAATAAAAATGTGTAGCTTTTAACATAATCATCCAACAAATGTAATAACTTTCCCACAAACGTAAAAGCAGTTGCCTACCACAAATGCAATAACTATTAAGTTTGTGGGAATTTATTGCATTTGTGCGATTATTTAATTAAAAGCTGCACATTTTTATTAGGTTTGTGGAGTTGACGTGCAGCAGTTTATGACAACATGAAATGAAAACGTTCTGACATTTTGGCTCAACAGTTATCAGGCCCAGTCCTCGTGAGATTTTTATAGACAACTATCTTAAGAAAGATCTAGAAATCTGAGATTTTAATTGTTTTTAAGTACACTCACTTCATAAACACCTGTATCTACATATATACATCATGTATATGTGCGCACATGAACACTGCCTGTAAAGCTTCAACCACAAACTCAGAATAGGTTCTATGGACATAGCTATACCAAAACAGAAAGACAGTTATTTTTTCTTTTGTTGTTTTTTTTTTTTTTTTGTTAACACATTCTTTTTCAAAGCGCAGGGAAATGGGTCTTTCTGAGCGTCTGTGACCCACACGTTTCTCTGAGGAGAAGAAGCTATAAAGTCTAGAAAAATGAAAAATGCATCGAAATGTGAATGCAAGGCTGACACTGGTCTCTATTCAATATAATACAGAATTTATTTTATGCATTGCATTTCTGTCCAGTAGTGGCCTATGTATGAGATGTACCAGAACAGCAGTTTTCAAACAGTGAAGGGGGGGGGGGGCCTGCCCTGGGGGGTGAGAAAACCTGAATAAAAAAGGAAAAAAAATGTCAACTCGGGCTATAAACTGATAAAAAAAAATTTAATAACATTAATCACAGGGTTGTTTTGGATTAATTTTGATTAATCATGATTAAATATTTATTTTTAATTTATATTAATTGTGTTTCATTTTTCATAAATATACTCAAGAATATATCGGCACTTAACACGTTTATCATAGGCTAAATACACTTAGAAACACAAAAAACCGTGAGGGAAAATTATGCATAACCTGGTAAAATCCACTGAAATTCACAAAATAATTATCTAACATGAAAAGGTGATGAAAAATCCAAAATTCAAAAACTCTTCTAAACTGCAGAAAAAAACATCCAAAAATGTGACGACATCCAAAACATATGCAAAAATATGTGTGTGTGTACATATATATATATATATATATATATATATATATATATATATATATATATATATATATATAATGAATATGTTTATTCAACCAACACCTTGAACAGTTTTAACCAGGGCTGTCAAATGATAAAAAAAAAAAAAAAAAAAAAAAATTAATCAGATTATCCCCAGGGTTCCTTTGGATTAATTTTGATTAATCATGATTAAATATTTATTTTTAATTTATATTAATAGTGTTTAATTTTTCATGAACAAACAGACTTAATAATATATCAGCACTTAACATGTTTATCATAAAGTAGGTGATGCATTAAGATGCAGTACCATTAATGTGGTATTTTATTCTGGGAGTACATCTATTCAGAGAAACAAAAACTGTGTAAAAAAGCTCAAATTTCCCACAAAATCCACTAAGAAACAAACAAAAAAAAACGCAAGGGAAAATATGCATAACCTGCTAAAATCCACTACAATTCACAAAAAAAGAAAATAAACATAAAGTGAGGAAAAATGTCAAACATATTCAAAAACTCTTCTAAAATACAGGAAAAAATTCCCAAAAATGTGAGATAATATCAAAAAAATATAAATATATATGGAATGAACATGTTTATTCAACACCTTACAGTTTCAGCGAGGGCTGTCAAATGATTAAATATTGTTAATCAGATTAATCACAGGGTTACTTTGGAATAATTTTAATTAATCATGATTGAATATTTATTTTTAATCTATATTAACTGCATTTCATTTTGCATGAAAAAACAGACTCAAGACAGAAGGGAATATATCTGTGTCGAATATATTTGTCTTAATCTAGGTGACACAATAGCTGAGTTTTAGCATTAGCCTAGTGTCAGCATTAGCCTAGTGCTAACATTAGCCTAGTGCTAACATTAGCCTAGTGCTAGCAGAATCCCCAACTAACGTATGCTTCACATTTTTATGGTATTTTAATCTGGAAATGATTTTGTGAAAAGAAAACATCAAAACACTTCATGTCAGTCGACTGTTTTTTTGGGCTCAAATTTTCCCCAAAATACACTAAGAATTACAAAAAATGCAGAGAAAAAATATACAAAATGTAGTAAAATTCACAAAAAAAATCAACTAAGTAAAAAAAAACCCCACAATGAAACGATCGAAAAACTCTCCAAACCGTTCTATAACGGGGGGGGGGGCAATAAAATATCCAAAACATGCAAAATATGAATATATATGCAATTGACTTGAAAAAAAATAACTGTTTTATTTAATTGTGTTAAAAAAAAATTTATCAGATTAATTAGGATTTTGGATTAACCAGCGTTGTTTTAATTTTTTACTTTCAACAAAAACAACTTAAAACAAAACAACTTTTCTATTGAATTGCATTAAAGTACTTAATCAGATGAATTATGATGAATTAATCGGCATTAATTTTGACAACCCTTGTAACATTGTAATAATAATGGGAAGGGGTGGGAGGGGTGTGTCCCTCATGGAAGGCTCCCTGTCCCATATTTTGAAAACGGCTGGAACATGGAAGCCTTTACGCTGGGAAACTATTTGTAGCAATATGGAAAAGATGCTAGCGCTGCTTTTGGTGGAATTCCAGACCAGAGCGAGTGTCTTGGGGTCAGTAGATATTTTTTTAAAAGTGCTAATTGAAGCACTTTTGGAAGCCCTTAAGTGTATTTTTGTTGTCACTTACCCATTTTCCTCCATGAGGTGTGCTCTATGGTTCTTAAGGTTCTAGTATGTATCAAAAGGCCAAAGGAAAGTAGCTGGAAAAGACTCATATTTCACAAGGGTTCCTTATTGTACTGTGACTTTTTGAACGATGCAGTCCTGCAGAACAGAACAAAGGTTTGGACTCAACTTCTCATTCGATACCTTTTCTTTATTTTCAGGACTATTTACACTAAAGCCAATAAAACTATGAATTAATGAACATGTGGAGTTATAGGCGGAACAAAAAAAGGGTGAAATAACTACATATGTTTGATATTTTAGATTCTACAAAGTCTCAACACTTTACTTTTTTGACGTTTCAAACCCTCTGTGTTTCTGTCACTGAGCTTCATGAGGTTCGTCTTCTGAAATGATCTTCATTCATACCTTATCCTGACCTCTGACCCCAGGAAAGGAAGACTCAAGACTCACCCTAACCTTGACCATTGACCTCTGACCCCAGGAAAAGAAGACCCAGTCACCCTAATAATAATAATAATAATATTTTATATATAGGCACCCCTCAGGACACTCCAGGTCACCGTATTGAGTTGTTCAATTAAAAGTAAAACACAGTTAAAATACACACATACTTTTATAAAACCCTCGCCCTAAATGAAACCCCCCAGAGAAACCTTCCAGACTGTTGGAAATTCATCCCAGGTCACGACCTCTGGAAGAAAACAACCTAAAGCATGAGTCAAAGGAAAAGGCAGTGACTTTGAAGAAACAAAATAGAAGATGTTTTCAGTTATTTCACCCTTTTTTGATGTTCAGTCCATAATTCCACATGTCATAGTTTTATTTCCTTCAGTATCTGAAATGGAAAAATAAAATAAAACCTCATTAAATAAGAAGGAGTGTGTAAACTTTTGTCCTGTTCTGTTCAAACAAACCACATGCTGTGCAAAACACATACTCTAAATGTCAATGCTTTGTCATTCATGCCTTTCTGTTTGTCCTGCAGACTGTTTTTATACTGTTTCTATGAAATATACACATTCTCTACCCAGAGGAAAACCTTCTGAAATAACCCTATTTATAAGTTAACCCAGTGCTGTAATCAAGTGAGAAATCTAATCTTGCCTTTTGCATAGAGATATGTACCTACTGCAAATATAACATTTTTGGGGGGTACTTGAGTCACTATTTAATTTGTTTGTTTTTTTATTGTTTCTAGCACTTAAGATTAAAATGTGTACAAAAATTAATATTTTTTAATTTTTTAAGAATATAATTATTTTCTGTCATTACCATTACAAATGTTTTAAAAGGCTAGAAATCAATCTGTGTATATTTCTGTACCTGTATAGCAACACATTTCATAAATGGAAATATGTTCTCTGAATATTTATTTACTAATATATTTATCTTTAAGCCATGTCTTATGTTCAGAGTGTATGAACGTTTGAGTTATTTGGTTGCTTTTTATTTTTGAGAAAAAAATCACTAACATGAGACTTTGTATATACATGGTAATTGCACACAAGACGATTAAATCTTCTCTGACCAAAAAACTGATTTTAAAATTTTAGTACCATACAGTTTTGTAATCAAAGTGTACAAAGATCTGTAAAATATACAGTTTTATTCAAGTAACTCATGCTATGGTGTCCTCTTTTTCATCCTTTGCTTTGCACTACACTTTCACATGTTTCCACACATATCTGTTGTCGTTAAGTTCTATTAAACAGTGTTTGTTAATGTTAAACATGTTTTACTAGTTTCAGGTAATTCCTGCAGCTTTGGTCACAAGCAGAGGTGGACATAACTAAGTAAAAGTACTTCATTACTGTACTTAAGTAGATTTTTAGGCATCTGTACTTCACTGGAGTATTTATTTTTCTGTGTACTTTGAACATTTCCTCCCTACATCTGTTCATAAATATCTGTACTTTATACTCCTTACATTTATATAAATATCTATACTTTATACTCCTTACATTTAAAGAAATATCTGTACTTTATACTCCTTACATTTAAAGAAATATCTGTACTTTATACTCCTTACATTTAAAGAAATATCTGTACTTTATACTCCTTACATTCTCAGAATAGACTTATTACTAAACTAAACAGATGTGACAACGAAACGAAAAACAAGTTGTAAATCAGTGGAGAGAAATTGTGACATTCTATGTCACAATTTCACTCTCTCATAATCATGCATTTCCTATCATATTTAATGACTTATCTTATCGTTTTTACTTTTTATTTCAAAATTCAGCATTTTTTAAATCTCACATGTATTACTTTTTAATCTGAAATGGGACTTTTTCCTCAATTTTTCCTAAATTTTCAGTCCATATCCACTAAACTGAATAACTGTGACCTCATCAAAATCATTTAGGGCATTAACGACTTCAGTTTTAGTGACTTATCCGTCAAAGTTGGAGTCCAGTCGACGCGTTGTGATGACGTCATCACATTGTCAGCCGGGGAACAACAGGCGGCGGCTAAAAAAAAAACAAAAAAAATTGTGAGCAATTTTATGAGCAAAATATGAGCAACTTGTATTAAAGTTCACTGCAACGTAACAATATCCACTGACAAGACACAAACATCAACATTTTAACCACAACAAAACAAAGGCTAACGTTAGCAAAGAGTTTTCTGTTAAATTTAACTGAACAACATCAGTAGGTGAACATATGTCCAAATTTTGTCTGGACCAACGGCTCTAAAACCAGACTATCCAGACACCTGTCACACATCCTCACTTTTTATATTAAGTGCAAAACGTTTCAGTCAGAGGCCGAGAAGAATAACATCACACTGTCCACATCATGTTTGGAAAAAAGGAGCTCGTCGTGTGTGTTGCTGCTCACTCAGGTTAGCTAGCAGATGCTGTTTATATTAGCTAGATTAGATTAGCAGGTTAGCTAACGAATGCCTCTGCAGATGACCGTGTCGTTTTTTTTCATCTAAGGTGAAGTAAAAGAGAGTGACAGACACACATGCGATGTTTGTCTGTCATTCCTTTGTTTTGTTAGCTACCACAACTGTCTTACCTGCAGCAGCCACGTCTTGTTTAGATCTGTGTTTACGAGAGGGGAGGGGGGGGGGGGGTAAAAAGAATAACATGTGACTTAAACTCCTCCAAATTTAAATCGACTTGTGCTACAGAAGTGAACGTGTCTGTTAATGCACTATTTTTTACACACTAATTCGCTTTTAAAGGCTTTATTTTGGATAGTTTGGAAACTTTTATGATTTTTCCTGATTAAATAAGTATTATTTCATTCATGGCAAAATAAAAAAAAATTTTTACTCTTATTTCAGTAAAGGAGTTGAATAAGTACTTCCACTTTTACACACCAGTAGCTGTACTCTTACATCAGTACATAATGTGAATACTTTTACCACCTCTAGTCAGAAGAGTCACATGACACTGTGAGCTTCTTATTGGCTGTTTCAGGACGATTGCATCATTGGATCAAAGACGGCATTGAGATATGAAAACATGAAGCACAGACCATGAACGGACGACAGTGTCAGCCAATCACAGAGCTGGGATGAGTTCCTAGAGAAGAGGTCAGAGGTCAGACAGCAGGGGGCGGGTTAACCCCACAACTGTCATCAAATTAGGAGCTTTGAACTTAATCAACGTAATAAAAACTTTATTTGAAGAAAACCGTGAATGAAATCGAAACTACAATATCTGCCAGAAAAATTGCAATTAAATTTTTTCTTACAATTTAAAAGAGCTGAACATGTAGATCATTCACTTCTACGTGTAATAATCACTTTAGCAGGTCATCAGCTGATGTTTTAGAACCAATTGCACTGAAGTCTGCACTGAGTGTGTCAGAGTTATCACAATTTTATCCCAATATTGATCAAACTTATGAACATTTTGAAGTAATTAAGGATATTAAACTAACTATACACAATGAGTTTCATTGACTTTAATTAAATAAAATGATCTTTCTAACCTATTCATTAATATTAGGGCTGTCAAAATTAACAAATTAGCATGGACTGATCCATCATTACAGTTGTACTGTTATTGGAACTGTTGAATGAACATGTTAATTGCATATAGATTCAAATTTTTGCACATTTTTGTTGGGTTTTTCCATAGATGTTTTGGAATATTTCAGATTTTTTATCATTTCTTTGCGCTAGTTTTTTTTTCCCCATACATTTTAATGGATTTTAAGATGTATTTTGTGGTAAATTTGAGTACAATAATGTCCAAAGACCGGAACAGAACAGTCCACCAACATGTGTTTTGATCAGGATTAACCCAAAGCAACCATTGATTAATCTGATGAATCATTTGACAGCACACATTTTTATATATATATATATATATATATATATATATATATATATATATATATATATATATATATATATATATATATATATATATATATATATATATATATATATATATATATATATATATATATTTATTGACCTCAATAAATAAAACCTCAATTTATTTATTGAGGTTTAGCAATAGCCAGCACGGCATCTACTACAGCCTCAGTGAGCAGGTCTGCCAGCTCTGCATATATATATATATATACATATATACACATACACACACACACTTTCAGATGCTGAATTATTACCAGTGACAGTTTTTCTTTTGAACCATTTTTAATCTCAAAACAAAAATATACAAAACTGCAGCGGTTTAATATAAATACAGTATTTTCTGATTCTCACTCACAGGTCCAACAAATAAACTCATGGTTTTTAGTTTATTATTCAGACCAAAACTAACACTAGATACAGTTCTTTCCTAAATTGACAGGTAAGAGTTTTGTCGGTGTTTTGACGTCTGTACAGAAGAGGGATTTTTCTACATGTTTTAAATGTGCAGAAAAAAAACAGAGTGTGTTTGTTTTTGGTTATTTTGAGTTTTCAGTAGAGAAGCAGAGTTCATAGTTTGAATCCAGAGTGAAGCGCCACCACTCCAGCGGTCAGGTTATAGAACTGCACCTGATAGAAACCTGCATCTTCTATCATTCCCTTAAACTCCTCCTGCAGAAGAAAAAACACACACACACACACACACACACACACACACACAACAGGTCAAAATAAAGCAAATGCATCAAACTAAAAATTACTTCTGTCAAAATTAATGCATTAACTCACATTCATCCATCATAATGATTGATCTGAATAAAAACTTAATAAAATAAATTTAAAAAATTAAATAAAACACTTTACAGTTGTTGCTGTTGAATAAACATTAATTCCGTATATGTTCAAATTTTTTGATGTTTTGTCGCATTTTTTAAAAGTTTTTTTCTGTATTTTAGAAGAGTTTTTGAATATGTTCTGAATTTTGTTATCTTAAACCACATGTTTACAGGTGTTTTTCTTTTGATTGATTGATTGATTGATTGATTTAGATACTTTATTGGTCCCGGGGGAAATTCAAGAATCCAGCAGCTACAGTACACGAACTAAAAACACAGAGTACAATAAATACAACCGCAATTATACAACAAAAGAAATACCCTCATAACATCAAGACCATATACATATAAAAATACAAAAAAATGTCAGTTTAAATAAGTTAACACTCTGCTAAGACTTAATAAAATAACTTAAAAATACAATAAGATAAAATTAAATTAAGTATATATTTTATTCAGGTTTATTTTTCCTCACACCACTCCTCCCCTGTCGTCCTCTACGCCCCCCAGAGGAAGCCCACCTTACTATTTGAAAACAACAGATGTAAAGAATAGTGCAGCAAAATTCTTAACATTTTTAATCAGATTAATCACAGGTTTCTTTGGATTAAATTCAATTAATCCTGATTAAAACACTATGTCTATCGACTGTTCTTTTCTAGGGTTCTGTTTTGTTTTGTCCTCAAATTTCCTAAAAAGGTACACCAACAAACAAAAAAAAAAAATGCATAACAATTACACAAAACATGTTAAAAGTCACAGAAAAAGATGAAAAATCCAAAATATATTCAAAAGCTCTGGGAAAAAAAGCCACCAAAAAATTATAAAATAACCAAAGCATATGAAAAAATATATACAATTAATATGTTTATTTAACACTTAACAATTTCAACAAAAAAACTTGAAACACAACTGTTTTATTTAATTGTGTTAAAATGTTTTGATTTTATTAATCACAATGATGGATTAATCTGTGTTAATTTTGACAGACCGAGTAAAGAAGGTTAAAAAAATCCAAAAAGTCTGTGATTAGGTGGAAAATCTATTTAAAATTGGAGCATTAATAGCAGTCATGACATAGAAGTAAATGTACCTGGTCTGGGAACTTGCGAATACTTTCAACCAAATACTGGTAGGATTTCCAGTCTCCTGCGATCACCTCCCCCAGAGCAGGGATGATCTGAAAACTGTACGCATCATAAAGCCTGTTTTGGGAGAAAAATGTGACTATCAGTTAAGGTTATTGAACATATATAAGACATAAAACCACAGTCTGATCATCAGCCTTTTACTTTAACCCTTTAACTCCTGAGACATTAGCAGTTCCACAGTAAAATAAATAAATAACTAAATCAAAATAAGCAACAAAATGAACAAAAACATCAAAAATGAATAATAAACCAACAAAAAACAAGTGACATGAACAAAGTAAAACAAATGGAACAAAAGTGAAGAAAAAAAATATAAAATAAAAAACAAAATGTACAAAAATGGCACAAAAAGTAAAACTATTCTGAGAATGTAAGGAGTATAAAGTACAGATGTTTATACTCATGTAAGGAGTATAAAGTACAGATATTTATACTCATGTAAGGAGTATAAAGTGGTGAACAATTAATTCTTTGTAGAATAATCAAATGTTTCTGTTACACCACATGGTATTAATTCCAGATTATTAAGTGTTTAATTATAGATACAAGTGGAAAAACAAAATCAAATTAGCAAAAATATTGTGAAGATTTCATTATAAAAGTTCAGTATGAACTGGATATATATATCCAATATATATTATAATATATATTTATTATCATTAAGTTTAAAAGAAGTCAATGTTTGAAACGTATAAATATAATTTGCGTTTGTGATTCTGATAATACTGGAGAGTGTCGGAGCACGCTGTGGGAAAATGAGTTATTCTGTTTGTGTGAGGAAACTGTTATTACACTTGTGGGATAATTCCATTAAAAGCTGCACATTTTTATTAGGTTTGTGGGTTAAACCGATTTTAGAGCCGATAATCAGCTCACACTGTAACAGTTAAATAACAAGGACTAGATTTATAAATAGTTTCAAAGTGAGGCTGTTAGAACAAGAAGAAAGAGAAAATGTCTTCCTTCTTCCACATGTGTGCATTCCTAACACAGTGGAGTGAGACGTGCAGGTGTGAGCGTGTGCTGTTGGATTCACGCCACAGTAGAAATAAATCACAGGTGTGACATGTGTCAGTGTTGATGCATTTCCACACAGTCTCACCTCGAAAGCACAGGGTTTGACACTCGGCTGAACTCTAAACACATGAATCTGCCTCCAGGTTTCAGGACCCGCAGAGCCTCCTGCAGCGCCTGAACAAAAATTAAATGATCCTGTAAATATTCTATATATTTATTTATCATCACTATTATACCTTTATTTTTTTAAATCATAGAATGGGAACCTGTTCTGTTTGACTACTTGTGTGGTTATTGATAAACAAACATAACTGATAAACTCATTTTTCCTGATTAATTACTTCATTCATTACATTGAAAATATTGTTATGCATCATTTTAGTAAATTATCACTATTTTAAACTATATACAGATGCAGAAAACCTTATTGGGCATTCATATATATATATATATATATATATATATATATATATGAACATACGTATACACTACAGCTGTCAAATTACTAAAATTTTTAATCAGATTAATCACAGAGTTTCTTAGGATTTATTTTGATGAATTATGATCAAAACACTTTGTCAGTCGACTGTTCTGTCTGTTTGGTAGTTTTCGTACTCAAATATCCCACAAAATATACAAAACTACACTAAGAAACAAAAAAAGTGGAGAAAAAATATATGAAGCATGTTAAAATCCACTAAAATTCACAAAAAATTATGAAAAATTTAAAAATATTCCAAAACTTCCAAAATACAGAAAAACGCCCCAAAAACTGTATAGAATATCCAAAACATATGCAAAAAATGTGAATATATCTGCAATGAATAGGTTTAGAATTTCAACAAAACAACTGTAAACTGTTAACATGATGAATTAATCTGCATTAATATGTTCATTTTAATAGACCTGGTTCTTAAGAAACAAACTACTGGTAAAAGGTTTTGGGTTTTTGTACAAATTAATTCATTTATTCGTTATGTTGCAAATATTATTGTGCATCATTGTAGTAAATTGTCACTATTTCAAAGTATTTACAAATATATATATGATTTATATAATATTTTAACAGACGTTTTGCATGTTTTAAACAAAATATGTTTTATTGAACTCACTGTCAATCACACTCATTAATAAACAAATGGCACAGAATGGACAGGAATATTAGAGACGTGGTGGAGCCTTGATCACATGTGTTATGTTTTATGTGGCTGTTGAATGGTTATTATTATTATTAATATCATGATTTTTTTTATTTTATTTTATTCTATTATTTTTTTTAGGCCTTTATAGTAAATGCATTATTAATTGTATATGTTTTTAACAATGTATTTTAATTTATTGTGGGTATGATCGTAATGAGTGGGAGGGTGAGTGGAATGTCCTGTCTGCAGCAGACCCCTCTGTCCAAAACTAAATTCTTCCTAGGGAGACAAATAAAAATACTTTGACATTATATATATACATATATATATATATAAAATTAAATGTTCCTCTTGCCCCACCTGGGCGGTGTCTCCTTCAGACTCTGGTCCTCTACCAGAGGCCTGGGAGCCTAAGGGTTCTGCGCATATATAAACAGAATAACATGGGGTTTGGAAATTGTAATGGCCATAATAAAGTGACATTTTACCACCAGGTAATATCTAATCAAATGATGCAGAAAAATAATCACTGACCTACAGACCTTTATCAGAAATCTGATCTGTAATAATTATTACTGTGCTGTAAATCATCTGCACCTTAAACAAAAGCTGCATTAGAGGTCTGGTCACCAGAGGTGGGTAATCTCAGCTCCATAGAGTAAAAGTCCTGCCATGAATTTGTTCCAATCAGTCACTGACCCAGTCTATTTTAATGACCACCACTCATCCAGGTAGATGGATTCATTAGTGGAATCAACAGTGTTAAGTGAACAGATACAACAAATACATGGCAAGACTTTGATTCTATGGAGTTGGGATTCCTCACCTCTGCTGGTCACTTACCTGATCTATGTGTGTGACGTTACGAATTCCAAAAGCGATGGTGTAAATATCAAACTGGTCGTCGTCAAAGGGCAGCTCCTCTGCGTCTCCCACCACCCAGGACAGACCTGACAGACAAAAGCAACAGCAGAAAAATAGAAACAAAACACTCAGAATTTAATTTAAAAAATTACATACTTTTACACATTTTAATATTTTTGTGTTTTTAACATTTTTAAATACATTTTCATTTGTTGCCATTTTGAGTTCACAGGTCACGTCCATAACATTGAAATTGCTCTTAAACAGGTTTTAAAGTAGAAACACTGACCTGCACTGACACCCATGCTTTCAGCTTTCTGCTTGCCCACACTGAGCATCTCCTTGTTGATGTCACAGATCACAGCTCTGGATTCTTGCCGACTGCCTTCATCCTCTGTCAAGTATTTGTCAGAAATGTCCTGCCATGACGGTGTCTGCATGGACTTCGCTCTCAGACGCTCCTGTTTCTCCTTCTGAGAATGAACATACTCCATGAAACGGAACGCAATGTCACCTGAGGGGGAAGACAGAAGCATATATGTCATCAGTGCCACCTCTATGCAAACAATAATCCGACAAACCAACAGCAAAACACCCAAACAAGCTGGACATGCTCCAGGATGAACATGTGAAGCATCAGACCTGTCCCTCCTGCAACATCCAGCAGTTGCGCTCCAGGCTGCGGGTGCATGATGTGAAGCAGCGAGTCCTTCCACAGTCTGTGAATCCCCAAACTCATGGCGTCGTTCATAATGTCGTACTTCTGAGCCACGTTCTCAAACACTCTGTACACTGTAACACACAAGCAAGCAGTTTGGTTTTTGTTTGGTTTTACACTTCTCTGTCCAAAACATGACTACGTCCTGCACTAGTCTGACATTAAATATTAGAATGTGTGTGTGTGTGTGTGTGTGTGTGTGTGTGTGTGTGTGTGTGTGTGTGGTGGAGGTATTCAGAATAATGTATTTATTTGCTTTTTTAAAATTAATAATTTAAAATGAATAAAATAAAAATATAGATTAAAAATAAATAATTAATGAAAAGTTATACGCACACACTCATATCATTTCTCTCAATTTAACTGTACACAATGCAGGATATTGGACACACTATACAAGATAATATACATAATGTACACAAAATATAATACACACAATATACAATAAATATACACATCCATACGTCTATCTTATGGACGACGGATTGCTATACTCCATTTAAAACGCTGATAAATTACATTTATTACTTAACTCAGGTTACTGTTATATTGCTGATTTATCAACAATACCATATTTATTACTTCAAATTACTGTCATATTCGAAGATTAAAAACTTAATTAGGATGAAATGCATAAATCTATGCTATAGCGTTTATTCAAATTAATGTTCGACAAAATTGTTAAGCGATATCTCTACAATTTTATGATAATACGAATTATTATTTTTGTTATTATAATTCTACTCCCGTCAAGGTTAATTAAAAACAGTTATAAACAGTAATAAAACACTGTCCTTTCTGTTGTAACTGACCTCTTTTAGCTTTTTCCTCCTCTGGCACCGTTTCAAAGCCAAAGTGTGTGCTTCTGTCTCCGGCTGCATCATTAAAACTACGACAGGACTGAGGAACAGAACCAGAACCAGAACCACCGACACAGTTTCTGCTCAAACGCCTTTGACACAGACAGAAAACTCTGTGACTGAACAACCTGACGGAGGCAGCCATGTTGTCTGGCCACTACGAACTACGTCACGATGGCGTCACTCACATGCGACGATTATTTTATATTATATTTTATTTGACTTTATTTGTTTATTTATTTATTTATTTAAATCATGTAGTGACACTCTGAAAACAGTCATACAAATAAAAGGCAGTAAAATAATTACCATAATAACAAATTAATAAGGGTGGAATGAGGGAAATTATTTATTTTTGCCTCTTTTTAAAAACAATTACACTAGAAATCTGTTTTAATTCAGTAACTCAGTCCATTTATTTCTCTCTTTCTTTGTATTTCCCCATGTAATTTCATGTAATATAAAGGCACAGAGGACTACTATTTATAACATTTCTTTTTCTTCTTCTGACTAAATTAAAAGAACTATAAAATAGCTGGTTCCAGACACAAACTCCACCCCCTTTGAAATATTTGACCTGATTTGCCCCATCTCTTATCATTGCATAAAGACATCTTCGGTGACTGTGAGCGTTGACCAGTTTTATTTTAATTACAGCTTGTGTTTGATTGAAAAGTGTTTTAGATTATTTTAATGCCCATATGCATTTACTTCAAATCTGGTTAGAAAGTGGTCTAAATCAGTGTTTCCCAACCCTGGTCCTCGAGGCACACTATCCTGCATGTTTTAGATGTTCCCCTCTTTTAACACACTTGACAGTCATTATCAGTCTTCTGCAGAGCTGGGTGATACAACCACAGCTGATTATTTGAATCAGGTGTGGTTGGAAAAAGAAACATCTAAAACATGCAGGATACTGTGCCTCAAGGACCAGGGTTGGGAAACACTGCTCTAAAGAATTTTTCTGCTGTTCTGCATATATCCAAAGGTCTTTTGAGCCTTTTTTTTTTAATTATTATTGGCACCCCTGGTGTTCAAATAATATGTGCTCCAAAAAAGGATGATTTTTGGACCATCTTCAAATCTATTTCAATAGTGCTCTAAATCATTTTTCATGTCCGTCTACATGTATCCACAAGTAATTTAAGGTCTCTCTAGCCTGGTGTTCAAATGGTAATGCAGATGGGGATAATTAATGATCTAGACCACTTTTTAACCAGATTTAAAATTGGTCCAAACTGACACTTTTTGGGGCACATACTTTGAACACCAGGAGGTGCTCATGAGTTTTCAGAAAAAGACTCAAAACACCTTGAAACAACTCTGGAAACATGTTTGGGCGCATAAATAACAATCTAAACCACTTTTTAACCAGATTTGAAGTTGGTCCAAAATGATCCTTTTTGGAGCCTTATAATTTGAACGTGAGGGGGCGCCGATACGTTTTGGGGAAAAGGCTCAAAACACCTTGAAACAACTCTGGAAACATGTAGATGGGCATACATAACGATCTAGACTACTTTTTAACCAGGTTTGAAGTTGGTTCAAAATTACCCTTTTTGGACCCTCTTCAAATCTGGGTAAAAAGTGCTCTAAATAACTTTTTATGCCCCTCTGCATGTATCCATGTATTTCAATGTGTTTTGAGCATTTATTTACAAAAAAAAACGTTTGGTGCTCCAACACAGATGATTTTGGACCATCTGTAAATCTGGTTATAAATGGTTCTAGATCATTTTTATGCTCCTCTGCATTTTAGAAAGGCGTTCAAATGTGTCGGCGCCCCCTGGTGTTCAAATAGTAAGGCTATAGTGCTCCCAAAAAGGCTACATTTGGACAATCTGTAAATCTGGTTACAAATTGTTCTAGATCATTTATCTACATCTCTGTGTGTAAACCAGAGGTGTTTCAGGGTGTTTTGAGCCTTTTAAAAATTAATTGGTTGACACCTGGTATTCAAATGGTAAGGCGTAATGGTACGTGTTCCAAAAAGACACATTTTGGGCCATCTTCAAATCTGGTTAAAAAGTCCTCCAAATCACTGTTTATGTCCCTCTGCATGTATCCAGAGCATATGGTCACCTTATATTAGCAGAGAATAGACTTTATACCCTATAACAGGAACTTTTGAAATTCTATATTTCTGTTAAGGATTGTTTCTCTAATGTTTAAGAGTGATGACAGAGATAATAGTAGTTAAGAATAGAATTTCATGTTGTGTACCGAACTTTTGTTAAAATTGTGCTTACCTTTCATTGGGAAGAAGTTAGACGAAGCCTGACTCCCTTTCTTTTGTTTTTTTCTTTTTTTGAGAGCCAGATTTTGCTTCACAAACTTATCATTGGCATCTAAGCCATTAGCAAGCTGTAGTTGTGATGCAAGGTGAAAAAAAATTAATTGTGTGGACTGAACCATTTTACGGTTTTTGAGAGGGGTGTTCACAGAATAGTCAGTCCCAGTAGATTTAACGTTTCAATTTTATGCCAAGGAGTAATAAACCAGACTTGCATTTGTGTTAATATTCATCATGAAATTTCGTTTTGTTATTAATATAAATTTAAATGTATTTATTTATTCTACCTTTACCAGCCGTGCCCCCCCCTTAAACTGTATAACTTTTACGCGCAGTCCAAAGGCCCTGACTACAGTTAGTGTTAGGGTTTGAACTAGGGTTGGTGTCAGTGTTAGGTTTAGTGTTAGTATTCGGTTTAGGTTTAGTGTTAGTATTAGTATCCGGGTTAAGGCAGACATTCCAAGTCTCCCAGAAGTTCCGGGAGTCTCCCTGATTTCGATAGTGGTTCACTGATGCCCGCGAGGCAGATAAAAAATTGTAACACTGCAAGTAAAAGCGTGCAGGCACCTCGCCACCGACTCTCCGATCAAACTTATGCCGGTGAGCTGCTTAAGTCTGATATTTGACAGATGTGCATCTTCTCCACAAGCATCAGCGGCTGTTCGCTCAGCCTTACCCTACTGGAGAGGCTTCAGAAGCGGACACAGACTTCCTTGCTGACGGGGAGTTTAGGGACCGTCACTAAATAAATCGACCGGCAACAATACAAAAACAAAACAAAACTTCTCTCCATTAAATCAATTGTATATTAATCTCAAATGTATAAATAAATACACGAATTAATGAATCAATACATAAATAAATGAATAACTAATAAGTATTAATTTAATTTAACTAGCAAATGCTTACTCAAATTACACGTTTTTGTTCAATAGTATGTGGGTCATGTGACCTCTGGACTCCAATAGGCCTTTAATTTATAGGCCTGGTATGGGCACACAAAATACACCTCGTATATTTAATTTATATCACTTCATTGATTTTCTACCATTTTTTTACTCATAAATTACTCGTTTTGTTCAATAATTTGGAAAGGGGGTGGGGGGGGGGTTTGAAGGGTCGATAAATTAAGATAAGTTTTTGGAACTTGGGATGTCTGTTAAGGTAGTCAGATTTTTTAACAGCTCGAGTAGAGAAAATAATCACATAAAATCACACTGCTTAAGCAGACTGATCAGCATCTCTTCATTGACATTTGTTACACATTAACAAATGTCTCTTTTTACTAAATGATGACAGTGACCCCTAAAGACCCAGTGCTACTTTGATAGTACTTGGGACAAATCTGAAGACTATGAAAAGATTAGAAACTGTTATTTTACACTAATTACTTACATGCTACAGGATGAATCCATCAACAGGTGTTTATATTAACAGGTGATTTTGGATGCATGTTGGTTAAATGTATGAAATAAAGATTTATCAAAAAGTATTTCGGCACAATTCTACCTCTTGGCAAAATAAAGAAAAAGAACATGTAAATATGTCATAAATTTAATTCTTTAATAGCACAAAAATAATATAACATTTTCCATGTCAGTTCTGTACAGATGTGTCATCCAGATGAGGTCAGTAAACAACCTTAACACTGTTTTCCATGGGTATTATTTCAGACACTAAAGCCGCATTTCCATTAGTATCAGTTCTACTTGATTGAATTTTCTTTGGTCTGTTTCCACTACGAAAAAGTACTTAGTCCTCAGGGCCGGATTATGGGGGGTCTGAGCTCTGGGGCCAGGAATTTGCGCCCGATCGTGCCAACCTACCGTACCTAAGGATTCTACAGAGTGAATTCAAGTGATTTTGACACATTTTCATCCTGACCTCATTGTTGATTAGACCCAGTCTAGAGAATTACCATTCCCCCTTCACAGTTTGTTATTGGCAGGGTCAAATCCTCTGACTGCCGTACCCCATGGCCCAGGGGCCCTATGATTGTCGTTCCTGCCGCCCCTGCACTGCCCAATTCAAATCACCCTTCTCTCTTGGTTATAAAGTAGAAAAAAAGGAAAGTACTTATATTTGTCATTATACAACTGTAGAACAAAATTTGTCGTCTGCATTTAAATCTTTCTTTGATGCTGTTGGGGCAAACTGTAAGGAGCAGTGGGCGGCCATGCGCAGTGCCCAGGGACACACCTCCAACTGTAGTGCCAGGCTAATGGTCAGAATCACCTGGCTGGAGAATTTTTACCCCAGCAAACATTTTCTTGTGTGATGGGGGAAAGCGGAGCACCCGGAGAAAACCCATCTAGACACAGGAGAGAAACATGCAAGCTCCACACAGAAAGGCCCACATGGTCCGGGAATCAAACCCAGGTCTTCTTGCTGTGAGGCAAGCGCACTAACCACTCAGCCACCATGCAGCCAGGTCCTCTTCAGATATGGCCTAGAACAGTGTGAGTAGTCATAAGATCCTAGAGAATAGAGGCCCTCTGACATCGCAATTGTTATCGTCATCTGCATCACTTTGCTCCACCCCCTTTACCCTACCTACCCCATGGTACCCAGTCCTAGATTTTTGGGACCTACTCTGCTGACATTCAAAGCAATACTATAACACGAGGTGTCATCAGCGTAGACACTGATTGTTGGAGTTGTTTCTGCATCACTACGTTATCAACCTTCGACCGCCATTTAAAAAAAAAAATAGATTCTGAGTTACAGTAAACAGGCTGGTGTATTAAATGCAGTCCGCAACGCAATATCATTCTGTAAAACTACACCGTGGTTGGTCATGGAGGTTGAGACGTTTCTGTCTTTGGCGGCTGATGAAAAAAAAATAAGCACGAGCTTGACAGCACCTCGCAATGATGTTCAGGTATGATAGTATCTGTAATGGAAACACTCTCAAGGAATAGTACAAGGTCCCTGAGCCGACTGGAATAGAATGGAGTCGAGCCGATACCATGGAGTGAAAACGCGACTTAAGTCAAACCAGTTCTAAAGTCTCATGTCTCATCGGTGTCATCAGCTGCCTCTGCTCAGCTGCTGCTTCCTGGAGTTCATATGAGCCTGGATCTGTGCTTTGAACAACAGCTCACCCAACTGGCCATGGGACGCCTCGCTCATGGCTTTGGTCTGCATACACATGTTGTACTTGTCTGGAGGAAGCTCATCTGCACAACGTTTCTCATGCCACAAGTGAAAAAGGCCACGAGACGGAGCCCGAATCACCATCAGTTTACTGTGAAGGTACTTCCTGTACAAGTGCACGTCCTCCAACCCCCAGCCTCGGATGTTACGGTCAAAACCACCTGGCAGGAAATGCAAAGGGTTATTCACAAAGGTGTGTTCAGTGTGTCATGTTGTGTTTTCTCTATGGGATAAACCAATAAAAACAGACAGGTATTTTTATGGAAAATCATTGCTACAGGGACCTCTGAATACACAAATTCCTGCTTTTTGAGTGGTCATGTGTCTACACGTACACTGAAGTAAACAACTGCAGCCACTAACAAGCTCAACTATCTGCTGTGTGTGCATATAGAGTAAAAAAAGGGGCTTGTCATTACCTATGTTGATAAAATCAGACCTGTACTGACACGTCATCCCAAATCCAAAGTCTCTCCAGAACCCTGTGTCCTTTCTAATCACCTAAGACAAAAAGGGAAAAGTCTGACACATTCATGTACCGTTTACTATACATACATACATACATGCATGCATATATATATATATATATATATATATACATACATACATACATACATACAAGGTGCAGTTTATCAAAAAAAATATAGGGGTGGGGTGGGGGGGGGGGGGGTGTTCCCCACAGAAAAAAGTTTGAAGTTATGACCCACATTCCCAATTGTAAACATCTTACTAAGCGGAGGAAAAGAAACTAACCAGGATATCCTCAGTTGCGGTGAGCAAAGAGGGAAGAGCCGAGCATGGAATTCCCGTCCCACGGGCGGCATGGGAAATGTGGCATACGGAAGACCGCTTGCCCAGTTGTCGTCAGGAGTCGGGTTGTTTATGAATGCAGCCCAGAGCGGGTTGTAAACTCCATATGAAGCTAAATACTGACACCAGACTGACAGTCAATAAGTACTTGAAGGGAAAGTTTAAGAGAACTTTGAAGAGAGAGTTCAAGAAGACTCTTGGGAGGGTCCCCTCGCGGGACCTCCCCCCGGGTCTGGTTTGTGCTCCCACTGGGCACATTTCCTCTGCAGCGATGTGCCTCGACCAGCTCTGGGTCAGTCATGAACGCTCAGGGGGCAAAGGTGACTCGCGGCTCTAGCGGGGAACTTTACGGAGCCCTCCGCCCGGACTTCGCCACTTCCCTGGGCCATAGACTCACTGCACCTTCTCCGGACGCGAAGCCTCGGGAGGGAGTCAGGACCCCTTTTCCTCCTGCGTGCCAACCGCATCGCCTGGGTGGGGACTGGCCCGCATACAACAGGTGCCAGGGGTCGGCAACCCACCTGACCTATCTTGAAACACATGAGTCTAAGGCACACGTGAGTCAGAGGGTACCCCAGAAACCCCATGGCACAATGAAAGTGATGGCAGGCGTGCACCGACTGAGGTGGGATCCCAGCCCTGCGGGGCTCGGGTGCATGAAGGAAAATCGGGAAGCAAAATCAGTGGACCCTAACTGACAATGATGGTGATGTTCAAAATCGCACCCAATATATATAGTAAATATGATTTTATGCTGCTCGTACATACTGTTAGCATATTTTACTTGCCAGTTGTTGTTGAACAGGCGGCAGAAGCGTCTGGTTACTGTAGATGATGGATGGGTTGTACTCACTGAACAGTACTGGATAGTACACTTTTTTACCTAGAAAGAAAACACATGAAATTTTAAATAAGATTTTAAAATGTCAACTTATAGGTATTTAACGTTTAAGTGTGTGTTTAAAAAGGCGTCGGCAGACAGATATTTGGCCAAACTTGCATCGGCCATGGCTCAGTTGGGAGAGCGGGTCGTCCATTGACCGAAGGGTTGGCGGTTCGATTCCCGCTCTGTCCTAGTCAGTCCGTTGTGTCCTTGGGCAAGACACTTTACCCTCCTTGTTGTGTTGTTGTTGGGTGGTGGTCAGAGGGGCCGTAGGCGCGAAATGGCAGCCACGCTTCTGTCAGTCTGCCCCAGGGCAACTGTGACTACATATGTAGTTTACCACCACCAGAGGGAGCTTGTGAGAGTGAATGAATAATGGAACACTAATGTGAAGCGCTTTGGGTGCCTTGAAAAGCGCTATATAAATCTAATCCATTATTATTATTATTATTATCAAAAATGCTCTGTGGAATGGAATCACTGTGCTGACCAAGTACTGTAAAGTCACCATCACTATGACAACCAGGTACTGCACCGAGTCCAGCTGGTTCCACGTAATGGAAACTTTGCACTGACTGCTGTTATTAACAGAAGCTTAAACTTAGTTTCCTACAGTTTTCACCTGCACACACCAGTATTACCACACCCATACCACTATGACCACGCCCACAACCATATAACCACGCCCACAACAGTAGTTGTAAACATCTCTACTTCGTCTTTTAAGAATAATGTGATCCAATTAAGACGGTGTTAACGATCAAACGATTACATTTTTTAATGAAAAAATCTGTATATTTATGCTTTTCTTTCATCACTGTTGTACTTTTTTCTGAGTTTTTTTTCCATCTGACCCATGATTCAAACAGAATTATGGGAAATATCTTCTGCCCCTCTGTTCTCCATTTGTAGTGTGGTCCTGGTTTCGAGGCTTATATAGCCCCTCCCCTTCATCGTAGACCCTCCCATCTGTCTAATGGAGAATTGGGACAATACTAACCCTTCATATGAACGCTCAAAATAGAGGGTTAGGGGTAAGAGTTGAACGGGGATTCAACCACAGACTTTGTGAGTCTAGGGTGAGACGCAGTGAGAACGTGGAAATGTTAGCGAAGCAGTGGGTCCCTCACCAGGCTCTGCGTTGAGGCGACAGGAAGTTAAGAAGTCTGCTGTGAAGTGGATGTCAACATCACAAAAGAAGAGCAGCACATTTTGGCTCCGCCTCCAAGCTTTGGTGCCTACTTCTAAGCCCCGCCCTCGTGAAAACTCCTCATTGAGCTGGATCAAGGTGAACCCCCTGAAGCGAGTTTCCCTGAAGAAGACAAAAGAGAAGAACCGTGGAACAACAGCCCAGCCAGCAGCTCCATGTGTGCCAGGAAGGGTCACATGTGGGTTTGTCTGCAGTTTCCATGGTAACCCCACATGTTTTTGGCCATATCAGAATGAGAATGAGAATCAAAGATCTGAATATCTTATATTTTTCACACCACTTATCCCATGACATTTATTTTTCATGTGATTTGTTCTACTTATATTGCGTTTTACAAATATTGTAGTTTGCAATACTTGTTTTTTTATGTAAATAGCTCTACCTTTTACTGATACAGATATCTGTTGTTTTTTGACAGATATTTATTATTTTTAACAGGTATTTGTTGTTTTTAACAAATATTTGTCGTTTTTAACATAAATTAGTTTTTTAAACATGCTTTTAAAAACTGTCAAAAACTCACAAAACATGTACAAACATACAGAGCTGTAAATATTTATTAAAAAATATGTTAAAAACACAAAAAGGTTTACGATGTGTTAAGAGATGTGAAAAAACATACACAGATATGAAAATTTATTTAAAACCGTTAAAAACACACACAAAAGAGATGTTAAAAAACCTACACAGATTAATGAAAAGATTAAAATTTGTTTATTTTTATAAAGGTAAAACACACAAAAATGTTCAAATATGTGGGGAAGTAAAAAGAGAAGTAAAAATAGATTTAAAAAGATGTCAAAAACACAAAAATATTAAGATGTGTTAAAAAACATATACACAGATGTTAAAATGTATTTTAAAAATGGTAAAGACATACAAAGATGTTAAAATGTGTTGAAATACATTTTAAATATATAGAGATGAAGAAAATATGTTTACAAATGTATTTAAGCAGTAATACATTTTTAAAAATTAAGAAAAAGATGTAGGGGGGCTGCTTTATCCCATACTTTGAAAACCTCTGTCTTTTTGATTAAAAGCCTCAAGCACAAAAGTTATATGAGGTTGTTTTTTTTGTTTTTTTTATAAATCCCAGCCTAAAGATGCAGTAAAGCAGTTATGGTTTTCCTTGGAGGACAGACTTCAGTTTATTATCAGCTGACGGCTTCAAAACCTTTCATTGATAAAACAGTATGGCATCTTTTCTCTGCTTTCTTCATGGTTTGAGTAAAGCTGTCCTACCTATTCCGAACCCAAACACGTCCATTCGATGACTTTGTTTCTATCCTAAAAAACTGACCTGGACTGAACTGATCACATTACCTGGAGGTTTGGTCTAGCGTGGCTTTCACCTCATCGATCTGGTCACGACCAAAGTAGACAACAGTGAGATGGACTCTGCCGTCCTGCTGGATACACACTGTTCTGAAGCACAAACACAAAGGTTCATTACATTCATTTAAATTCACTTCTGTCAGTGGATGACAACATATTTTGTCTCTTTTGGCTTAGTTCCTAAAGAAGAGTTGACTCTTTTGGTACAGTTCCCAAAGAAGAGTTGACTCTTTTGGTTCAGTTCCCAAAGAAAAGCTGACTGATTTTGTTCAGTTCCCAAAGGGGAGTCAACTCTTTTGGTTCAATTCCCAAAGAAGAGTCAACTCTTTCAAAAGCTCTTAATTTAGGGTTTGTTTGTTTATTTTGCCAGCCTTTATTTGACCGTAAAATAAAAACATACACATTAATGGTTTGTGTTGAAAATTCTATTATGTGCAGCGTTTTTATGACAAGCTTTGGAGTTGTCTAATTTTGTGCTTTTTTCGGTTCCAAACCCATTCTTGACTTTACATTTTTAATCAAACATTTCATTGCACAAATTAAAAACAAAACTTCAAATAAATCCATAGAACTGAACTGCATTTTTTTTTGCCGTGAATGAAATAATACTTATTTAACAAGGAAAAGTGATACAAGTTTCAAAAGTATCCAAAAATAAAGCCTTTAAGAGTGAGTTACTGTGTAGATGATGTTTGATCAGGTCACAGTCACTCCGTTTAGTGGAAAATTTAGGAAAAATGGGGGCAGGAAGTCACAATTGAGATAAAACAGTCAACATTGTGAGATTTTTTAAAGCAGAATTATGAGATAAAAACTCATAAATATGACTAAAATCCATAAAAAAATAGTTGAAATTGAGATAATGTCATTGTTATGAGATTTTTAAGTCAGAAACATGAGATAAAATGTATATTTCTGAGATTAAATAAAAGTTTAACTGAGATAGAAAGTCAAAATTATGAGATTAAAAGTCAGAAATATGAGATTAAAGGTCATAAATATGAGATAAGAAATGCATAATTAGGAGAAAAAAAAAGATAATGAAATAAAAGTCCTGATTCTAATCTCTTAAGTCCCAGTTTCTCTACTCCACTGATTTTCCCTCTGAAGGAACTTATTTTTCTACTGTCACATTTGTTTAGTTTCAAAAAGTAACAAGTATATTCTGAGAATGTAAGGAGTATAAAGTACAGATATTTATGAACAAATGTAGGGAGGAAAAGTCCCAAATTTACAGAAAAATAAATACTCCAGTAAAGTACAGATACGTTCAAAAAAATCAAGTTAAGTAGAGTAATGGAGTATTTTTACTGAGTTACTTCTGCCTCTGCACATCAACGTGTATAGATAATTAAATACCTGAAGTTGGTGATAAACTGCTTAAATGCGTCCACTCTCCTGGACAAAGGCAGAACAATGTTGATGATCATGCTGCGTGTGTCCACTCGCTCACTCTTCACCTTCAGCACTGGCCCGAACGGTCTGAACAGAACCAGCTGGGTGAAGTCCTGTGGGCCGTCACCTTTAAACATCAACTCATAAACACTTCCTCTGTTCCGCTCTGTACGAGTTAGACCTGAAGCACAGACAGGAAAAGACAAGAAAACACTTTCTACAGTAGGAATGAACACATAAATAAAGATTCATCCATCACAATTATTAATCTAATGAAAACATGTTAATGGATCATTTGTTCACAGTTGCTTTGTTGAAATTGTTAAAGGGGTAGGTTTAAGGATAAGGGTAGGAGTAAGGGGTAAAAGTTGGGATAAAGGTAGAGGGTAGGGGTAAGGGTAGGGATAAAGGGTAGAGGTAAGGATATAATTGTGATTAGGTATGTGAACTGTTGTAGCAGTAGAAGTGTTTCACCTTCTATAAAGTCTGACGGGGAGAAGGTGTGCTTCCTCCTGCTGGTGTCCAGGTGCTGCAGAGGTCCGTTCAGGACATGCAGAGCTGTTTCTACAGTTCCTATCAGCTCGTCCCTGCGATCCTTCCTCACAGGACGCTCCTCTGGGTGTTTGCTTAAACCTGTCTCCAGCTGGAACACCCTGAGGAACAAACCAACACCTGCTAGTCCACACAACATGGGATGAAAACAACACTTATACAGCAGCACTGAGGGTGTTATTATTGGAAAGTACACAGAGATGGAAGTAACTAAATAAAAGTACACCATTACTCTGCTTAAGTAATTTTTTAGGTATCTGTACATTACTGGAGTATTTATTTTTCTGTATACTTTTGACTTTTCCGCCCTACATTTGTTCATAAATATCTGTACTTTATACTCATTACATTTATATAAATATCTGTACTTTATAGTACTTACATTTATATAAATATCTGTACTTTATAGTACTTGCATTTATATGAATATCTGTAATTTATACTCCTTATATTTATATAAATATCTGTACTTTATACTCATTACATTCTCAAAATAGACACACTACTTTTTCAAACTAAATAGATAAGACCAGTGCTGGTTCTGACCTCCGTGGTGCCCTATGCAAAAATATGCCAAGCCCCCCCCCCCCCAAAAAAAAATGCTTGGGTTAAGCTCCATATTGTTGTAATAAGTGATTGCTCTGGTACATGCATTTATAGCATTATTCAGCAAAACATGGGGAGACAGACAGATTGCTCCCAATTGCAGCATCCATTCTTTTTAAATATCACTGATATTTAAAAAGACAAACAGATATGTTTGGATGCATCCTGATCTGTATCAAAGTTCACTGGATGGCGTTTGTTTTATGTGTGGCCACTAATGCTGTATGACAGTGCCACCGGATACACCAGAACAATATACAAGTAAAGCGCATGGGAATACTGGTTTATACAGGCGCGAAACGCACCCCGGAAATAAATAACAACAACAACAACAACAACAACAACAACAACAACAACAACAACAACAACGAGGCTGCTTGGCTTGGTGGTTTAACATCAGTAGATTTTCCTTCAATAACACCAGTAAGCTCTGGTACTACTCCTACTCTGGTGTCCGCCGTGATGGTCACTGTCTTGTTTATGAATAAATGTTGCGCATGAAGCTGCTATTTTTCTGGTCTTGTGGTTAGGCGTAAACAAACCCGTTTTACTCGTCCACACTATGGCAAGCCAAAGTGTTCACATAGCCGCGCGTTGTGTTTATCATATCACGCGTTACATTACGCGTTCTAGCACGCGTTCTGACACGCCACCACGCATTCGGCAACGCGTTCTAGCACGCGTTCCGTAACGCGTGCTAGAACGCGCTCTGTATCGCGTTCTAGCACGCGTAATGGCGCGCGCAATGGCACGCGTTTTAGCATGCGTCATGGAACGCGTGCTAGAACGCGTGCTATATGGTAATGATCTCCTCCCACTGATTTTATCCGCCAATTAATTTGTAGTGCTTCCAACCAATCACTGTTCAACACAACAAGTCCAGAATAACTGAGCACTGATCTTACCTTCACAAACGAAGTGCATTCACTCAATGTTTAATTTTTGCTAAATATTTTGACTTTTCCTTCATCAATCTACTTTATTTAACTTGTTCAACTTTAGTGTCTATTCTTAAGGGTTTGTTTATTGTATTTTCAGGTTTCATGCAAAAGGGATAAAATAAAGTGAGATCCCGTTTCATACTTTATTAATAAATAAAGCAAAATGTGAATTGATTTGTCATATTTTGATTATATGTCAATCGAGGTTGCATTGGCTGAGATGACACACTTGGTGAAGGATGAAATTATGGGAAAAAATATATAAGAAGACATACATGGTTGCTCATGGCTCAATGACATAATTTATTGTATCATGTGACCCTGTTGTGATAGTTTTCTGAAGCAGTGCTGTGGACATGTCCATCATTACTATTATGTAAAATATGTTGTCGTTTAACCTTATTATTATGGTTATATTTGTCATCAAGAAGGTGAAACAAGAGAAACATATATGGGATAGAGATCTATTTACAATAATATTTGCACACATACACTTAGTTACAGTTTTTCTCAGGACAAGTATAATTCACAGACGTACATTCAGGATTTAAAGTTTTTAATTTAACATGTAATAGGTGTGATTGGCAGGACCATTGACACCTGTGGTCTCCCTTGCTCTCTGTTGTACTCTTGAAATTGACACTTGATGTTTAACCATGCATATAGTAATATGCATAACTATGTTCATATTTATATTACCTCCGGGGTATATTTTATCCATATCTTTCTCTATATTCTTATTTATACTTTACACTTTACTTATTCTTATCATAGTCTTTCTTATCTTGTATATTATTATATTTGTAAGTTGTATAGTTGTATATATTATTTTGTTATATTTTGCTTTTTGCATCTTTGCACGGTCTTAGAGTGTCGCATCCATTTCACGTGTGGATGGACAAATAAAGAATTATGATTCTGACATATTTCATCTTCTATTGTTTTGCACCTTTCACTTGCATTGAAGATTAAACTGCATTACTATCATCTATCGTCTTACTTTGCCATCTAGTGGCAAAACATGCAACCTACAGCCAGCTCATGTGTTAGATTAGCACAACAGAATAAGAATTAAAATACAATAAACAAACCCTTAAGAATAGACACACTAAAGTTGAACAAGTTAAATAAAGTAGATTGATGAAGGAAAAGTCAAAATATTTAGCAAAAATTAAACATTGAGTGAATGCACTTCGTTTGTGAAGGTAAGATCAGTGCTCAGTTATTCTGGACTCGTTGTGTTGAACAGTGATTAAATCAGTGGGAGGAGATCATTACCATATAGCACGCGTTCTAGCACGCGTTCCATGACGCATGCTAAAACGCGTGCCATTGCGCGTGCTAAACCGCGTTGCCGAACGCGTGGTGGCGTGTCAGAACGCGTGCTAGAACGCGTGATATAATAAACACAACGCGCGGCTATGTGAACACTTTGGCTTGCCATACCACACAGTAACGCAACGCCACCGTTGCCAGATCTTTCCACTCTGGAACAGATTCAGATTCGCTTTATTGTCGTTGCAACAAGTACAATGAGAGGGTAACCCATTCTTAAAAGATATCGTGACACTTCCAACAGCTCCACGGAGCTCCTGTCACCCTACAAAAACACACAGTCCTAGTCAATACACGTCAACACACTACAGTCACACACAGCACCACCCAGAACTGCTAGCCCAGGTGGTTAGCCCCAGTAGTGGCTGATTTAGCGGCTAACGGAGGCACCGGAGCAGGTTGAGCTATATGTCCAATTTAACACAAACACTGTCCATCAAAGCCTCGTGTTCACGGTGACATTATCACCTGACAGTTCTCCCACACCTCCCCAGGCCAGCACACACCGTATCCGCTGTCAACACCCAAGCCATACCGGAGCTAGAAGACCCTGACTGCGGATGTAGCAGAGACCACCCTGCCCGGCCCACCGCTGCTGCACCCGCATTCCCGCAACCCTCATCCCACTCCAAGTGTGGCAGCGGCCGGCCCAACTTCTGTTGTTTACCTTGTCGATGCGAATAGTGAAGACATTCCGGTCCCTCAGTGGCTTCTTGCTCATCACCAGTACATGGATGAACGGTCGGTACGAGATCATAGGCGGAATCGAAGTAACAGAGCCAACATGGCGCCCGTCGATACGCTTCGGAATGTTTTTTTTTTTTTTTTTAATCTATTTAGCTTCATTTACTGGATTTTAAAACAGCCAAACGTGAATAAATGATGTATTCTATTAATAAAAACCCCACCATTAGCAGTAATTGGAAAATAACCTACGACGTAGGCCTACATCAAACAGACTATAGCCTTTTTATAGGCCTATTAAATAAATGCTAAAGTTAGGATTAAGCCCCCCAAAAATGAGCTGACTTGTTAGATTTAATAAGCAAGTATTTATGAAGAAAAACACATAGACAACCTGACACACACCGTGGATGCAGGTGGGTTTTTCATTTATACATTTGAATTCAATTTGAACTCATTCGTGTGCTCATTTGTCAAACTCATTTTGTGCAAGTCTCTTACCAAATAGTTTTTCTACTGGACAGCATCGCCAGGAAGTCATTGTTTGACCCTTGTAGACACCAAAAGCCTCGTAGGCTTCGGATTTTGATCCAAGAGTTAAAATTATTGCCCCTTGATAAACGGGTACCAACTCGGTGTCCGCCATATTGAATTATGTTAGTTCTATCCCGATTCCGTCACGTCAAAGCGTCGACCATGGTTGAACTCCTGGGCGGGCTGGTTGCGCGAGGCGGTTCGGTTTGAGTTGGACAGGCCGATTAGCTTTCCCCTCCGTGGATGCAGCCCCTCAGGCATAATTTGCCACACCCAATCAACATCCGTGTATTTAAGTATTCATTTTGAGTAAACGAATATGAAAGTTATTTTTTACCAGTGTATGAAAAGGTAGGAAACAGACAGAAGGCTGTATAGGAAGCCTAAGTGACGCGATTCTATTTCCGGTCGATTTCCGGGCAATGGGGCTTAAGTGCCATAAAAAACATGAATGCGAGTCAATGAAGGGATAAAAGTTATTTTCTGGTCCCGTTTGAAATGTGCTACGGTTTTCACATATGATGTCTGTGAATTTTAAAGATACATTTTCACATTGAGAAAGCACTCACTTTGGGCAGGCATCCATTAGGTTTTATGTAAAAATAAGTAATGGACTACAACGTTCGTCTCACAAATATTACGTCACCACCAAGCTTCACCATCAAACTCTTTGAAAATGGCTGTGACTTTGGCGAGCTTCATTTGTTATGATTTTAATTGAAGTACAGCAAATGTGTGATTCAGGGCATAAAGTAAAGTGGGCCAGAAAATAATTATTTTCTCCTCATCAACTCTCATGTTAAATTTTTCCGAACTTAGGCCCAGTGGACCGACCGGAAAGGGCGGAGACTTAGGCTCCCTATATGTAGTGGTCACACATGAACAAGCATCTCTTCACTCACCTCCGTAGTGTGAAAGTGTCAAAGGGAATGAGTGCATATTCACTGGGCAACTTCACACCTGAGCTGACCTCTGCCTGCTTCAACTGTGAGCTGAAGAACTCCTGTAGAACAACAGACAACAGGTTACCACCACAGCCAAACTGACACACTTTACTCCTGTTATCTGTGGATTCAGTTTCTACACTGGAAAAAAAAATCCTGCTGTTTTTATGGAAAAAATAAACTGGCAGCTGTGGTCCTGAAAAAAAACCACACACACATCAAACTGTAAACGCATTTACAGAGTAACATTGATTTAACATTTCAAACATGTAGATTTAATATTTTAAACCTGTAGATTTAACATTTTAAACATATAGATTCCGGACATGATTATCCATGTTTGGAATAACTTGAATAAATCACTGAAATTATGTCCCTCCTTTGCTACATTCAAAACTCATACTAAAGCTGCTTTTATAAATAACACAGCTTTTCTCAAACTTTTTAGTTTCCTTGTTTGTTCTTTCTCTTCATACTCTATATTTTGTTAATGTTCGTGTGTCATTCTAAGTAATGGGAAATTAGTTTTTTGCTGTTTTGTTGTTAATTAAGTTGATGAAGGGGGGATCTATAGAAGCATATTAAGCTTTTGACCTCCTTTGCACTGTTGTATTTTATTTGTGTTTCTACTTGCTTACTGTATGTATTTGTCATTTTTTAAAGTGCAAACTAAACTAAACTGAACTGAAACAAACAAAATTTGTTTTGTGTTCCTTGGATATGCAAAATGACAATTAAAGCTTCTTGATTCTTGAACTAATTGATTCTTGAACTAAACTAAACTAAACTGACCAACCAGGGGCCCCCAAACAGCATCTTTCTGTGGGCCCCCACAGAGCTGTAAGCAGCCTTGTTACCTTCATGTCGAACTGCGTGGGGCTTTTGTGCAGACTGTCCAGCCCCAGCGGCAGAACCCCTTTGGCCTTGGCTTTCTCCAGGGAATGGTGGAGCTGCTGCGTCCTCTCCTGCAGAGCCTCCTTCAGCTCTGCCATCTGCTTCATCAGGCTGTTGATGTAATGTTTGTGAGACTCCTCCCTCTCCTGCAGCAGGGCCAGGTAGCCCTCCTTACTGGTGGCCCCCCCAGACCACAGCTGGCTGCGCTGGGGGCCATGGGGCGCAGGTTTACAGGCCATCAGGTAGAAGAGGGACAGGCAGCAGCAGAGGGCCAGCACAGCGAGGCCCAGCCGGGCCCCCAGCGCCAGGAGCCACCGCTTAAACATGCTGCAGAGTCTGCAAAAGGGCTGAGGGTTAGTGACACATGACTGCGTCCACAAGAGGAGCAAAACATAGCAGGAAATGAAGCTTCTGAAGCAGCATGTCCACCTGTTTTCTCACATCTTCTTTATCCATCACATCCATTAGTCACATGTTCACATTTAGATCTGACTCTGGTTCATGTTGGAATGTGTCACTTCAACACCACGATGCAGAAACTCCCTAAAGTCAGCAACAAAAGAAAGAGTGTGACAAAGAAATTGCAACAATACATGTTAAGATTCTCATTTTAACATCAAATTTCTATTGTGCCAAACAGAGGTGGAAGTAACTAAGTAAAAGTAGTTAATTACTTTACTGAAGTAGATTTATTTAGGTATCTATCTATTTTTCTGTAAACTTGACTTTCCCCCCTGCATTTGTACTTTATACTCCTTACATTTATATAAATATCTGTACTTTATATTCCTTACATGTATATAGATATCTGTACTTTATATTCCTTAAATTCTCAAAATAGACTTGTTACTTTTTCAAATTAAACATATGTGACAGTAAGAAAAATAAGTTACTTCAGAGGGAAAATCTCTGGGGTGACAAACTGGGACTTTAGAGATTAGAATTAGAACTTTTACCTCATATTTGTGACTTTTTATCTCATAATTTTGATTTTGATCTCGAAATTCTGCCTTTTTTGTCTAATATTTATGACTTAAAAATACATATTGAACAGAGAGCTCCATCTAGAGGACTAAAAAGAAACAACTAATGCTTCATGAAGCCTCATTTTAACATCACTACTTCTCAGACTTATGGGTCACCATGACAACACCAGTTGTGTGCACAGGGACCAGCGCTCTGAGGTTAGCATCGCTGGAATTGCTGCTAACCGCAGAGCTAACATTAGCCACAGAGCTAACGTTAGCCACAGAGCTAATGTTAGCCGAAGAGCTAAAGAACAGCAGGAAGTCTAAACAGACATCTGACACTAAAATGTCCAGCAAAAGTTTCCCATTCCACCATAGTAGCGTCAGTAGTTCCCTCTTCATCATATTTGAAAATAAAAGCACATAACTAAAGTGGGAAAGTTTTACGACGCTAAATATATACGACCAAACTGTAGGGGGTGCTCCACTTAGAACAGATGTGATGTACTTCACACTGCTGCTGTGGGACTGCAGCACAGGTAATAATAATAATAATAATAATAATAATAATAATAATAATAATAATAATAATAATAATAATAATAATGATTAATGTGACCTTAACCTTTAACTTACATTCACCAACTTTTAATGGGATCTATTCTGGTCCACCTCCCACCTTTCCCTAAAATTTCATGGAAATTGGTCCAGTAGTTTTTGCAAAAAGCTGCTGTCAGACAAACAAGCAAACAAACCAAACCTAAAAAAAACAACACCAACAAAAAAACAATACCTATCTTCCCTTCAGGGGGGGTAATACATAAATGTTGGTGTGGGACCACAACACAGGTTAGTTTCAATTCAAACCAATAAAAAAAAAATAAATAAATGCTGGTGCACAGGTTAACTTCTATAAAATGCACATAAAACAGAACTACATTGACCTTACATTCACTCAGTGCCACGACGCTTAAGGTGGGAAATGACGGAAACAAGTATTTCTCTGTGTATCTCCACCCTGAGTGTGTGTGTGTGTGTGTGTGTGTGTGTGTGTGTTTATGTGTGTGTCTGTGTGTGTTTATGTGTGTGTGTGTGTGTGTGTGTTGCCATCATCAGTTTATTCACAGCACAGTTGGGTCTTTATTGCTCAGGTAGAAGCTGATCTCATGAAAGACCTGCTTATGTTTCCAGGTCCACCCAAGCAGTGTGTTTGTGTGTGTGTGTGTGTGTGTGTGTGTGTGTGTGTGTGTGTGTGTGTGTCCGCTTCCAGCTGCATGTCTGCCTGGTGTGAACACATGCAGAAGAATTAGCTCAGAACTGGACTCTAAATATGGTGTCAAACTTGTTTTATTCAGGTGATTGAATAGAAAAGCTGAAACCAATCCATGTTATAGACTCATGACATACACAGTGAAATATAAACAGTATTTCTTTGTTGCCATTTTACTGATTATGATTTACAGTTTATTAAAACCTCAAACCCCCAAAATATAGAAAATGTGGATATTGTTTGAAAGAGAGTTTTCTGAAGTTGTAAAAGTCCTAATTGACAAAATCTAAATAAATAAAAGCTAAAAATATCTTGATTCACATACTATTTGTCTGTATTAAATGTACAGAATAACAAACATTTGTCAGGATATTCTCATTTTTAAAAGTTGTACTGTTTTTTCCTCCTGAGACGAATGAAAGTAAAAATGTTTGGCCAATATTTGTTTTAATTAGAAACTGCATGATCAAACCTCACACTTTTTAAAAATGTATTCCTATTTTTTAAATCTATTTTTAAGGAAATATTCTGTCCCATGGACCATATTTTTTAAGTCATACTGTCAAAAATGTTAGATTTTCAGCCTAAATCTTTAATAAAGTAAATATAATTCTTCTTTAAAGCCTTACATTGACATTGTTTATTTGACTGTTGTTTGTTTAACCCTTTCATTCATCCTGGTCACTCTAGTGGACAGTTTTTCCACAGCTGTTCTCTTATATATTTATGTGTTTTACTGTTTATGTATCATTCAGTACACTGACATTCAGACCATTGCTGTAACTTTACTGTTTTAGATTAACAAAATAATCAAAAATATTTTTTTGTGCATTTTATCTCCATGAAGTAATAAATAAAATAATAATAACTAGTATTAGAGTTTCTTAAAATGTGATAAAATGTTTTATTCATAGTATATTATTTTGTAATGATGGCTTTTCAATCCATGTTTCATTGCTTCATAAATTAAACATGTTTTCGTAACTCCAGGAAAAAATAAGTTAATATAGAAAACATTAATCACTTTGTGTTTTTCATGCTTAACGGAGAATAAAAACATTCAGCGCTAAGGTTCTGATTATTCCTGTATGAAAGGGTTAAAGTCAGAGAACTCTGTAAAGTTCTGTCAGATAACCATATAGTGTACTGATATAGAGCTCTAGAAATAAAATAAAATAAATTGAAATAAAATAAAATAAAGTTGCATAAAACTTTCATTTTGATATCATCCAAAGATTTACTGCTTGTAATTGAACTTACTCTCATTAACATGAAGCTTTAATAACACTGGTCTATGAGTCAAATGCTTCCAGAATCAAACTAATGAAATGTTCCCACATGTTTCTTAAAGTCTTAAATGATGGTTGGCTCAAGTTTCCAAGACAAGTCTGGAATCAAAATGTGAAATTCTTAGAATGAACAAGAGAATAGGTTTTAATCCAAAGGAATATTGGTGTCAGATCTACCACATCTACTAACCAGCACTTTTGTTATTTGTTTTCTGATTCGTCTGATTAAAGTATGTAAGATTTAACACATTAAATGTCTGAAATACATACTTTTTAAAAACAAATTGTGGAGCAGAGTTTATCCTCCTGAGACCCCGAGTCCTTTTTTGGGGACAAAACTTTCACAGCTTTATTGAAGAAAAAACAAAAAAATGTTGTCCACTACAAAGGATATAACATAGAAGTTTAAAAAAAAACATTGCATTGTATTGTTTCCAAAAATGTAAATTATTTAAGGCAGTGATTTTCAAATAGTGAGGCAGGCCTCCCCTGGGGGGCGCCAGAGGACTACAGCGGAAATTAACCTGAATGAAGAAAAAATGTGTAAAGATGTGGTTAGCCAACTACAGTACATGTGGTTAACTACAGTATAGCTAATTAACTACAGTACATGTTGTTAACTACAGTATAGCTAATTAACTACAGTACATGTTGTTAACTACAGTATAGCTAATTAACTACAGTACATGTGGTTAACTACAGTATAGCTAATTAACTACAGTACATGTGGTTAACTACAGTATAGGTGATTAAATAACTACAGTATATGTAGCTAACTACATTATAGCTAATTAAATACAGTACATGTTGTTAACTACAGTATAGGTGATTAATTAACTACAGTACATGTTGTTAACTACAGTATAGAGGATTAACTAACTACAGTATATGTGGCTAACTACAGTATAGCTAGTTAACTATAGTACATGTTGTTAACTACAGTGTAGGTGATTAACTAACTACAGTACATGTAGTTAAATACAGTATAGGTGATTAACTAACTACAGTATATGTGGCTAACTACAGTATAGCTAATTAACTACAGTACATGTTGTTAACTACAGTATAGGTGATTAACTGACTACAGTACATGTAGTTAACTACAGTATAGGTGATTAACTAACTACAGTATATGTGGCTAACTACAGTATAGCTAATTAACTACAGTACATGTAGTTAAATACAGTATAGGTGATTAACTAACTACAGTATATGTGGCTAACTAAAGTATAGCTAATTAACTACAGTACATGTTGTTAACTACAGTATAGGTGATTAACTAACTACAGTATATGTGGTTAACTACAGTATAGCTAATTAACTACAGTACATGTAGTTAAATACAGTATAGGTGATTAACTAACTACAATATATGTGGCTAACTAAAGTATAGCTAATTAACTACAGTACATGTTGTTAACTACAGTATAGGTGATTAACTAACTACAGTATATGTGGCTAACTACAGTATAGCTAATTAACTACAGTACATGTAGTTAAATACAGTATAGGTGATTAACTAACTACAGTATATGTGGCTAACTAAAGTATAGCTAATTAACTACAGTACATGTTGTTAACTACAGTATAGGTGATTAACTAACTACAGTATATGTGGCTAACTACAGTATAGCTAATTAACTACAGTACATGTTGTTAACTACAGTATAGCTAATTAACTACAGTACATGTTGTTAACTACAGTATAGCTAATTAACTACAGTACATGTGGTTAACTACAGTATAGGTGATTAAATAACTACAGTATATGTAGCTAACTACATTATAGCTAATTAAATACAGTACATGTTGTTAACTACAGTATAGGTGATTAATTAACTACAGTACATGTTGTTAACTACAGTATAGAGGATTAACTAACTACAGTATATGTGGCTAACTACAGTATAGCTAGTTAACTATAGTACATGTTGTTAACTACAGTGTAGGTGATTAACTAACTACAGTACATGTAGTTAAATACAGTATAGGTGATTAACTACAGTACATGTAGTTAACTACAGTATAGCTAATTAACTACAGTACATGTAGTTAACTACAGTATAGGTGATTAACTAACAACTGTACATGTGTTTAACTAACTACAGTACATCATATGAGGCACAAAATTACAGCTGAAGTGAAAATGAAAGAAAATATTGTTGAAAGAGATGTTAAAATAGACGCAAATGTGGAAATATATTTAAAATCTGTTAACACACAAAATAACATGATGTCTTAAAAGACTCATTAAGTAACACACACAGATGTTAGAATTTGTAACAGACAAAAAAAACCAGATAGACACATACAAATGTAAAAAACAAAACACACACATGCACATTTAAAATGTATTTTAAAAGATGCTGACACCCCCCCCCCCACACACACACACACACAAATGTTAAGATGTTAAACGAGATGTTAAAAACACACAGAGATGTTAACATTTGTTTAAAAAGACACCTAAGCACACATATAGATGAAGATAAAAATGTTTAAATGTTTTTTAAAATATGTTGAAGAAATCTAAAATTAAAAAAAGGATAAAGATTGGGGAGGGGGGGCACAGCTGCTTTTTCATTCTTTTAAGGGAGAAAACCCCTGATTTAAGGAGAAAAAGCTCAAACATGTTCTTCCCTGGGTCTCAGTATAGGCTGCTCATTGTACTCACCAGCTGCTGAATCAACTTTAGAAGCCGACCATCATCCAAAAGCCTCCTGTTTTTTCCTCGTTTTCTCTTAAAAACACAGCTCTCATGTTTGCAGACTTCTTGTGCAAAAACGCTGTAAAGGTTTAGTTTCACAGAACAGTTAAAAAATGCACATAAAGATGAAAAACACTGTGTTTTAAAGTCAAAGTTAAGGCTTGAATTGACCTGAGGAAACTGAAGCTTTTCTTTCCCAGCACCTCCTTTTTCTCATCCTCTCAGTCTCCACCTTTCCTCTGCACCTCCCTCTCCTCCTTTCCTCTCTCTCTTTCCATCTCTCCCTCCTTTTTTTTTTTTTTGTTTTTTTTTTTAGCTAGCATTCACAACCATCCCCTTTGACACCTCACACCATCTGCCTTCATCCTAAATTCTCTTTTAGGTTCAAGGATATGGAGGAGTAAAAGTGCCAAAAATAAAATAAATAAATGAATAAATAATAAATTGTATTTGTATACCACGTTTCACGGCACTACTTTACATAATGTACAATAAAATCTAACTACAACAAGTGTTCAGATAATGTCTAATCTCACCCCTATTTCTTTTGCCAATCTCAAGTTTCTATGACAACCGTTCTTTAATTAGAGCCAATAATGCGGCATTGACCTTTGACCTTTTGCAATATTGATAATTTTGTTATATGTATATATACGTCAGTGTGTGTAATATTATGATAATATATCCAGTATTGATTAAGTTATAGTGTGATATGTCTATGCTTGACACACGCAAACAGTGTTACAGTAGTTAATTTTGCGACATGTCACCTTTGACCTCCAGAGATCTGAAAACTGTTGGTTGTAGGTGATAACAGCAAATATAAGAATTGTAGAAATCTTCATTCTACATCGTTTGGTAGCAATCTGAAAGTTCTATGAGCCTCCGTTCTTGAGTAATATCTGATAATGTGATTTTGACCTTTTAGTTAATTGTGACCTTGACCTTTCACCTTTACAGTGCATCTAATGCACATTAGCTATATGTATATACCCATGTAATTTCATGGCGATATCTCAAGTATTCATTGAGTTATAGCATGATATGTCTCTGCGGACACAGACAGACAGACAGACAGACAGACATGGTGATTACAATATTCTCTCCTAACAAATAAAAAACAAACAAAGGAAAACAAAGCACTTACACATTAAAATTAGGCAAAACAAAAGCATTGAAATACTTAAAAACAATCTTAAATTAATTTTTAAAATGGATTTAAAAGTGTTGTGAACAGTGATGGATGGTCAGTGGGAATAAATTGGATGGATGAGGTTGACAGAAAAAATTAATTCATGAACCACTGTAACACAAGGACCATAAAATAATTAATTAATTAATTAGTGAAATATAATATGTTTTACCAAAAATGAATTGGTATTTTAATGAATTAATGACACATTTAACAACACATTTATGTATTTAATTTAAATTTCAATGAATTATTGACATGTTCCATGAATTATTTCATGATGTATTTATTTATTTAATTTGGGCACTTTTAGTCCTCCATACTGGGAGGATGCGCACTGGCCTTAAGTCTAATTAGAAGGCAACAGGAGTGAGGAATGCCCTTCAGACGTCCACACTCTGCCACCTGCAATCTGCTGTGGGGAAATAACGAGGTACCGATGCTATCGACCAATAGGACGAGGGCTCACACTTTTAATGAGGAAGTGTACAGATGCTCCTTGTTTCCATTATAAACTCTGACTGCTCTAAATCTGAAAGTTGGCTTCATTCTTTTCTGGGTTAATGTAATGAATTAAAAAAATCTACACTGTAAAAAGAAAAAATCCTATTGTTTTAATGTAAAGAAGGTAGCTGTGGGTGCCAGAATAATCCTGCAAAAACAATACACACAAGCTGTAAACATATTTACAAGAGTAACATGTAGATTTAACATTTTAAACATGTAGATTTAACATTTTAAACATGCAGATTTAATATTTTAAACATGCAGATTTAATATTTTAAACATGCAGATTTAATATTTTAAACATGCAGATTTAATATTTTAAACATGCAGATTTAATATTTTAAACATGCAGATTTAATATTTTAAACATGCAGATTTAACATTTTAAACATGCAGATTTAACATTTTAAACATGCAGATTTAATATTTTAAACATGCAGATTTAATATTTTAAACATGTAGATTTAACATTTTAAACATGTAGATTTAATATTTTAAACATGTTAATATCTTAGACATTTTTCATATTGCAATTTTACAACTTTTTTCTGTTGACAGTCATTATTTTTTACAGTGCGCTTCTTTTGGAAATAGAGAAGCAGATTCAAGGCCAAATATGAATGAATTATAAGTTGCATTAATCATTTATTGTTTGATCAATATTTTAAACAGTCTTTTTAAAACATGCCTGTAACTACAGTTTACAGTGACTGAGATTCTGAAGATAATGTGTGTTTTTCAGCTTTGATTTTACTGGTTTTTCTTATTGTGTTGAACAGCAACATCCTAAATATATATGACATTAAATGCACGTGGAAAAGATAATTTCACAAAAATAATAATAAATAAAATTTAAAAAAAATAAATAAATAAATAAAAAAAAAATATATATATATATATATATATATATATATATTTAAATGAAAGTCACGACTAAACATCTATAATATTAGAATAAAAGCATGTGTTCAGATAAATAAAATAAAGGAGACAAGGAGGAAGAAGAAATATGTTCTGAATGTTTATTATTTTACTACTCTGGTTAGAAGCCCTTATTTATTTATTATTTTACTGCTCTTGTAAGAAGTTGTCATTATTATTTATTTATTCTACTACTCTGGCTAGAGTCACTTTTTATTTATTTATTATTTGAATACTCTGGTTAGAATTATTTATGTATTTTATTACTCTGGTTTGAATCACTTTTTATTTATTGAATTCATTATTTATTTTACTACTCCGGTTAGAGTCACTTATTATTATTATTATTATTATTATTATTATTATTATTATTATTATTATTATTATTATTATTATTATTATTATTATTACTATTATTATTATTATTATTATTATTATTATTATTGTTGTTGTTATTATTATTATCATTATTATATTATTTTATTTATTTTATTTTTTAAATTTTATTTCTCTGGTTACAATCACTTCTTATTTTTTTATTCAGGTAATTTAAAGACATTTAAAAAATCAAGTCTGTTGTTTTTACTTTCTATTCTAACACTGTTTTAATCATCTATTACATATAATAATAATAATAATAATAATAATAATAATAATAATAATAATAATAATAATAATAATAATAATGAATTTATATATATTATTATATTCTTCCTGAAAAAAAAACACTCAATAGAATTGTAAAAGAACACATTTTCTGACACAGTTTTTGCACAAACGACATAAATAAATCTAAACTACCTGTTATAATAATAGTAATTAAAGGGTTAATTCATATTTCCTTTGACATATTTCTCACCTGATGATGGCGCCAAATACCAGACCATGAAATAAAGAAACCATGCTGCACAAAACAGACAAATGCTTTTATTGTTGTTTCAACATATTTACAACTGAATTACAAAATGTGGAATGTGGCCAGAAGCAAAGAGTTTCTTCAGCTCATGTTTTACATCAGGACGTAAACATTTCTTCTTGTCTTCACTCACGCAGACGACTGTGAACGGAGGCGTCTTCACCTGTGTTTGCTTTAAAAGGACCGTGCAGGCGTGCGCTGTGTCTGGATAATGTGCTTTGTGAGTTTTGTGCTCAATTCAGGCAGTGTTTTGCTCTAAGGTTTAACAACCAATGAAAATGTTTAAAACAACAGAGGTGGTAAAAGTACTTTATATATTGTACTGAAGTAGAAGTACAGCTACTGGTGTGCAAAAATAATCTGGCAAAAGTAGAAGCATTGATTTAACAATTTTACTGAAGGAAAAGTAAAAATTAGAACTGTATTTTTTTATTTAATTTTTTTGCCCTGAATTACATAATATTTATTTAACCAGGAAAAAAAAACATAAGCTTCAAAAATATCCAAATACAAAGCCTTTAAAAATGAGTTACTGTGTAGACAATGCGATTTGATCAAGTCACAGTTATTCAGTTTAACAAATTTAAGAAAAATAGGTGGGTTTTTTTGGGCGGGGGGGTCACAATTTAAATAAATCATCATCTGAACCCGCTTTATCCTCACTAGGGTACAACCCTGTATGAGTTCAATAAAAAGTTATCATTATGAAATAAAAAAGTCATGAATATGAGATAAAAAAAAAAAAGCAGAATTTTGAGATAAAATGTCCACATTGTCAGATAAAAAGTCATAATTATGAGATAAGAGAAGCCTTGTAAACAGCTGAAGGTCACAAGCCAGACCATGACTGGGTGAACCAGGGCCATATTATGGGGGGGGGGGTCTGGGCCAGGAGTTTGTAAAGCCCCCCAAAATTAAATGGGATCTATTCTGGACCTTTCCTGAAATTTTCAGTAGTTTTTGCTGCCAAAAAAAACCAACTCAAAAACAATACCAAATACTCCAGTAAAGTACAGATACCTAAAAAAAAAAAAATCTACTTCAGTACAGTAATGGAGTACTTTTACTTAGTTACTTCCACCTATGAAAAGAGGAATGTAAATCACCAGCAGTGATGTGTGTGAATAAAGTTCCTTCTCCCACAGATTCACAAAATGACACTGAAAAACCTCTGTAACGACGCTTCACTCATCTGCACCTGAAGCGACTCCACATGAAACACTGCAGGTGATCCAACAAAGGCCTGTTTTTAGAAACACTGGTGAATTTAAAGTGCAATACTGAAAAAATCTTCCAAACAAAGAACTGAACAGTTACAAGTACAACACAAGAAAAATGTGACTGAACAAGAAAACTAGTAAGAAAAAGTTGTTTACAGTTTGTAGAACCTAAAAACATCAGGTGTCAGCTGGAAAAGTGTCAAGTAGTGGAAATAAGATCAAGCTCCTGGTGATGAATGTGACTTTAGATTTAATCAGTTTAATGTCTGCTGCACACTAGAGTATCTGCTGAGATAAAAGTCATTCCATACTGTTAGCTTAGTGCAAACCTTAGTTTAGAAAAGACCATTAGCTTAGCGCAGACTTTAGCTTAGAAAAGACTGTTAGCTTATTATAGTTCACTGTGTGCTCAGTAGTGATGTGGTTTGATGACATTTTTTTTTTTTTTAATCCTGTCTGTTTTATTCCGTTCCATCATTTTTCACAGATGCAATTCCATCATGTTCTGTTTTTTTTCTGTTTCTTTACCTCATCACACTCAAACTCAGTTGTACTTTGTGGTGCTGTTCTTATTTTTTGTGTTGGAGCGTCTGGCGTTACCATGCGAAAACGAGGGATGGCTGGTGTGACCGCAGTCTATGAATGAATCTACAGGTTCCACAAGTAGCCTAGCCCTCCACCCCCTTGGGTCTGCGCAATGTAATTGAAGTAATGCGAGTATGATGCACGAGTTATTGTCTTTCCTGCACGCTCTCACTTGCATTGTTAAAAAAAAAAACTCCCTCACATAGTCCAAAATCTAGGATATTTTATCTGACTCGTGGGCATCAGTGAGCCACTATCAATAACAGGGAGACTCCTGGAACTTCCGGGAGACTTAGGATGCCTTGGGATTATTGGTCACCTGACTTCCTGTCCTCAGCCACAGCTCAATGAATGCACATATGGTGAGTTTGTCACCTCGTGAGGCGAAAAATATCAAACATGTTTGATTTTGTACGTCAAGGCTTGTTAAGGCAGAAAACTCACCAAAAACTAGACACACGCAGTGAGCTCTGCGCTAAGCTAATGGTCTGCTCTTAGCTAACAGTCTGCGCTAAGATAATGCTCTGTGCTAAACTAACAGTTTGTGCTAAGCTAACGGTGTGTAATGACTTGATGGTTCCAGAGGTAACCAAATATTCTTAAAAATACAGATGTTCCCTTAAACTCTGCCCATTAGTTTAATTTCTTTTCTTTATTTATTAATTCTATCTAGTGTGAATCTGTGCAGCTGCTGCTCTGTCTTTTTTCAGTGAGACAGAAAATGTCAATTTGTCTGAGTTTCTTTTACAACGTTTCATAAATAATTCAGGAGGTCTCACCTTTTTGTATGAATTTATACCAGCGTGTCAGTAACTTATGTCTGTACTGATGATGTCATATCAATGCCCAACCCTCGCACATGCTCAGAGGGAGTCATCACTCTCACATGTCCACACTTGTGAGTCCACGTTGCTGTGAAAAACACGAGTGCGTCTCCATTAACTTCACTTCAGACGACATGAGAAGATGTGAAGAAACGGGTGAAGAGGGGGATGTTGAAAGAAGAGCTGGAGTGATGTGTGGGAGGCTGAACAGAATCTCTGACACCACAAGGTGTCGTGATGGTTGCTAAGCAACAGCATCCTTCAGAGTCTTCTTCCAGGGGGTAACTAGGTTACCCCAGCTTCCTCTCAGCGTGTGTGCGTTTGCCCATGTTTCTTTTCTTTATTTGGACGGTCAAACAGTGTGGTCCTCTGTCCATGTTGTTGGTCACTATCTTACACCAGCTGCTTTAGCTTAGTTAGGGGTTTCCTACCCAGACAGGCAGGGGTTATTAGGTTACACCAGTTCATCCAGCAGGGTCCCTATGCTGTGGTGCTGCTCGGGGGGGCCGGCTATGGGTTTGTTGCACATGGGACACACGCAGCGCACCTCCAGCCATTTTACCAGACACCTGCACATAAAAACACACACAGAAATGAAAACACTCCTGAGGGATGGAGACAGTCACTATGTTTACAGCCATATTTACGTCCAGCTATTATTAATAATTGATCTAAGGACTGAACTAGAGTATATCAGAAGTCCCAGTTTACATGTGAGTAAATGTTGCAGCCAGAGAATTCAATTATTGATGGACTCCCAGACACTAGGTGGCACTACACGCCCTTTACCATTAGCATTCTACCAGTTGGTGCCATAGAGGAAGAACAATCAATAAACAAAGGCATCAGATTTGAAGTAGACATAGTAGAAGAAGAAAATGCACCTAAACTTTGTGTATTGTGTCTCTCACATGTTAACAGAATATAGATGTAGAACTTTCGAAACAGTTCCAGTTTTCATTAAAGTGTGATTTGTTGTTGAGTTGTAAACATTACATTTCTGTTGGAAATCCTTTGAGAAGAGGGAGGCAATGCTTATCAGGGTTCCCCCGAGTCAGAGACTTTCTGGAATATCACTGAATTTCAATAGAAGCTGATTCCAGATTTTTTTTGCAGAAAAGTGCAAAAAAGAAAAAAGAAAGTGAACATATGAGCTGGATGCTCACAGTTTTGGTATTTGTTACATGAAAAAAATCGTAGGTTGCAATATGTTTGGATAATTTCCACTTTTTTCCCTTTCCTTTTGGTGTTTTGATATTTCTTCTGTGAAATAAACAAAACAATCACAGTTTTCAATACATCTGGATTCTTTAAACATTGTGGATCAGAGGAGGATAATCATGGGAATCATGGGTTCTGGGACTTTTCCAGGATGCACCAGTACTGGACAGATATCCACAGGATGCTAATAATGTAGCTTCTAGTTTCAGAGTTGGAACAGAGGGAGGATGTGAGACTGATGCAGGTGGTTTTGATGAACACAAAGAAATCTATTAGAAGAAGGTTTAAGCAACAACAGAAGACTGGTGGGAGAACATTTGACACATTTTCAAAATAGAAAAATGGACTTTATCAGAAGCCAGAGGAATACATTTGGTCATATTTGGGACAAATGGATTAAGTTTGTATCCTCCAGCCGCCCAGGATTTGTGTCACTCCACTGAAAAAAAAATCTCACTGCCTTTATTCTTTGCTTTTTTTCATAGACATGAATAATGTTTAAAGAATCCAGAGGTATTAGAAACTGTGATGGTTTTTTTCTTTTTACATAAGAAATAGCAAAACTCTAAGCACTAAAAGTAAAGGAGAAAAAAGTTACGTATTGATATGATTTTCAAGATTAATTGTGTAAAAACATCAAACTGAACAGTTCCTCTGTAGATGAATCTGTCTGTTTTTAAGTGCACGGTTTCCCCCAGTGCATTAGAGGCCAGGTGGGCCACCAGGCCTTCTTGCTCCCAACCCCCCCACCCACCAGGCTAAGAGCATTAGTGTTTTTATTTTATTTTAAAGAAATGCAATACACATTAAAACTAGTGACACTAAAGATGAAACCGTGGTTCTGTGGTTGATCAACAGCCAATGTGTTTTGTTTAGAAGGGGCTTCATATTCGACCACAGGTGTCACTCACCAGCACTGATGGTGTGTGTTTTAGCCAAAAATAAAGCCTTTAAAAGTGAGTTCATGGGTAGATAAAATGTTTATAGTAGAATAGAATAGAATAGAATAGAATAGAATAGAATAGATAGCTTTATTGTCTGTTCCACATAAAAAACTGAAATCTTTCTTTGCCACGGCTGCTCCAACAAACACCCTCCCCACTAAAAACACAGTGCCAAAATTTAATAAACATTAATAAAAGTGAAATAAAATCACATAAAACAATTAAAAACACAGTGCAGATATGTTTGTGTTATTGTAAGCAGCTATTGCAGAGTGGATGATTTCTTGTAGATGTCCTTCCTGGCCAGGGGGGGTTCTGTAGCATCTGCCTGATTGCAGCAGCATGAATGAGTGATGGAGAGGATGGGAGGGGTCCTCAGTGGTGAGGGGGGCTTTCCTCATAACTGAGCAACTGTCGAGGGGATTGGGTAGTTTGGGTGATTTTTTTGGCCTGATTTACTATTTGGGAGAGTTTTGTTTTGTGTTTGATTGTGAGGACGTTGTACCAGGTGGAGATACTGTAAGGATTAAATTAGTGCTGAATAAACCAGTGATAAAATGTCCTTATTGATGTGAAAAGACGGAGGTGGTGGAGGCGCTGCTGGGTCCACATGTGACCCGAAGGACAAAGTGGTGTCCATCTCAATCCCCAGATACTTAACAGAAAGCACCTGCTCCACACCCAGACCATGGATCTGCAGGGGTTCGAACAGGTCTGGGGTTTTCCCAGAAGATCCACAGCATAGTTCTTTCATTTTTGTTACGTTAAGTTTGAGTGAGTTTAATCACAGATCAGGTTACGGGTTTAATGTACACGGGTACGGGTTTGTACAGTGGACCAGTACTGTCATGTGACTCTTTCAGCTCACCTGTAGTAGACCTTCTGTTGATGCTGAGTCTGAATAATAATTATTGAGTCCTGTTTCATTGTTTAGTTGACTTTAGCTGAAATTAGATGCTACTTTGCTAGCGATAAATGTCAGACAGTCTCATTACTCATTTTCTAAACCACAGTAAATGTGAAGAACTGAAAAATGCAGTGAAAAACTGACTGATATGATGGAAGACGACGATTATCATCCATCAGGAACTACAGTTAACAAATGACGAGAGTCAGCAGGGACACGCGCACTGATTGGCTCACTGATCCACCTGACGTCAGTATGTGCTTCCATATAGTTCATGAATAGAACAGAATATTTTACTTGGAAAGGTTAGTCTGTTATGGCAGTGGTCCTTAACCCCGGTCCGTGGATCAATTGGTACTGGGCCGCCAGCCACCTAATAATTAATTAATTATTTCCCTTGTATTTATTATCAAGTCTGAACAATCTTTTATTTTGAAAAATCACTGGATTCTCTCTATTACACCTCTGTCACTTGAATGCCAAAAATGTAACCCACATGTTAGCAAAATAAGTAAAAAACACATGCCTTTGGAACTGAAGAGACAGAAGAAGAGCCTCCAACTTCCAAGAAAAGGAAAGCTTTTAACAGACAATACCAAGAGTTGCACTTGAAATATGGATTTATCGCGACAGGTGATTCCCACAGACCAAGCCTGCTCTGTAATAATTTGCGGTGACCAATATAGACCCCCGCCCCCCGTCCGTCCGTGTTAAAATTGTCAAATGTTGACTGGTCAGCGGTAACAAAAAAGGTTGGGGACCACTGCGTTATTGGATGTCAGCCTAGTTTGGCAACTTTACGGTTAAGCTGCAAACCAAACTGGCTCGCTTGGTGCACACGTCCATGAAGGCCCTTCAATCTATATATGAGAATACAGTCTTTAGGCACGCTCAGAGGATAGTGACTGAGCCATTATATATTCTCCACTCACAATATGTGCTCCTGCCCTCAGACAGACGGTATAACCTGCCTAACTAGAACCTTAACTGATTTAAGAAATAATTTGTTCCCATTTCCATAACATTTTTAAATAAAACTACTTGAGGGCGAAGATTGTGCAATTTTTCTTATCGTGTTTTTACTATGATGTTTTTATGATGTGTTTTTATCTTTATGTGATGTAATAGTTGTTGTGCTGGTGCCTGTTGATCAGGGGTCTCAAACATGCGGCCCGGGAGCCAAATGTGGCCCTTTGGGATGAAGAGCATAATAACCGATTAAATGACTCCATATTTTCTTCTTAGTTTTTTCTTTGTCTATAAATTATGCCAATTTCCTATTTTATCATTGTTTTACTGCAAAATCTAATATAAATTTATGAAAATAATTACATTCACCAACTATCCTATAACAATAAAAGGTCAATAACCTCAACAAATAGGAACAACCTCAATTGTCCAAAGAAAATTAGACACAATTTGAACCATTTTCTGCTTTTGTTACTAAGAGTTTAGTGTCTTTGTAAAACTGATCCATAATAAAACACGTGGACTAATGATGAGGCAGAATATTGTTAAAATTGTCCTTATTTTCCTTATGAAATTTCACTTGTTTTGCATTTGGATAATTTATAGTATTTTTATAATTTAATGAGTTTTTTTTCGCACTAAAACAATGACAAAATGTGGAATTGTCATTATTTATAGGTTATTATGTTTTACTGGTCCGACCCATTGGAGGTCGAATCAGGCTGAATGTGGCCCCTGAAGAAAATGAGTTTGAGACCCCTGTTGTTGATACTGTTTGCGTTCGTTGTAGCTGTCAAGGTATTTGTGGCACAGTTGCGGAGTCCCCTAGTGGGACAGTAATACATATTGTATTGTATTATTGTCTGTCCCAAATGACAGAAATTCACCTTTGACATGGCTCACAACACATTTACACATTTTAACCTCTTGACAGTTTAGTTTTAAAGGACTCATTCCAAGCTAAAGAAATGCCTACGATTGTTATTTTCAGTCACTTAGACACTGGTGAATACATGATTATGAATATTATGCTCCATATTTCCCCAAATGTACACACTGGTGATTTATACCAAGCATAATTACTCCTGCAAGAGCTGAAAAACTGTAGCGCTGATCTGTCCCTTGCTAACAAAAGCACATAAATAAATGAATAAATGAATAAAAGTGTACCGTAAGCTGTTGTACAATAAAAGTCTTTCAATGCTTTGTGGTCAAAACCTCTGATTGCAAATGTTCATTTTAACAAGCCCAGTCAGGTGCGAAGCGGTAACAAGAGCAAACAAAGACCTCAGTGTGTTCTCCTGTACTCACTTCCTGTGAAAGGCGTGTTGGCATGGCAACACTCCCAGCTCGTCTTTCACTTTGAAGTCCTCCAGACACACGGCACACGTCTGCTGTGTGAGTGACAGACATGACAAAGAGACAGAATCAGACCACATCATCACCTGCACAAGTTCTGCTCGTCTGCAGTCGTTTTCATCAAACTAAATGGAAACGATAGAACACAGCTCACAGATGAAAACTATCAGATTTGCACCAGATACGTATGAGGCGTGGAAGTATGTACGGTACAATGGAAAATTCTTGACTCCGGTTGTTGTTGCAGGGTAGAAATGATCATACACATTTATTTATTTATTTTTTTTAAGATACAAGATGATGGGGGGTTTTTTTTGCACTGCATCGCTGTTTTTAAATCACAGACAAAAGTGTCTGTGATTTGTGTGACTGTCTGAGTGTCACAGACAGTCTTTTAAATCTTAATCCTACCTTATGGAACGTGCAATATCACTATTAAATTGGATTATTCAGTGCGTGATGGGTACAGTGCAATAATTTGAATTTTAAAATGTATTTATTTATTTTTTTAAATTCTTTAAATTTTTAATTTTTTAATTATAAATTTTACTTTTTTAAATGTAATTTTATCTTCACTATGCACTTGTACTGTATATGTGTATGGCGCTTCGTGTCTCTGTGAAGTCTCCCTGAAACTTTCTGTGCGGAAATTAAATGCATGATTGGATGAACTGCTGAACTGAATTGCCCCTAGACGGACTAATAAAGTTGTTTGAATTGAATTGAATTGAATTGAATTGAAATGGTGTGATTAAATGACTTACACTTTACTGACTGTCCTTCAAACATTTGATGATACATATGTGATTGTATTAACTCATGCCATTCAAATTCTTACCCCATGAAGATTCAACTTCTTTGGATCTCCTTTCAAAACCACCTGTGGATAAAATGAAAGTATATCATTTTCAGAACAGATTGTTGTTACGTGAAGCATGAATGGTCTGGTTTTTCTATCAGACTCACCTCTCTGTATCCAAACCGCTCACTTTGGGCTTGGTGTCGTAATTTACTGTACAAAAGAAGACAAACACCTTCATGAATATACTTTTACAACATTTTTGCTGTAAAACAAACAAACCGAGTGTAATTTGAACCATTTTCTGCCTCAGTCTATCAGTTTGTCATTTGCACATGTGCAGAACTACTTACATTTCAATTACAAATACACTAAACAGGCAGAATATTTGTAAAATTATACCTATTTCTCTTCAGATATTTCAGCTGGTTCATATTTGTTCAGGTATTTATTCAGGTTTTTGTAAAAAAAATGGTTTGTTAATATAAAGATGGTCATGTAATTTGACTTTTTTGCATTCAAATCTGTAGTTTTCATTATTAATAGGTAATTATGATCATATTTTACTGCTCTGATCCAAATGATATCTAAGTGTTGTGTATATATATATATATATATATATATATATATATATATATATAGCCTAGCCATGCTAGAACACCCTAGTGGCAGCAAATCTTATGTGCTACCGTAGTAGTGTAGTTATGTTCAATGTAACTTTTGGCTAAATTTCCCTGAAACTGTCCGTCGAGGGTGTGCATAACAAAGTAACGCTGCAACAATTCAGAAAGACACAACTGGAAACAACCATAGAAGAAGAACAACAACAGGTGGTGATTTCCTTTTATCAAAGATGAGTGAAGAATGTAAGAAAATCTGCAGCAATCTTTACATTTGTTTTACAGAAGTGACAACAGTCATTAAACTAAATAATCCCCAATTTTGTTTAGTCCTTCACTTTCTCCGGACTCCTCCGTGAACATCAAACTACGTCATCCTAAAGATTACGCTGACTGGTTGTAGTACCATTCTATTGCATACAGAGGGATTTGAAAGACAACTTTTTAGCCCCGCCTCCCCTGGCTATGAAGCACCACTAGACCCGTACATATAATGAATAGGGATAGCGTGGCTAGGCTAGTGTATATAGAATCTAAATTAAAATCATTTTTACACTATTGATCATTAATATCTTCATTGGTATTCATCCTACAGGCCAGATTGGACCCTTTTGTGGGCCGGATTTCACCCCCGAGCCTTATGTTTGACACCTGTGCATTAAAGCGTTTACTTTCCGCACTAATCCTTTATTAAAAGATGATGTAACATATTTCCCCTAAAACTGCAGTAGCTCTTCATGCCTCAGACAGAGCTCCAAGTTTGTGGTTAAATGATGGGTCTTAGTAACGAAGGCTGTGTAATTACAGGGTACGCTTTGATAATTAACTGTCTTTTCAATCACAATGGCCACACAGCCGCAGACAAATACAGGCATCTCCTGCGAGCATGTAAACATTACACACACAAAGACAGACAGGGAAAGTAATCGCATACAGAAGAACACACTGGTGCATACGTATACACAATAACAGCTAATGAGTACGTTGACTCTTTGAATCCCTGCACCACCCCCAAAACCAACAATGGAGAGGAGATCTTTATCACTTTGGCCAGCCATGTCTGTTCAGATGGTTATTTTTGGCCTCTTGTTTTTACACAACTAAACATAGACTCTAACGTCAGTCACTGTCTGTGAGGTTTGTGCCCAAAAAACACAGCAGCACGACCTTCTGACAGATAATAAAAGGTGCATCTTCATTTATTAGCACAGACATCTTGAAGCTAAAAGAACATAAATGAGTTAGTGGGAGCTTATAGAGGGGAAATGACAGTTATTCGCTGTTTTTCTCACCCGGTTTATTGTTTACACTGATTGCTGGTTCAATCCTCCGTGAAGAACAATGTGAGGATACGCGTTTTACACGAACTGAGGTTTCCCATGCGTAGAGAATGATGAGAAGTGGGTGAAAGGGAGGCACCAAGGGACATTTCACTGCTCCCATTTTAACCTGTGGCCCAGAAGAACAAACCCAACAACTACCACTGATTAGTTCCTGTTGCACAAGGTAACAATGGCCACGTTTATGTGATGTTTTTTTTTTTTTTATATTCAGAATGATTTATTCTCAATAAAAGTATTCAGAATTAAACCTATTTCCTTTGTTTTCACCGGGGAATGTTAATGCTCAATGAAGGTTTCCATGGAAACGGGTGTATTATGCTGTAGTTAATTGGATTTTAAGAGCTGGGGGTACAGAGGGTTCTAATTGGACAGAACATCTGGATGTCTACAGAAAGAAAATGTCCACTTCCTGTTTTGCATTCGTTTCAACTATTAACATATTAGACCAGATACTATATGTGATGTTTGCATTTATTTTTGTGATCATTATGAAGCAGCAGCTCGACTGAATCAACATACTAATGCCGACAGTGTGAGATATGTGCGTCATCAATGCAAAATATGTGCGTCATCGTGAGAAGACCAGGAGCATGTGCAGAACGAGCCTGTTTCCATGAGAGATTTTATTACTGTTTAATTTAGAATAACGATTAATTCCCCTTTAACCTAATGAGCCCCAGTAAGTGAAAAGATTGACCATTTTAAATTAAATAAATGTCTTAATTGGAAACAGTTTGATGTAAACAATTTTTTGAGATACATTCTTATAAATATCTGTAATATGTCCTTTTCAGTAGATATTTTTTTATTTTATTTCATTTTTTTAAGTAAAGCTGTGAAACTCTTGTCCACTACAGAGGCTGGGTGTCAGGAGGATATTATGATCCATGTAAACACCTAATTCCACTTGAAAATTATTATTCCCAATTAAACTGAATTCGGATCACCACCAAAATATAATAATTTCCAGATCTCCCCATTACCAACCGTCCATAAGGTTGGTAATGGGGATTATTATTATAATCATAATATAATCATATAATCAATCATATATATATAAAATCATATCAATTATAATATTATTAGAATTATTCTTATAATCAAAATAAATAATTCTGCATTTAAAAACATCATATAAACGTAGCCACAGGGAATTCAGTTTAATTAGGAATAGTGCTTTTCACCTGGAATTAGGTATTTACATGATTCATCTTAAAGAGGAATTAACCTTTATTCTGAATTAAACAGGAATAAAAACTCACATGTAAAGAAGCCCACTGCCAAATCCACAGGTGTAAAGAAGACAAATACCATATATTTTTCTAGTATAAAAGAAAAGCTGAATTTGACTTCTACACCTCACATATCATATTTCTGTCTTGTTGTGTTTTCTATATATCTGGCGCCGGTTGGCCTCCAGGCAACACTGTTTTTATGTCTGTTTCTGTTAAAAACGCACAGGTTGTGCATCTCCCATGACTGTAACGATTGTGCAAACAGTCCAAGAAATAAAAACAGACTCAAACTTCAGACACTCTTTGAGCTGCTTTAGTTTTTTTTATTTTAGTTCTATGTGCATCTCAGAAAATGTCAAAACTAAACCTTATGTTTCCTTTCTGTTCCGATGAGACACTTAGTTTCACAGCTTACATGAGATTTTAACACTAAAATATCTGCAGATTTTTTTCTACACTGTTGAATAATTTTGTTTTCAGAAACATTCCTCTTTTTATTCCTATTTATAGACATCAGTAACACTGTGGAACAATTTGGAGAAAAAAAATTCTGTTGAGTTATATTTTTATTCTGATTCGAACTAAAATCGTCCAGTTTTTCTCCACAGTTTACCCTCCAGATAAACTTTACATATAAACTAGACTTTACAGACGATTACCACTGGACTCATTGGACACTGTAATTAAAATTAAAGTTGCCCGTAAGGATAAGGAGGAAAAAAAGTACCTAAATTAAATGCATAAAAATGTCATTACATAATCAATTATGTCATTAATTAATTAAAATTTGAATTAAATACATAAATGTGTCATTAATTCGTTAAATACCAATTACTTTTAGGTAAAAAAAATATTATTTCACTAATGAATTAATTATTTTATGGTCCTTGTGTTGCAGTGGATCATGAATTTATTTTATCTGTCACAACCTCCTCCATCAAATCAGTGGGCGGGGCTAACGTGAATCTAGTAAAATCCAAATTGGGAGTGTTGGAGCCAGAGTGTAGATTTTTAGCAGTTGTAAATAAAGTTTAGTTTCCTAAAATATCCAAACAAACATAGAGGTTAAAGGTCACCCAGTGTATGTGTTCACAAACTCTGCATCAATCCTTTATCTGGAATCCATGTGACTGCACAGGATATGCACGGGAACCAATCAGCTGTTAAGACCCGCCCACTGACTTTGATGGACGAGGTTGACAGATAAAATAAATTCATGGTCCACTGTAACACAAGGACCATGAAATAATTAATTCATTACTGAAATAATACTGTTTTTTGTTTGCTTTTACGTAAAATGAATTGGTATTTTAATGAATTAATGACACATTTAATAACATTTATCTATTTCATTCCAATTTTAACTGATTAATGACATGAATTATTTAGTGATGTATTTATTTATTTAATATTGTCACTTTAAGTCCTTCGTACAGTGGTGATGGTGGATTACAAAAATATATAATATATAACCACATCGTCATAACAAGGTAAAAATATTTTAATCTAACTTCATGAGCTTTTACAGGCACATATTATTAAACTTGTCAATTGTAGATGTTTTATTTCTGTTCCTGCCTCAATTGCTACTTTAATTGAAATTCACATGAACATGTTTTGACATTTACAGTTTTCACCCACGTAGTCAGTGGCTCTTTTTTTGCATTTCTCTATCATTATGTTCACACATCTCCAAAACAAACTTGGCCATGAGCAACTCTGGTCACTCATGAATCTAGGGGTCAGAGGTCAAAACTACAAGGTCACAAGAAAATAAACATAAAGGGCCAATCAAGTGGTAACATGTGGACACGTTTGATGTTTAACAGTCTGGTCATGTAAACACAGTAACTTATATTCATGCATTAAACATATCTGAGAAGGTATTTATAATGACTTTAACATTCAACATTTTGTCACTGGAAAATTTTAGGTGAAAAATGTAGGTCGGTCAAAGTTAACACATTAACTTAGATTAATCCATCATCATGATTAATCTGATTTTTTTTTAAAATTAACATGATTAAATGGAACAGTTGTTTACACTTGTTTTTTGGTTAGGGTTAGGTTTTTGTTTCTCTATTTTAGAACATTTTTAATATGTTTTGGATTTTTCATCGCTTTTGTGTGTTGTAGTGGATTTTAAAATGTTGTGTATATTTGTTCTCCACATTGTTTTTGTTTTTCTTAGTGTGTTTTTGTGTATTTTGTGATAAATTTGAGTGAAAAAAAAAAACAGTCGACCAACATAAAATGTTTTGACGGAATTCTTCTTTTCACTGAAGCACTCCAGATTAAAATATGACATTAATGTGAGGCATACGGCTAATGTTAGTGCTAGGCTAATGGTAGCGCTTGGCTAATGCATCACCTAGTTTACAACAAACACGTAACCTACAGATATATTAATTTCTTTCTTGAGTCTGTTTGCTGATGTAAATTAATTAGCAAAGATCACAAATGAATATTTAATCATGATTAATCTAAATTAAGCTAAAGCAACCCTGATTAAAAAATTTAATCACCTGACAGATTTAGAAAAATGTCAAATTACTGCTCTGCAACATGTGGACTTGAAACAGCCATTGATTTTTTAAAGCTTTATGTAAACTTTTAACATTCATTCATGATACTATCATGCTATTAGCATCATTTGTAATATACTACAGACTAAATTTGTAATACACAATATATAATAATATTTAAATATAGGCTGTTTAAAAGGGTGGGAGTGGGAATCTGGCTAGGTGATTAGGTGGTCTGTGATTTTTGTTTTTTATGATCAAGTGGTCCTTGATGTGAACAATTTTGAGATCCTCTGCTTTAAGTAGTACAGAAAACCCTTAAAAATATATGTATTATTCACCATATTAATTCTTACATTAAGAATTAATCGCCATAGCTTTTACAGGAATGTGTCTTTTATGTAACATGACCTAAATGTGGTTTAGTGCAGACATGACTAAGGGAGTAAAGCCAAAAGTTTATTCAGTATTGTGTATTATTGTGTGTATTTTAAAAAAATCAATTATACCTTTATAGTTATATATATAGTTTTATACATCGATGTTGAGTTAGTTATTGCTTTTTCACCATTTCCTTCATAATCTCTTTTATTTTCAGATGTTTGTGCACCTAAAAAGCCATCTCACACCTGTTTCGACTGCTGCAAATACAAGGCAGCCGGCCAAGCAGAGGTCTGCTAGAATAACTGACTGTTAAGGCAATAAAAGATTATTTTGGTGGAGCTCTGTTACTTATTTATTTCTAGCAGATGTCTTCTCTGATAAGCTGCTGGCTCTACGTCCTCACTTTACAAAATGACCTCCGGCTTGTCCTCTTCGCTGCTCTACGGTATAATTACATTTTCCAATTCTCTGCAGACAAGATCATATCCGCGTGGTCAATTCCAGCTGCTTGGTGCCCGTAGAGATTCCAGCTGTATCTTTAAATTATTCCAGTTTATCGTCTCCTCACAGATCATCTGTAGGTCACACCGGAGCTCTTAGATTGCATGTTATATTTCCTGTGGGCTAATGAACAAGTGCATTAAGCATTAGAAAGCACCGGTTACATTCCTGTCCTCTGGGACACGTCTCTTCAGGGGATTTCACAATTTTGGTCTAAAGGATCACTGACAGAAAATTAATTAATTAGTAGATTTATTTTGGGAAAGCTGCTCCAGTGTCTGTTCAAAGTCACTTTACTGCTGGTAGTCCTGCACCATTAATTCAATTACAATCATAACGTCATACTGTGCAATTATGTAATTGCAGAAATAACTGCGATTTGTGATTTAACGTCAGCAAATCTGCATGTACGTCTACAAATGCTCTTTTTTTAACAAAAGTCTTTAACATTTACAAAAACACGGTGTATGGGGCAAATGGCTTTTTGCAATTATTGTTCTACTGTATGCCAGTAGATGGCGCTCTCACTAATTTGGTACAAAGGTCACCCATTTTGTGCACCTGTTTGCTAATTGGGTGTTGAGGCACACAGTTTTCTACCGTGAGAAGTTACATAGTTGAACAGCCTACCCAAGTTTATTGGAGTTTTTTGTGCTACAATGTGATGATTTACCCTGCACCTTTGGAATAAAAGGCTCAAGTGAATTCCTGGATGGGTTTTGTTTTTTCAACTTTCACGCGTAGTTTCAACCTCACCCAAAGGCAAGACCATACACACGGACATTCAACATGTGTCATAAATGAAAACAGAATCACATCAGTACAAATATTACAAGGGACAGGACTATTTTCTGTGTGGAGCAGATTATAGCCACATCCACAATGTGCAGGTTTAGACCCTGTCTGCATGGAAATGAGTTTGCGTGAAACCGACCGGTCTTAAGGATACCCCAAAATGATCTCTTTGGAAAACGGGTCCCATTGTTCTCTTGCATCCGATGGCACTGTCTTATAATGCACATAGGGGCGTGGCATGTGAATGGTATCGTTTTCAGCAAGCGTTTTACTCCCATGCTGACGCAGATCTTTACTGAAACTGTTCCATTTTTATGTTATATCTTTCTGACATGGGTTTAAAACTAAACCCGTAGTCAGTAGAGTAAAGCGAACATCCAAAACTGAAGTCACTTCATCCTGCAACTAATCTACTGTATATCCACCCACAGCCCGGGATCACAGGACAAAACATTACAAATGTAGAGATGAAATGAAGTCATTGTTGTGATGAGTTTAAAGCAGCTGGGAAAGTTCAGCTCTTGGTTCTCAATGGAACACTCACTGTTCACCTGTGAGCAAATGTCAACGCTGATGATCACTTTGTGTGTGATCCACTGCGAGTATGATCCGCTGTATTATCCGCTGTGAGTATTATCCGCTGTGAGCATGATCCGCTGTGAGCGAACCTTCACAGGTGAATCAGATCCACATGTTCACTGTGATCAGGTTGTTCAGTTGTGCAGATGGAACTAACATTTAGGAAGTAACAAAAATTGTGCAATTTGCAGAAATACCTTTATTTTGAAACTTTTATAATTGTTTACATTTTCAGTTATTTGGGAGAAGATACAGAACTGTAAACTTCAGGTTTTGTATTTTCTGTGTCATATTTGTATTAGAGCTGCACGATATTAGAAAAAACTGACATTGTGCCTTTTTTTTTTTTTAACTCTGCGATATATATTGCAATATGAATAAATCCTTTAGGAGTAAGTAACAGCTGTGTGGTGCTGACACAAATGGTCAAACAGATTAGTGGTCGACACAGAACATACGTTTCAGTGTCATTCTTCTCGTAGCCACAATAATTAAATAAAATGATAAAAAAAATATATATATTTATTAATGAAAAGAATTTAAAATAAATTAACAAAATAAATGAATAAATACAAAAAGACAAATACATACAAAATAAAGAAGAAATAAATAAAGAAAGAAAAAAAATAAAGAAAAATAAAGAAAAATAAAATTAAAATAATTGCAGGACCTGTGTGCATATTACGATGTTCAAACAATATATTACACAGCTCTAATTTGTAACATATAAACTATTTTAATTCTCTATGTCATCCCTAATATTCAAGCAAGTAGACTCAAGTAAACGCAACACAGTCCACAATAATCACAATCTCACATTTTCTTCGAATAGTGCAGCACTACTGTCTGGTAAATGACTCTCTGCTTGGTCCTGTGGGTTCCATGATCCCTCTCCGTATAGCTGCTGGGCTATTCCTCAAAAACTAAATACAAACCCAGCTCTGTGACGAATATAATTGAAGTTATTATATATGTGGTGTTTTGCTTCTGCGCTCTCCTGGTTCTGCGCTCCTGTGTGCTGCAGGTGCTGCAGAGAACACCCCCAGTTAGTGCCAAAATTAGAACAGCATGTCTGAATGTGAAGCAGGACTGAAAGGACGGTGTGTCTGCAGAAAAACACACACCGTCGCTAGTTCTTTTAGAGGAAAAATTAATTCAAGGATTCCCAGATGTCGCCAAAGCGGTAACTTTTTAATAGACTCTAATAGAGATTTGGAGTCGGCCATCTTGGCATAAAGTTGATGGAACATCCCAGAATCACAGGGGTTTACAAAGAGTCTGCCTGAGAAGGATAAAGGGAAATCTGCCCCCGACACAGAGTGGCATTCATCACTCAGTATTCATGTGATGAATCACCCAGTTTATAAATGAATTCACAATCACACTCCTACCCGAGACTACCTTCAGCATGGTAATGGGGCCAAAGGAAGTGACTCATTGCTTATGATTCATGGCAAGTGCTTTAAGGGAAACAGGAAGGATCGGCGTTTTTCTGACAAAGAGTTGATGGTAATTTTAGCAGAGAACCCAAACAAAGCAGAGACCTGAGTGTCCTTAGTACTAGATGTGATTAATAAACATGCTGAATAATGGAGCTACGTTCTGGTGATTCATTTATTTATATTTATTTTCCCTGATTTATATGTTAAAATAAAGATAAAGCACTGGAAAAATGGTCTCATATAGACAAAAAATGTGTCATTCCATGGTTATTTCACTAATATTGCTGTGTTCTCCGTTGTTATTGAATGCATTGTGTGTTGGTTCTATTTAAAAAACGTCCAAGTTGCTTTGTTTCACGCTCTTTTAGGAGGGTATAAAAATGACTTAAGGTCGAACAACAGAGTTTACCGGTACTTCTGCATACATGATGAGGCGTCTCTGATTGGCTCAGAGAATGAAATCGTGAAGGAACACTCCCCTCTCCTCTCGCTCCTTGTGTGTTTACCATCCCAGAGTAGCATCCAGCTAGATTTTGTGCCGTCGCTTGTTTTGAAAATATGCAGGCAAAAAAATGATGCTTTATTTCTGCAGAGAGCACATGAAACCAGTTTGCTCCACTTTTTTTTTCCAAGTTTATGCAAAAACTGTGGCACTGTCATCTCTTGTAGATGCTAATGCTACTGCAATGAGGGACGAGCTTAACCCCACATGGGTGACGCCAATGTCCGCGTGACGTGCAGTGGACAAGCTTTTTCTGAGTCACTCAGTGATGATTCCAATGATGTTGGACTCAAATCTGAGGCTTTTACAAGTTTATAATGCAATTAAAAATAAACTAATTTTTTTCTGGTTATCTTAAGGCCTCATGATCTCCTCCAGACTCAGTAGATGAGACTCAGTAAAAGAACAAATAAAATGTCTTATCAACACGTTCAGTGATTTTTCAATGATGAAGTGAACTGTTGTCAAAGCCATGATGTTCCTGTTCAACAGTGACCAGCAGAGAAAATGAATGAGGAAGACTAGATTATGTTCATTTATTTATATACGCAACTACTAATACGCACACAAAACTACATACAAAACAACTACACACACACACACACACACATACAAACAACTAAAGACACGCACGACTACACAAAAAACAACTATACATACACACACGTTGGATTTTTAAAAATTATTATTATTATTATTATTATTATGATACTACACATGATTCTATTTGTTGTTGATTGTTTCATGTTCAAACTAATTGAATTAAAATGTGATGAATAAAATGCGATTATGATTCTGTTCTTTTTCTTTTAAAGGTCAGGACAGTTAACGCAGACAGGTCAAAGCTCAGAACAGTTAAAGAAGACAGGTCAAATCTGAGCAGGAACACCACAGTAAAGGGGGGATGAACAGAAGAGGAAGGTTCAGTTGTTGGATATTATAATAAAATGTGTGACTCAGACAGAAAATGAAAAAAAAAAAGAAGTTTAATCCTATATCTGCAGCAGGGCATGTGAACAGAGCTGAGCACTGAGAAATTCTCACTCTCTGCTTATGTGGGTGTTCTCTACTTCTGCTTATGTGGGTGTTCTCCACTTGACTCTCCACTTGGCTCAAAGCTGCACCTGAAAGCTCAGCTCTAAACCCGCTCTCCACTCAAATTTATTGTCACCTCACTCTGTTGACATCACTCCACGCTTGCTCAAATTTTCAAGAGAAAGGATTTTCTTACATATTTTTCATCAACCCCTTGAGGGGACATGTGACGTGAGTCTTTGTGTACAGGAGGTCCTCAGGTTACGTGGTACTCAACCTACACTGTTTCCATTTTACAATGCCTGAGTCTCATCCGCTACAGTACTTTGTCTCCAGTCGTCCCCACAGTGTAGACCAGGGGTGGCCAACCCTGGTCCTTGAGTCACTCTCCACCATGTTTTAGATGTAGCCCTCTTCCAATACCCCTGATTTAAATGATCAACCTATTATAAAGTTCTGCATAAGAATAATAACAACAAGGGAGTCAGAGACAGCAGACCTCCGCCAAGGCTTGATATGGCATCAGATGACGTCAAAACATGACATAGTTGAGCCATAGGTATTGAAACATCTGATGCCCGAAGGTGAGACGATGTGAATGCAAAAAACCTCGAGATTCTATCTTCTCTGAATCCTGAGATATTACCACTTATGTGTTTTAGCTGTTGA